>CP136056.1:475963800-477163800 GCA_032464435.1 Aegilops umbellulata | reverse complement strand
GCAGTTCAACCTTTGCCTACTGTTCAACACAATATACCGGTAGTGCCTGATCAACCGGAAAAGTCTGACACTATAATAGAGCCAATATCTATAAGCACTGCGGAAAGTTCAAGCCTTCGCATGGTCAGAAATGCAGAAGTAACAGAATGTCAAACGGACCGCCTGTGTGTCATTGGGTCATCGAAATCTTTGCACGCAAGTCTGAAGAGGCTGTACAGATCGAGGAATGTCCCTGTCCCGCGTCCTCTCCCGTCTCTTGTTGGACTTTTGGAATCCACTAAACGGGTCAAAAGATGACCTGGTTCTGATTATAGCTCGTTGAATTCACGGCACAGCCTACCTTGAAGATAAGATTGAGCTTATACCTTGCCTTCAATATGAGATATATTTTATAGCACATACGACAAATATGGACCGTGAAGTATTCAGATTCTTGAGATTATAGTGTTGTCAGCTAAATTACTTCGACGAATATATCTGGAGAGCATATGTTTGTATGTATTTGATATATGGGTTTTGAAATGCTATGTTGTACATCAAGCTGTTGTAATTTCACATGATTACCCTGTAGGATAAATAAAGGTTTTTCTTCTACCATTTTTTGGTAGAAACCTGTGGCCAAACTGCTGCCAACTACTCTATTGGTTATAAGGAAAATCTGGATGGGCTTTTGCAAGTATTTATTTACATGATTGTATCGATAGACAGAAACCTGTGGCCAAACTTATATATATATAACTGCATGTTCTAGTTCCCAAACAGACACAACATTGTACTTAGGAGTATGTTCTAGCAACATAAATAGATTTATACATGGAGCAGAGTCGACATGTCATGATTCTATCCCAGAATACAACAACACAATTGTGTGACCAGTTGCTGCAGCAGCACATGGTTCACCCGGGCGATCAGCCAAACTCAATTATTCTGACAAGCAGACTCCTAAAATTAGATAAGATCAGCCAAGAACTCCTCCGCGGTTCACACCCTTTTTACAACCTCTGCACCAGAAGCTCCTAAAATACAGCAGTGCTAATGCAACCCAAGTCAGTGAGCTCGACCTATTGCCACGCGGAGGCAACGATGAGCGTTTTCTCTCCCCACCCGAAGTGAAGTCCCCCATGGTCCTCCTCGAACTTGTACCTGTCACAGTACGAGCTGAGCAGTGATCTTATTCCTCCGATGACGTTGCTGCTAAATGGGCTCGGCGTGAATCCAGCCATCGTCATTCTCGCCCTCCATTTCCCAGCAACTTCGTACCTGGAGCATAAACAACCTCACTGTCAGCCACATGGAGTTTGCGGTATGAATAGTTTGAAAGAAGAATTTGCATGACGTATGAGTAGAGAGCAGCACTGGAATTACCTCTCCACACGATCAGGGCCTTCGCAAGCCAAGATGTTAACAATTTCTCGTGCAAGGCATTGCCTCTCCACATTCATTCTGTCCGGACTTTCCCTTGGAAGTGTTGCGTCCAGTGAATCGAAAAGAGCGGAGTAGTAGTCATAGACCTCACGGAACCTGTGAAAGTCACATGTTTCAGGTATTTTTAGGGGCTCGGCAGTGGGAAGAAAAACACAAGAGTCAATAGACAGAATCTACAAAGGAACATTATTAATGTCTAGAAAGGACGTGGAGAAACTATCCAATCCACAAAGAACCAAAATTACTGCCGCAATAGAATTGGATAATGAGATAACTAACCTTGTCTGAAATGGGGCAGTATTAGTATTGGCATCCTGCTCAACCAGGGTCACAAGCTTTGGTTGAAGGCCCTTCACCATACGAAGGAGCTGGTCCCGTTCGTTCATGATCGAAACACTTTCATCAGGAAGGTGGTGCAGCTGGAATGCAAAGTTCACAACTAGTGCTTCCCCAGGACGACAATCTAGCATTGCAGGTGTAACATCCCCGATGTCAGCACCCACTGCCCTGAACTCAAAAGATATTCCGCAGTCCTCCGCAAGCTTCTCCAGGCGTTGCCCAATGACCTTCAGACCTCCAACAGTCCTCTGTACTGTCTCGTGATCATCCACACCAGTTATTCTCAAATGGCGTGGTTTGTTTGCATCATCTTTCATAAACTGCATCAGTGTAATATACTGGCTGCCCTGATTAATGTCAAAATCTATAATATGCATCCTTTCTTCGCCTTTGCAGGCTTCAAGTATGGCATAATTAGCAGCCATGAAACCAAATCGATAGCATGGACAGATCTCAAAGAGGATTTGCATTGCTGACAGCTGATACAGGGTTGGAGGGTCCTTGCATGTCAATGCCTTGTAGATGCCCGTCCCTGAAGCTACTATTCTTGCAGCAAGGCCCTCCACCAGATAAGCTGCAATCCTGTGAGAAGGGTCCCCTTGGATTGAGACCATCTGCCGGAGGTCCGTTATGATTGCCTGTGCTTCATCTACGTTATATTCAGCTAATGCCGTGGCACAGTCGAAGAGCAACTGCTTCGGGGTCCGTGCTTCTCCGCTGTTGCTACCAGCACAACTAATGCTTGATTCCGATTCTTTCGGAGAAGTTGCAAGCAAGACATCCTTCATGGGATCGGCCCATTCATCACTGATGCAACCCGCCTGAGAAACTTCGAACAAGATGTCATCTCCATCATCAAGTAAAGCATGCTCCAGCTCTTGAAGCTTCAGCCGGATCTCATCATCGAACTCTACTTCAAGTCCAGAACTCTGATTATCTGATATAGACTGGGAGTTCTGTTGAGACACATTGGAGAACACCGGTGAGTCTTTTGTTGCATCAGAGCAGGGTGTTAGTGAGGCCTGCTGGTTGTAGAAGGAGCTCTGGAATGCAGCAGATGGTGCTTCAGGGTAACCCATATGTCCATAGTCCTCGGAGTTGAATGGTTCAGGGCCATAACGGAACAACTGCGTATCAGAGCCAAATCTTCTTGCAGCAAAGTTTGAGTTGGGTGCGCCGAATTTATGAACATAAATATTATCCGCGTATGTCGTTGACGGGTCTACTCGCCCGACAAAAGACATAGCTTCTCTCAAGCACCTCTGGGCCTGCCAAGCTAAATATCCTGAGGCCTTCTTTCTTCAGAACCTCAGATTAAATCGAACCAGATGCAACTTCTGTGATGCCTACAATAAGACAAGAAAGGATCAGCAGCCTCTCTAAATAACAATGAGCTGAAATACATAGCGCTACTTGTTAACAGGAATACAGGATGCTATTTGATGATGTTCCTGTTGTTTTTTCAGTCTAGTAGATTCCCTGTTCACATAACTAACTTGTACTACAAACTAAGGTCATAGTCTCGTACCTAACAAGTAATCCAATCAGACTCACTAGTTAACTTATGGAGCTGGAATTCTGTATAGCATGTTGCAAGTTATTTTTGATAAAATAATTAGCAAGTAGCTCGCAGGACATGGTAGGCCACTAAATGTCTGAAAAATACTGCCTAACTTGCAACGAAGTCTTGACCACCGATTGCCAGGTCTTAAAGAATACTAGGCGAGAATAATCATATCTACAAGTAGCTGATTTATAAATTTACTATAAATCTTAGTCTAACACACAAGAAACGCGAAGACAAAATATCAGCCAAGTACAGCTCATTCGCACCACAAACGTTTTTTTGGTGCGAAAAATCCTAAATAACATGCTATGCTCGGGAAAGAAGAAGATAAATCTGCACAAGTACTGAAGCCTGAACCAGGAAACTGCTCAAATCTATTGAGATGCAAAAAAACCCAGAAATCTTGGAAGTATTCATTCTTATCAGAGGACATGAGATGCCAATTGGCAAAAAAAAAATCATGAACTATGCATCAAAGATCAAACAAGGTGCTGCCCTTCCCCTCTGAACATCACCATGGCAGCATGGCACCCCAAGGCCCAAGCAGGCCGGCTCTGCACGCAACCTAAAAAACCATAGCCTGACCTTATATGACGAGGCATCCCAAATAGCGCAGGCATGAACATACCAATCAAGAACTCCGACCAGACGAAACCGGCCCAAGAATATCCCGAAAGGGACAAGGACGCGCGCGGGCAAGAAATCGAAAGAGCAGCAGCAAACAGCAACGGCCTTGCTTGCAGACAGACAAGGAGGCGGCGGGAAGTACTCACGGGGTGATTGGCCGGGCGGGCGGCGCGCGCAGGGAAGCGGAGACCGGACGGAGAGGCGGCAAGCGGGACGGGAATGGGAAGGGGAGGGAGCAGGAGGGGGAGGTGGGAGGAGGAAGAGGATGGGAAGAAAGGAATGGGTTGGGGTTGGGTGTGGGTGGGTTGGTTGGTTCGGGGATAGGGAGTGGGGGCGCCAAAGTCCGAGATGTCATACGGTGGGACGCGGTCTGTGCGACGACCGGCGGCTCCGCCCGGGATCCTCTGCGCCGACCACGGAGAATTCTGTTTTCTGTAGCACGGGCTTTGGACGCGCGACCTTGGCGAGGTAGCTCTCCGCGCCTCTTGCTCCATGGCTCCATCGCGGTTATACGTGTGTGGTAGCAGGTCAACGTGCGTGCCACTGCAAATGTTTTTCAAGCGTCTGATTTCGTGCGCGTTGATTAGCATGGGTGCATTTCAGGGAAAGTTTGTCACCGAGGATCACGAAGTCAACACTCACGCCTTGCTATCGACGAAACATCACCTACCGCCCAAGAAGATAATCCGCCCGGATGTACACGTCAAACATAGAGTTTTGATATCTGTTAGGCCGGGATAGGATCGACGACTATTGGGAGCGGGGCCCATGGCGCCAAACGAAACAACAGTTGGCAGATTTCATAAGAGGGGCCGGCGGCATTCGTAGCACGGGAGGAGGAGTTGTGGATTTCATGGTGGCTAAGGGTCCCAAAACGGAGCCTAATTAGGTCTCACTTTTAGCAGTTGTTGCGATGATACGCATTTCTCAGTTCAGATGGTTTGTCCGTAAGGTTGTTTTATTAGATGGGTTTGTAAATATACATGTTAGTGTCAACATCCTCGTACATATTTTGATTCTGCGGAAGCGAAATATATATAGGTTGTACCTTATGGTCTATACCGCCCTTAAATCCAGCTTAGGCTCGAGATTCCTATATATTCTTGTCATGTTTGTCTATCATGTTCTCATTTTTTTTACCTCATTAAAATTAACTCTACCGTGAACATGCCTAAAACAAGGTCAATACAGTTTGTATGCAACTATTACTTATTCATTAACTCATTTTCATGTCTGATGTGCATGTAAATGAATGAGTAATGTAACTCCACCGTTTACATTGGAGTAAATAGCAAAAAAAAAAAACATTGCAATTGCAATTGAGGTCGCATTTTTTTTCAACATTTTGATACTTTCCACTCGGCGTTGCGCCTAGTTTTTGCAAAAAACACTAGTGTGGTATAGCCCACCAGAGGTAAAAAATCCACATTGTTTTCTTGAATATTAGTTTATAATATATTGTTGTTGAGATTCTGGAGTGGTAGGTTTAGCACTAAATAGTCAAAGTCATCGTGGAAAATGAGAAAACAAATATGTATGATTCATCATTTATTTCTTAATCAATGGAATGTGACACTATGACCCATTTGGCTATTTTGAACAAGTCATGTGTTTGAAGGAAAGTTCCAAGGAAATACCCAGTGTACTCAATTTGATTCCTTTTAACATCAAACTACTGGAACTCTGGATTAATGAAGAAACACCCATGTCTGAAATTTTTGTAGGTCAACTCAAAGTTACCATATGGTTCATACATGTTTGTATTCCTTTTATAGTATTCCTATTGACGCTTTGGACCCGGTCTGGTCTAGCCACCACAGAACGTTGAATGTAGGTGCTTGGTTACAAAGGATCCTATCCACTTCGTGGGGAGTTTCCCGATCGGAGCATATCCCACCAAACCAAACCCCAAAGGCCAAAAGCTACGGTAATCATCATTTCGCGGCTCTAGGATTGAAATGATGGAACGGGTAACGGGATTGCTTGGTCTTTTATGCAACCAAAGATAACCTAGTTTCTAGAAGCCGAATTAGTCAAGCATACGAATAAGCTTCTCGAAGACTTAAAAGTTAATCATAGTAGTAGTATAACTATTTGGAAAGGTGAAAGATGTAAATATAATCAAGTACAAGAAGAATTTATTCCCACTTTTGTAACTGTAGAATTCACCATGCCTTCTGGTTGACCTTTTGTTTTAGCAAAATAACATTCCTCACAAATTTCATATGTAACGGTGCACACACATAATGTGAGCTCTCAAATTTCCACTGGAAAATAAATAAAATAAAATAAATGTTGCAAGGGTGTGGCCAAAATGAGATTGTGAAGCTTACGAAGGCCATATCGCTATCACCATGTCTGTTTGAGAGGCACATCTTAGCGACCTTCGAATTATACTGTACTCCCTTGTACCAAAATAATTTAAACTAAAACCACGTCACTTATTTTGAGACGGAGAAAGTATAAGACAATTCTTTATCTAGATATTTATACTACGCCGAGATTTCTTTCGACAGGTTTTAAGGTGCGCCTACATTAGTCATTGACTTGGTCTAGTTGTAAGGCTTATCCTTACTATTACCCACCAATGTGTCAGAGATTATCCATAATCATATACTGCTTGTCGGATATTGGCCTTCGACCACATTAGGAAGTAATATTGTCAGTAATAACAAAATAGTAAACACGACTTTGTAATACTAATTAGTCTTATTTCCATGCTGACTAATTGAAGTTGAAACTGTCGCCACCAATCATTTAGTTTGAACTTCAAATTGCTCGAAAGTACATATATTTTGAACCGGGCATCCATTCAAACCAGCGTGGTGAAGTTGCATACAGGGACGTAGCCAGTGGCCTTGTTAGAGGGCGGGGGGGGGGGGGTGGAGGGGCCATATATAAGAATTTTGGAAAGTAAATTCATTAAATCCACATACTATTTAAGATTTTTTTTACAGCGTGGGTGGAGCCATGCCCAAGCTTGCCACTGCTGGCTCCGTCTCTGGTTGCGTATAATTGAACCAAATATGATCATCAAAACATAAACCATTAATGTTGGATATAATTGAAGATTATTGCGGATGTGGTCCTTTCTCGTTCCTTGTGGTGATGTCTTATTTACTATGGTTATTTGTATTCCACCAATGATTTAATTGTGTGCCTCTTCTACTTACTCCATCCGATCCAAAAGGAAGGCTTATAACTTTTGGCTCAAATCATAAAATGTAAGATTCGACCAACTTTGTAGAACAAATGATTGACAATTACAATGCCAAATTAGTATCATTAAATACATAATTAAATATATTTTCATATTTCTATTTGGTTTTGTATTATTGATAGTTTTCCTATAATTTTGATGCAACTTGAGTCAAAAGTTGCATGCCTTCTTTTTTGTAGCCAGAGGGACTAATGTTTCTTTTATTGCACAAATGGTCTTGGATTTGAGCCCAGGTGAGCTAGTTCGACCACAAGAAACCTAGCCATCCAAGTGACGCTTAGTTCTCGATGGCAATTTTTTTATCCATAATGATATTTTTGTTCCAGAATAAATGAAATTGACGCTTGTTCAGGTGATGTATGTTTAGGTTGAACATCGGTTTGTACAATATTTTAGCTTTGAATGTCCAAAAAGGGCTCACACATAACTCTTGCAACATTCAAAGCTGCACCATGTGGTAAGAAAAAGAATAGTCCTTCTTGAAAGAAGAAATTAAATTGCAAAAAAGAAAAGAAAAGAATGATTAAATCATTCATTCACAAACTTCTCATTGCATGGTCGAATTTACCTTTGGTCAGTGGACAAGGTAAATCCGTTTTTTACCTCCTAGAAAGTTAGAGGAGCAGGGTGAAAGAAAGAACTCGGCGGGTCCATTCATCCCGTCGCCCTCGCGAAGTGTGAATGGGCAGCTTATCCGGGGATTCTTCCCCCGGTATGCCACACCATGCATGCAAACTGTTGCCATCGTCTCATCCTGCGTGCTCTTCAGCAAAACCTTGGGCACTAAATCAAATAAAATATGATGATCTATCATGCTTACCTGTGCCGCTGTCGTCGTGCGCGGGATGAGATGAGACCGGACGCGCCTCGAACGTCGTCTCGTCGATGGCCCTTTTGACTCTCTTGACACGGCGAGTGTCACCAGTGCCCGGTCGATGGCGCCCTGTGACCGGCCTCGTTTGTCAAACGCGTGGACACGCATGCAAGTCATCTCGGCCGACGGCCATGCTGCTGCTGTGCGAGTTTCTCCCGCTGATCATCATCTTGTTTTCCCTTTTCCCGGCCATGGCATCTAGAAAAGGTGGCCGGATTTGCTGCCGGTTTCTTCGAGAACATGAGTGAACCTGTGCTAGGAGGGGATAGATGTGCTCTCTCTTCTGGCACATGAGGGCTGGACATCTGGCTAGGCAAGCGTGCACGCAGCATGGTGCTGATCAGACGTGGCCACGGCGCCGTTTCTCAGCCGCGTCGCGCCGCATGGGTCTCTGTTCAATCAACGTGCCGTGGCGTGCGACGCGACGCCGGCCACGGCCACGGCAGTGCGATGATGAACGCAACGCAGCAACGGGAGGCGGCGTCGGCGTCCCGACGACGGCAGCTCCGGCCCATCTGGCCCTGACGACAGATAGGCACCAATAATCAGGACGACGCAAAGTGGCGCCGCCGTCCCCATTTTGTTTGTGTGTCGTCAGGCTTGGTCGATTGAGTGTTGGGAGATCCCGTCGTCCCCCAGGGAGCTCGATGGCAACGGATAAGGTTTCGCGTCGTCGCCGTACCCGATCGAGGTCGACGGCGACGGACGAGCCGATAAGGCCGACGCCGTCGGAAACATGTCGTCGTCGCGCGCGCGCGTGCTGGGGTTTTTTCTCCGCCACTGTCGCGTGGACCAGATCTTGCGCGCTGCTGGTTGTGCGTCTGTGGACTGGATTTTCTGCCCAGAAGCTCGAGCACGGCCGGGGTTGCGATATGGAAAAGTCGCACGGGCTCACCGTTGTCGATTTTCCGAATGACCGACAGATCGGGTGCAGTATTTACAGATCGCCGCTTTCTAGAAGAAAGACGAACATGTTTTTTTTTAGGGAAAGAAAAACGAACATGTTACACGTGGGTACGTGACGGTAGGAGTAGCCAGCCAGCATCCAGTAAAAAGAGTGCAGAAAAGGAATTTTTTATTAAATGCAGAAAGGAGATAAGCGAAATCACTACTCCCACCTTTCCAGTTTGTGCGCTGCATGTGCGCCACTTGTCGCAATCTGAGAGTTTTTTCTTTTTTCGCAGATTCGTTTATTCAAAACGTTTTATCTTTTTAACCGTGCGTTCAAATCACAAACCATTTTACCATTGCATTCCTCGCGTCGTGACTAGATCTCATAGTGATATGTTTTAACAAACTTGTTTTTCACGAAAAAAATGGACAAGAAAATCGATCCGGGAGCACGGTTTTTTCCCTTTCCGAAAGAGGCACATCCGTGCCTCTCGCGAAACCACAACCGTGCCTCTCATGGAAGCAAAATCGTGCCTCTCGCGAAAGGAAAAAAAATAGAAACACGTGTTTTTCGTTTTCGAGGAGGCACGACCATGCCTCTCGCGAAAGGCCAACCATACCTCTCGCAGAAGCAAAACCATGCCTCTTGTGAAAAAAAGGAAAAACATAAAACATTTTTTTTTCCGTTTCCGAGAGGCACGGCCGTACCTCTTGTGAATGCACAACCGTGCCTCTCGTGGAAGCAAAACCGTGCCTCTCGCGGAAGGAAAAAACAAAAAAACGCGTTTTTTTCCGTTTCTGAGAGGCACGGCCGTGACTCTCGCGAAAGCACAACCGTGCCTCTCGCGAAAGTAAAACCGTGACTCTCGCGGAAGGAAAAAAACAGAAAATACGTTTTTTTCGTTTCCGAGAGGCACGGCCGTGCCTCTTGTGAATGCACAACGTGCCTCTCGTGGAAGCAAAACCGTCTCTCTCGCGAAAGGAAAAAAATAAAAAATGCGTTTTTTCCGTTTCCGAGAGGCACGGCCGTGACTCTCGCGAAAGCACAACCGTGCCTCTCGCGAAAGTAAAACCGTTATTCTCGCGGAAGGAAAAAAACAGAAAACACATTTTTTTCGTTTCCGAGAGGCACGGCTGTGACTCTCGCGAAGCAAAACCATGCCTCTTGCAGAAGCAAAACCGCAACTCTCGCGAAAGGGGAAAAAAGAAAACAAGTTTTTTCTGAATTTTTTTGGGTCCAAAAGTTCAGGAAGACCGGTGAAAAACCGAAACGTCAAAAAAACCCAAAAGAAACCATTTCAAAAAAATGAAAACGCGTGTGAAAAAAAAATCCGGAGGGAGCATCCGGAGCGCGACACGTGGCGGGCGGCTGGGAGCGCGCCAAGTGGCGCTGATTGTTGCAAGGCTCCCAAAGAAACGTTCGTTAATTAGTTGCTCTCAGATAAGTATTCCAGCAGCTCGAACGCACGTACGTGCCACATGCAGCCCAATTTATATGTTTTTTAGTCTATAAACCCACTTTATATGTGACGCTGGACTAGCACTTCGTCCGGCCCATTAATAGGCATAATCCATTCACCAAGATGTCTAAAAGAATATACAAATTCTAAGATAACTCAAAATATAGAATTTGTTAAAAGTATATATATCTTCATGAATTTCACAAAAACAGTGAAATAATAAGAAAATATTTTAAGTGTTGCAGATGAAATGCTCACGTATATCAAATTTAGTGTTTGTTTCTTTCAAAAGAAAAATCCATGTATTTAAGGAAATAGTTTAGCTAGGGACTAGGAGTTGCCTGATTTTCATATTTGGGTCAGTCGATTCGTGGTAGAAGGAAGCAGTCGACGAGGTGCAAACGTTGAGGTGGCCGATGGCGAGCTTGGGCGAACATAGTGAGGCACGGGGATGCCGGCAAGACCTCAGTCAGGAACGAACCGTAGCTGGTGGAGCCAAGTTCGAGGGTTGATGCTTCGGGTGGGAGGAGGGGGTTCATGCTTGCGGGGAAAATCTGATGGTGCACCAGTGTAGAGGGATGACCGGGTGGGATTACGAGGCTGGGGCGGGATCGCTGGATGTGGGCTACAGTGGCTGGCGGTTCGGCCTGGCCTGGATCCGCGACAGACAGAGAAAGAGGAGAAACGAGAGGAAGAAGAAGGTCTCGCGGCCGTTCCATGCCGATCTACCCACTCGCTCTGATTCAACTTGTCATGACTTACGAGTCCTTTTTCCAGCGAACTGATTCCTAGCCATGCCTTAAGGAAAATAGCATATGAAAAGAAATGTTATTTTCTTGCAAAAAGTGATGTCAATGTGTATCAAATTAATTGTTTGTGTATATGTAAAGAAATATCAATGTTCATTATTGAAAAAAGCAATTTTTCCTTCAATTTCTTACATTTTTTTGCAAGGAAATTTATTACATTTTGTTGTTGTTACTATTCAGGAGCATACGATAAGAGCTTACCAATATCACTGCAAGCTTCTAGCACACGAGAGGACATTAATGTAATTCGCTTATCTTCTTTATAGTGACAAACAAAATGGTAGCGAACCAACCTGTGGTTGCACAGTTAGAGGGACTGTGGTATCCCCAGCCCATCAGGATTCAAGTCCTGGTGTTCGCATTTATTTTTGGATTTATTTCGATTTCCGGCGATGTGCATTCAGTGGGAGGAGACGTTGCCGTCGACGATGAGGTGCCTAAGGTGGCTTCATAAATTTCAAGATGATATGTCGGTCCAGTTTTTCGAATGTGCTTATAGGGATAAGATATGTGTGTGTGCGTTCGTATGAGTGAGTGTATGCGCGTGTATATGAGCGGTTGCGTCTGTACTATGTTAAAAAAAGAGTCAATTACGTTGATGGTGCTAGAACTTGGCGCAAACGGTCACTTTGGTGCTAGAAGTTGTGGTGTACATCAAAGTGATGCAAAAACTTGACTCGGATGTGCAAATACAGTGCTAATCGCGTTGATATACGGTATCTGTGTTGACTAGGCGTGTGGGTCCTGCTGTCAGCCACTGGACGTGAGAGAGGGGGCGTGTGGCGTGAATTTTTTCAAAAACCCGCTCGGAGTATATCTTTTTGCAAAAAAAATACATGTCATTTTACATCTTTAATCAACGGGCCCGCTGGTCAAAATAAAAAGGAAGAGGCGGGAGCAGGACTCGAACGCGCAACCAAGGATAGAGTGCAAACCAGTACGACCAGCACGCTGTGATGGTAACGACATTCTAAATGGATAACTATCCTATATGTATTCACGAAGTTTTTTTAGCAACCTGAATTTAACAGGTACCCATCTGAAGTTTAAATGGGCTGCAGATATTGCGGCCCATTTTACACGCGCTGTTTTTTAAAGATATATTTATAAAATGTAAGCTATCAAAATTATGCTTAAATGTATGTGCGCTATAAATTTTATACAAACAAACCATGACAAGTAGAAAAAAAATTAAATATACACCCATGTACTATATAAAATATTTATTTAATATATAAATTTAAATGTATATTAAATAAAAATGTCATGTGTTATTTTCAAAACATTGGTACGTTTATTTTAAAAACTACCAAGCATACAAACGAAATACCTTATTTAAAAAAATCATGTATTATTTCAATACACACTGGTAAATGTTTGTATTCATCATTTTAAAATTTAAATATAAGCCATGAGTGTATACTTTTTTTTGTATTCATTAAACATTTTAATATACATATGAACTAAATATTTTATATATACGTGGGTATATACTTCATTGTTTTTATTTACATAGTATTGATAACACACAAATATTGGAACATCATTTTTATTACTTACATTTTAAAATATCTTATAAATATAGCTTGTATAAAATGGGCTGCAATATCTGCAGCCCATTTAAGCTCCATAAGCGGCATTACTAAATATTTACTTTGGCGTTATCACTATTTAGTAATCAAGGTGTAGGGTGGATTGGTTAGCCGGCTGTTTTGCTAGCCTATGGTCGCGGGTTCGAAATGTCTGAAATCTTTTTCTGTTAATATTTATATAGGCGGGACCCACTGGGCATAGAGAAGAAATATGCCACATCCATGTGGTATTTTTTGTGAAAATTATATTTTTTGAGGGTTTTTTTGGAAAAAACATTCTTCCTGGTTTATTGGCTGACAGCGGACCCCACGTGCCTAATCAGCACAGATTATGTATACAAAGCAGGATATGTACTGTATTTGCACGTCCAAGCCAAGTTTTTGCACCACTTCAATATACACCGCAACTTCTAGCACCAAAGTGACCATTTACGTCAAGTTCTAGCACCATCGGTGTAATTGACTCTTAAAAAAAAGACAAACAAAATGGTAGGAGTAATGGGCTAGTAGCTGCCGGGTCCGCATCCGGACTTTTCTGGTGGCATTTGCACAGCAGCTAAATTAGCTTGTTGCAATCTACTCCTAGTAGTAGGTCGATCTCGTCTTCTTCCTCAACGTGGCGAACGCCATGGGCACCGCACCACCGAACAAACGTGCCGGCTGGCTTTCACCTGCAAGATAAATCACTTACGAGCCTACGAGGTGAGCTGTGTGAGCAAGCATAACAATCCATGTCTGATCCGATGAACGACGCCAAGCCGCGGAACCTTGGCGGCTCGCTGCCCGTGCCCAACGTGCAGGACCTCGCCGCGCGGACCGACGAGCTCACGCTCACGCCCACCCTCCTCCGCCGCTACGTGCGGCCTCAGCCCAACACGGTCGACCTGCGCCTCGACGCCCCTGCCGGCGAGGAGCAGGAGCATGTCCCCGTCATCGACCTCGGCCGGCTCCTCGCAGGCGGACGGGATGAGGAGGCCGCCAGGCTGCGCTTGGCCTGCGAGGACTGGGGCTTCTTCCAGGTGGTGAACCACGGGATACCTGAGGAGATCCTGGAGGAGATGAAGAGGAACGTCATGGAATTCTTCGCGCTCCCGCTGGCGGAGAAGGCGGCCCTCGCGCAGGAGCCCGGGGGAGTCGAGGGGTACGGCCAGGCGTTCGTCGTCTCGGAGGAGCAGACGCTCGACTGGGCGGACATGTTCTTCCTCCTCACGCAGCCGCCCAGCTACCGCGATCTCCACCTCTGGCCGTCCAAGCCTTCCACCTTCAAGTAAGTAAATGCCCATGGAGTAGTCAACTGGGACTGCGAGAATAGAAATCGTATCATCGTCGAGCTTGCGTGCGTAGCTACCATACCGCTGTGTGATGACTGATGAGCTCCCGTTAATTTGTTGTGGCAGGAATTGTTTGGAGAACTACTCTGTTGAGGTGCAGAGAGTGGCAGGCGAGCTGCTGGGAGCCATGGCGGAGAACCTGGGCCTGAGAGACCGTTCGGACTTGACGAGGCTCGCGGCGTCGCAGTCAGTGAGGATGAACTACTACCCGCCTTGCCCGGAGGCGCACGTGGACAGGGTGCTGGGCCTGTCGCCGCACTCGGACGCGGTCGGGCTGACGCTGCTGCTGCAGGTCAGCCCGGTCCCGGGGCTGCAGATCAGGAGGAACGGCGGCTGGCTCCCGGTCACGCCGCTACCCGGCGCTCTCGTCGTCAACGTCGGCGACGTGGTCGAGGTGTTCACTAACGGGAAGTACAAGAGCGTCGAGCACAGGGCGGTGGTGAACACACGCGAGGAGCGGATGTCCATCGCGACGTTCCACAACGGGAAGTTCGGCACCATGTACGGGCCGCTGGAGGAGGTCGTCGGAGACGAGGAGCCGCGGTACAGGAGCGTTAGCGTCGAAGAGTACACGAAGCTCGTGTTCTCCAGCAAGCTCGACGGCAAGAACATCATGGATGCCATGAAGATCAACTGATAGCAATACATGGTCATCATTGTGGTGTCAAGTCTGTGTTAATGATGGTTGAGTTGAGGCCCGATTGACAGTAATGCCTTGTGAAAAATGCAGTGACATGGCTCAATTCTGTCGGTATCTTCATCAATAAGCACTATGCAGGCACTATTTATTACTCCCTCTATAAGTCTTTCTACATATTTCAATATCGGAAATCCCTTTTGGAGCTCGGCCTCCAAATTCAAATTTGAAATTTCATTGAAATTCATATTTTTACATTTCAAAAAATTATGAAAAAATGAGTGAATCAACGCTCTAAACTACGTCTCTATATATTCGTATGTACTTTATATTAAAATTTATAGAAAGACTTATATTTAGAAACAGAGGAAGTATTTAGGGCGGATCCGCAAACCTCCCGCATAGTCCGGAACACGGAAGTCATCCAACGCCGACCTATATCAATCCGGGGCGCGTCCGGACGTTATTTCTCCCGTAAATCAAAGACAAATGGGGGCTTTCTGTGAGCCCGGACCGCTCCCAAACCCTCTTCTGACCGCCCTGCCCCACCAAAAAAAACCACCCGACCCTCCCGCACTATCCTTCAGATGCATGCCCCGCTTAATGCATCGCATTCATGCCGGCCCAGAGCACGCAGCAGTAGGCATTGATGACACGATGTGACTGGAGGGGCGGAGGGTGGCGTTGACCGAGGTGACGTCTCGATAGCCGCCGCTTCAATGCGGACGCAACTTCCCGAGGAACTGACTCTGGCCGCTGCGCCGCATTGAAGCGGGCTGACCGCGCCTGGTCGTGGCTTTATAAGTTGTGCTCCGGCGAAGCACACAACCGCAGTCCCCTCCCCCAGCACCGCCGCACTCCTCCCCTCCCCGCCACCCACCTCGTCGAGCCCTTCCTCCTCTTCGATCCCAAAAGCGATGCCGAGTCATGGTGCTTTGCGCCGGCAGGCGGCGTTGGCGGAAGCTCTTCCTCCGATGGTTCATGGCGCTGCAGGCGTCGCTCTCTGGGCCCTTCGGCATCCATGGCGGGCTGTTCCTCCGCCCAGGAGGAGATCGCCTCTCCTCTGGTGAGGAGGAGGACCAAGCCCTGCAGCAGCAGCCGGAGCAGCCGCAGCAACAATGGCCCTGCCTTCACTCGAAGGCCGCGATGACGGACGAAGAATTCATCTGTCAGATCAAGCTGCTGATGGAGCATCTGCTCCATCAGATGGGCCCGTCGCCACCATCGCCAGTGTGACACCCCGATAATTAAGCTACAGTAAACCTCTGCTAATGTTGCCACGTCACCTCGGTTACTGTTGATAAACCCGCGTTGATTCGAAACCGTTCCAAATTCAAATTCAAAAGTCAAGTCAAACTATAAAGGTTTTCAAACTTAAAAAAAAATGTTTGAGTTGTGCCAAATAAAGCAAAGGTAATTTTGGTGAAGAGACCACCCTTTTATAAATTGTTTAAATACTCTAAAATATATAAAACGCAGCGAGAACAATTATTTAAATGCTTTTAAAATAATAAACAATTACAAACTAATTTATTATAGGTGCCAAGTTAATTGTGGTGGTGGCATATTTGTTCATACTAATTTAGGTACAACTAATGTATTTTATAAAACTAATGTATTTAAAATATAAAATTAAAATAGAAAAGATCAGAGAATAAACAAAAGACAAAAGGGAAAATAAAACAGAAATAAAACGAAAACCCCCAGACCAACTGGGCCTCGGCCCAGCCAGTGGCCTGCCAGGCCGGCCTACTCCCTCCCCTGGCCTATATGGCCCCCCTGCCCACGACCCAAACCCTAGCCCCACCCAGACCGCACACTCACCCCCCACGTCGCCCACTTCCCTCCCCCGATCCAGATCGGATCGGGGCTGGCCGCGCTAGTACGTCGCCGCCCCGATCCCGTTCCCCCCGACCCGAGCGCCGTCATCGACCGTCGCCCCGACGCCGTGCTCCCCCGTTCCCTCGCCTCGCCATCCACCCCGAGCCCGGCGCCTCCTTCACCGACGTCGTCACTGTGCGTCACCACCGTCGTCCGAAGACCTCGCCGTAGCCGGACTGCCTCCCCGTCGCGCGCCGTCTTCGTCCTCCACCACGAGCACCACTGCCCTGGACCCTACATCCCTCCGTGAGCGCCACCCCCATCTCCCTCTCTGACCCCGCGCCGGAGTCGTCCTCGACGGGACTCGCTCGCCCGCGTGCTCCCGCAGCTCCCCCTCTCCTCGTCCGGTCACTGTACGCCCGTGCCGTCCCGTGCCCGTGCACGCACCGTGGCCGCGCCCTGCTCCCTACGCACGGCGTGCCCGCTACGAGGCCAAGCCCCGCGCTGCTCCGCTCAACGCCGGCGCCCCTGCAGCCCACCTCCAGCAGCCCCCACGGCCACCATCCGGTGCCCCTCGTCGCGATGCGCCTGCCGAGCCCACCCACAGCTCCAGCCGTCGCCGGAGATGGCCGGCCGACGAGCTCTGCCGCCCCTGTTTAGCGTCGGCGGTTAGCCGCCGTGAAGTGCTGACGTGGCCACGTGGTTAAGCCACTAATGGCCCTAATTAATCTAACCCTAGCCCTATGACAAACGGGGCCCGTGCCCCAGAACGTTTTATAAAAAAAGGGTATAAAAATAAATAAATAAATAAATAAATAAATAATAATTAAAATATTAATTAATTAATTAACTTAATTAATCCTGATTAGATTAACCTAATCACCTAGTTTAGTTAATTAATCTGTTAGGTTAGTTAATAGTCAATGACATGCGGGACCCACACGTCAGTTTGACCCAGTCAACCTCTATTGACTGCTGACGTCATGCTGACATCAGCAATCACTGTTCTGGATAATGTTGCATTAAAATAATTAAATAAATCCTGAAAATGATTTAAATCTTTTAAAATTAATATAAAATAAGCTGTAGCTCGGATGGAAAAACTTTGTACATGAAAGTTGCTCAGAACCACGAGACGAATCCGGATACGCAGCCCGTTCGTCCGCCACACATCCCTAGCATAGCAAACACGCAACTTTCCCCCTCTGGATCATCTGTCCGAAAACGCGGAACACCGGGGATACTTTTCTGGATGTTTCCCCCCTTCGCTGGTATCACCTAATACCGCGTTAGATCACCTCTAGCACCGCGTATTGCCGCTTCTTGCCTTGTGTTACTTTTGATTGCTTTGTTATTTATTGTGTTCCCCCTCCGTTACTTCTTTCCGGCAGACCCTGAGACCGATGCCGGTACCCCCTGTGATCGACTACATCGACGACCCCTCCTTCTTGTCTGAGCAACCAGGCAAGCCCCCCCCCTTGATCACCAGATATCGCCTACTCTTCTCTATACTGCTTGCATTAGAGTAGTGTAGCATGTTACTGCTTTCCGTTAATCCTATTCTGATGCATAGCCTGTCCTTGCTACTACTGTTGTTACCTTTACCTGCAATCCTAATGCTTAGTATAGGATGCTAGTGTTCCATCAGTGGCCCTACACTCTTGTCCGTCTGCCATGCTATCTACTGGGCTGTGATCACTTCGGGAAGTGATCATGGGCATATACTATATACTTTACACTGTTACATTACCTGTGATACTGTTTGGAGATGGGGGCTGAAGGGGCAGGTGGTTCCACCCAGATAGTGGTGGGCCGACGGCCCCCGACTGTTACTTGTGGCGGAGTGACATGGCAGGTTGAGACCACCTAGGAGAGAGGTGGCCTGGCCCTGGTCGGCGTTCGCGGATACTTAACACGCTTAACGAGATCTGGGTATTTGATCTGAGTCTGGCCATTTGGTCTATACGCACTAACCATCTACGCGGGAGTAGTTATGGGTATCCCGGCGTCGTGGTATCAGCCGAAGCACTTCGTGACGTCAGCGACTGAGCGGCGCGCGTCAGATTGGACCGCGTGACGTGACTTCCGTTGTACTGGAGGTTGCTAGGTCTGCTTCCGGCCGCCCTCGCAACGTGCAGGTGTGCAATGGGCGATGGGCCCAGACCCCTGTGCCATAGGATTTAGACTGACGTGCTGACCTCTCTGTTGTGCCTAGGTGGGGCTGCGACGTGTTGATCTTCCGCGGCCGGGCATGACCCCGAAAGGTGTGTCCGGCCAAATGGGATCAAGCGTGTTGGGTTATGTGGTGCACCCCTGCAGGGAAGTTTATCTATTCGAATAGCCGTGTCCCTCGGTAAAAGGACAACCCTACCTTGACCTTATGACAACTAGAACCGGATACTTAATAAAACACACCCTTCCAAGTGCCAGATACAACCCGGTGATCGCTCTCTAACAGGGCATCGAGGAGGGTATCGCCGGGTAGGATTATGCTATGCGATGCTACTTGGAGGACTTTAGTCTACTCTCTTCTATATGCTGCAAGACGAAGGCTGCTAGAAGCGTAGTCTTCGACAGGATTAGATATCCCCCTCTTATTCTGGCATTCTGCAGTTCAGTCCACTGATATGGCCCTTTACACATATATCCATGCATATGTAGTGTAGCTCCTTGCTTGCGAGTACTTTGGATGAGTACTCACGGTTGCCTTGTTTCCCCCTTTTCCCATCTCTCTACCCGATTGCTGCAACCAGACGTTGGAGCCCAGGATCCAGACGCCATCGTCGACGACGACGACTCCTACTACACTGGAGGTGCCTACTGTTACGTGCAGCCCGCTGACGACAACCAGGAGTAGTTTAGGAGGATCCCAGGCAGGAGGCCTGCGCCTCTTTCGATCTGTATCCCAGTTTGTGCTAGCCTTCTTAAGGCAAACTTGTTTAACTTATGTCTGTACTCAGATATTGTTGCTTCCGCTGACTCGTCTATGATCGAGCACTTGTATTCGAGCCCTCGAGGCCCCTGGCTTGTATTATGATGCTTGTATGACTTATTTATGTTTTAGAGTTGTGTTGTGATATCTTCCCGCGAGTCCCTGATCTTGATCATACACATTTGCGTGCATGATTAGTGTACGATTGAATCGGGGGCGTCACAGCCAGCGTGCGTCAAGGTGGAGCCGCCGTCCCCGCCACGCAACTAGCCGCTCCGTCCAGTGAAGGATGAGAAAGTCTCACCCCCGGGCAACCGCGACGTCCAGATCAGACGCCGCGTCAAGGCCGAGCCGGCGTCGCCCACGTACTCGTGCAACCGCGACGTCCAGATCGGATGCCACGTCAAGGACGACCCGACGTCCCGCCACGGTACACCGCACCGCCACTGCCGCCGGCGACCCTGAAGGCGCAGGGCCACATCCTCCACTACCTCGGAGGAGGCGCTTATGCCGGTGCCTCCGGCTTTTAGGCCGTGGTGTTCGAGGCAGAGCATGCTGCGCGATGGCTTGCGAGGTACGACTGACGCAATGCCGGTCGCCCCTTCATGTTCGGCAAGAGCGACGTGTTGTCAGAATGGGCCCGGAATGACCCGGACCTCGCCGCCGCGTGAGCTCGACCGCTCCGTGACCACCGCGCAGACGGCCGCCAGGCGCCGTCGCCGCCTTGACGGCGAGGAGTGGTCGCTTAGCGACTGCTCCGCGAGCGCCGGTCACGACAAGGCCGCCTCCAGGGCTCCGAAGGCCACGTCGGTAGTGGCCGCGGCGGCCCTCTGCACGGCGCAACAGGAGGCAGAGAGACTCCTCCACAAGCGGCAGGCAGCCGCTGGACAAGGATGTCGCGACCCTCCGCCGACGTACCGACGCTGGAGGGATGACAACGACGACACGGACGACAACAACAGTGCTGCAGGGCAGGGTGGCCACGCGTACAAGGTGGTCATCCGGTATAGACTTTAGGACTTTTTTTAGTTTTTTAGTTAACGATTGAAATATCAACCATTCTATGTAAATTATCTTCAAAATTTAATGAAATTCGTTGTGCTCGCATGAAATTTGTCCGGTTGGTTCAAATGCGGTTTGAAATATATGCGGCTACGGTTGGATGGCGACCTCTCACATAGTGTCCGCGGATGGATGCGGAAGAAAATTTATGGGTTGTCGCTGAAAATGCTCTTATGAAAGTGCCTAGAACTCATCTAGACAAGATGTAAAACTCGTCTCATTCAATTGACATCAGCTGAAATCATCTTTGTTGTTATAGCCCTTTTTGGTTGTGCAGGCCATGCCCATAGTTGGTTCTTACTAGAGGATGGGACGCGTCCTGGGCGCGCCTCCTGTGCCAACCTGTGCGTGCAAGTCTAACTTGCGAACCTATGAATGTGGTTATTCGATCTAGACTATATGATTTTGTAGGGATGAGCTTTCTTTGGCTATGTTATTTCAATAAGACATAATTGCTTGGTTGGTATGCTTGAAGTATTATTGTCTTAAATGTCAAATGATAGACTATTGCTTTGAATCACTCGTGTCTTAATATTCATGCCATGATTAGACATATGATCAAGATTATGCTAGGTAGCATTCCACATAAAAAATTATCTTTTTTATCATTTACCTACTCGAGGACGAGCAGGAATTAAGCTTGGGGATGCTGACGCGTCTCCGTCGTATCTATAATGTTTGATTGTTCCATGCCAATATTCTACAACTTCCATATACTTTTGGCAACTTTTTATACTATTTTTGGGACTAACATATTGATCCCGTGCCCAGTGCCAGTTCCTGTTTGTGGCATGTTTTTTGTTTGGCAGAAACCCAATATCAAACGGAGTCCAAACGGGATAAAAACGGACGGAGAATTATTTTGGAATATTTATTGTTTTTGGGAAGTAAAATCAACGCGAGACGGTGTCCGAGGAGGGCACGAGGTAGGGGGGCGCGCCCCAGGGTGTCAGGCGCGCCCCTGACCCTCGTGGCCACCCCGTAAGGCGGTTGATGCTCTTCTTTTGCCGCAAGAAAAATAATTTTATGAGAAAGATCTGAGCGAAAGATTCACCCCAATCGGAGTTACGGATCTCCGGATATTTAAGAAACAGTGAAGGGCCAGAAAACAGAACGCAGAAACAGAGAGAGACATAGAGATAGATCCAATCTCGGAGGGGCTCTCGCCCCTCCCACGCCATGGGAGCCAAGGACCAGAGGGGAAACCCTTCTCCCATCTAGGGAGGAGGTCAAGGAAGAAGAAGAAGAAGGGGGGCCCTCTCCCCTTGCTTCCGGTGGCGCCGGAGTGCCACCGGGGCCATCATCATCACCGTCATCTTCACCAACAACTTCACCGCCATCATCACCAACTCTTCCCCCCTCTATGCAGCAGTGTAACCTCTCTCTTACCCGTTGTAATCTCTACCTAAACATGGTGCTCAACGCTATATATTATTTCCCAATGATGTATGGCTATCCTATGATGTTTGAGTAGATCTGTTTTGTCCTAATGGCTATTTGATGATCGTGATTGGTTTGAGTTGTATGTTTTATTATTGGTGGTGCCCTATGGTGCTCTCCGTGTCGCGCAAGCATGAGGGATCCCTGCTGTAGGGTTTGCAATATGCTTATGATTTGCTTATGGTGGGTGGCGTGAGTGACAGAAGCACAGACCCGAGTAAGTAGGTTGTTTGCGTATGGGATAAAGGGGACTTGATGCTTAATGCTATGGTTGGGTTTTACCTTAATGAATCTTTAGTAGTTGCGGATGCTTGCTAGAGTTCCAATCATAAGTGCATATGATCCAAGTAGAGAAAGTATGTTAGCTTATGCCTCTCCCTCAAATAAAATTGCAATAATGATTACCGGTCTAGTTATCGATGGCCTAGGGACAAATAACTTTCTTGTTGACAAAAACTCTCTACTAAAACTAATTTAGTTGTGTCTTCATCTAAACAACCCTTAGTTTTATTTGCGTGCTCTTTACTTTCTTGCAAACTTATCCAAAAACACCTACAAAGTACTTCTAGTTTCATACTTGTTCTAGGTAAAGTAAACGTCAAGCGTGCGTAGAGTTGTATCCGTGGTCGATAGAACTTGAGGGAATATTTGTTCTACCTTTAGCTCCTCGTTGGGTTCGACACTATTACTTATCGAAAGAGGCTACAATTGATCCCCTATACTTGTGGGTTATCATGCTGTAGCCGACCGGATAGACCAGGTAAGGCGCGGCAAGAGCGCGAGAAGCTCAACCCCCTGCAGTGTGAGGGCCTGTTCGCACGGCGATGGTGGAGGGTGATGGATCTCGAGTAGTATAGGACTTACCAAGGCAAAGATTGCTTGGACAATGATGCACGTCATGTAACGGCCAAGGTAACAGTCGCCGAGAAGGGGCAGGAGTGTTAGTCTCTTATGGTGTTTCTTAGACTTCTGGGCGTGTCTCTACCTAATAATAAAGCACGGTGGGTTTCTGCCCGTCCGTCGTGTTCTTTTGCAAAAAAGTCCCTGTGTTTTCATGAAATCAACCCGCCGTCCCGACTTAAAACATACCGGACCGTTATTTTTCCTTTTTGCACAAAAGTCCCTGTGTTTTCCAAAACTCAACCCGCCGACCCGGCTTAAGTCATCCCGAACCGTTATTTTACGTTTTTTTGAAACGCCCCCTGATCTTTCAGGTAATTCATCCGCGGATCAATTTAAGACAAACAAAAGTTTTTCCCAAATTATCCATATCTTTTAAACCATAATTCCGATTTTAACATATTATATATGAAATTTGATTAGAAAATATTTAGAATATGAATATGGTGTTATTTTTACCTTTTAAATATTTCAAAATATTATTTTGGAAGATATTTAAGTCAAACAAATACTTTTCTAAATTATCCGTATCTTTTAAACCGTAACTCCGATTTTAACATATTATATATGAAATTTGATTAGAAAAATGTGTAGAATCTAAATATGATGTTATTTTACCTGTTAAATGATTTTGAAATATTATCTTAAAAGCACGATCCGTTTTGTTTTGTACCGGCGGCGATCCGTATGGACCGTATTGCAAATAAAGAAAACATCACTAACTACCCTTGTATACCTCCGAAAAACCCTGCAAGGAAAAAAAATCATCATGAGAGTGAGAGAGAGAGAGAGAGAAAGGCGCCTTAGGATTAATCACAATCAAACACATTTTGATTTGTGTGAACATTGAGGCCACCGCCGGCGAGGTTGAGAAGGAGGATAAGCGGCAAAACAAATGTGATGTCTCGCTAAAATAAAGAAGATAGACCTATTATGGTCTTGAGTGATGGTTGTTGGGCTAAGAGCGTGTGTTATTTTTCTCCCGTTGCAACGCACGGGCTATTTTGCTAGTAATAATAAAGTAGATACATTTCGTTGGTTTCGAGAGAACTGTGCTCTCAAGTTTCTTAGTATGTCCCTCCCCTTCGTCGCCCCCACACGGGCAACCGAGGGGCTCCAACCCTAGCCGCCGGGGGGAGGGGGCAATAGCCCCCTCAGCAATACACATAGCCCCATCCCTGCGTAGGACACCCAACATGAACAAAAACTTGTCCACCTGCCCCTTGTTCAAGTCAGGGGGATCCAGACCGGACGACCGTCAACGAAGGTGTCCTTTTTGACGACGGTGATGATGGCATCGTTCATGTAATTGCCGATCGCCTCGGACGTCAAGCAGAGGCGCACTCGAAGCTCTTGAATCCGTCGGGCATCTCCACGTGGAAGAAGTCCATCAGGGGCACGCACATCAACACCTCAGACATTCCCATTACCGCGTACTGCGGCACTTGCCACAAGATGTGTAGTTCGTTGTTGTTTGCCTTTGTCGTGCTGGCCTTCTTCCTGAAGATCCCGACTGTGCCCGTGATGGCCATGGCCAGTGCGCCGAGAACATGGCCAGCCCCCATTCTCTGCAGGTCGGTAGGTCCGCCCGGGCGTCCGGTGATCCGTGCGAGGAGCCGGCAGATGACCCAATCGAACATGACTATCGTGGCTGCCACGGTGAGGAGGTTGAACAGAGACATGCTTGAGGGTGGTATTGTGAATGCTCCCCACAGCGTGGTTCGCCTCATCACGCTCCCTTGCAAGTAAACCCAAACCAAATTAATCACAACCCGAACCAAGTATGATGCATGGCAAGGTTAAATGTTGTTACTCATGGCAAAAGATGATGATTGCCAAATTAACATCAGGATGCACGAAGATTAGATCATTTTACATATATAAATCATCTCCATAAACATGCACAAAGCTACAAGCCTCACACAATGCAACATGATATAGTTTACAGAAAAAGACTTGGTCGTTTTCAGGCCAATATTTTTTAAATAATACATTTTTTTCATAAGTTATATACGTAGATTTGAGATTTTTCACAAACTAGTAATTGCACATCTAAATTAACATACAATATATCAAATATCTGTAGTTCTAGAAAATCAAATCTATTCTCAAAAATAATTAAATGAAAATACTATCTAGTGTGATCAGGGCCGGTCCTGAGATTTCGGGGGCCCGGGGCGAAACTAAAACCCAGGGGCCCTTAATATATATATTATTTGGATGGGTATGTCGGGTCCTTAATATAAGCATCATATAAGTTATAGTAATATATGCATAAATTTATTACCAACAAGAAATATTACCAACTAACATTATATTAAATCCACTCATATTTTTTAATAATAAATATATAAGCAATATTGATATGAAATATTTTATACAGAATGCTGAAAGTAAAGAAATTTGCATCAAAAGTTTAACAATATAGACATGCATCATGTTGATGAAGTTAAACTACTCCCTCTGTTCCATGGAACGGAGGGATTAATTAGCAGTACACGTGTAACATGGAAAAGGAATGATGATATGATCACTTGTTAAAGTTGCTAGAGAAAAGGAAATCGCGGAAGCCAAATTTGCAGCAAATTTTTTTAGCCCAAATCAACATGATCTCTCGCAATCCCTGTGATCTCCCATGATTTTGGCCTGTATGCAAATCATCGCGGACGATTTTCCAGCAGCGATTGTGCCGCAACCATGGCCGTTTCACCCGTGATTTAGAATTAAGAATATGATAATACCTTGGATCGGTTGAATCTTTGCCGGTAATTGTCCGATCGGGCGCTCCGTGATGACCTGATCCGTATATATGCGTCTGCGGCAGGCGCTGGGCGATGTGCATGAGCGCGTGTGTGCTGGAGTAGAGATGGAAGAAAGGAGGCCATCCATGAAACGGCGACTCGCGTACTCGCGTTCAGAGCTCATGATCGTGGCTTGGGGGTACACAAAGACGTGAACTCACGATCGCATCTTGGCATGAATTTAGGGTAGGGAAAACTTTTTTTGGAAGATGGAAATTAGGAAACTGAACAGGCGTCACGCAATCAACTCGTACGAGCCTACGACGACTACAAGAGCCCTGAAGTGGATGTGTGCGCGGGACTGCCTGGCCTGCCCAGACCCAGCGTAGGGCCAGCGTTAGCTGGGACGGCCGCGGGCGTGGGCTAGCCGCTGCGTTCTTGCCGATCTGCGGGCTGCCTACACGTACGTACCCTAGATGGGGGCCCCTGGATTTGGGGGGCCCGGGGCGGCCGCCCCCCTGCCCCCCTTCAGGGCCGGCCCTGAGTGTGATGAATAAGGATTATCTGAGGCGATAAGTACATCCTTTTTCAAAATATTCTTGGAATGTCAACTTAATTATTTGAAGTTTATTGTTTGATCATTACACAAACAAGAAGGGATGCTTTGAATAGTGGGCAAAAAGGGATCTTCAGACATCAAACAAGGTTTCTGAGTCAGACCAAAACAAAAATTCACAAACTAAGATAACATCATCCATTAGCTACCATAAACATGTGATCACTTCTCCTCTTTCTCCGCGTCGACTACCTCTTCACCCGGGCTCCCAACTCGTGCTGGTTCATCATGTTGACACGGAGCTCGTCGTATGCATGTGCTTCTCGCCGCTGCGGGTGATGGGCATGTAATTGCCCTGGACCCTGGATGGCTGTAGCAGGCTCCTCTATTACAATCGAATCACCAACCTTGGAGCAAGAGAGGTGTAAAGACGGAGGAAAAGAAACAGACCCATACTTGCAAGCACACCTTGGGAAGATGCAGCTTCCAGCTTGGCCTTGTATCTTAATCCTTCTGGACATTAGACTGCATAACCTCTAGTGGCATGTTCTTGCAGCGGTGGTCCATGAAAATGCCAATGGTCAGAACAAGCTTCTTTGGGATGCCCACAACCACCATTTACAGTATATAAACATCAACAGATAATAAAAGATATCTCTATAATTAGCCAGTATCTCAACATATAATCCATAACTGATGTGAGTTTAGAAAGGCATGTGCTGAAAAAAATTCATAACTGATGTGAATCATTTTCATCAAAGCTATTTCTTTGGCCTTATCGTTTACCATGTTCCCGCGGGTTAGAAAAATCCACAAGGATACAATTTAGCTTGTTATATGATTTGGAGATTCCCCAACAACAAATTACATCCTACATACGCGTGTACCATTAAATTGTAATAGTGATAGTGTACATGCAATGCACTTGTTAACTCCCTGGCAAGCATAAAAGAAACCTTGCAAACAATGGACGTGTGAACTAATGCAACTGATTGTTTTCTCATGTAACAACTTTCAAAAGGGAACATGGTAACACAAAACACATCTTTCTGTGATTAAATGGATTAAAATTTGTATAGCGGTGTATTGGTATCAAATACCATAAGCACTGGCATGACTCGATAATCCGAGGAACACAATTAAAAACAACAGTAACATCTAGTTAGTTGGGGCAATCATGCCACCATGACAAACTTCATTGGTTTTGCCGTCTGATAGCTAGGAAAAATTGATCCTTTTAAAATGCTTACATATAACATCTCCCAAGAAAGTAATTAGTTATGTACTTGCATTTCACATGCCGATCTGGCTGACCAAACCATCATCTGGCTTAACCTGTAGTAGTATAAATCAATTCTCTGTGACACGAAAGGATGTTATCACATGAGGGTAGTTCTGTGTCATACTAAACCAAAGGTTAAGCATGGTTAATGAACTGGTGTGCCCACAAAAATAGTGCAATGCGTGTCTTTCATATAAAATTCACAATTTTAGTAATCTTGCGTGTACAATGTATGCCTCATGATTGATATGCATTCAATAAAAACAATACAAGCTGATGATTGTATTTGTTACACAGAAACTAAACTGAAACTAATGACTGCTCCTAGAATTCCACCATTCTACCAATGTTACAAGCAGCTGGAGTCATTCTTATTCCAAATAACAACACCATAACTGAAGCAATCAACAAACTAAACTCTAGAACATCAAAGGACGATCGGATCAATCCTTCTCCAAAGCTCGCATGACAGAAATGACAACTTCTAACCTAGTTGAAAGATAGTATACATGGTACATGGTACACCCACCTAAATATAATAGATCGGCATCGTTGCGTCTAATATGCAATAAATTATGCACCAAACAGAATCCAATAAATCTAGTAAATGTAATTTTTGTGCTTCCATATATAGCTTTTTTTATTTAAGAGGAGAAATATGTCATGGACAGTTGATGTCCTCATGCTTAGAATTAGAAGACACAAGCATTAGAACTGCATTTGCTCGATCCTTGAGTGAAACCTTTGTTGTTACCTCTACTCCCAAGAAAAGAAAAAGAGAAGATAAGTAATCTGAATGTGGCATCAATAGCACCGAAGGAACAATTCTAAATTCTAATGCATTGAGATAAACAATTCCGATGTACTTGTTCATATGAAGGTGATTGAGTAGATAGAGCAACATAGACAATAGTAAGCATACCTCTTCTCAGTCTCCACTTTGGAGCCTAGTTACTTTTCAAGACAATATATGCATCAATTCAGAATCCTTCATTGTATAAACCTGGTATTAGGAAGAAAGGCAACAGTAATCATACGTCTTCTCAAGCTGCACTTCGTAGCCTAGATTCTTCATCAATGTCAATATGAAAACTGAAGCAATATACATTGGCATACCAGGAAGAAACGGAACATTAGCCAGCAACAAATATGCCATACACCTGAGAGCTATCAGCATCCATATGACCTGGAAACTGCATATAAGGAAATATCATGGCAAAAGTTTTATGTTGTGTGATAGGACACAACAACCATGTATCTTCTTAAGAAAGTTGATAGTCAGCTTCTAAACAAAGTATCTTGTTAGTTGCAAAACATCCTTCAGTATCATCTTTGTATTACTATGTAGGACAGCTCCCTACTTTATATTAGCCTAACAAACCTGCCGAAGCTAGCTGAACAAAATAAAAGAGAATTAGTATTAAAGGGAGATGTGCAGTATGCGTACATGGATGAAATAATAGGATGCAGTGTGTGTCACCGTTTGAGAAATATATGGGTCTTATTGTGAGGCTGTAATTACTCTTTGTTGTTGTGTGTGCGTTAGACGGGGTGGCCTTAAGAAAGATAAAGTTCGCTTGTTTAATAGTAGTATAGATAATACGGTCTCCGTTTCAGCTAAGTCGATTAGGCCGTGTCGGCTTGTAAGAGGCCCTACCTGTCGGCTTGTAAGAGGCCGATTAGGGCATGTCCGCCTATGAAATGCCGATTTGTGTGACACAAGCATACGTGCATAGGACAGCGAGCCAATCGACTGGAAACTTGCTAGCTCTGTACCTGTATAATTCAAAACTTCTGAAGATAATATTTCTCAAACGGTGAATCAAAATTTTAATCCGTTTGCACCATCATGATGTGCATGACAAATTCTATGAAAAGAACCCAATATCGTTATTTCGTAAAAAAATTGTATGTCGTGGAACCCACACATCATAGACAGGAGCTGGGATGATCCATATTTCGTACAAAAATTCATCAAACACTCATGTCGGCAATTGGCAGCCCGGAGAACCAGTCAACGTGTGTATCTGCTGTCGTGTATCCCTGAACGGACATGAGCCTATGGTAATTATGCTAAGCTAAGTAGGACGCCGATGTAGTATTCTAACTAGAGGATGGGGCGCGCCTCCTGGTCCAACCTATACGTGCAAGTCTTGCTTGCGAACCTATGAATGTGGTTATTCGATTTAGATAAGCACAATTGTCGGTGTCAAAACCGGCGGATCTCGGGTAGGGGGTCTCGAACTGTGCATCTAGGCGGATGATAACAGGAGACAAGGGACATGATGTTTTTACCCAGGTTCGGGCCCTCTCGATGAAGGTAAAACCCTACTCCTGCTTGATTAATATTGATGATATGGGTAGTACAAGAGTAGATCTACCACGAGATCAGAGAGGCTAAACCCTAGAAGCTAGCCTACGGTATGATTGTTGTTCGTCTTACGGACTAAAACCCTCCGGTTTATATAGACACCGGAGAGGGTTAGGGTTACACAGAGTCGGTTACAACGAAAGGAGATCTACATATCCGTATCGCCAAGCTTGCCTTCCACGCCAAGGAAAGTCCCATCCGGACACGGGACGAAGTCTTCAATCTTGTATCTTCATAGTCCAGGAGTCCGGCCAAAGGTCATAGTCCGGCTATCCGGACACCCCCTAATCCAGGACTCCCTCAGTAGCCCCCGAACCAAGCTTCAATGATGACAAGTCCGACACGCAAGTTGTCTTCGGCATTGCAAGGCGGGTTCTTCTCCAAATTCCGTGTACTTGTTGAATAGTGTTCGGCTTCTTGTGAATATTGCGCTTCTTGGCTTCCACACCCAATAATGGCCTTCTTCCACGTGTCAAATGAATGCGAAAAGCCAGGGTGTTTTTACATTTACCCCCTAGCTGCGTAAATGAGCCGCCTATTAAAGAGGCGAGGATTTAGATCCAAATCACACCATCTTCCCTCCGCGAGCATTCATCGGAGCGTATTCGACAAAGATCCATTCCATCATGGCTGGTCGTTACAGCTCCTCCTCTCGCCTTCCCAGCCCTCAACCTAGAGATTGGGAGAGATGTTCCATCCCGCACAGCGAGCTGGTGACGCTTCAAACCAAAGGGTTCCTTCCCCCAGCCTATATGGTCCCGGTTCGAGCCGGGCTTGCCACCTATAATGGCGGAAAGCAAGCGGAGAGCGTCCCCAATCCCTCCAAAGGAGAGCGGGTATGCCTTGTGTCTTACTTGATAAGAGGGCTCGGATTTCCAATCCATCTGTTTCTCCGGGGCCTGCTGGAGTTCTACGGCCTCCAGCTGCACAACCTTAGGCCAACCTCCATATTGCATATCGTGGGCTTCGTAGCCCTTTGCGAGATGTTTTTGGGCTGTGAAGCTCATTTTGCTTTGTGGGAGAAGCTGTTCTGCCTCGTGCCCCGTTCTCAGGAGGGGTCGATATATCAACTGGGCGGAGCCGAAGTATGGCGCATTGCTGGGACCGGATATCTATCCGGAACCCCAAAGAAAGCGTCCGAAGACTGGCCTCCAGAATGGTTTTATATAGAAGATGTCCCCCTGCCGGATCCTCTTCGGATCGGCCTCCCTGGGTTCGATAATGCTCCCTTAAAGAAGCGCCTAAGTTGGCGTCCACGGAGCCCTCAGAAGGAGAATGACAAGGACGTCCTTTACCTGATGGGCCGGATAAGGTTATTGGCTCATTCCGGACTGACCATGATCGAGGTCATGGCCACATGCATTATGCGGGGGGTGCAGCCGCTTCAGTATAGGGGCCACCCCATGTGGGATTCAACGGGGAGGACAATGCCACCCACTGCGGCCGTAAGGGGCCGGAATCGGCTGTCGCTCTGACGAAGATCTTGTCCGCATTGTACAAGGGAGAAGAAGAGAAATTTCTCCGCGTCAATCCACAAGGCGGATTTTCCATGTACAATCCTCCAAACTGGGTAAGCAGACACTTCTTTTTTGCCCATCCATTCCATATTCCCATAGTTAAGTATCTCATTTTGTGATTTCGACGCAGGAACTGCGCCAAGCCGTAAAGGAGATAAACAGCCCTCCTCCACAACCCGAGGATCCAGAACGGTACCTCGACCCGGCCTCCCAAGAGGATCCAGACATACCAGTGGAGCTGGTCGACGGGGTATTTTACCAACTGAGCATCGACAATGCCTTGGTGGCCATTACGGCTGATTATCCTGGACTGATCCCCGCCTCACAGGTAATTGATACCGAAGTCCCAATATCTCGAAAATGATCCGTCCGTGCTTATTTTTGGCCATCGTATACCAATGGTGTTTCGCAGGGGAGGATCTCGAGGCAGAACGCCGAGCCTGCGGCGACTAGCCAACAAGGGACCGCGAGGGCGGGCAGGCTGAAAAGACCCGCAGTCCGGATCGAGACACCGGCGCAGCAGTAAGGCGTGCCGTTTTATCCCAAGGTATTGTCCCTACGATGCATGTTAACGCCGTGTTCTTTTTAGGAAAAAGAGGGCTCGCCGGACTATATCCGGAGAGGTTGCGAATCGCGCCTCCACTAGCCAGGCTCCAAAGCCAGGTCCAGAAGCAGAGGCGAACATGAGGCGCGCGTTAGATGTTCCTCCGACAGAGGACGCAGACAGGCTGTCTGCCACCAATTCCGAGGTGGAGAGTGCCATGAACCACAGGCGTCGCCGAACAGTTCTTCATGACGCTTGTCTATCCCGTGAGGCATTGGAGGCCTTTAACTCGGGAGACGCGTATCTCCGTGCTGCTCAAGATGGTCTAACCAGAGCTGCGGAGCAGTATGTAAAGGACATACGGGTAAGAAAATTTTGGTGATTATATATATCCCAGTAGCCCCCGAGACTTGAAACAGTTAGAATAACTGATTTAAGGATCATTTGTTATGCAGGTTCTTACAGAGAAGAATATCCTACTGTCCCAGGAGCTGGAAGAGTGCAAGGCCCAACTTCAGGCCGCACTAGCCGCAGCTGGGGAGCCCAAGAAGACCCCCTATGGTATTATACGCCTCAATTGATAAGTATCATGTAGAGTGCGGCGTGTATACAAGTCTGACAATAAAATTGCAGATGGCACCGGATTAGATCCGGATAAGCAGCAACTCCTACGCCAGCTAAAGGCGGGTGAGAGCATGCTTATGAAGGTGAGGCATGAGAAGAATGATCTCCAGGATGCCAACACCCAACTGGGCGTGGAACTAAAGGATGTTCGTGCCCAACTATCAGACTCCGTTAAGGAGAATCGGCGGCTTCGACGCGGCATATTTAGTAAGTGCTTGAACGAACTTTGAAAAAGAGTTCGGCGAGGAAGTCGACTAACAGAGTTATGTCTGTAGGTATGCTAATAGGTTGTCCTGCAGAGGAAATGCCCGGTTCTACGGGTGACCTTCTTCCCGAGCTCTCGCAATTGCACGAAAGAGTCCGGCACGTGATGCACGGCGTCGCCCAGGCCTTGTGGCCCTCCGTCTCCATGCCTGAAGGCCTTGGAGAGCTTGCAGAGAAGCTGAAGGGAGCGCGGCGGCGCTTCCGATTATGGAAGATATCGGCCTGCCGTCAAGGCGCCAGGGAGGCCTAGGCCATGGTGAAGACGCGGTACACGAAGGCTGACCCAAACCACATGGCCGAGGTCGGACCTGTGGGGCCCGATGGGAAGGAGATCCCTGTCAGCTTAGTGTATGGCCAGGTAGAGTTGGCCGCCAAATATTCCCAATAGGAATGTAAACTAGACAGCCTGTTGGATGGTATTGAAGAGGAATTTACCCAGTCAAATTGAATATGTAATTTAAGATGACATGTAAAATGCCTTCTAGCCGGATTGTAGATCGTTTGTCATGGCGGACCTTTTCGCTTCAACCTCGGGACCCGATAGTCCGGAGTGTGTCCGAATACCCTCTCGGTTATGTAAGAACCGAGGCATGCATGGAGACCAGGCGTAGGGGTCATTAGTGCTTGAACAGACAAGTGCCCAACTAGTTATGTTATATTACATGGTTAGTAAGAAACATCTTCCAGGGAAAATAGTTCCGTTAGGGGTTCCTTTCCCTGGGAGGCATGCCCTAAAGTGCATGTCCGGACTGCGAAAAAAGCAGAAAAGCATCTGGGGGCAGATAAATAAACAAGTGGAATTTGTCTTTTAGTTCACCGACCGAATATTCCCTTAAGAACGCTAGCTTTCGGCTTCACCCAGTCTGAGGTACACATCCGAATGACCCGGCAGTAACAATCGCAGAGGTGCTCCCTTTACCTCCTAGCCGAACAATCGGGAACGTAGGGGTAAGCACAGGAGCCAGGCAACCCAGCTTGGCCAAAACTTAAGTCATATCGATGCATATAATGGTGAATAAAAGGTACATGCGGAAGTGTGACACATGTGTTGGGCATGAAGCCCGTATAAATAAGCTTCTGTTAAAGAAGCCCCCAGGTATAATGAGCGCAGATAGCGCGTCAGTTGTGTGCGAACAAGGCGCGAACAAGCCTTTAAAGGCTATAAGAAAAAGAGAGGGGAGAAGGAGAGAAATATAAAACAGCTAGTGTATAAAAAATGGACAGAGGAAGGAGACAAACACAGAGTCCGGCGCTAGGCGTAGAACCTTCGAAGACGGGCTGCGTTCCATGGGTCCGGCTTGAGTCGGTTATCCGATGCATCTCGCAGATGGTACGCTCCACCAGTCAGGACCTGGTCAATAATAAAGGGACCTTCCCATTTGGGATTGAGCTTGTCCTTTTTATTGTCCGGCAGGCGTAGAACTAACTCGCCAACATTGTAGGTTTTGGCCCGTACTTCTCTGCTTTGGTATCTTCGAGCCTGCTGTTGATAGAATGCGAAACGGGCTTTTGCCACGTCACGCTCCTCCTCCAAGGCTTCCAAACTGTCCTGCCGATCGAGTTCGGCTTCTCTTTCTTCGTACATGTGCACGCGAGGTGAGTCATGAATTATGTCGTAGGGCAGAACCGCCTCTGCACCGTATACCATAAAGAATGGTGTATATCCAGTGGTGCGATTCGGCGTGGTCCGCAGCCCCCAGAGTATGGAGTCGAGCTCCTCTACCCAGTGCGTGTTCGATTCCTTGAGGGACCGCACTAATCTGGGTTTGATGCCGCTCATAATTAGACCATTTGCTCCTTTGACTTGACCGGTAGTTTGTGGGTGATAGACTGAAGCATAGTCGAGCTTGATGCCCATGTTTTTGCACCAGAGTTTGACCTCGTCGGCCGTAAAGTTCGTGCCGTTATCAGTGATGATGCTGTGGGGGACGCCGTAACGGTGTACGACCCCAGATATGAAGTCTATCACCGGTCCGGATTCGGCCGTTTTAACAGGCTTGGCCTCTATCCATTTGGTGAATTTATCCACCATGACCAGTAGGTATTTTTGCTTGTGGGTTCCTCCTTTAAGGGGTCCAACCATGTCAAGCCCCCAGACCGCGAAGGGCCAGGTGATGGGTATAGTTTGGAGGGCGGTGGGTGGCATATGGCTTTGGTTAGCAAAGAGCTGGCAACCAATGCATCGTTGGACTAAGTCCTGGGCATCTGCATGGGCCGTCGGCCAATAAAATCCTGTACGGAAGGCCTTGCTTACAAGGGCCCGGGCTGCAGCGTGGTGCCCGCCGAGTCCGGCATGAATTTCAGCCAGAAGATTCCGCCCTTCCTCTTCGGAGATACACCTTTGAAGGACTCCGGTGGTGCTTTTCTTATAAAGCCCTCCCTCATGAACTTTATAGGCTTTAGATCGCCGCACTATGCAGCGTGCCTCGTTTTGGTCCTCGGGAAGTTCCTACCTGGTTAGGTAGGCTAGGAATGGTTCTGTCCACGGGGCAATGACTGCCATTAGTACGTGGGATGAGGATGTTACTTCGTTGGTAGAGCCTCCGATTGTGTCAGAGTGTTCGGTGTCGGGCAGTGCGGTTGGGTCCGGGCTGTTATTTCCGGGTTCCCCTTCCCATACTACGGATGGCTTGAACAGCCTTTCCAAGAAGATGTTGGGGGGGGGGGGGGACAGCATCGCGCTTTGCGCCAATGCGTGCCAGGACGTCTGCTGCCTGGTTGTTTTCCCGGGCTATATGGTGAAATTCGAGCCCCTCGAACCGAGCTGACATTTTTAGGACGGCGTTACGATAAGCTGCCATTTTTGGATCCTTGGCATCAAAGTATCCATTTATTTGGGATATCGCGAGGTTCGAATCCCCGCACACCTCTAGGCGTTGAATGCCCATGGATACTGCCATCCGGATACCATGTAAAAGGGCCTCGTATTCGGCTGCGTTGCTGGAGTCCGTATACATTATCTGGAGTACGTATTGAATTGTATCTCCTGTTGGGGACGTCAGAACGACGCCAGCCCCCAGACCAGCCAACATTTTGGAGCTGTCGAAGTGCATGATCCAGTTGGAATATGTGCCGTACTCTTTAGGGAGTTCGGCTTCAGTCCATTCGGCGACGAAGTCGGCCAATACTTGCGACTTATTAGCTCGCCGTGGCTTGTATGTTATGTCGAACGGGAGGAGCTCAATGGCCCATTTGGCAATCCGGCCCGTCGCGTCGCGGTTGTTTATAATATCGTTAAGTGGCACTTCCGAGGCTACTGTTATCGAACACTCTTGAAAGTAGTGTCGCAGCTTCCGGGACGCCATGAATACCGCGTACGCTATTTTTTGATAATGCGGGTACCGTGACTTGCATGGAGTGAGGACCGTGGACACATAGTAAACCGGCTTTTGAAGGGGGAATTTGTGTCTGTCCGTTTCTCGTTCGACGACGAGTACTGCGCTCACAACTTGGTGAGTTGCCGCAATGTACAATAGCATTGGTTCGCCAATGTTTGGCGCGACCAGGACCGGGTTTGTTGCCAATATGGCTTTTATTTCGTCGAGTCCGGCCGTGGCGGCATTCGTCCACTCGAAGTGTTTGGTGCGCCGGAGGAGGCGATAAAGGGGTAATGCCTTTTCTCCTAAGCGGGAGATAAAGCGGCTTAGAGCCGCCACACATCCGGTCCATTTTTGTATTTGTTTGAGGTCCTTTGGGATATCCAGTTGTGACAGAGCTCGGATCTTGGCTGGATTTGCTTCAATTCCTCTACCGGATACAATGAAGCCCAAGAGCTTTCCGGCCGGTACGCCGAAAACACATTTTTCCGGGTTGAGCTTGATGTTGTATGTTCGGAGGTTATCGAATGTGAGCCTCAAGTCGTCTACTAGAGATTCGACATGCTTGGTTTGACGACCACGTCATCTACGTATGCCTCCATTGTTTTGCCGATCTAGTTTGCCAGACATGTCTGAATCATGCGCTGATATGTTGCACCGGCGTTTTTGAGCCCGAAGGGCATTGTGTTGAAGCAGAATGGGCCGTATGGTGTGATGAATGCCGTTGCGGCTTGATCTAACTCTGCCATCTTAATTTGATGGTAGCCGGAATATGCGTCGAGGAAACACAACGAATCGTGTCCTGCGGTAGCGTCGATAATTTGATCGATGCGGGGGAGAGGGAAAGGATCCTTTGGCCAAGCTTTGTTGAGGTCCTTAAAATCGACGCACAAGCGCCAGGATTTATCCTTCTTTGATACCATCACCAGGTTTGCTAGCCAGTCCAGATGTTTTATATCTCTGATGAATCCGGCCTCCAATAGCTTGGCTAGTTCCTCTCCCATGGCTTGTCTCTTAGGTTCGGAGAAACGCCGAAGAGCCTGTTTGACTAGCTTGAATCCTTTTAGGATATTTAGGCTATGCTCGGCCAACCCGCGTGGGATTCCTGGCATGTCTGAAGGGTGCCAGGCAAAAATGTCCCAGTTTTCGTGTAGGAACTCTCGCAGTGCGGCGTCTACATCGGGGTTTAATTGTGCCCCGATGGAAGCTGTTTTTGCAGGGTCCGTTGGATGGACTTGGAATTTGACTATTTCGTCCGCTGGTTTAAAGGAGGTGGACTTGGATCTTTTGTCGAGTATCACGTCGTCCCTGTTCACCGTGGAGCGCAGCGCAGTCAGTTTCTCAGCCGCTAGGGCTTCGGATAGTGCCTCGAGGGCTAGTGCGGCTGTCTTATTTTCGGTGCGGAGTGCTGTGCCCGGATCACTAGCAAGAGTGATGATTCCGTTGGGCCCGGGCATTTTGAGCTTCATGTACCCGTAATGGGGTGTGGCTTGGAAGATTGTAAACGCCTCCCGTCCTAATAGAGCGTGGTATTCGCTGCTAAACGGGGCCACTTGGAACGTGACCTCTTCGGACCTATAATTGTTCGGCGTGCCGAACACCACATCTAGTGTGATTTTTCCAGTGCAGCGCGCTTCCCGACTGGGGATTATTCCTCTAAAGATTGTGCTGCTTCGCTCAATGCGGTTCCAGTCTATTTCCATTTTTGAAGGGTTTCCTCATAAATGAGGTTCAATCCACTGCCGCCGTCCATGAGTACCTTGGTGAGTCGAAAGCCGTCCACAATTGGACTGAGGACCAATGCAGCTGGTGCTCGGGCTGTTCGGAATTTAGGTTCATCACTGGCATTGAAAGTAATAGCCGTGTAACTCCATGGGTTTATTGTGGCCACATGGTAGACTTCGGCAAGGCTGCGGAGTGTTTGTTTTCGCATATTGTTTGATGCGAAAGTCTCGAAGACTGTTAATACCGTGCTGGTATCTTTTGGCTGGTGCTCTGTGGCTTCTGGGATTAGAAGATCTTCGCCACTTTTGGCCACCTGCCAGAGTATCCAACATGCTCTAAGGCTATGAGTTGGTGTGGCGCCCTCTGTACTGTGAATTTTACAGGGTCCATTGAGCCACCCCTCCAGCACGGTTCCATGCCCTATAGAGGGTTTTTGCTTTTTGGTGTTTAATTCGGGTGTCTGGCGATAATGCACCCTTTTATTTCGGACTGGGTTTGTATTCAGGGCCGGATTGTCCCAAAATTTTATTTTGGTTTTCCAGGCGCTTTCCATCGCACAGTACTTTCGTACTATGGACGCCAAGTCAGCGAAACGTGTAATTTCACGGCGACTTATGGCGTTGAGGATTCCCTTGTTCGTGCAATTGTTGCAGAAGAATGAAATTGCATCCTCCTCGCGGCAGTCCTTTATCCTGTTCATGACCAGGAGGAATCTGGCCCAGTAATGGTGTACTGTTTCGTCGGGCTCTTTCCGAATTTGGGATAGATCGCTTATGTTTGGGTGGGGGGTGGAATTAAATTCGGAACCTCACCCAATCTGAGACTCAGGGGCCAAGGAGTTTCCGAACTCGGAAGCTTGGGTTCTTGGATGTTGTCCAATGAATCTAGCCCGCTGCCTGACTTTAGGTTCAGGGCCTGAGTGACGTCCTCCCCTCCGCGGGTATCCGGCTTGGAGGGATCGGGAATCCGGACATAACTAGTCCTTAAGATAGATGAAGGGTCGCCGCATTGTTCCACCACCACTGCAACACGATGGGTGACCTGGGGAGAGTTAATCTCTCTCAGATTGGGTTTAAGCCTAATCTGATCGTAGTCTGTAGCGACTCCCAGGGCGGCGATGCGATCCAAGAGCTCGTTTAGGGAAGGGAGCTCCATCGGATCTAACTGCTCGGCGAGTTCCGAGTTGACGTGAAGATTGCTTTCGACGACCCGAGAAGTCATTGTCGGCGCGGCGGCCGAACAGGCGGTCATAAGGAAACCGCCTAGCCAGAGAGTTTAGCCGATAGCCAAAGCTCCTTTAGCAACAGTGCCGTTTTTAAAAACGGGATGCGACATCCTTCCTGATGGCGACGACACAGAGGAATTCTCAATGAAAGCACCAATGTCGGTGTCAAAACCAGCGGATCTCGGGTAGGGGGTCCCGAATTGTGCGTCTAGGCGGATGGTAACAGGAGACAAGGGACACGATATTTTTACCCAGGTCCGGGCCCTCTCGATGGAGGTAAGACCCTACTCCTGCTTGATTAATATTGATGATATGGGTAGTACAAGAGTAGATCTACCACGAGATCAGAGAGGCTAAACCCTAGAAGCTAGCCTATGGTATGATTGTTGTTCGTCCTACGGACTAAAACCTTCCGGTTTATATAGACACCGGAGAGGGTTAGGGTTACACAGAGTCGGTTACAACGGAAGGAGATCTACATATCCGTATCGCCAAGCTTGCCTTCCACGCCAAGGAAAATCCCATCCGGACACGGGACGAAGTCTTCAATCTTGTATCATCATAGTCCAGGAGTCCGGCCAAAGGTCATAGTCCGGCTATCCGGACACCCCCTAATCTAGGACTCCCTCAACAACCAACATAGATTTTTTGACAACCAGCATAGATAAGATACAGATGTGTTGAAGAAAAAAGTGCACTTAAGAGAAACATATCATTATGATGTGCATTCACAAGGCAGGAGATCTATATTAGCAGGTAGATCATGGTCTTACAGAGTGGATGACAGGGCACAGTCATCTATTGAAATTGAAGCCTAAGATACTCCAAAAGACGGTCGATGTCCAAAAGAGAGGCATAGTTCGTCCAATCATCACAACGAAGGGATATCATGTCTTAGAGATAAGCTAAAAATGCTAGATGGATGATATTCATAGGCAATGGAAGGGGCTGATGGCATTGCGTCTATAGACGGTGGCCGGTGAGAGAAAGGTGGCGCCGGTCCTCACGCTTGAAGTGGAAAGCCCAGATGTCACCCTTTTGGATGTTGGCGTCATGGCAAAACCACGACCAGTTCATCGTGATGGTGGCCCTCTTGTTGGTTCCGAACATGAATCGGGCGTCGCAGCTCACGGTGCCATCTGCATTCTTGAGTGGGAGGGTGTCATTGTCTTCCTGAATGTACTCATGTAGCTTGTCCTTCGTGTACTGCACCTGAAAGTACAGTCAAGAGAACGAAAAACAGTTAGTTCATGGTAGGACTGCTTGTCAAACATTACACTTGTACTAACAGGAAGATAAGAACTACGTAATATTTGGTCAGTTAGAACAAATGCAATAAAAACTATTATGCAAAAGATAGTTGAATTAATGTCATTGAGTATAATAGAGTATCATAGTGAGAAAAATTGCCGGTGAAAGAAAATTGGCCTTAGAGATAAACAGAGCAAATCAAAGTTGTATTTGTCACATACAGAGTAGGCATGGTAGTAAAGCATGAGTAGTGATGTTGAAATAATAAAGTGATAAGCCCAATCACATAGTGGTACTTAAGCAACATGTTTTTTGTATGAAAAAACAATAAAAAGTAGCACTCCATCGTATGAAGTTATAAGTTTCTACATCATGAAGTTATTGAATTCATGCTCCAGCCAGTTGCTCCAAAAGTCCGAACTGATGAAGAGAGATGTGCAATATATTTCAACACTCCCCCTCACGTCTAGGCTATGTTAGTCCTTAGGCGTGGATTCGATGTAGGCCGCAGAATTGATTTTATAATATTGCGTTGGCAGGGTCTTGAACTCAAGACCTCTTGGCTCGGATACCATATTGAATTCATGCTCCAGCCAGTTGCTCCAAAAGTCCAAACTAATGGAGAGAGGTGGGCAATATATTTCAACATAAATTACGAAGAATTTTTTTATGAATAGTAGGCTGCATGTTTGAGGATACGATGCGCTGCCCTGGTTTGGCAAATGTCTTGTTAATGGTGCAGACGTAGTAGTTGATCTTTGGCTGCTTGTGCCAAAACATTGCGAAGAGCTTATCCACATGACGTTCATAGAGCTTCACTTCATTGCCCCAGAAGCAATGGTCCTCTAGCTCTCCAAAGTACTTGACACCGCCAGGCATTCCTGCATTTGTTTTGTGTTTTATGTCAGGCGCGCCGCCAACAGAAGCGAGATATTGTTTTGAAAGGACTCTGTGTGTGCTTACCACGAATGATGTAGTTCCAGGGCTCATGTTCGAGCGAGGTGTTGTGCATGTAAGTATGAAATTTGAATAATTATAAATAAGCTAGAATGGAAAGGGACAAAAGAAGAGTTTCTAATTTAGGTGATGCTATATGAGCAAGTTAAATGCAACAGAGGGTGTATGCATATCAATAGACAGTGAAAAAAGAAAAATTTGATTCACAATTATGAGCTGGTGATCAATAATTCTCAGGTTAAAATGATTAAATCAGGATGTAAGTACGACAATACGGTTGTTAGAGATACAACGACAGTAAACATATATGGTCTAAAGGAGACACTTGACAGAGGTTGCAGAAAAACATCCCTGGACCACTCACCTGATTGGCAGCATGAAAAAACAAAAGAAGAGGGCACAATATAACAAGAAATGCAGAGAACATCAGTAGCAGCATCAAGCAGAGAGGAGTACCTAGTTGTGGCAGGAAGGAGGCGAGTCGTTGGGGTCGGGCGGATCGGGTATGCCTCTTGATCCCCTGTGGTACTGTCTGAACTGGACTTATCTCTCTCAGCATTATAGGTTGGGATGGATTTGAAATAGCAACAAACAAACAAACAAACAAACAGATCTCATTCAGAATAAAGATGTACCTAATGAGACAATCTGCACCTAGTCAAAATAATCAACAGATGGGATGTGAGACGGAGCAAAGCGGGATAGGATGGGACAACCAATAAATTCAGAGAGAGTAAGGATATCAAAGTATGTGAGTAAGCAATACATGAAACATCATTGAAGTAAGCAATAAAGTAATATTAGAAGTCTGAAGAATTAATATAAAAAAGGAAAAGGAGCCACCTCCAAAAATATCTTTTAGCATAACATGTAATGTCCAGAAGACCAACAGATAAATAAGAGGATAGATAACTACAACGAATCATCTAGAGAAGACAAGTGTATTCTAAGCTAAAATTTGATTTAACACATAGCATTTAGGAAATAGACAGGGCTCAAATAGACAATTTCCCCTAAAGCAGAATAATACCTAGTAAACAAAGCACTGCACCTGTGGTTCCATGTTGGTATTGGTCCATGGTACTGAATTTTACAAAGATCAACAATCTCTGAACCGAAAGTCCTATTCTACTGCCGAGCTCAAATGCTCCCGCGTGAATAGTAAAATCAAATAAAATAGTAAAAAATTTCAAAAAATCTAAATTTTTGTGTGATAAACTTTGACAAATGTTTTGTATGCATGCAAAATTTCAGTACGAACCGACATTCGTGCAAGGCGTGGCAAAAAAAAAAAATCAGCACTCCAAAATGTTTCCAAAACTAGCATTTTTGGAACATCGATTTTGTTTTTTTTGCCACGCCTTCCAAGAATGTCGTTTTGTGCTGAATTTTTTCCAACATACAAAACATTTGCCAAAGTTCACCACAAAAAAATCAGATTTTTTTTGATTTTTTACTATTTTTTTATTTTACCTTTCACGAGGGAGCATTTGAGCTCGGGTGTAGATACTCCATGTCCTCTCTGAACATGCTATATTAGACTCCCAACTTTCTTTTTTGCGAAAGCATCCTCAATTACTGAACATTTGCATAAGAATGGAGTCCAACTATGAAAACCTGTTCTAAGAGCGACAATGGTTCCTTAATTTGATTCTGATCCTGCAAGGGACGTAAAAAAGTAGCTTTAAGAATGGAAAGTTCATGCTACGTACAGATAAAAATGCAAGAGAAACTAAAGGAGCAGGTGAATGTAGCTATGCCTCAAAGCCCTCTCTATACACTTAAAAGTACCGGAGAAATTGCACACACTATTCAGGAAAGCACTCTTGTAGTTGTACATATGCTCTCAAGGAAACATCGTTACATATTTAGCAACTATATCCAAGCATTAAGAGATAATTTCGCTTTGGCTGTTCTGCAATCACACACTCAAATACCTCAAAAATATTCTGTTCATGGTACACCAAATGTCCTAAGAGAATGAAAAACATCATCACGCATCAACTGATTTGCTAAGAGTATGCAAAATTTCTCCAGTAAGGCCCCAAACAATCAAGTACAGTATAGTAATTTGATCATCTGCTTACCAATCTGACCAGTGACTGTTGCCGAACCGTATTTAACAAACAATGAAATAGGAGAAGGAAGTGTTAGAACTCCATCTGTCAGCTGCTATTTTACATCTTCTTTCAGTGTGAACCTGGACATTCTAAGTAGGCAAAGACTCTCAAGCTATTTGCATCAATTTACCATTTCAGCTATCATCAATCTATGCAGATCACCCGGCTAGACAAAAGTTGCATCCGAATGCACAAGTATGATGAGCAGGATTAAACAAAACTACAGTCATTGTACCCGCACCTTGGCGTGGATATGGTACCACTGCCGCTTCTGGTTCGCCATAGGTTCAATGTTCACGGTAGTGCGCAGCAACTGCTCCCTAGGCTCCTCTCGGCACTTCCTCCACCTCCGACGGGCCCCCACTTCCACGTGCTACATCTGATGCCAGAACGGCTCCAAGATGCTGGTCCGCACGTGCCGCGCATGCTCCCTGATTTGCAGCACAGGCGACGGCGACGGCCCGGGCAAAGGAGGTGCTGACGCGAACCTGGACCTCGAGCCCTCCATCACTGGCGAGCCTGCTGCCCCCGGCGGCCCCCCAATTCCCCACCTCCTCCTCCGCGCCCCAAGTGCACTGCCCCGACGGGACGATAGCTCGCGGCGTCGCCCGCCTTCTCCCTCTTGTCATCACCTTGCCGACGGGGCCGTGGGGAGGAGCACCGTTGCACCTTGCTATGAGGTAGTTCTCACCATGCTCATCGTCCACCGTGCTATGCATACAGCGAAGAGCAGTAACGCAACGGTCATGCTTGGAGTGCCATAGTGAGGATGCCGCAAAGCCATCCAGACCCGTCTCTCTCAAGCGACGCCAGCTGGCTATCTCTGGGATGATCGCCAGCGCTCAGGTCGATGACGCCCCTGCCGGCCACCTCCATCATCCTGATTTGTGATTCAGAAACAAATGGGTAAGAGAAGGCTGTGTGAGAAGGGGAGAGGAGGAGGTGCACTTGTGTTCCTGGTTGTATATGCACCCTATATGGGGATTTATTTTTTAATATTTTAATAAAAAGTCAAAATAGGTAAGAACTATTTTGACAAAATACTTGACTTACTTTTGCACTAGTATATAAATCTCGACGAAAAAAACAAAATTTGACCTCACCGCAAAAAAGACAAAATTTATTTGCTATTATAGGTCACTATTCACACTATTTTAGCCAAAAATTTGTCTTTTTTGAAAAGAAGTCAAAGGGATATTTTTTCGTGGTTTTTTTTTTCTCACGAGTACAATAGAAGGTCAAGTTTATTTCAAAAATATTTTCAGGAATTTTCGACTTTCTGTTGAATTACTAATTTTTTCCCATCTAGGGTACATATGTCCCCATAGACCAAAAGTTCCTCTCCAACTAACCCAAACTACCTTGATTTGCTAGTTACGTATCGGTTGATTTGCTAGAGCGCAGGCTGACCTGAGGCCTGAAGTGTGTGCCAGCTTCTTTGCACCGCCGCCCTTGCACAGGATCTGCAAGTCCGGCGACACGCCGGACTTCCGGTTCCGGCAGGCGGCGAAGACAACTTGGCAAGCTGCCGATCAGGTTGTCGCACCGCTCCGCGTGGCGGTAAACAGCAGTAACGCCATGGCCACGACGACGCCGGAGGTCATGAAGGCTACCGCCCATTGGCTGTTCTCTTCTAAGTAGGTTAGTAGGGTGTCGGAGAAGAGGGAGGCCATAATATGTTCCAGGTAGAAGTAGTGGAAAAACGTTGTCCTGGACTGCTCGTTGTCAAACTGATCGGCGCCGAAAGTTGGTATGTTTTTGTCATATCCACCGTAGCCGAAGGCGATCAGGTAGATCACGAAGTAGAACACACCCATCACCATATTGGAGTGCGACGTGCATCACATATGCGCTGTGCTGCAGCCGACCGAATAGACCAGGTACAGGCGCGACAAGAGCGCGAGAAGCTCGATCCCTTGCAGTGTGAGGGCCTGTTCACACGGCGGCGGTGGAGGGTGATGGATCTTGAGTAGTATAGGACTTACCAAGGCGAAGATTGCTTGGAAAATGATGCACGTCATGTAACGGTCAAGGTAACAGTCGCCGAGAAGGGGCAGGAGTGTTAGTCTCTTGTGGTGTTTCTTAGACTTCTGGGTGTGTAATAATAAGTAGATACATTTCGTTGGTTTCGAGAGAACTGTGCTCTCAAGTTTCTTAGTATGTCCCTCCCCTTCGTCGCCCCCACGCGGGCAACCGAGGGGCTCCAACCCTAGCCGCCGGGGGGAGGGGGCAATAGCCCCCTCAGCAATACACAAGCCCCATCCCTGCGTAGGACGCCCAGCATGAACAAAAACTTGTCCACCTGCCCCTTGTTCAAGTCAGTGGGGGGGGGGGGATCCAGCTCGGACGACCGTCAACGGAGGTGTCCTTTTTTATGACGGTGATGATGACATCGTTCATGTAATTGCCGATCGCCTCAGACGTCAAGCAGAGGCGCATCCGAAGCTCTTGAATCCGTCGGGCATCTCCACGTGGAAGAAGTCCATCAGGGGCACGTACATCAACACCTCAGACATTCCCATTACCGCGTACTGCAGCACTTGCCACAAGATGTGCAGTTCATTGTTGTTTTCCTCTGTCGTGCTGGCCTTCTTCCTGAAGATCTCGACTGTGCCCGTGATGGCCATGGCCAGTGCACCGAGAACATGGCCAACCCCCATTCTCTGCAGGTCGGTAGGTCCGTCTGGGCGTCCGGTGATCCGTGCGAGGAGCCGACAGATGACCCAATCGAACACGACTATCGTGGCTGCCACGATGAGGAGGTTGAACAGAGACATGCTTGAGGGTGGTATTGTGAATGCTCCCCACAGCGTGGTTCGCCTCATCGCGCTCCCTTGCAAGTAAACCAAAACCAAATTAATCACAACCCGAACCAAGTATGATGCATGGCAAGGTTAAATGTTGTTACTCATGGCAAAAGATGATGATTGCCAAATTAACATCAGGATGCACGAAGTTTGGTCATTTTACATATATAAATCATCTCCATAAACATGCACAAAGCTACAAGCCTCACAAAATGCAACATGATATAGTTTACAGAAAAAGACTTGGTCGTTTTCAGGCCAATATTTTTTAATAATACATTTTTTTCATAAATTATATACGTAGATTTGAGAATTTTCACAAACTAGTAATTGCACGTCTAAATTAACATACAATATATCAAATATCTGTAGTTCTAGAAAAACTATCAAATCTATTCTAAAAACTAATTAAATGAAAATACTATCTAGTGTGATGAATAAGGATTATCTGAGGCGATAAGTACATCCTTTTTCAAAATATTCTTGGGATGTCAACTTAACTATTTGAAGTGTATTGTTTGATCATTACACAAACATGAAAAGATGCTTTGAATAGTGGGCAAAAAGGGTTCTTCGGACATCAAACATGGTTTCTGAGTCAGACCAAAACAAAAATTCACAAACTAAGATAACATCATCCATTAGCTACCATAAACATGTGATCACTTTCCCTCTTTCTCCGCGTCGACTACCTCTTCACCCGGGCTCCTAACTCGTGCTGGTTCATCATGTTGACACGGAGCTCGTCGTATGCATGTGCTTCTCGCCGCTGCGGGTGATGGGCATGTAATTGCCCTGGACCCTAGATGACTGTAGCAGGCTCCTCTATTACAATCGAATCACCAGCCTTGGAGCAAGAGAGGTGTAAAGACGGAGTAAAAGAAACAGACCCATACATGCAAGCACACCATGGGAACATGCAGCTTCCAGCTTGGCCTTGTATCTTGAGCCTTCTGGACATTAGACTGCATAACCTCTAGTGGCATGTTCTTGCGGCGGTGGTCGATGAAAATGCCAATGGTCAGAACAAGCTTCTTTGGGATGCCCACAACCACCATTTACAGTATATAAACATCAACAGATAATAACAGATATCTCTATAATTAGCCAGTATCTCAACATATAATCCATAACTGATGTGAGTTTAGAAAGGCACGTGCTGAAAAAATTCATAACTGATGTGAATCATTTTCATCAAAGCTATTTCTTTGGCCTTATAGTTTACCATGTCCCCGCAGGTTAGAAAAATCCACAAGGATACAATTTAGCTGGTTATATGATTTGGAGATTCCCCAACAGCAAATTACATCCTACATACGCGTGTACCATTAAATTGTAATAGTGATAGTGTACATGCAATGCACTTGTTAACTCCCTGGCAAGCATAGAAGAAACCTTGCAAACAATGGACGTGTGAACTAATGCAACTGATTGTTTTCTCATGTAACAACTTTTAAAAGGGAACATGGTAACACAAAACACATCTTTCTATGATTAAATGGATTAAAATTTGTATAGTTGTGTCTTGGTATCGAATACCATAAGCACTGGCATGACTCGATAACCCGAGGAACACAATGTAAAAACAACAGTAACATCTAGTTAGTTGGGGCAATCATGCCACCATGACAAACTTCATTGGTTTTGCCGGTGTGATATCCACGAAAAATTGATCCTTTTCAAATACTTACATATGACATCTCCCAAGAAAGTAATTCGTTATGTACTTGCATTTCACATGCCGATTTGGCTGACCAAACCATCATCTGGCTTAACCTGAAGTAGTATAAATCAATTCTGTGTGACACGAAAGGATGTTACCACATGAGGGTAGTTCTGTGTCATAGTAAACCAAAGGTTAAGCATGGTTAATGAACTGGTGTGTCTACAAAAATAGTGCAATGCATGGCTTCCATATAAAATTCACAATTTTAGTAATCTTGCATGTACAATGTATGCCTCATGATTGATATGCATTCAATAAAAACAATACAATATGATTAATAATAGTCTGATTGTATTTGTTACACAGAAACTAAACTGAAACTAATGACTGCTCCTAGAATTCCACCATTCTACCAATGTTACAAGCAGCTGGAGTCATTCTTGTTCCAAATAACAACACCATAACTGAAGCAATCAACAAACTAAACTCTAGAACATCAAAGGACGATCCTTCTCTGAAGCTCGCATGACAAAAATGACAACTTCTAACCTAGTTGAAAGATAGTATACATGGTACATGGTACACCCACCTAAATATAATAGATCGGCATCGTTGCGTCTAATATGCGGTAAATTATGCACCAAACATAATCCAATAAATCCAGCAAATTTAATTTTCGTGCTTCCATATATAGCTTTTTTGATTTAAGAGGAGAAATATGTCATGGACAGTTGATGTCCTCATGCTTAGAATTAGAAGACACAAGCATTAGAACTGCATTTGTTCGATCCTTGAGTGAAACCTTTGTTGTTACCTCTACTTCCAAGAAAAGAAAAAGAGAAGATAAGTAATCTGGATGTTCCATCAATAGCACCGAAGGAACAATTCTAAATTCTAATGCATTGAGATAAACAATTCCGATGTACTTGTTCATATGAAGGTGATTGAGTAGATAGAGCAACATAGACAACAGTAAGCATACCTCTTCTCAATCTCCACTTTGGAGCATAGTTACTTTTCAAGACAATATATGCATCAATTCAGAATCATTCATTGTATAAACCTGGTATTAGGAAGAAAGGCAACAGTAATCATACGTCTTCTCAAGCTGGACTTCGTAGCCTAGATTCTTCATCAATGTCAATATGAAAACTGAAGCAATATACATTGGCATACCAGGAAGAAACGGAACAATAGCCAGCAACAAATATGCCATACACCTGAGAGCTATCAGCATCCATATGACCTTGAAACGGCATATAAGGAAATATCATGGCAAAAGTTTTATATGGTGTGATAGGACACAACAACCATGTATCTTCTTACGAAAGTTGACAGTCAGCTTCTAAACAAAGTATCTTGCTAGTTGCAAAACATCCTTCAGTATCATCTTTGTATTACTATGTAGGACAACTCCGTACTTTATATTAGCCTAACAAACCTGCCGAAGCTAGCTGCACAAAAAAAAGAGAATCAGTATTAAAGGGAGATGTGCAGTATGCGTACAGGGATGAAATAATAGGATGCAGTGTGTGTCACCGTTTGAGAAATATATGGGTCTGATCGTGAGGCTGTAATTACTCTTTGTTGCTCTGTGTGCGTTAGACGGGGTGGCCTTCAGAAAGATAAAGTTCGCTTATTTAATAGTAGTATAGATAATACGACCTCCGTTTCGGCTAAGTAGATTAGGCCCTGTCGGCTTGTAAGAGGCCCTACCTGTCGGCTTGTAAGAGGCCGATTAGGGCATGTCCGCCTATGAAACGCCGATTTGTGTGACACAAGCATACGTGCATAGGACAATGAGCCAATCGACTGGAAACTTGCTAGTTCTGTACCTGTATAATTCAAAACTTCTGAAGATAATATTTCTCAAACGGTGAATCAAAATTTTAATCCGTTTGCACCATCGTGATGTGCATGACAAATTCTATGAAAAGAACCCAATATCGTTATTTCATAAAGAAAATTGTATGTCGTGGAACCCACACATCATAGACAGGAGCTGGGATGATCCATATTTGGTACAAAAATTCATCAAACACTCATGTCGGGAATTGGCAGCCCGGAGAACCAGTCAACGTGTGTATCTGCTGTCGTGTATCCCTGAATGGACATGAGCATATGGTAATTATGCTAAGCTAAGTAGGACGCCGATGTAGTATTCTAACTAGAGGATGGGGCGCGCCTCCTGGGCCAACCTATGCATGCAAGTCTAGCTTGCGAACCTATGAATGTGGTTATTCGATCTAGATAAGCACAACCAACATAGATTTTTCGACAACCAGCATAGATAAGCTACAGATGTGTCGAAGAAAAAAGTGCACTTAAGAGAAACATATCATTATAATGTGCATTCACAAGGCAGGAGATCTATATTAGCAGGTAGATCATGGTCTTATAGAGTGGATGCCAGGGCACATACATCTATTGAAATTGAAGCCTAAGATACTCCAAAAGACGGTCGATGTCCAAAAGAGAGGCATAGTTCGTCCAATCATCACAACGAAGGGATATCATGTCTTAGAGATAAGCTAAAAATGTTAGATGGATGATATTCATAGGCAATGGAAGGGGCTGATGGCATTGCGTCTACAGACGATGGATGGTGAGAGAAAGGTGGCACCGGTCCTCATGCTTGAAGTGGAAAGCGCAGATGTCACCCTTTTGGATGTTGGCGTCATGGCGAAACCACGACCAGTTCATCATGATGGTGGCCCTCTTGTTGGTTCCGAACATGAATCGGGCGTCGCAGCTCACGGTGCCATCTGCATTCTTGAGTGGGAGGGTGTCATTGTCTTCTTGAATGTACTCATGTAGCTTCTCCTTCGTGTACTCCACCTGAAAGTACTGTCAAGAGAAAGGAAAACAGTTAGTTCATGGTAGGACTGCTTGTCAAACATTACACTTGTACTAACAGGAAGATATAAGAACTACGTAATATTTGGTCAGTTAGAACAAATGCAATAAAAACTATTATGCAAAAGATAGTTGAATTAATGTCATTGAGTATAATAGAGTATCATAGTGAGAAAGATTGCCGGTGAAAGAAAATTGGCCTTAGAGATAAACAGGGCAAATCAAAGTTGTATTTGTCACATACAGAATAGGCATGGTAGTAAAGAATGAGTAGTGATGTTGAAATAATAAAGTGATAAGCCCAATCACATAGTGGTACTTAAGCAACATGTTTTCTGTATGAAAAAACAATAAAAAGTAGCACTCCATCGTATGAAGTTATAAGTTTCTACATCATGAAGTTATTGAATTCATGCTCCAGCCAGTTGCTCCAAAAGTCCGAACTAATGAAGAGAGATGGGCAATATATTTCAACACTCCCCCTCACGTCTAGGCTATGTTAGTCCTTAGGCGTGGATTCGATGTAGGCCGCATATTTGATTTTATAATACTGCGTTGGCAGGGTCTTGAACTCAAGACCTCTTGGCTCAGATACCATATTGAATTCATGCTCTAGCCAGTTGCTCCAAAAGTCCGAACTAATGGAGAGAGGTGGGCAATATATTTCAACAGAAGTTACTAAGAATTTTTTTATGAATAGTGATACGTCTCCAACGTATCTATAATTTTAGATTTTTCCGTGCTATTTTGAGAGGACATAATTGCTTAGTTAGTATGCTTGAAATATTATTATTTTATGTCAATATGAACTTTTATCTTGAAGCTTTTGGATCTGAATATTCATACCACAATTAAGAAGAATTACATTGAAATTATGCCAAGTAGCATTCCACATCAAAAATTCTATTTTTATCATTTACCTACTCGGGGACGAGCAGGAATTAAGCTTGGGGATGCTGATACGTCTCCAACATATCTATAATTTTTGATTGTTCCATGCTATTATATTATATGGTTTGGATGTTTATGGGCTTAATTAAACAGTTTTATATTATCTTTGGGACTAACCTATTGACCCAAAGCCTAGTGCCAGTTCCTGTTTTTCCCTTGTTTCAGTGTTTCAAAGAAAAAGAATATCAAACGGAGTCGAAACGGAATGAAACCTTCTGGAGAAGTTATTTTTGGAAGGAAAGCAACCCGGGAGACTTGGAGTCCACGTCAAGGAAGCAACGAGGAAGGCACGAGGCAGGGGGCGCGTCCACCCCCTGGGCGCGCCCTCCACCCTCGTGGGCCCCTCGTGGCTCCCCTGACGTACTTCTTCCTCCTATATATACCCATATACCCCAAAAACTTCGGAGAACATAATAGATCGGGAGTTCCGCCGCCGCAAGCCTCTGTAGCCACCAAAAAAATGGAATTGAGTCTGCCTCATATGCTTCATCTTTTTAATATCTTTCGTGAGTATGATGGAAAGGAAAATTGTGCTCAAGTACTAGAAGAAGAATGCATTAAAATGTTTGGCACTATATCTTTGAATGATGAGCATGATTGCAATGTTGTTAGTATGAACTCCTTGAATATCCATAGTAATAATGATGATTGCACTAGTTATGATGAAAATGTCTCCTATAAACATGTCAGTTCTTGTGGAGTGCATTGGGTTTGCAAGTACACACCAAAAAGGGAAGATAGATATTGCAAGAGGCATAAGTACTTAGAAACTAAATTGTTGCAAGAAAGGCTAGATGTTTGCGCTGAAAGATTCAATATTTATCTCTATCCTTGTGAACTTTGCAATGAACATGGTCATTTAAAGCTCCAATGCTACTTGTTTCATGATCAAGTCATGTCCAAAAATTGTGATAACTGATACGTCTCCAACGTATCTATAATTTTTGTTTGCTCCATGCTACTTTATCTACTGTTTTAGGCAATACTGGGCTTTATTATCCACTTTTATATTATTTTTGGGACTAACCTATTAACCGGAGGCCCAGCCCAGATTTGCTGTTTTATGCCTATTTCAGTATTTCGAGGAAAAGGAATATCAGACGGAGTCAAAACGGAACGAAATCAACTGGAAAAGTTATTTTTGGAGGGAAACCCACCTGATGGACTTGGACCCCACGTCAGAAGAGCCACGAGGCGGTCACGATGGTGGATGTGACACCCCAAAAATCTTGACCTTGTTTTAATGGATTAAAAATTTTGCCAGGATTTAAAACCTTGATTTTTAGCTCCTTTTTGAATTTTTTTAATTGGTTTTTCAAGTTTAACTGGCCATATTTGAACTACAACCATTTGATAAATTCATTTAAAATTCCAACCAAAATTTGGAGATGTCAGGTGATGTTTTTAAATCACTTTTATGCAAAAATAACTTTGATTCATAAAATATTTTGAGCTCTACACCCTATTGCCTTCTCTGGTCCAGAGTGCAAATTTGCACTACAACCCATTTAAATATTTCTTTCTAGCCTTCACCAAAATTATGGGATGTTGGAAATAGCCTATAATTCAACTTTATGCAAAAACCCAATGATGTTATTTGAAAAATTTGAGTGTATCAACCTCATCTTCATTCTGGCCCAACTTGCTGGTTTGTACTACAACCCTTCTTTTGCTTGCCCCTTGGCTTTTGATTCCTTTTTCTATTTATAGCCAACCCTGCAAAACCCTTAAGTCCAGGAGCATGCACCTATTGGATCACATTTGGTTCATGTAACCAGGCCATTTCTTTTCTGTCCAAAATTGGAGTTCTGCAAAACTTGCACTAGCAAGTTTGTGCTTTCCACCAACTAACCTCACCATCCTCTTGTGCATCCAAAGAGACATTGATCTGGAAGATTTGGCCCCTCCAAGAAATGCCTAGGTGCCTGTGGCATTTTGCCAAACACCCTGTGGACATGACCAATTTCTGACATGAGTTTTAGCTTGCATTGTGATCTTGCTTCCCTTGCCTAGCTACCTTGTCCAATAGTCTCCTCACTACTCCTAACCGGGATCTGCTAATTCCCAGTCTCACCCAAGACCTCTAGCGCGCCCTGGCATTTCGTCGAACAGGTCCTGCGCGTGCACTGGGCGCGCCCAGAGCGCGCCAACTGCAGCCGCGCACCGAGCCGCCGCGTCGCGCGCCCCTGGCTTGAACCGCACGGCAGAACCTCGCCTCGCACTCCCCTCCTCGCCGCGTCACGCCAAAAGGCCCCGACCGCTCCCTGGCGCCCTACAGCGCCGCCGTCAGAGGCCATTTGGCGGCACGCCCGCGGCCGCGCCCGCCGCCCGACCACGCCTGCGCTAGCCAGCGCCGCCCAAGCTCCCAGCGCTTGCCACCTGCCTCCTGGAGCAGTGCGTGCTCATCCACAACTTCGTCCCCTAGCATTCGTCGCCGCCACGTTGCCCTGCAAGCACAGAGAGGCGGTTCGCCGCCGTTCTTATCTCCGGCCACCTCAGACCGACCACCACCACCTATATAAGGAGCCCCGAGCTCATCTCCACATAGGGACGACCCCAAGCCACCTTCTTAGAGCCCCATTGGCCGTCAATTGAAGAGGAAAAGGTCTTCTTCTTCCTCTCCGGCAACCTCGGCCGCCGCCATTGCCCTGGCCAGTACGGCGCCACCAGAGCCCTCCCCTCTCCACTCTCTCCACCAAGAGCTCTCCCTCCCCCTCGCGAGTACCACCCCACGCTCAATTTTGGCCGGATACCACCGCAGCCCCAAATTCACTTTGTCCCCGGAGCCTCCTCTGCCGCGGAGCTCGTCGCCGACGGCTCCCTCCGTCCCCATCACTCCCTCGACCATCGAGGGGACCGCCTAGGAGTGGCGGATCCATCCCTGCACTCGGATGCCCGCGAAGGACCGCCGTTCGCCGGCGGCGATCGCCGGACGCCCCGCCTCTGCTCGGGCAGAGAAGAGGAGGGAGTGGGTACTGGTCAAACCTGACCAGTGGGCCCCTGGACCCACCGTCAGAGACCCAGCCCCGCCTCCACATGTTTAAGTGGAAGCGCATTTCAGGAATACGCTTTCGACGTGTACGTTTTTAAATTGAATCATTTTTCTTTTCTGTTTTAATTTAAATAACAGATTTGACTAAACTTTGACTGACCATAACTCTTTAAATATAACTCCAAATGAATTGATTCTTTTTCCTACATCTCTTAAATTCTGTCTAGTTTATTTTAAGATTTATTTGAAAATTTTCCAAAACAACTTTCTGTGCTGTTTTAATTGTATGTGTAAATTCATACATATTCCTTTAAATAGGATTTTGGAAGATTTCAAGATGTTTTGGATGCACCCTTCTTTTCCATGACCTAAAGGCAAGCATTCTGAACCCCGGCATAATATTTATGTGTGTTCGATAACACATTTATAACACCACCTTAATTTGGAATGTTGTTATTCCATGTGATATGATCATTTGCATGGATGCATTATTGTGATTTCCTTGCTGTTGGAAATGGACAGGTTGGTAACGATGATCACCCTCGTATGCCGTTCATGCTTACCAGAAGGAAAACAGGAAAGTCTCGGTCTTGGGTAGACCCGAGCTTGTCCCTAGTTCCTCGTCGAGACGAGTGTGTCCGGTATGGCATGAAGGATACGATGAGTGGTGAGTCTGTCTGTATAATGCAATATTTTCGTTATGCTAATCATGCAGGGAATACCTAAAACCTCCTGAGTCGTCCGTAGATCGAGTCTTGTGCCAGTAACCCCCATACTTGTTTCGTACTGCCACAGGTCCCTACCGTAGGTGGGGTATGGTTCAGTAAGTTGTTAACCCTTGTCTTGGCACACACCGTACAGAGAGGCCATGGTGGAAGATACCGGCTGCATCCGGTAGGCATGCCACCTGGTCTGGGGGCATGGGTGTTTCGGTTGTAGCCGAAGGGGGTAGCTCCCCTAGTTTGCGCGCGGTATAAATTTTGTGATCCCATGCTACGTCGAGGTTGTAGCCTCCCCACTTAGAGTTTGCTTGACAGGTGTCGTGGGTGATTCCAGACACCGGTGAGTTAAGCTGGTGTGTGCAAGTCAGGTGTGTTTTCAATTAAAAGACCGTAGACGAAATTAGTCCCGATGGACTAAAGGAATCCGTTACTCGTGGGTAAAGAGTACACCCTCTGCAGAGATTAAACCTATTCGAATAGCCGTGTCCATGGTTAAGGATTACAGTCTAGGATGGGTCAAGTGTCGGTCTTAGTGTCGGTCTTCGGAGGTGAAACTGTTAAACCAGAACGGGAATTACTACTTGTGACTTGTGATGATTATGATTATTACTATTGTTGACTAACCCGTGATTATTATTGTTATCATTGAATATCTCTGGGATGGTTCTACCTCCGGGATATTCACTATGATTATTTTTTTAAAGCCCTTTCTGTGGTGTCGCTCAGACGCCCGATCGTGGCATTTCTTTTAAAGCCCTTTCTGTGGTGTCGCTCAGACGCCCGACTGTGGCATTTATTTTAAAGCCCTTTCTGTGGTGTCGCTCAGACGCCCGACTGTGGCATTTCTTTTAAAGCCCTTTCTGTGGTGTCGCTCAGACGCCCGGCTGTGGCATTTCTTTTGAAGCCCTTTCTGTGGTGTCGCTCAGACGCCCGGCCGTGGTATTTCTTTTTAAAGCCCTTTTCGTGGTGTCGCTAAGACACCCGGCTGCGGCATGCTTGTTGATTATTTTATAAATATTACTACTGCTATACTATTACTTATTCATAAATAACATGCTTGCATGCATCATAGTCTCATTGATCTTGTGTGGCTAACGTCATGAACATGAGACATTTCCAGCACATCTTTGTTATATTATACCTATGTTCATAATGTTTGCGAGTACATTCAAAGTACTCACTGGCTTGTCCCTGGCTATTGTCTTGGCCAGATTGCTTGCTTGGAGAGGAGCGTTGCGATGACAGCCTCGGAAAACTAAGCAACGGTGATAGCAGCCTCGCGAAGATAGGAGTTAACCTGGTCGGCTGTTCCCGTGGGAAATGGAGTCCCACAGACCATGGTAATCCACGAACCGCTTCCGCCCTCAACCACTAGAAACCATTTGTTGTACTCATAGGCCACAATGGTCTTGTACTTCATATTCTGTAATTTTGCTTGGAATATCTGTATCAAGTTGATGCCTCATCAGCTAACAGTTATCCTGGGGCTGATGAGCTCGACGACCATTTTTCTGAAAATTATGTCCGGAAAGCCGGTCGCGACAGACTTGGTACCAGAGCCAAGCTGACCATTGGCTAATCCTATCTTAGCCAGGTCAATAACTTAGGCAGACCAACCCACCAAGCCATAACCGAACCCCAACCAAGCTTCTCATGCAAGATAGCCCCACAGTGACCCGACACCTTTTGGCAGTCGGTGCCCGACCTACCAGCCTAGCCATCGATCAGGCGCCAGTGACCGGCCCCCAGATGGTCCTGTTCGCAAGCGTGCGGAGGAAGACTCCGTCCCCTTTTCCTATAAAAAGGGGCACGCTAGCCCCAACCCAGCACAACGCAGCCACCCTCCTAAACCAAGCCATAATGCCTGGTCCTGTCGTGCACACTGAGACCACAGCAACCAACCTTGGAGGTTTTGTGACCATACTCGCAAACCTCACCCGTCGAGCCTATGCGTTAGAAGAGCCTCCAGAATATGTTGTGTACCAAGGGCCCTTGAGCGGTGAAAGCCGTCAATTTTGGGCCACTGTACCCATCTACGGTAGGGGTCTAGCACCCGAGCGCCCCTACAGGTTCACTGGAAGGACGACTTCCTTTGAGCCACAAGCCATTCAACTAGCTGCCCGAGAGGCTATAGTTCATCTCTGGCACTTGTCGCCTAGAGTTGACTGCCGCTCGTTCCACTACTACCCCAGTCGCGAAGGGTATGGTAGACCACCCCAAGTTGCCAACGGAGACCACAAAACAGATCCTGCGTTGTTGCACCTAGTGCGCTACGTAAGTGCACTAGAGGAACTGTGCGATCAGATCACCATTGATCTAATCGCAGCTCGTGGAGAGCTGATTCGTCGAGCCCCGACGAGAGAAGAGGACGAGCCCAGCACCGACAACCCAGTCGTGCTGTTTGGTCAACCAATCGAGTCCCTGAGATCCGCCCCAACCGTCGGCCAAGGTGTTGCAATAACCCCAGAAGTGCTTCGTCGCATTTTGGGAACACACTCCAACGGAGTCGTGGCCAGCAATCCCCGAGATGGTCATCATCGCTACCCCGAGCCTGCAGCCCCTCAACCTACTTCGATTAATTCCGACGACGAGACCCGTGGAGAAGCCTCAACATCCACAAGGCACGCCCGCATGGATGTAAACGAGGTAGACTAAGTAACCCGAGTTGTATCGAGTCCCAGTGTACCCTCGCTTTGTAATCTTTTGGCTTTGTAAGTTAGCGCTGCCTGTTATCGTGCCTCTGTTTATATGGTAGTCTTGCCTGGATACGCCAGTATGCAGTATAAGATTTCTATCGCTGGCACATTTACCTAAAACCTCCCCAACAACTCCCACAGTAACACGTCACCTCGGTGAAGTATGTGTATCTGTGGCATTGACTTCCACCCGCAGAGCAGAGCTGGAAATATCTTTACCATTCCCCGGTAAAAATAACCCAGCTCCGGTGCTATAAGAGGCCACCGCATGACCTTGCCAAACACCTCTCACCTTGTGCACCACCCTCACAACCATTTCCTAGCCATGCCGACCCCCAGCATTTACCTGAGAACCCCAGATGCAACCCCGGGTAGTTTTGTCAAGATATTGTGGGATTTTACCTGCAGTACCATGGGCGCTACCCAGCCACCCCAGTACGAGCTGTTCAAATCGAGGATCACCTCTTCCACCTCGAGGTATTGGGCAGCAGTGCACATCCCTCCCGTGAACTCAGACCAAGACCCAACAGAGGTCTCCTTCGTGGGGAAATCTATGCCAACCCCACCAATGGCCATAGAAGCTGCGGCATGCGAAGCGCTCGCTCGCCTTCGATTCGCGGTGCCTTACGCCAGCGAACAAGGGTATTATTACTTTCCAAGCCGTGCAGCGCTAGGAGGAGTAACGTCTTTCCCCGGTGTACGAATTGAGAGAGACCCAGTCCTGGCCAATCTTGTCCAGTACGTCATCGCACAAGAGCATTTAACCCAACGCGTGATGGGCTATCTCCAGAGCCTTGCAGATTTGAATCCTCAGACCGCCATCGGCAGATCACTGAGGCCCGACCAGGAGAGGCATGTGCATCGTCTGGTCAACCCACTTTCTCCGATAGAAGAAGAATGTGTCTCAGTGCCAGAGACATTTTCTCAGGACCCCGTCCAGTTACCCTTTGCATTCTAGACGACGCTGCTACGTTTGTTGTTGCAACTTTTATTTATCCGATGTAACTTAGGCATGTGCGCTCTGTATAAATCTTTAGTTTTGATTAATGTGAGTGATTCTGTTGCATTACTGTTTTCCTCCACTTATAATCCTGGAGTGAGTTTTCTTTTCCCCGAATTGCTGCATCTGCACCTTCTCACGGCATGGATTATTTTATTTCTCACAGCACAGCGGCCGCAGACTCACAACCATAATCATCCGAGCACATACACTGTTTGCAAAAGCTTTGCAACGATGTTACACCTAGCTAACCACCCTCTAACAGCAGTTAACACCCAGCACACCCCACCTACTCCTCGTGATCAGCGCCACCGCGGAGAGCCAACACTCGAGCAGCAGCATCGCGATGATCGTCGAAGATCATCGCGCACAGGAGCACGGAGAGCCCCAGCAGTGTCGCCAGCCCTCCGCATACCAGGATCGCGAACCAGTCCGGCATCGCCTCCGCCATTAGAGCCTCACCCAAGCTTCGGTAGGCAGAAATGGAGGGAGAAAGAGGAGGAGGAGCAAGGCCAGGTGTGAGGGAGAAGAGAGAAAACACCCCGGCCGCTTTATAACTCGAGCTCGGTGTACGGTGGGCGAAGTCCACCAACGCCGCTCGTCGCCCGATCGCCGGTGTTCGGAGTCGAATCCGCAAGCAGTGCCGATAGCATGCTGGCCCGCGAGGTGAGTACTCGCTGCCCCGGCAGCTAGCACGCCGCGCACTCCCTTGGTACGGCCTAGATGCCCTACGCGCTAGGCGTCGCCGGTGGAGAAAAGCGGGGGAAAGCGCGCGAGAGAGAGGAAGAAGAAGAGCCAGAGGGAGAAGAAGAGGCTGACTGTGGGCCCCGGGTCCACTTGTCAGCCAGAGAGGGCACCGTGCTCTCGGGTACGACCAGCGTATATCTAAGTATAGAATTATTATTTTTTTAAATTTATATCCAGCGTGGAATCTCATGTTTTTATCCCGAACCGTAGATTTTTCCACGCAGCGCCAGTATCCCCACTGTGGTTTTGCACCACTTATTGCCCTCTCACTGTAGCCACATTTTCATTGCATATTTTTTTAAAAAACAACTTTTAACAAATCTCGAGGACGAGATTTTTCTTAAGGGGGGTAGTTCTGTGACACCCCAAAAATCTTGACCTTGTTTTAATGGATTAAATTTTTTGCCAGGATTTAAAACCTTGATTTTTAGCTCCTTTTTGAATTTTTTTAATTGGTTTTTCAAGGTTAACTGGCCATATTTGAACTACAACCATTTGATAAATTCATTTAAAATTCCAACCAAAATTTGGAGATGTCAGGTGATGTTTTTAAATCACTTTTATGCAAAAATAACTTTGATTCATAAAATATTTTGAGCTCTACACCCTATTGCCTTCTCTGGTCCAGAGTGCAAATTTGCACTACAACCCATTTAAATATTTCTTTCTAGCCTTCACCAAAATTATGGGATGTTGGAAATAGCCTATAATTCAACTTTATGCAAAAACCCAATGATGTTATTTGAAAAATTTGAGTGTATCAACCTCATCTTCATTCTGGCCCAACTTGCTGGTTTGTACTACAACCCTTCTTTTGCTTGCCCCTTGTCTTTTGATTCCTTTTTCTATTTATAGCCAACCCTGCAAAACCCTTAAGTCCAGGAGCATGCACCTATTGGATTACTTTTGGTTCATGTAACCAGGCCATTTCTTTTCTGTCCAAAATTGGAGTTCTGCAAAACTTGCACTAGCAAGTTTGTGCTTTCCACCAACTAACCTCACCATCCTCTTGTGCATCCAAAGAGACATTGATCTGGAAGATTTGGCCCCTCCAAGAAATGCCTAGGTGCCTGTGGCATTTTGTCAAACACCCTGTGGACATGACCAATTTCTGACATGAGTTTTAGCTTGCATTGTGATCTTGCTTCCCTTGCCTAGCTACCTTGTCCAATAGTCTCCTCACTACTCCTAACCGGGATCTGCTAATTCCCAGTCTCACCCAAGACCTCTAGCGCGCCCTGGCATTTCGTCGAACAGGTCCTGCGCGTGCACTGGGCGCGCCCAGAGCACGCCAACTGCAGCCGCGCACCGAGCCGCCGCGTCGCGCGCCCCTGGCTTGAACCGCACGGCAGAACCTCGCCTCGCACTCTCCTCCTCGCCGCGTCACGCCAAAAGGCCCCGACCGCTCCCTGGCGCCCTACAGCGCCGCCGTCAGAGGCCATTTGGCGGCACGCCCGCGGCCGCGCCCGCCGCCCGACCACGCCTGCGCTAGCCAGCGCCGCCCAAGCTCCCAGCGCTTGCCACCTGCCTCCTGGAGCAGTGCGTGCTCATCCACAACTTCGTCCCCTAGCATTCGTCGCCGCCACGTTGCCCTGCAAGCACAGAGAGGCGGTTCGCCGCCGTTCTTATCTCCGGCCACCTCAGACCGACCACCACCACCTATATAAGGAGCCCCGAGCTCATCTCCACATAGGGACGACCCCAAGCCACCTTCTTAGAGCCCCATTGGCCGTCAATTGAAGAGGAAAAGGTCTTCTTCTTCCTCTCCGGCAACCTCGGCCGCCGCCATTGCCCCGGCCAGTACGGCGCCACCAGAGCCCTCCCCTCTCCACTCTCTCCACCAAGAGCTCTCCCTCCCCCTCGCGAGTACCACCCCACGCTCAATTTTGGCCGGAGACCACCGCAGCCCCAAATTCACTTTGTCCCCGGAGCCTCCTCTGCCGCGGAGCTCGTCGCCGACGGCTCCCTCCGTCCCCATCACTCCCTCGACCATCGAGGGGACCGCCTAGGAGTGGCGGATCCATCCCTGCACTCGGATGCCCGCGAAGGACCGCCGTTCGCCGGCGGCGATCGCCGGACGCCCCGCCTCTGCTCCGGCAGAGAAGAGGAGGGAGTGGGGACTGGTCAAACCTGACCAGTGGGCCCCTGGACCCACCGTCAGAGACCCAGCCCCGCCTCCACGTGTTTAAGTGGAAGCGCATTTCAGGAATATGCTTTCGACGTGTACGTTTTTAAATTGAATCGTTTTTCTTTTCTGTTTTAATTTAAATAACAGATTTGACTAAACTTTGACTGACCATAACTCTTTAAATATAACTCCAAATGAATTGATTCTTTTTCCTACATCTCTTAAATTCTGTCTAGTTTATTTTAAGATTTATTTGAAAATTTTCCAAAACAACTTTCTGTGCTGTTTTAATTGTATGTGTAAATTCATACATATTCCTTTAAATAGGATTTTGGAAGATTTCAAGATGTTTTGGATGCACCCTTCTTTTCCATGACCTAAAGGCAAGCATTCTGAACCCCGGCATAATATTTATGTGTGTTCGATAACACGTTTATAACACCACCTTAATTCGGAATGTTGTTATTCCATGTGATATGATCATTTGCATGGATGCATTATTGTGATTTCCTTGCTGTTTGAAATGGACAGGTTGGTAACGATGATCACCCTCGTATGCCGTTCATGCTTACCGGAAGGAAAACGGGAAAGTCTCGGTCTTGGGTAGACCCGAGCTTGTCCCTAGTTCCTTGTCGAGACGAGTGTGTCCGGTATGGCATGAAGGATACGATGAGTGGTGAGTCTGTCTGTATAATGCAATATTTTCGTTATGCTAATCATGCAGGGAATACCTAAAACCTCCTGAGTCGGCCGTAGATCGAGTCTTGTGCCAGTAACCCCCATACTTGTTTCGTACTGCCACAGGTCCCTACCGTAGGTGGGGTATGGTTCAGTAAGTTGTTAACCCTTGTCTTGGCACACACCGTACAGAGAGGCCATGGTGGAAGATACCGGCTGCATCCGGTAGGCATGCCACCTGGTCTGGGGGCATGGGTGTTTCGGTTGTAGCCGAAGGGGGTAGCTCCCCTAGTTTGCGCGCGGTATAAATTTTGTGATCCCATGCTACGTCGAGGTTGTAGCCTCCCCACTTAGAGTTTGCTTGACATGTGTCGTGGGTGATTCCAGACACCGGTGAGTTAAGCTGGTGTGTGCAAGTCATGTGTGTTTTCAATTAAAAGACCATAGACGAAATTAGTCCCGATGGACTAAAGGAATCCGTTACTCGTGGGTAAAGAGTACACCCTCTGCAGAGATTAAACCTATTCGAATAGCCGTGTCCATGGTTAAGGATTATAGTCTGGGATGGGTCAAGTGTCGGTCTTAGTGTCGGTCTTCGGAGGTGAAACTGTTAAACCAGAACGGGAATTACTACTTGTGACTTGTGATGATTATGATTATTACTATTGTTGACTAACCCGTGATTATTATTGTTATCATCGAATATCTCTGGGATGGTTCTACCTCCGGGATATTCACTATGATTATTTTTTTAAAGCCCTTTCTGTGGTGTCGCTCAGACGCCCGATTGTGGCATTTATTTTAAAGACCTTTCTGTGGTGTCGCTCAGACGCCCGACTGTGGCATTTCTTTTAAAGCCCTTTCTGTGGTGTCGCTCCGACGCCCGACTGTGGCATTTCTTTTAAAGCCCTTTCTTTGGTGTCGCTCAGACGTCCGGCTGTGGCATTTCTTTTGAAGCCCTTTCTGTGGTGTCGCTCAGACGCCCGGCTGTGGTATTTCTTTTTAAAGCCCTTTTCGTGGTGTCGCTAAGACGCCCGGCTGCGGCATGCTTGTTGATTATTTTATAAATATTACTACTGCTATACTATTACTTATTCATAAATAACATGCTTGCATGCATCATAGTCTCATTGATCTTGTGTGGCTAACGTCATGAACATGAGACATTTCCAGCACATCTTTGTTATATTATACCTATGTTCATAATGTTTGCGAGTACATTCAAAGTACTCACTGGCTTGTCCCTGGCTATTGTCTTGGCCAGATTGCTTGCTTGGAGAGGAGCGTTGCGATGACAGCCTCGGAAAACTAAGCAACGATGATAGCAGCCTCGCGAAGATAGGAGTTAACCTGGTCGGCTGTTCCCGTGGGAAATGGAGTCCCACAGACCGTGGTAATCCATGAACCGCTTCCGCCCTCAACCACTAGAAACCATTTGTTGTACTCATAGGCCACAATGGTCTTGTACTTCATATTCTGTAATTTTGCTTGGAATATCTGTATCAAGTTGATGCCTCATCAGCTAACAGTTATCCTGGGGCTGATGAGCTCGACGGCCATTTTTCTGGAAATTATGTCCGGAAAACCGGTCGCGACAGTGGAGGGCGCACCCTCCCCCCTGGGCACACCCCCTGCCTCGTGGGGCCCCCGTAGCTCCACCGATGTTCCCCCTTCACCCATATATACCGTCGTACCCTAAAACTTCCGGAATAGAAGATAGATCGGGAGTTCCGCCGCCGCAAGCCTCCAGAACCACCAAAAACCAATCGGGACCCCTTTCCGGTACCCTGCCGGAGGGGGGATCCATCTCCGGTGGCCATCTTCATCATCCCAACGCTCTCCATGACGAGGAGGGAGTAGTTCACCCTCGGGGCTGAGGGTATGTACCAGTAGCTATGTGTTTGATCTCTCTCTCTCTCTCTCTCTCTCGTGTTCCTCTATGGCACGATCTTGATGTATCCCGAGCTTTGCTATTGTAGTTGGATCTTATGATGTTTCTCCCCCTCTACTCCTTTGTGATGAATTGAGTTTCCCCTTTTGATGTAATCTTATCGGATTGAGTCTTTTATGATAACACTTGATGTATGTCTTGGTGATCAACTTGCGGGTTTCGTGACATTGGGAACCTATGCATAGGGGTTGGCACACGTTCTTGATTCTCCGGTAGAAACTTTGGGGCACTCTTTGAAGTAGTTTTATGTTGGTTGGATGAATCTGAGATTGTGTGATGCATATCGTATAATCATGCCCACAGATACTTGAGGTGACAATGGAGTATCTAGGTGACATTAGGGTTTTGGTTGATTTGTATCTTAAGGTGTTATTCTAGTAAAAACTCCAGGGTTGTTTGTGACACTTATAGGAATAACCCAACGGATTGATTTGAAAGAATAACTTTGAGGTGGTTTCGTACCCTACCGTAATCTCTACGTTTGTTCTCCGCTATTAGTGGCTTCGGAGTGACTCTTTGTTGCATGTTGAGGGATTGTTATATGATCTATCTATGTTAGTATTGTTAAGAGAACTTACACTAGTGAAAGTATGAACCCTAGGCCTTGTTTCCTATCATTGCAATACCGTTTACGCTCACTTTTACCACTTGTTACCTTGCTGTTTTTATATTTTCAGTTTACAAAAACCTATATCTTCTATCCATATTGCACTTGTATCACCATCTCTTCGCCGAACTAGTGCACCTATACAATTTACCATTGTATTGGGTGTGTTGGGGACACAAGAGACTCTTTGTTATTTGGTTGCAGGGTTGCTTGAGAGAGACCATCTTCATCCTCACGCCTCCTACGGATTGATAAACCTTAGGTCATCCACTTGAGGGAAATTTGCTACTGTCCTACAAACCTGTGCACTTGCAGGCCCAACAACGTCTACAAGAAGAAGGTTGTGTAGTAGACATCAAGCTCTTTTCTGGCGCCGTTGCTGGGGAGGCTAGGTAAGTGAAGGTATATCTTTAGATCTTGTAATCGAACCTTTTTGTTTCTTGTTTTATCACTAGTTAGTATTATAAAATAAAACTAAAAAAATGGAATTGAGTTTGTCTCATACGCTTCATCTTTTTAATATCTTTCGTGAGTATGATGGAAAGGATAATTGTGCTCAAGTGCTAGAAGAAGAAATCTCTAAAATGTTTGGCACTAAATATTTGAATGATGAGCATGATTGCAATGTTGTTAGTACGAATTCTTTGAATATCCATGATGCTAATGATGATTGCACTAGTTATGATGAAAATGTCTCCTATAAACATGTCAATTTTTGTGGAGTAGATTGGGTTTGTAAGTACACACCAAATAGGGAAGATAGATATTGCAAGAGGCATAAGTACTTAGACACCAAATTGTTGCAAGAAGAGCTAGATGAATGCGCTGAAAGATTCAATATTTATAGTACCCCTTGTGAACTTTGCAATGAACATGGTCATTTAAAGCTCCAATGCTATTTGTTTCATGATCAAGTCGTGTCCAAATATTGTGATAGTTTGATTACCCTTGAGCATCATAAAGAGCTTAGCCTTTTTTGGGCTACGAAGAAATTAAACGTATAACTGAGGGTGTTCCAAAATTTAATCTTGATAAATTTCTTGATTTTGATCTAGAGAAGATTTATATGTATTGTGCGGTGAATTGTATTGAAAATCCTTATATTGCCAATTACATAAAGAAAAGAAAACAAATAGAAGATGAAGAGAATACTAATGAAAGGGAAGAGACTTCCCAATATCCTCCTATTATTTCTTATGATGAATCAGGTAACGAGGAGGAGCCTTCTAATCAACAAATCTCATTAATAAGGAGCTCCAAAAAGAGGATTGAACCCGCACATGAGGTGAAGAAGAAGAAAAGAAAAAGGAAGAGAGGTAAAAAGGTATCTCCCCCAAATAAAGTTGCTCCTATTATTGTTGTGCCTCATGAAAATGAAGATGATACACTTGATGATGATCTCGTTATGCCTATTGCTTGTTGTGATGATTATGATTGGGAACATAATGATACCCATTATGATCTTGAAAATCTTTTTGGCACTCGCTTGGAAGAATATGATAATTGCTATACTATTGGTGCTATCCATACTATTAATGATGAGAGTGATTATGCTTATGATACGAAAAGGCCCAAGCTTGGGGAAGCTATGTTTGATGAAGATGATGTTTTTGAGAATATATTTGCTGCAATTAATGTTTGTCCCAAGCTTGGGGATGCTATGTTTAATAATGATTATATTTTTAGCCTCCCAAGTTTTGATATGCAACGTTGTTATGATGATAGCATGCCTTCTACCTATGATGAATATATTGATGAAAGTGGGTTTGGAAGAGTGTCAACTTTAGGAAGTAATGATCCCACTATTTTGGAGTATGTTGAATATTATAATATTTATGAAAGTGGATTTGGAGAGGTCATGACTTTATTTAGTGATGTATCCACTATTTCGGAAGAGGTTTCAATCGCTTATGATGAGAACAAAGTTGCTACTTATGATGATTATTGTGATAAAACTTATGCTATAAAAAGTAGTGATGATTATATTTATAAAACTTGTCATGATTATGAGTATCCTTTCTATGAACATTACTCTTTTAATGTGGAAGCAATTTATAGTATTCAAGTCTCTTATGATACTCCCACTATTCCGAATGAGAAGAATTTTGCTTATGTGGAGAGTAATAAAATTTCTATGCTTGTAGATCATGAAAAGAATGCTTTACGTGCTGGTTATATTGTTGAATTAATTCATGATGCTACTGAAAATTATTATGAGGGAGGAATATATGCTTGTAGGAATAGCAATAATGTCAAGTTTCCTCTCTATGTGCTTAAAATCTTGAAGTTATGCTTGTTTTACCTTCCTATGCAAGTTGATTCTTGTTCCCGTAAGTTGTTTGCTCACAAACTCCCTATGCATAGGAAGTAGGTTAGACTTAAATGTGCTAGTCATATTCTTCATTATGCTCTCTTTATGTTTCAATTCTTATCTTTTATGTGAGCATCATTGAAATCATCATGCCTAGCTAGGGGCGTTAAACGATAGCACTTGTTGGGAGGCAACCCAATTTTATTCTGTGTTTTTTGTTTTTGGTTCTGTTTAGGAATAAATAATCCATCTAGATTCTGTTTAGATGTGGTTTTATATTTTAATTAGTGTTTGTGCCAAGTTAAACCTATTGGATCTTCTTGGAAGATAGTTATTTGATCTTGCTATAATTTCCAGAATCTTTGCGCTCAGTGCCCGAATTGTTAAAAATCACCAGAACGTGATAAAATAGTGATTCCAATTGCTGCTGATCAATAAACAAATTGGCCAGGTCTTATAATTTTGGTAGAAGTTTTCGGGTTCCAGAAGTTTGCGTTAGTAACAGATTACTACAGACTGTTCTGTTTTTGACAGATTCTGTTTTGCGTGTGTTGTTTGCTTATTTTGATAAATCTATGGCTAGTAAAATAGTTTATAAACCATAGAGAAGTTGGAACACAGTAGGTTTAACACCAATACAAATAAAGAACAAGTTCACTACAGTACCTTAAAGTAGTCTTTTGTTTTCTTTCTCTAACGGAGCTCACGAGATTTCTATTGAGTTTTGTGTTGTGAAGTTTTCAAGTTTTGGGTGAATTCTTTTGATGGATTATGGAACAAGGAGTGGCAAGAGCCTAAGCTTGGGGATTCCCATGGCACCCCCAAGATAATCCAATAACACCAAAAAGTCAAAGCTTGGGGATGCCCCGGAAGGCATCCCCTCTTTCGTCCACTTCCATCGGTAATTTACTTGGAGCTATATTTTTATTCACCACATGATATGTGTTTTGCTTGGAGCGTCTTGTATTATTTGTGTCTTTGCTTGTTAGTCTACCACAATCGTCCTTGCTGTACACACCTTTTGAGAGAGCCATGCATGAATTGAAATTTGTTAGAATACTCTATGTGCTTCACTTATATCTTTTGAGCTTGATAGTTTACTCTATGTGCTTCACTTATATCTTTTTGAGCGTGATAATTTTTGCTCTAGTGCTTCACTTAGATCTTTTAGAGCACGGTGGTGTTTTTTTTAGAGAAACTTGATCTCTCATGCTTCACTTAGATTATTTTGAGAGTCATTAATAGCATGGTAATTTGCTTAATGTTAATATACTTGGTATTCAAGATATGTGAAACTTTCTTTTTAGTGGGTTGAATACTAAGATAAGTTTGATGCTTGATAATTGTTTTGAGATATGGAGGTGATAATATCATAGTCGTGCTAGTTGAGTAGTTTTGAATTTGAGAAATACTTGTGTTGAAGTTAGCAAGTCCCGTAGCATGCACGTATGGTTAAAGTTGTGTAACAAATTTGAAGCATGAAGTGTACCTGGCTTGTGCATACTTATGAGTGGCGGTCGGGGACGAGCGATGGTCTTTTCCTACCAATCTATCCCCCTAGGAGCATGCGCGTAGTACTTGATTTTTTATGACTTATAAATTTTTGCAATAAGTATATGAGTTCTTTTGACTTATGTTGAGTTCATGGATTATACGCACTTTTACCTTTCCGCCATTTGCTAGCCTCTTCGGTACCGTGCATTGCCCTTTCTCACATTGAGAGTTGGTGCAAACTTCGCCGGTGCATCCAAACCCCGTGATATGATACGCTCTTTCACACATAAACCTCCCTATATCTTCCTCAAAACAGTTACCATACCTACCTATCATGGCATTTCCATAGCCATTCCGAGATATATTGCCATGCAACTTCCACCATCATCATCATCATCATCATGACATGCTTTACTTTTGTCATATTGCCATTGCATGATCTTGTAGTTGACATCGTATTTGTGGCAAATCCACCATGCATTATTTTTCATACATGTCACTCTTAATTCATTGCACCATCCCGGTACACTGCCGGAGGCATTCATATAGTCATATCTTGTTCTAGTATCGAGTTGTAATCATTATGTTGTAATCAGTAGAAGTGTGATGATGATCATTATTAGAGCATTGCCCAATCAAAAAAAAAGAGAAAGACCCAAAAAAAGAGAAAATAAAAAGGGCAATGCTACTATCTCTTTTTCCACACTTGTGCTTCAAAGTAGCACCTTGTTCTTCATGTAGTGAGTCTCATATATTGTGCTTCAAAGTAGCACCATGATTTTCATATAGTGAGTCTCATAAGTTGTCTTGTTCATACTAGTGGGAATTTTCATTATAGAACTTGGCTTGTATATTCCAACGATGGGCTTCCTCAAAATGCCCTAGGTCTTCATGAGCAAGCAAGTTGGATGCACACTGTCGGTGTCAAAACCGGCGGATCTCGGGAAGGGGGTCCCGAACTGTGCGTCAAGGCCGGATGGTAACATGAGACAAGGGACACGATGTTTTTACCCAGGTTCGGGCCCTCTCGATGGAGGTAATACCCTACTCCTGCTTGATTAATATTGATGATATGGGTAGTACAAGAGTAGATCTACCACGAGATCAAGGAGGCTAAACCCTAGAAGCTAGCCTATGGTATGATTGTGTATGATGATTCTCTCCTACGGACTACAACCCTCTGGTTTATATAGACACCGGATAGGGTTAGGGTTACACAGAGTCGGTTACATTGGCAGGAGATCTTGAATATCCGCATCTCCTAGCTTGCCTTCCACGCCAAGGAAAGTCCCTTCCGGACACGGGACGAAGTCTTCAATCTTGTATCTTCATAGTCCAGGAGTCCGGCGAAGGTATAGTCCGGCTACCCGAACACCCCTTAATCCAGGACTCCCTCAGTAGCCCCTGAACCAGGCTTCAATGACGACGAGTCCGGCACGCAGATTGTCTTCGGCATTGCAAGGCGGGTTCCTCCTCCAAGTCCTTCATAGAAGATTATAAACACCAAAAATAGTGTCCGACTCTGCAAAATAAGTTTCCACATATTGCCATAGAGAGAATAATATTAACACAAATCTGCTAACTTATTCCGCAGTGCGTCATCACACCACGACCAAGCTCTTTATACAAATTGTTTTCACTTTTCCACCTCAGCACGTTTGGCGAGGCGGTTTCCTTGGCACGTCTTGTCAAAGCAGAGATCATGTGCCCCTTTTACGGGATTCTCATCAATACGGACGTGGGTAACCCCACCGTGCCCGTTAGCACGTTCCCTCGATTAAAGGCGAGTCAAAGACGGTTACGGGGAGGGCTCTTGGTATTCAACCTCCTATAAAGAGACCAAGGCCCTACTTCTTTTCTTAATCTCAAACGAGTTCGCCTGTCGCCTCGAGTTCCAACACCCCAGGCTCCAGATTCCAGGCGCTTCGGACCTTCGACAATGTCCGGTTCTGACCTTCAAGGTCGATGGACGCCTTCCTCCGTCATGGAGGAGGATGTATTAAGGTTGAGGGAGGCTAGGTTCCTGACTGGCGATATTTTGCATAGGTTGCCTGCTCAAGGACAGGTTATTCCCAGTCCCCAGCCCGGTGAGAGCGTGGTGTTCATGTCTCACTTCCTCCGAGGGTTAGGCTTCCCCCTGGATCCCTTTGTGAGAGGACTGTTGTTTTATTACGGGCTAGAATTTCATGATTTAGCTCCGGAGTCCATCCTCCATATCTCCTCATTTATCGTCGTGTGTGAAGCGTTCCTCCGTGTTACCCCTCACTTCGGACTATGGCTCAAGACTTTCAAGGTGGAGCCGAAGATGATCGAGGGACGACACACAGAGTGCGGAGGCGCTGTTATAAGAAAAAATGCCGATGCTCCATGGCCCGAGGGCTCTTTTCAAGAGGAGCTGGGTTTGTGGCAACGAGAGTGGTTTTATATCACCGCTCCCCGGGGCACCACATGGGTGGCGCCTCCTGCCTTTCGCTCGGGTCCCCGACCACGGCTAGCGTCGTGGATCAACAGAAGGTTAGATTGGGGTCTGCCCAAAGACGTACCCTTGCTGCAGGGCCGCATTAAGGATCTCTTGGAAGGAGACCTCAACCTGGTCAAGGTGACGCAGGTCATGCTAATTCGCCGGACACTGCCCGGCAAATGTCGCCCCCTTCGCCTGTGGGAGTTCAATCCAGAGGGACCACGAGTTCTCCGGGATTTTATGAGCGCGACGCCCGTGGAGATGTATAAACTGTTCTTCGGATCACAAGAAGTGTGTCCGGATTTGACCGAGGACGCCGGCCTAAGCCGCAATCGCCCGGATAATCGAGTAAGTAACCTTGTGCCCGGACCTTCAATCTACATAATTATCGTAAACTTGCCCTTAAAAGAGCTGTCCTTTTAAACAGGAGTGGATAGCGAAGGCGAAGCTGATCAAGTGTCCGGCTCCTCTTCCTGAAACTAGTCCGGATCCCGTGCTAGTCAGGATGCTGGAGGTAGTGCCTTTGGTGGGAAGTAAGAGGAAGGACAAGGAAACTACGGTCTCCTCAAAGGAGGCTGCTCAGAAGGGAGGAACCGACGATTCCTCTCCTAAGGGAAAGAAGAGAGACGCCTCCGACGACCCGAAGACCATGGTCTCAAAGCGGGGGAAAAGATCCTCGTCAGAGGGTCCGACGCCGGGGAGTTCCACGGCCGGACTGCGTACTCAAGGAGATCAGCCCTCCAGCGAGCCGTGAGTAGAGAAAGATTTTCCTTTCGAGGGATGAGATAAATCCGTGATTTATATCTGAGAAGTTTAACCGAATTTTTACCTTGTAGTTCGGACCTCAGCCCTTCTTAGTAGAGCTCATCTTCGGGGGATCTTCTTCCGGAGATGATGGAGAGCAAGACGCCTCCTTCTACTATACCGCCCAAAGAGGCGGGCGACCCTGAGGTGTCGTCACGGAGGGTTTTTCCGAGTCCGGCAGGGGCGGAAGATCACTATGGGCCCCCCGAGGTTCTCCGCGTCCGGCCATTAAAAGAGGTCACGGGACAAGTCTGGCACCGTCTGGTGCTCGGCCGGAGGAGCTAAAGGTTCTGCTAGGGTGAGCTTCTATTTCAGAGGAGCACCGTGCATTTATGGGCACGGTGATTGAAAGGATTTCGTCCGCAGAGAGCGGATTGCGTGTGGCCGTCGAGAGTTTACTGATGGGTTTTGAGGTACATTAGATAATGTGTAATTTTGTCAGTTGCGCGTAAATAAGATGCACCCTATGTAGATAGTAGCCCCTGAGACTCTGTGTGTTGTCAAGAAATGACGGCATGCGGAGGATCATAATCCCAGGTCTAAAATGTCGCCTTTTAACGTAGGCTGCAGGGTGTCCGGAATCAAGCCGAACTGCTGGTTTTGCCGAACTAAAGCGGCAACTGGACGTGGCAGATGCCGACATCGCGCTTGTCAACAAGCGGTTGGATGAGGCTCAAGGTATGTGATTCCTTTGGCAGCATTAGGTAAGAAGAGTTTTATGCCAGTGTCTTACGATGTGTACTTGACGCAGATGGTGCGGCCGCTGATGAAGTTATGTACCTGGGGTAGGGACACGGACCTGTCCTAAGAGCCCTGCCCAAGGACATCCTTAGAAGAAGTCACCTTTCAATCGACTTGAAGGTACCCACTCGACGGGTTCAAGACACTCGACCAAGAAGCTACCACTCGACCACGAAGCCAACCACTCGACTGCCAAGAGATCTAAAGTCACTCCACAGGCAAACGGTCGATCATTTAGTAGTCTTTATGGTCATCACAACACTTTATTAGAGGCGTTACCTGTAATGCTCGACCTTAATGTACCTTAAATCCTGCATTACTGAGGGCAGGAGAGGGCTGGCGAACTCTATATAAGCCACCCCCCTCCTCAGTATCAGGGGTTCGCATCTTTGTAACACACACGCATATAATCCAGTCGACCGCCTCCGGGTTCCGAGACGTAGGGCTATTACTTCTCCTGAGAAGGGCCTGAACTCGTAAAACTCTTGCGTGCACAACTACTCCAAAGCTAGGATCTTGCCTCTCCATTCCTACCCCCCATTCTACTGTCAGACTTAGAACCACGACTGTTGGCGCCCACCATGGGGCAGGTGTTCTAGCGATTTGTTGGAGGAGTTGGGATTCTTTTGACATCTCCCATCATGTCTTCGAGCGGAGTCCTGGTCGAGGGGCGCGAGATCCGCCTCGGCGCCCTCACTTTCGTCGTCGATGACTCTGCTTGGCTCCAAGAGGCTCCACTCGACGTGGACGCGCTCCCGCCCGCGGAGCAACGCACTTTCGCGCGTGCATTCGTGGCGTCCTCCTGCGGCAACCGTCGGCCCAGTACGGGTCGGCACCCGTTTCGTCCTCGCTCCCAGTTTCCCGCCGGCGAAAGCGCTCCGGTCGGTTGAGGCTCCAGCGGTGGGTGAGGCATGCATTGGCCCGCCAGTCGGCCATCCCCCAAGTCGCGGCGGTTGAGCCCGACGAATCACTCTACGACCTGTTCGATCTGTCGACTGGCTCCGCAGAGACTGTGTCCGAGTGCGACAGCAGCGATCCAGCGGCGGAGGTGCTGATGGTCGACGGACCACGCAGCCCCCTGGATTCCCCCACACCGAAGAGGTTGCCGGGGGAGGAGTTCTGGCGCGGGGCCATGAAGAGTACAGACCCGAGCCTCTCACCTCGCTGCAGAGGGAGGAACTTCGTCGCCGGAACATGGACGCGCTTCACACTCCTATCGTTGGAGAAACCCCTGAGGCACGCGCCTTGGAGGAGGCGCGCTTGGCCAACCTGGCTGAACGCACTCGACTGGAGAATCTCTAGAGAGTACTCGACGAGCGCACTCGACTGCCAGTTCCAGAATCGACGTCGCCTCTTTCAGCCACCAACTCAGGTATACCGAACTCCGATTCAGAATTTAGCAGCTGCAGCCCGCATAGCAGAGTCGATCCAGCCTTCTCAGTCAGAGGCAGGGAGAGGTCTGCTACAGATCAGAGATTTGCTCCGGGCAGCGGGGGATCAGAACTCAGTTGTATCGTAGTCGCGTAACAGGATTCACAGCCGATCCGTCACTGCGAATTCTGTACAGTCAGCTCACAGTCCAGGAGCGCCCCTGAGGCGTGAGGAACGTAGAAGCCGGCATGATGATCAATATCAAGGCCGTGAGCGGTATGAACACCGATTCGATCGCAATGATCGACGTCGAGTGCCCACTCCTCCCCCAAGGGGTGGATCATACGTCCCTCGGCAGCAAGATGACAGACGCCATCACAATGCTGGGCGTAGGTTTCCAGTCGACCCCAGGGAGCCAGGCTTTGATGCGAGATCCGTTATCGTTCAAGGTCTGGTCGACAGGAATAGAGCTCACAGAGAAGGCCATGACAGAGACGTCCCCTCCAGCAGCAGGGTTCATGTATCAGGACCAGAATGTTTCAGCAGAGCGATCAGGTCCGCTGTAATTCCTCCCAACTTCAGGTTGGCGACTGGAGTTAGTAAGTTCACCGGCGAGTCCAAGCCTGACACATGGCTTGAAGATTACCGAGTGGCTGTTCAGATTGGCGGTGGCAACGACGAAGTAGCCATGAAGCATTTACCTCTTATGCTGGAGGGATCAGCCAGAGCATGGTTGAACCGGTTGGCACCCAGCAGTATTTACACTTGGGAAGATCTTGCCCGAGTGTTTGTCAGGACATTTGAAGGGACTTGCAAGCGACCAGCAGGGTTGACAGAATTGCAGTCGTGTGTTCAGAAGTCGAGTGAAACTCTGAGGGATTATATCCAGAGGTGGATCACTTTGCATCACACAGTCGAGAATGTATCTGACCACCAGGCAGTTTGTGCCTTCAAGGAAGGCGTCAGGAACCGAGAACTGAGTTTGAAATTCGGTCGAACAGGAGATATGACATTGAGTAGGATGATGGAAATTGCCACCAAGTATGCAAACGGTGAAGAAGAAGATAGGCTCCGGAGTGGCAAGTACAAAGCAGCCGCTAATGAGGCCGGCGGAGGAAACTCCAGTCGGAAGCAAAAGCGCAAAGCCGAGCCAGCTGCTCCTGGAGAGACCTTGGCTGTGACCCCAGGAAAGTTTAAGGGGAAACCCAAGGGTCCCTGGAACCCCAAGAAGGTGAAAGATCAGGATGGGAACGATGTGATGGACCTACCGTGTCACATTCACACGAAGAAAGACGAAGAGGGTAAACTCATTTACCCAAAGCATACCACTCGACAATGTCGACTCCTGATTCAGTAGTTTCAAGGGAAACAGGCCAAAGACAAAGAGAAAGAGTCAGACAAAGTTGAGGACAAAGAAGACAGCGGTGAGGAGTACCCCCAAGTCAACTCCACCCTGATGATTTTCGCTGATGTCGAAAGCAAGAGTCGATTGAAGGTTATCAATCGGGAAGTGAACATGGTCGCTCCGACGACACCCAATTATCTGAAATGGTCTCAGACTGCCATCACTTTCGACTAGTCCGATCACCCGACTCATATTGCTACCCCAGGGAGGCAAGCGTTGGTGGTCGACCCAGTCATTGAAGGCACTCGACTGACCAAAGTGTTAATGGATGGTGGCAGTGGCTTGAATTTGCTGTATGCAGAGACGCTGAAAGGGATGGGCATTCCGATGTCCAGACTTAGCACCAGTAACATGAGCTTCCAAGGAGTCATTCCTGGAAAGAAGGCTGAGTCACTCGGCCAAATCGCTCTCGATGTAGTTTTTGGTTACTCGAAGAATTTCCGGAAGGAAAAGTTGACCTTTGAGGTCGTGGATTTTCAGAGTGCGTACCACGCCATACTTGGAAGGCCAGCGTACGCTCGTTTCATGGCCCGACCATGCTACGTGTACCTTAAGTTGAAGATGCCCGGTCCCAAAGGTGTGATCACTATCACGGGTAATCGGAAGAAGGCAGAAGAGTGCTTCCAGAAGGGCTCCAAAATTGCTGATGCACAGATGGCCGAAATGGAGTTACAAGAGTACCAGAAGACCGCAGACCCGAGTGATTTGTTGCGAGCCAAGAAGCCCGCCATAGATTCAGCATTTCAGTCGTCCGGTGAGACAAAACAGGTTCACATCCACTCGACTGACCCCAATGCGGCTCCGACCAACATCTCCACTACACTCGACTCTAAATAGGAAGAAGCGCTCATCCAGTTCCTCCGTGAGAATTGGGACATCTTTGCATGGAAGCCCGCTGACATGACAGGTGTTCCTAGGGGACTGGCTGAGCACCGCCTTCGAGTCGACACAAAAGTCAAACCAGTTCAGGAACATCTTCGACGGTCCGCCGTCCAGAAGAGAAAAGCCATTGGCGAAGAGGTGGCTCGACTCTTAGCGGCAGAGTTCATTCGCGAGATCTACCACTCCGAGTGGCTTGCTAATGTTGTAATGGTCCCCAAAAAGGACAAGTCGTTGCGCATGTGCATCGATTTCAAACATATCAATCGGGCCTGCCCGAAAGATCATTTCCCTCTTCCTCGCATCGACCAAATAGTCGACTCGACCACAAGATGCGAGAGGTTGTCTTTTTTAGATGCTTACTCCGGATACCATCAGATCCGTCTGTATGGACCAGATGAAATAAAAACAGCTTTCATCACCCCGTTCAGGTGCTTTTGCTATGTCACCATGCCTTTCGGTCTCAAGAATGCCGGAGCTACTTTCATGAGAATGATTCAGAAGTGCCTGATCACTCAAATCAGTCGGAATGTAGAAGCATACATGGATGATATAGTGCCAAGTCACGAAAAGGTTCTGACCTGCTGACTGACCTTGCTGAAACGTTTGCCAATCTCAGGAGGTATGATATCAAGCTTAATCCATCAAAATGCACATTCGAAGTTCCTGGAGGAAAGTTACTCGGTTTTCTTGTTTCCGAACGAGGAATCGACGCTAAGCCTGAAAAAGTTGGCACCATACTCCGAATGAAACGCCCTGTGCGTGTGCACGATGTCCAGAAACTTACTGGATGCTTGGCCGCTTTAAGTCAATTCATCTCCAGACACGGTGAAAAGGCATTGCCTCTTTACCGACTGATGAAGAAGTCAGACAAGTTTGAGTGGACTCCGGAAGCTGATGCAGCATTTGCACAGCTAAAAGCTCTACTCTCTACCCAGCCGGTGTTTGCTGCCCCTGTCAGCAAAGAGCCATTATTGCTTTACATCGCAGCCACTGGACAAGTCGTTAGTACCGTACTTACGGTCGAGCGGGAAGAGGAAGGAAAAACCATCAAAGTTCAGTGCCCAGTTTATTAACTTTCTGAAGTTCTGACCCCATCAAAGCAAAGATACCCTTACTATCAGAAGCTTGTCTATGGGATTTACATGACCACGAAGAAGGTTGCTCATTATTTCTCTGATCACTCCATTACAGTCGTTAGCGACGCCCTGTTATCCGAGATCCTTCATAACAGAGATGCAACTGGTCGAGTGGCAAAATGGGCGATTGAAATTCTTCCCCTTGATATCAAGTTCGAGGCAAAGAAAGCTATCAAGTCCCAAGCAATAGCCGATTTCCTCGCCGAGTGGACTGAACAACAACTTCCGGCTCAAGTTCACTCGGAGCACTGGACTATGTTTTTCGATGGCTCCAAGATGCTGAATGGGTCTGGTGCGGGGGTTGTATTGGTTTCCCCCCGAGGAGACAAGCTCAAATATGTCCTCTAGATTCACTTTGATTCCTCCAACAACGAGGCAGAATATGAAGCACTCCTATATGGACTGCGTATGGCCATTTCACTCGGCGTCCGTCGCCTTATGGTCTACGGCGACTCAGATCTGGTTGTTAATCAAGTGATGAAGGAGTGGGATGTTCGAAGCCCAGCCATGACGGGTTATTGCAATGCAGTGAGAAAGCTGGAGAAGAGATTCGAGGGGTTAGAGCTCCATCATATACCCCGACTGAAAAACCAAGCTGCGGATGATTTGGCGAAAATAGGGTCCAAGAGAGAAGCCATCCCCAGTGATGTGTGTTTGGAGCACATTCGTGCGCCATCGATACAGGAAGATCCTTTCACAGAAGAACCTCTACAGCCAAGGAACGCCAACGATCCGACTGAAGTGGAGATTCCATCCGTGGTCGACCTGATTATGGAAGTTGTAGTCATCACCCCCGACTGGACAACGCCTTACATCGCATATATTATGAGAAAGAGCTCCCATAAGATGAAGAAGAGGCTCGACAGATCGTCCGTCGATCCAAGGCCTTTACAGTAATCAAAGGGCAGTTGTACAGAGAAAGCGCGACTGGAGTTGGCCAGAAGTGCATCACGCCAGAAGAAGGTCAGGTAATTCTTGAGGATATCCACTCGGGGACCTGTGGTCATCATGCGTCCTCTCGGACCATTGTGGCTAAAGCATACAGAGCAGGATTTTACTGGCCGAGGGCGAATGAAATGGCAAAAGACATAGTCGACAAGTGCGAAGGGTGTCAGTTTTATTCCAACATGTCGCACAAGCCCGCCTCTGCTCTGAAGACCATTCCACTCATATGGCCCTTTGCTGTTTGGGGGCTAGACATGATTGGACTGCTGAGAACTGGTAGAAGCGGCTTCACTCACTTACTGGTTGCAGTCGACAAGTTCACCAAGTGGATAGAAGCCAAACCCATCAAAAACCTCGATGCAAGCACTGCTATCAGTTTCATCAGAGAGCTGATATTCAGATATGGAGTTCCACATAGCATCATCACGGACAATGGATCAAACTTTGATAACGACAGATTCAAAGCCTTTTGCGCCTCCCAAGGCACACGGGTCGACTATGCCTCAGTTGCCCATCCTCAGTCGAATGGGCAGGCAGAGCGTGCAAATGGTCTCATCCTCAAAGGACTAAAACCCCGACTGATGCGTGATCTCAAACACGCGGCAGGAGCTTGGGTTGACGAACTTCCGTCAGTTCTTTGGGGATTAAGGACCACTCCTAATCGGTCGACTGGAAGAACGCCCTTCTTTATGGTCTACGGGGCTGAAGCAGTGCTGCCGAGTGATCTGCTCCACAATGCACCTCGAGTCGAACTATACTCAGAAGCAAAAGCGGAACAAGCTCGGCAAGATGCAGTCGACCTCTTGGAAGAAGAGAGGGAGATGGCCTTAATCCGCTCGACTATCTACCAGCAGGACTTACGTCGGTTCCATGCAAGAAACATGAAGAGTCGAGCCTTTCAGGAAGGAGACTTGGTCCTCTGAGTGGATCAGCAAAAACCTCACAAGCTCGCTCCAACCTGGGAAGGCCCCTTCATCGTCACCAAAGTCCTCCACACCGGAGCATATCACCTCTACAATGTTGATCGCCAGATCGACGAGCCTCGTGCTTGGAATGCGGAGTTACTCCGTCCTTTTTACACTTGAAAGAAGAAACTCACTCGGTTGAGATGTAATAAAAGTACCTCTGTAGTTCTTTTATCTAAAAGCAAGAATGTTATAATTTTCACAGAAGATTGCTATTTCTTTTTGTTGAAATTTCCCCCAGTGGGTGGCTTAGCTGCGAATCCGTTTCGCCTAAGTTTGTAAAAGTCCTGCCGAGTGAAGAGCCAGCCTCCCACTCGGAGGCTTAGCTGCGAATCCGTTTCGCCTAAATATTTAAAATCCTACCGAGTGGAGAGCCAGCCTCCCACTCGGGAGCTTAGCTACAGTCCAAGTACTCGCCTAAGTATTTAAAATCCTACCGAGTGGAGAGCCAGCCTCCCACTCGGGGGCTTAGCTGCAATCCAAGTACTCGCCTAAGTATTTAAAATCCTACCGAGTGGAGAGCCAGCCTCCCACTCGGGGGCTTAGCTGCAGTCCAAGTACTCGCCTAAGTATTTAAAATCCTACCGAGTGGAGAGCCAGCCTCCCACTCGGGGGCTTAGCTGCAGTCCAAGTACTCGCCTAAGTATTTAAAATCCTACAGTGGAGAGCCAGCCTCCCACTCGGGGGCTTAGCTGCAGTCCAAGTACTCGCCTAAGTATTTAAAATCCTACCGAGTGGAGAGCCAGCCTCCCACTCGGGGACTTAGCTGCAGTCCAAGTACTCGCCTAAGTATTTAAAATCCTACCGAGTGAAGAGCCAGCCTCCCACTCGGGGGCTTAGCTGCAGTCCAAGTACTCGCCTAAGTATTTAAAATCCTACCGAGTGGAGAGCCAGCCTCCCACTCGGGGGCTTAGCTGCAGTCCAAATACTCGCCAGCTTCCCGCTCAAGGACTTAATAACAGTCCAAGGATTTAGTTAAACTCTCAACATAATGAATGCTTCGCAAGGACGACAAGGCGCAGGTCGACTGCCTCCTTCCCCTTCAAAAGCTATATTAAAAAATCCTACCGAGTGGAGAGCAGACCTCCCACTCGGGGGCTTAGCTGCAGCCCAGTGCTCGCCTAAGTGATTAAAATCCTACCGAGTGGAGAGCATACCTACCACTCGGGGGCTTAGCTGCAGCCCAGCGCTCGCCTAAGTGATTAAAATCCTACCGAGTGGAGAGCATACCTCCCACTCGGGGGCTTAGCTGCAGCCCAGCGCTCGCCTAAGTGATTAAAATCCTACCGAGTGGAGAGCAGACCTCCCACTCGGGGGCTTAGCTGCAGCCCAGCGCTCGCCTAAGTGATTAAAATCCTACCGAGTGGAGAGCAGACCTCCCACTCGGAGGCTTAGCTGCAGCCCAGTGCTCGCCTAAGTAATTAAAATCCTACCGAGTGGAGAGCAAACCTCCCACTCGGGGGCTTAGCTGCAGCCCAGTGCTTGCCTAAGTGTTTAAAAATCCTACCAAGTGGAGAGCAAACCTCCCACTTGGAGGCTTAGCTGCAGCTCCGTGCTCGCCTAAGTCATTTTGAGTAAAAGTCGAGCCAAATCTCACTCGACGGATAAATCACGAAGATACTCAACGATAAATCAAGATTCGGATAAAGATCAAAAGGTCCTGGACCGCAAATAAAAGTGCCCGAGCCTCCAGCTCGACAGAGTTTATCGGTTACACAAACCACTCGGCATTCCGAGGCAAATTTAAGGTGAGACACAGTAGTTTTTTACTCCTCCGGTGGAGGACTGGATGGGGCAACAAACTCGTCCAAATCAATCTTGTCTGAGATACGGGTGTCAGCAGCAATGAAGGTCTCCATGAAGTCCTGGAAATTATGCTTCCTGGTATTGGCAACTTGGAGGGCGGCCAGCTTCTCTTCTCGCGCCTCCTTGCAGTGGACACGAACCAGCGACAGAGCAACATCGGCACCACACCTGGAAGAAGACTTTTTCCATTCATGCACTCGACTTGGCACTTCCTTCAGTCGAGTGGCCAAGGATTCAAGGTCATTCTGAAGTATCTGATTTGGCCAGAGTGCAGAGTCGATCCGCGACACTGCAGCCTTCAGTCGAGCGAGGTAGTCCACCACACTGGCGACGCGAGACTCCAGCCGGAGGACATTCATGGCAGCTTCATCCTTCACAGGAGAGTTGATGGGGTCCAGATTGGTTTCCACTCGACCAGTTTCTTCCTCGAAGTTTTGACAGAATTCTGAAAGGTACAGTCCAATATTATAATTGAATGATGAGTCGACAACGACAAGTCAATTGAGTAAGGGGATTACCTTCAAGCATGAGGAATAGTTTCTTGGCGAGCCCTCCGTGGTAAGCCTCCAGATCCTTTTGCTTCCCCGCCATATCGCCGACCTTGTCAGTCAGAGCAATCTTGTCATTCTTCAATCGACTTGCTTCCTTGTTGGCCGCGTCAAGAGCAGACTTCAGCTTGGCATTCTCGTCTTCAAGCTGACCAACTGAAGCAAGCTTTTCTTCAGCGATCTTCGTTTTCTCCGAAGCCGCCTTCTGTGCTTCTGCAAGGTCAAGATCTTTCTTCCTCAGAGCCTCCTCCAGTTGGTCTGCAAAACAATAATGAGAACGGACTTGAGAATAGGCAGAAAACAAAGACAGCCGTCGAATCCTCACTAGCCATACCTTTTGCTTCGTCCTTCGCCTTCTGCAAGTTCTCCTGGGCAAACTTCAAGTCGAGGTTAAGCTGGACCTGTTTCTCCTTCAATTCAGCAAGATGAGCAACAAGCTCGCAAGACTTCTGCAAAGAGTCAATCGACAAAAGATATCAAAGACAAGTTACTTCCGAGTGGCTAAAGGAAAAGTTGTAGCACTTTTAAGACTACAGCCGAATCAAAACATTCGACAGTAGCCTCGGGGACTACACCCAGCGGGTGCACTCAGCGTGCCCCCACCGGTAATCTTTCAAAATCCTGATCGATCAGTCGACCAAATATGATTCTAGTGCCATGACTAATAGTCAGTGTTTCTAAGACTACAGCCGAATCAAAACATTCGACAACAGTCTCGGGGACTACACCCAGTGGGTGCACTCAGCGTGCCCCCACTGGTTCGACCAAAAAAAAAGTCGACTGCCCGCAGTCGACCGCGTACAGTTCCATTCGACATGGCCCGACCAGACCGAGTGAAGAAGTACAAATACAACAACGCAATATAAAGACTACATTCGACTGCCAGCAGTCCACCGTAGTCTCGGGGACTACACCCAGTGGGTGCACTTAGCATGCCCCCACTCGACCAAAGGTTGACAGACACACCCAGTGGGTGTACAGATATAAAGATCTTCGGAAAAGAGATTCTTTGAACAGCATATTGCAACAGACCAAGTGTAGAGTCGACTGACCTGGACGTTGCTCTGAAGAGCCGAACTCGCGTCATACGCTGCTTGGCTGGCGTCCCGAACCACTTTCACTTGCTCCATCATGATACCCGCCTGGCGTATAGCCTCCTTTGCGGCACCCACTTGGTCCTCTGGGACAGGGTATGTAGCAAAAAGCGAAGGCGGATTTGCAGTCGACGCCGAAGGCCGCACGCTCGTCAGAGGTTCAACAAAAGTCACGGAAGTCCGAGTGGTATCACCACCATCCCGAACTACAACCTCAGACACCGGAGCAGATTGGGGGGTCTTGCCAGTCGATGCACTTCGGCTCCTTCTTACTCTCAGCGGCTCGTCGTCTTCATCGTCTGGTAAGTTGATAACATGAGGGGGAGCTACAAGAAAAGTCAATCGACCAGAGTTACAAGAAATATTCAGTCGACCGAAGACAGAACATCAGTAATTGTACCTGGATTGGAAGTAACAGCATCTTCCATCTCTTGATCTCCGTCCTTGGCAGAGATCTCAGAAGTAGCAGCACTACAAATTTCGGAAGTCAGTCAGTTGGCTCAATGAATCGACCAAGGATCCATTCACAGTCGACAAAGGAAAACAAGTATTATTATTTGCCAGAAATGGTGGGGACAGTCATCTTCATCTTGGGCAGAGCCTTGGGCGGCTTGGATGGCGTCGCGCGTGGGTGCTTGGGAGCCTTCTCTGTCGGCGTAGGAGAAGAGGTCCGAGGGCGTTTCGACGACTTCCCAACGGGAGCAATCGCCTTACCATGTTCCCTCGCGAGATCGTGTGTAAGCTTGAATCGCCTCTCCGAGCGGGGGGGGGGGGGGGGGGGGTTCAACTTCCTCCTCCTCCTCTTCGCTGGAGTAGACGTCGTCGTCTCCCTCCCCTTCGCCATTGGATTCCCACTCGCCGTGCTCGTCTCCGCTTTCACCTCCGCTCGCCTCCCCTTCCTCAGTCGGTTCCTGTGCCCCGTTGGGCGTCGAGTACATCTCAGTAGTTTCCTGGGAAACAACAGACAAAACAAAAGTCAATCGACCAATTCAAAGAAGACCAATGAAGAAAGCAAGATCCCAGTCAGGTGCATAAGGTCGGACCTGGTCCACTTCGTATGTGTTGTCGAGTGGAGGAACCCTCCTGGCTCCTCGGGGATTGTCTTTGTTTCCTGTGATGCTCGACAACCATCCTTCTAACATCTCATTAGTGACCTCCTCCGGGTGGATCCGAGTGGTGTCTTCAAGACCCGAATACAGCCACATCGGATGATCGCGAGCCTGGAGCGGCTGGATGCGCCTCCTAAGAAAGACCTCCAGCAAGTCCATGCCAGTCACGCCGTCACGGACAAGCTGAACCACTCGACCGACCAGCACTTTGACTTGGGCCTTTTCTTCTGGCGTCACTTTCAGAGAAGCAGGTTTTTGGGCTTGTTCCAGAGAGAAAGGGGGAAGTCCAGTCGACTGACCTGGAGTCGCCTGGTCTTTGCAGTAAAACCAGGTCGCCTGCCAACCACGGACCAACTCAGGGAAAGTGATGGATGGAAAAGAACTTTTTCCCCTCGTCTGGATCGCCAGGCCTCCGCACAGCTGGATCACCTGCGTCCTCTCGTCACTCGACTTGGCCTTTTTGACCGATTGGGAACGGCAGGTGAAGATATGATTAAAAAGTCCCCAATGAGGGCGACAGCCCAAGAAACCCTCACACAAGGAAATGAAGGCAGCCAGATACACGATAGAGTTGGGAGTGAAATGGTGGAGCTGCGCTCCGAAGAAATTCAGGAAACTCCAGAAAAAGGGATGAGGAGGCAGAGAAAACCCGCGATGATATGGGTGGCGAGGAGCACACACTCACCATCAAGAGGTTGGGGCTCGACTTCTCTCCCGGGGAGACGCGCAGCTTCATGAGGGATGACTCCTCCCTCAACCATATCGTCGAGATCTTCCTGCCTCAGCACCGTCGGCATCCAGTCGCCCTGCATCCAGCCTCTGGGCAGAGAAGTCCTTGAGGAAGATCCGCCCCGAGCGGACTTCTTCCCTTTTCCCTGCGCCGCCGCCGCCTTCTTCGCGCGCTCCAGGGCGGACGTCTTGTCTTTCACCATCGTTCCCGGAAAGCTCGAACGGGCCTGTGGCGCTAGGGCGAGAGCGGAGGTGGCGGAGAACTTTGCGAGGAGAGAAGGGAAGAAGAGAACACACTGTTGGAAACCCCGAGCTGGCAGCTTTTAAGGGGCCGCTTCCGAGTGGCTGACTGGTAGGCCCAGGCTATCTCGTCAAATCCCGCAGCAGATGCACGCGCGGTACGTGGCTAAAAAGGTAGCGCGGGGATCGAGGAGCTTCCGCCTTATCACATCCGATTACTGCGGCCGCTCCCGTCCCGCGCGCTTCCTGAAAATCAAATCCCGCGAAATCCGCGGTTGCAGAACAATTCGTCAGACAGAAGACCCCTTTCACACTACCATTCGGAATGTCACAGACAAGGGAATTCACTCGACGAAAGGCCTAGAATGGATCAAGGCGACTGAAAAAGGTTGATGACATCATCCGTGACAATTGGTCCAAAACAAAGCACTCATGTAGCACAAAGAACCAGTCAGAAAGATCTCCAACCCTTTCCCCACTCTAACCTCGATCCATTCGGGGGCTAATGATGAAGTTATGTACCTGGGGTAGGGACACGGACCTGTCCTAAGAGCCCTGCCCAAGGACATCCTTAGAAGAAGTCACCTTTTAATCGACTTGAAGGTACCCACTCGACGGGTTCAAGACATTCGACCAAGAAGCTACCACTCGACCACGAAGCCAACCACTCGACTGCCAAGAGATCTAAAGTCACTCCACAGGCAAACGGTCGGTCATTTAGTAGTCTTTATGGTCATCACAGCACTTTATTAGAGGCGTTACCTGTAACGCTCGACCTTAATGTACCTTAAATCCTGCATTACTGAGGGCAGGAGAGGGCTGGCAAACTCTATATGAGTCACCCCCCTCCTCAGTATCAGGGGTTCGCATCTTTGTAACACACACGCATATAATCCAGTCGACCGCCTCCGGGCTCCAAGACGTAGGGCTATTACTTCTCCTGAGAAGGGCCTGAACTCGTAAAACTCTTGCGTGCACAACTACTCCAAAGCTAGGATCTTGCCTCTCCATTCCTACCCCCCATTCTACTGTCAGACTTAGAACCACGACCGCCGCCGTGGAGAGTCTTAGGGCAGAACTTGCCCAAGCTAAAGATCAAGCCAGGGAAAGTGATGCGGCTGCCAAGAAGGCCTTTGAAGAGCTGAGAGCCGAACAGGCTGCTCATTGCCGAAGCAAGGAAGAGATGGCCAGTATGGCCGAAAACTTAAAGAGCACTGCAGACCGTTGCAGACTTCTTGAGAAAGAAGACCAGGCGAGACAGGCGGTCCTAGGGAAGGCCGTTGCTGATGCCAACGATGCGCGCTCTGCGATGAGAGCTGCGAAGGAGGAGCTGCATCTAGCCGAACAGATTGCGGCTGGAAAGCCCTTCATGCTGCGGAGAAAATTTTGCGATTCGAAGTTTGCTCCGTTGGACCAGATGTGGAGTGTGGAGGAGACCTATCTGGATTTGGCGGCGAGTGCTGCTGATGCGACCGAACACTTCCGAGATCTGAAAGATCGTGAAATGGAAAAACTGTTCTGGTCGCAATTTCACAATCCAGAGTGTCCACTGGCAGTGGACGATTGTTTGGCTCAATGGGCCGAACTTAATAGGTTGTCCAGGCTCGCCATGAAGTACGTCATGGGTCATCTGTGGCCGGGGAGGTCGGAGCCGAGGAGTTATTTCAGCTTGGTGCAGCAATTCCTTGACGCAGTGCTGCACATTAATGCAATGAAGAGGTCGGCGTGTATAGAGGGTGCAAGGATGGCTCTTACCCGTGTCAAGACATACTGGGCAGAGATAGATGGAGACCACCGTTATTGCGTCCCGTGATTCGGATAAAAGCCGAGTGTCCTCCAAGCACTATTTTCAGAAAGTCCTTGAAGGCGCTCGTGTAATAGAGACGCAATGCTCGAAGGATGCTATTTTATTATAGCATATGTAATGATGAAGTAATATTTTGATAAATTGTAGTGGCCTTTTTATACTTGTGCCTTCAAGTATTGTGAACACCTCCTGTGCGGCCGTTTAATATATATATATATAATCTGAAAGATTGCAGTCGTTGGCTTCAACCCCCACGCACATAGTGCGGGGGTGCTCGCAGAAGACGCATTTTCACACTTAACCCAACGTCTTGGTCCTACAAAGGAGGTGATAGCGCAGCGGGCCAGGCAACCGGACTATAATGCTTTAACACTTCCACTTAGCCATAGGAGCTTGACAGTGGGACTATTTAGGTAGCCCAATAGTGGCGACCTCGCTCGCCCGAGTTCGGGGCGCGTATGTGCCTGACCGGGAAGCGGCCCTTTGTTAAAGTGGAGGAATCCGATAGATTCCAAGAGGTCATCGAGTGGCTGACCAGTCTCACGCTACATCATGACAGTCAGTTTTCGGCTTTCTCTACTGAGGTGCTCGCCCGGCCGAACCGGGGCACAATCGCAGTAGTTCTCCTGGTGCTACCTTAGCCGATAGGGCGGAACGTAAGGTAGCCGAACACAGGAGCCGGGCAACCCAACATTTGACCAAAGACATGATTCGGAGCTGATGCATATAATGCCAATACTCGCGACGCCGAACACTCCCTAAGGTGTTCGGTCTTTATGAGTGCGGGCGAAACAACACTCTTTGCTAAAAAAGCCCCTAGTGTCCAGGTACGTGCGGAAAATTCTGACGTGGCCACATGCCAAGACGCCAGTCTCCTCCTTGGTTATATCGGGAAAAACCAGGGGATGTGTTGCAACAAGAGACAGTAGAAAAGGTTTACGCAGGGTCTTAATCTAAAAAGAATCCTTTAGGACGGGTCCCTACTGCACGTCTGCGCCTGTGTCTTCATTATGCCGTATCCTGGACGGGCGCCACACGACGTTCATCTGAAAAAGAGAGGAACAAAATTGAAAACGGGTCGTGCCGAACAAAAGGTTTTTAAAATAAATGAAGTATAAAGTAAAATATAAAATTGAGCTTTATTGTCTCTGCGCGTAGCCCCTAGTATGGGGGTATATGGCCTCTAAGCCTGCATTAATGATGGATTTGTACCAAACTTGTCTATTCCGTGTTCGTGGCCTTTAATGAACTGTATCGAAAAGTTTTTTGGCTGGTGAGGCCATTTTATTGTGCGGCTGTCTAAGCGGCCACACAGTCCTCCGCTTGGGGGAGGGGCACTCTAATGCTTCCCCTTCAAAGAGATGATGCCTCGTGGACCGGGCATCTTAAGCGTTAGAGATGCATAATGCGGTATTGCGTTAAAGCGAGCGAAAGCTTCGCGTCCCAGTAGTGCTTGATAGCGACTTGAGAACGGGACGACATGAAAGGTCAGCTTTTCGCGACGGAAGTTATCGGCAGAGCCGAATATAACTTCGAGCCGGAGAAAACCCATACAATGGGTGTCCGGACCAGGTGCTACCCCTTGAAAGGAGGTTTTGCTGCGGCGGATTCTGGCTGGGTTTATCCCCATGTGATTGATTGTATCCTGATATATCAGGTTTAGTCCACTGCCGCCGTCCATAGGGACATTTGTAAACTGGAATCCGCCAATTATCGGATCGAGTATCAGGGCGGTCTAGCCTGCGTTCTTGATATTTCTAGAATAGTCTAGCTGATCGAAGGTGATTGGTTTTAATAACCAGTGGCGGGACCCCTTGGGGATAGGTCGTATTGTGCGTACCTTTATGGGTGCCACACGTTTTGTTACGTGAAGTAAGTTCACTGTTTTTACTTCTTGTGGGAAGTTCTTTTATTTCCTGGTACTTTACCTCTGGGGTTCGTCCTCGTCTTCGCTTGGTGTGTCGAGCCCCTTGTGTTCGGCATTGAGTGTGCCGAATTGTTTGAAAACCCAACAATCTCTGTGGGTATGGTTAGCAGGCTTCCCCGGAGTACTGTGTATCTGACATATCCTGTCCAGGATTCTATTTAAGTTGGACGGATCATCCCTATTATCCTGGAGGGGTGGTTTTGTCTGATTTTGTCGCGAGCTTTTGAATCCGGCATTGACTGCCTTGCTCTTCGGACTTTTTTCTTTAGTTCGGCGACGATCCTTGTTGCGTCGCGGTTTTCCGTTTCCATCCCTAGTTTCGGATGTACTTGGGTCGCTGGGGCTGCATCTTGCCAACCAACTGTCCTCTCCTGCGCAAAAGCGGGTCATGAGGCTTGTGAGTGCGGCCATTGTTCTTGGCTTTTCCTGGCCGAGGTGTCTGGCAAGCCGTTCGTCTCGGACATTATGCCTGAAAGCTGCTAGGGCTTCGGCGTCCGAACAGTCGACTATCTGATTCTTTTTAGTGAGGAATCTATTCCATAACTGCCGAGCTGATTCTCCAGGCTGTTGAGTTATGTGACGAAGATCGTCTGCATCCGGAGGGCGGACATAGGTCCCTTGAAAATTTGCTCGGAAAGCATCCTCGAGCTCTTCCCAACTTCCGATTGTGTTTTCGGGGAGGATTTTAAGCCAGTGCCGGGCTGGCCCTTTAAGCTTAAGGGGTAAATATTTAATGGCGTGGAGATCATCTCCTCTAGCCATATGTATGTGGAGTATGTAGTCCTCAATCCAGACTCCGGGGTCTGTTGTTCCATCATACGCCTCTATGTTGACGGGTTTGAATCCTTCGGGAAATGCGTGGTCCAGAACCTCATCGGTGAAACATAGGGGATGTGCGGTGCCCCTGTATTTGGGTGTGCCGGATTCTGATGATGCCTTTTTTGCATTGCTTACAAGAGCTTGCTTTCTTGGCCCGTAAATGGACCTGGCTGGGCATGATGCGAATCCTTAGGTGGGTTGCATACCGATTTAAGTACGGTGCCACTTGCCGCCTTATGGGGTCGTCTATCCGACCGTATGGCTTTCTTATTTTTGGAATGCGAGGGCTCTAGGGCCTCTTCGTCGAATTCGGGCAGTAGCTTTCTCTTTGGATTGCTTTTAGTACGGCGATCGTCGCCGTATTTATCTCCGGTGTTGATTACTTTATTCCATCTAATACGGAGTGCACCTTCCGCTGTCTTTAGCTTCCGCTTCTACTTTTTCAGGCTGCGTGCAGTTGCAACGAGCCTCTTGTGGAGACTCTTCTTCTCCATGGATTTATCCGGCGTAAGGTTGTCCGGAATGCCGTTTTCGCCGGGGGAGGGAGTTTCGGTTTCTCTATCCGTGTTGCCCTGTTCAGACGGCTGGTCTAAGGCCTACTCGTCGTCTACCGACTTGTCCTGCTCTATGGCTGGGTTTTTATCGGGGCGGGGCTTGGGTCGGCATTTATGCCGACGCTTTGATTGTTTTCCGGGGGGTCTATCTCCCGTTCCATCCCCTTTTTCCTTGTTGTCATTTCCTTTAGGGGTATCCACCATGTACACTTCGTGAGGTGCGGTGGCTTTCCAATGCCCTATGAGCGTTGGTTCATCGGTGTCTCCTGCATCGTCATCCATGCTGTCGATGTCTGCGGAGTCGAAGTTGAGCACGTCGTTAAGGTTGTCGACGGTGGCTACAAAGTGGGTGGTGGGTGGGCTTTGAATTTCTTCATCGTCCGTATCCCATCCTTGCTGACCGTAATCTGGCCAGTGCTCTCGTGATAAGGAGAGCGACTTGAGAGAGTTCAAGATGTCGCCAACAGGCGAGTGTTGAAAGATGTCCGCGGCCGTGAACTCCATTATAGGTGCCCAATCGGATTCGATTGGTAGGGGCACGGGGGGTTCAGAGTCCGGACCCTCGGAGTCACGGGTCATGCGGAGTGCGGGGCTGGCGTTCGGCTCGATTGCCTTTGAGATCGCAGCCCCCGAGGTGACATCCAACCGTTCATCCTCGATCGGTGTAACAGGCTCCGAGTCTAGGGTCGGAACCGGTGCGTGTGCGGCCTCCAGGACACTGTTCGGAGGAAGAGCTAGATCATGCCCCTCGAGGTAGCGCGGCGCGCTTGGCTGTGGCTCGAACCCATCGAAGATCAGATCTCCGCGGATTTCAGCCGTGTAGTTTAAGCTTCCAAACCTGACTTGATGGCCAGGGGCGTAGCTTTCGATCTGCTCCAGATGACCAAGCGAATTGGCCTGCAGAGTGAAGCCGCCGAAGATGAAGATCTGTCCGGGGAAAAAAAGTCTCACCCTGGACGTCATCGTCGTTGATGATCAAAGGAGCCATCAGGCCTAAAGGCGACGACACAGAGGAACTCTCAATGAAAGCACCAATGTCGGTGTCAAAACCGGCGGATCTCGGGTAGGGGGTCCCGAACTGTGCGTCAAGGTCGGATGGTAACAGGAGACAAGGGACACGATGTTTTTACCCAGGTTCGGGCCCTCTCGATGGAGGTAATACCCTACTCCTGCTTGATTAATCTTGATGATATGGGTGGTAGAAGAGTAGATCTATCACGAGATCAAGGAGGCTAAACCCTAGAAGCTAGCCTATGGTATGATTGTGTATGATGATTCTGTCCTATGGACTACAAGCCTCCGGTTTATATAGACACCAGATAGGGTTAGGGTTACACAGAGTCGGTTACATTGGCAGGAGATCTTGAATATCCGCATCGCCTAGCTTGCCTTCCACGCCAAGGAAAGTCCCTTCCGGACACGGGACGAAGTCTTCAATCTTGTATCTTCATAGTCCAGGAGTCCGGCGAAGGTATAGTCCGGCTACCCGAACACCCCCTAATCTAGGACTCGCTCACACACCCACTAGTTTTCTTTTGTTGAGCATTCTTAGCTCTAGTGCATCCGTTGCATGGCAATCCCTACTCCTTGCATTAACATCAATCGATGGGCATCTCCATAGTTCATCGATTAGCCTCGTTGATGTGAGACTTTCTCCTTTTTTGTCTTCTCCACACAATCCCCATCATCATATTCTATACCACCAATAGTGCTATGTCCATGGCTCGCGCTCATGTATTGCGTGAAGGTTGAAAAAGTTTGAGATTATTTGAGTATGAAACAATTGCTTGGCTTGTCATCGGGGGTATAGAAGTTGGGAACATCTTTGTGTGACGAAAATGAAGCATAGCCTAACTATATGATTTTGTAGGGATGACCTTCCTTTGGCCATGTTATTTTGAGATGACATAATTGTTTGATTAGTATGCTTGAAGTATTATCATTTTTATGTCAATATGAACTTTTGTCTTGAACCTTTCGGATCTGAATATTCATACCATGATTAAGAAGATTTACATTGGAATTATGCCAAAGTATCACTCCGCATCAAAAATTCTTATTTTTATCATTTACCTACTCGAGGACGAGTAGGAATTAAGCTTGGGGATGCTTGATACGTCTCCAACGTATCTATAATTTTTGATTGCTCCATGCTACTTTATCTACTGTTTTAGGCAATACTAGGCTTTATTATCCACTTTTATATTATTTTTGGGACTAACCTATTAACCGAAGGCCCAGCCCAGATTTGCTGTTTTATGCCTATTTCAGTATTTCGAAGAAAAGGAATATCAGACGGAGTCAAAACAGAACGAAATCAACTGGAGAAGTTATTTTTGGAAGGAAACCCACCTGATGGACTTGGACCCCACGTAAGAAGAGCCACGAGGCGGTCACGAGGGTGGAGGGCGCGCCCCCCTGCCTCGTGGGGCCCCCGTAGCTCCACCGACGTTCCCCCTTCACCCATATATATCGTCGTACCCTAAAACTTCCAGAACAGAAGATAGATCGGGAGTTCCGCTGCCGCAAGCCTCCAGAACCACCAAAAACCAATCGGGACCCTTTCCGGTACCCTGCCGGAGGGGGGATCCATCTTCGGTGGCCATCTTCATCATCCCGGCGCTCTCCATGACAAGGAGGGAGTAGTTCACCCTCGGGGCTGAGGGTATGTACCAGTAGCTATGTGTTTGATCTCTCTCTCTCTCTCTCGTGTTCTCTCTCGTGTTCCTCTATGGCACGATCTTGATGTATCCCGAGCTTTGCTATTGTAGTTGGATCTTATGATGTTTCTCCCCCTCTACTCCTTTGTGATGAATTGAGTTTCCCCTTTTGAAGTAATCTTATCGGATTGAGTCTTTTATGAGAACACTTGATGTATGTCTTGGTGATCAACTTGCGTGTTTCGTGACATTCGGAACCTATGCATAGGGGTTGGCACACGTTCTTGATTCTCCGGTAGAAACTTTGGGGCACTCTTTGAAGTACTTTTATGTTGGTTGGATGAATCTGAGATTGTGTGATGCATATCGTATAATCATGCCCACGGATACTTGAGGTGACAATGGAGTATCTAGGTGACATTAGGGTTTTGGTTGATTTGTATCTTAAGGTGTTATTCTAGTAAAAACTCCAGGGTTGTTTGTGACACTTATAAAAATAGCCCAACGGATTGATTTGAAAGAATAACTTTGAGGTGGTTTCATACCCTACCATAATCTCTACGTTTGTTCTCCGCTATTAGTGGCTTCGGAGTGACTCTTTGTTGCATGTTGAGGGATTGTTATATGATCTATCTATGTTATTATTGTTAAGAGAACTTACACTAGTGAAAGTATGAACCCTAGGCCTTGTTTCCTTTCATTGCAATACCGTTTACGCTCACTTTTACCACTTGTTACCTTGCTGTTTTTATATTTTCAGTTTACAAAAACCTATATCTTCTATCCATATTGCACTTGTATCACCATCTCTTCGCCGAACTAGTGCACCTATACAATTTACCATTGTATTGGGTGTGTTGGGGACACAAGAGACTCTTTGTTATTTGGTTGCAGGGTTGCTTGAGAGAGACCATCTTCATCCGCACGCCTCCTACGGATTGATAAACCTTAGGTCATCCACTTGAGGGAAATTTGCTACTGTCCTACAAACCTGTGCACTTGCAGGCCCAACAACGTCTACAAGAAGAAGGTTGTGTAGTAGACATCAATAACTTGATTACCCTTAAGCATCATAAAGAGCTTAGTCTTCTTTTGGGTTATGAAGAAATGAAACGTATAACTGAGGGTATTCCAAAGTTTAATCTTGATAGTTTTCTTGATTTTGATCTAGAAAATATGTATATGTATTGTGCGGTGAATTGCATTGAAAACCCCTATATTGCCAATTACATAAAGAAAAGAAAACAAGTCGAAGATGAAGAGAATGCTAACGAAAGGGAAGAGACTTCCCAATATTCTCCTATTATTTCTTATGATGAATCAGGTAACGAGGAGGAGCCTTCTATTCAACCAATCTCATTAATAAGGAGCTCCAAAAAGAGGATTGAACCCACACATGATGTGGTGAAGAAGAAGAAAAGAAAAATGAAGAGAGGTAAAAAGATATCTCTCCCAAATAATGTTGCTCCTATTATTGTTGTGCCTCATGAAAATGAATCAAAAATAATTATGGAAGATGATGCACTTGATGATGATCTCGTTATGCCTATTGCTTGTTGTGATGATTATGATTGGGAAGATAATGATACTCCTTATGATCTTGAAAACCTTTTTGGCACTTTCTTGGAATAATGTGATAATAATGTTTGCTATACTATTGGTGCTATCCATACTATTAATGATGAGAGTGATTATGCTTATGATATGAAAAGGCCCAAGCTTGGGGATGCTATGTTTGATGAGGATGACATATTTGAGAGTATATTTGCTGCAATTAATGTTTGTCCCAAGCTTGGGGATGCTATGTTTAATAAAGATGATGTTATTAGCCTCCCAAGTTTTGATATGCAAATTTGTTATGAGGTTAGCATGCCTCCTAGTTATGATGATTATATTGATGAAAGTGGTCTTGGAAGAGTGTCAACTTTAGGAAGTCATGATCCCACTATTTTGGAGGATGTTGAATCTTATTGTGATAATTATGAAAGTGGATTTGGATAGGTCATGACTTTATTTTGTAATGATTCCACTATCTTGGAAGAGGTTTCAATCGATTATGATGAGAACAAAGTTGCTACCTATGATGATTATTGTGATGAAAATTATGCTATAAAAAGTAGTGATGATTATATTTATAAAACTTGTCATGATTGTGATTACCCTTTTATGAACATTACTCTTTTATTGTGGAAACAATTTATAGTATTCAAGTCTCTTATGATACTCCCACTATCCCGAATGAGAAGAATTTTGCTTATGTGGAGAGTAGTAAATTTTATATGCTTGTAGATCATGAAAAGAATGCTTTAGGTTCTGGTTATATTGTTGAATTCATTCATGATGCTACTGAAAATTATTATGAGGGAGGAATATATGCTTGTAGGAATTGCAATAATATCAAGTTTCCTCTCTATGTGCTTAAAGTTTTGAAGTTATGCTTGTTTTACCTTCCTATGCAAGTTGATTCTTGTTCCCATAAGTTGTTTGCTCACAAAATCCCTATGAATAGGAAGTGGGTTAGACTTGAATGTGCTAGTCATATTCTTCATGATGCTCTCTTTATCTTTCAATTCTTATCTTTTATGTGAGCATCATTGACATCATCATGCCTAGCTAGGGGTGTTAAACAATAGCGCTTGTTGGGATGCAACCCAATTTTATTTTAGTTTCTTTCTTTTTGGTTCTGTTTAGTAATAAATAATCCATCTAGCTTCTGTTTAGATGTGGTTTTGTGTTTTAATTAGTGTTGGTGCCAAGTAGAACATTTGGGAAGACTTGGGTGAAGTCTTGATGATCATGCTGTAAAAAACAGAAACTTTAGCGCTCACGAGATTAGCTTCAACTTTTTACTGGAGAGTGATATTTAGTTGATTATTTTTGAAGATGATTACTAGACCAATTCCTCAGGTCCACCAATTTAATTTAGAATTTTTGGAGTTCCAGAAGTTTGCGTTAGTTACATATTAATACAGACTGTTCTGTTTTTGACAGATTCTGTTTTCATTGTGTTGCTTGCTTATTTTGATGAATCTATGGCTAGTAAAAGAGTTTATAAACCATAGAGAAGTTGGAATACAGTAGTTTTAACACCAATATAAATAAAGAATGAGTTAATTACAATGCCTTGAAGTGGTGTTTTATTTTCTTTCGCTAACGGAGCTTATGAGTTTTCTGTTGAGTTTTGTGTTGTGAAGTTTTCAAGTTTTGGGTAAAGATTCGATGGACTATGGAATAAGGATTTGCAAGAGCCTAAGCTTGGGGATGCCCAAGACACCCCAAGGTAATATTAAAGGATAACCAAGAGCCTAATCTTGGGGATGCCCTGGAAGGCATCCCCTCTTTCGTCTTCGTTCATCGGTAACTTTACTTGGAGCTATATTTTTATTCACCACATGATATGTGTTTTGCTTGGAGCGTCATGTCATTTTATTTTGTTTCACTTGCTTTTTGAATAAAGTACCAAGATCTGAAATTCTTAAATGTTAGAGAGTCTTCACATAGTTACATAATTATTCGACTACTCATTGACATAATTATTCGACTACTCATTGACCTTCACTTATATCTTTCGGAGTAGTTTGTTATTGCTCTAGTGCTTCACTTATATCTTCTAGAGCACGGCGGTGGATTTATTTTAAAGAAATAGATGAACTCTCATTCTTCAATTATATTATTTTGAGAGTCTTAAACAGCATGGTAATTTGCTTAATCCTAATATGTTAAGTATTCAAGACTAGTAAAAACTTTCATATAAAGTGCATTGAATACTAAGAGAAGTTTGATACTTGATGATTGTTTTGAGATATGGAGATAGTGATATTAAAGTTGTGCTAGTTGAGTAGTTGTGAATTTAAAAAATACTTGTGTTGAAGTTTGCAAGTCCCGTAGCATCCACGTATGGTAAACGTTGTGTGACAAATTTGAAACATGAGGTGTTCTTTGATTGTCATCCTTATGAGTGGCGGTCGGGGACGAGCGATGGTCTTTTCCTACCAATCTATCCCCCTAGGAGCATGCGCGTAGTGCTTGGTTTTTGATGACTTGTAGATTTTTTCATTAAGTATATGAGTTCTTTATGACTAATGTTGAGTCCATGGATTATACGCACTCTCACCCTTCCATCATTGCTAGCCTCTTCGGTACCGCGCATTGCCCTTTCTCACATTGAGAGTTGGTGCAAACTTTGCAGGTGCATCCAAACGCCGTGATATGATACGCTCTTTCACACATAAATCTCCTTATATCTTCCTCAAAACAGCCACCATACCTACCTATTATGGCATTTCCATAGCCATTCTGAGATATATTGCCATGCAACTTTCCACCATTCCGTTTATCATGACACGTTCATCATTGTCATATTGGTTAGCATGATCATGTCGTTGACATAGTATTTGTGGCAAAGCCACCGTTCATAACTCTTTCATACATGTCAATCTTGGTTCATTGCATATCCCGGTACACCGCCGAAGGCATTCATATAGAGTTATACTTTGTTCTAGTATCGAGTTGTAATCATTGAGTTGTAAATAAATAGAAGTGCGATGATCATCATTTTCTAGAGCATTGTCCCAAGTGAGGAATAAAAAAATAAAAAAAGAGAGAAAGGCCATAAAAAAAGAGAATGCCCAAAAAAAGGCCATAAAAAAGAGAAGGCCCAAAAAAAATGAGAGAAAAAGAGAGAAGGGACAATGTTACTATCCTTTTACCACACTTGTGCTTCAAAGTAGCACCATAATCTTCATGATAGAGAGTCTCTTGTTTTGTCACTTTCATACACTAGTGGGAATTTTTCATTATAGAACTTGGCTTGTATATTCCAACAATGGGCCTCCTCAAGTGCCCTAGGTCTTCGTGAGCAAGCAAGTTGGATGCACACCCACTTAGTTTCTTTTGTTGAGCTTTCATACATTTATAGCTCTAGTGCATCCGTTGCATGGCAATCCCTACTCCTTGCATTAACATCAATCGATGGGCATCTCCATAGCTCATTGATTAGCTTCGTTGATGTGAGACATTCTCCTTTTTTGTCTTCTCCACATAATCCTCATCATTATACTCTATTCCACCCATAGTGCTATATCCATGGCTCGCGCTCATTTATTGCGTGAAGGTTTATAAGTTTGAGATTACTAAAGTATGAAACAATTGCTTGGCTTGTCATCGGGGTTGTGCATGATGAGAGAATTCTTGTGTGACGAAAATGGAGCATGACTAAACTATATGAATTGTAGGGATGAACTTTCTTTTGGCTATGTTATTTTGAGAGGACATAATTGCTTAGTTAGTATGCTTGAAGTACTATTATTTTTATGTCAATATGAACTTTTATCTTGAAGCTTTCGGATCTGAATATTCATACCACAATTAAGAAGAATTACATTGAAATTATGCCAAGTAGCATTCCACATCAAAAATTCCATTTTTATCATTTACCTACTCATGGACGAGCACGGATTAAGCTTGGGGATGCTGATACGTCTCCAACGTATCTATAATTTTTGATTGTTCCATGCTATTATATTATCTGTTTTGGATGTTTATGGGCTTCCTTAAACACTCTAATATTATTTTTGGGACTAACTTATTGACCCAGAGCCCAGTGCCAGTTCCTGTTTGTTCCCTTGTTTCAGTGTTTCGAAGAAAAAGAATATCAAACGGAGTAGAAACGGAATGAAACCTTCTGGAGAAGTTATTTTTGGAAGGAAAGCAACTCGGGAGACTTGGAGTCCACGTCAAGGAAGCAACGAGGAAGGCACGAGGCAGGGAGGCGTGCCCACCCCTCCTGGGCGGGCCCTTCATCCTCGTGGGCCCCTCGTGGCTCCCCTTACGTACTTCTTCCTCCTATACATACCCATATACCCTAAAAACTTCGGAGAACAGAATAGATCGGGAGTTCCGCCGCCGCAAGCCTCTGTAACCACCAAAAAGCAATCGGGATCCTGTTTCGGCACCCTGCTGGAGGGGGAACCCTCACCGATGGCCATCTTCATAATCCCGACGCTCTTCATGACGAGGATGGAGTAGTTCATCCTCGGGGCTGAGGGTATGTACCAGTAGCTATGTGTTTGATCTCTCTCTCTCTCTCGTGTTCTTGAGGTGATACGATCTTGATGTATCACGAGCTTTGTTATTATAGTTGGATCTTATGTTTCTTCTCCCCCTCTACTCTCTTTTAATGGATTGAGTTTTCCCTTTGAACTAATCTTATCGGATTGAGTCTTTAATGACTTGAGAACACTTGATATATGTCTCGCCGTGTGTATCTGTGGTGATAATGGGATATCACGTGATTCACTTGATGTATGTTTTGGTGATCAACTTGCGGGTTCCGCCCATGAACCTATGCATAGGGGTTGCACACGTTTTCATCTTGACTCTCTGGTAGAAACTTTGGGCACTCTTTAAAGTACTTTGTATTGGATTGAATAGATAAATATGAGATTGTGTGATGCATATTGTTGGGGATATAACTATTGGTGTAAACCGTCCAGAAGGGGCCGGGTTACACAAAGAGGATTATCATATGAAGCCCAAGATTAATCATGAAGATGGCGATTCAATAAAGGGTCTAAAGCCCACAAGCGACTTAAGGCCCGCAGTAGTAAACCGCCATAATGACATGACTTGTACTATAAGGTAGAATTAACTAGTCACCAAGCCGGACAATGTATATGAGCCGGCCGGGACTCTGTAGGCTGTAGGGCGTCAACCCGTGTATATAAGGGGACGACCCGCTAGCGGCTTAGGGCAAGAAACATCTCATCGAGATCCGGGCATAGCGGATCTCGCTCCCTGGTCATCGAAACCCTAGCAATACCAACTCAAACTAGACGTAGGCTTTACCTTCACCGTAAGGGGCCGAACTAGTATAAGAACCTCTCTCGTGTCCCTTGTCCCGTTAACCCCTTTAAGCTTCCTAGTTGCGATTGTTCCATGACTAAGTCCTTGCAAGAGGACATCTGCCGTGACAATTCCACGGCGGTTGGCGCCCACCATGGGGCCAGCGCACGGTGGATTTGAGTTCTTGAAGGGTAACTTTGAAGGGCTCAAGGGATACGCTGTGGGCCGGATGACCAGGAGTCATCGTGGCAAGATCTACATCGATGACGAAGGCTGGGGCCCCGACGCCGGCTCAATTGAGTACGGGTATCGGGTCCCCTTCGACGGAATCCACGTCTTCATCAGCCGGATTGGTGAGCGGGACCCTGAGTCGGACAACTGCACCGACCTCGTCGAGACGGCTCAGCGTGCAAGACCCGCCCAAGCTCAACCCGTCTTGAAGCGTGCCTTCGTGGCTTGCATCCACGAAGGAGAACTTTTTGAAGGATCCGCAGATGGCGGTGAGACGGCCATCCGCTCCGATGGTGATTCGTCCACTGGTGAGACGGATTCATTGTATCAACTGCAAGATGGCAGGCTTGGGGGCTGTTCCGATGGCAGCAGTATTCCGGACCCCTTTGAGCCGCCAAGCTGTGTAGGGGTCTTCATGGCTGGTACTCAACCCGGTCAAAACTCTACGGCTGCGGCAGTAATAACATCCGGGTCAGGAGCGGCCGGGGCAGGAGGCCCTGTGCGCCCGCCGGCTCAGGTGCTGATTGATCTCATGGATAAGCTGACGGCCCTGTTAACCACCACAGTTATTCCTGCGAGTCAAGATGAGCATAATGCATAGGTGGACCAGGTGCGTGAGGAAATAGCTCGGGCCAAGGAGGCCTTAGCAGCTGAGGACACCAGGTTGGCCACAGAACGGGCGGCTTTGGATGCACGGGCGCAACAACTCCAGTCAGAGGCTATCTAGCTTACGATGAGCCTGAACGCATCTAACGAGGTGATGAGGAGACACCAGAAAACTCAATCCCGTTTGCCTCCGGTTTATGATCCTCGGAACCTTTTCGCTACACCCGGAGCCGGCCCTAGTAACCCGCCAGAAGCAAATCAATTCATGACATCTGGAGCAGGAGGACCGGCTCAGCCTCGGGTGATGGCACCTCCTCATGGGAACATGGCCCCGCCCCACTACGTACCGACACCACCGGGTCATTTTTCTAACCCCATGGAGAACCTGATCGCATCATCGGCGCGTTTGGCGGCTCTCCTAGTGGATGGTGATGATCCAACAGCGGTGGAGACGCGAAGGATCAGAGAGCTCGTCCACAGCTCTGGCTCAACAAGAGGCTTATTCATATAGTTGGGACATGATTCATTCAACTCCTCGTCCAAGACGGAGCCCGAGTTATAGCAGGCACATGGAGTCGGAGGCTTTGTCAAGCAACGCCCAGCACCATAACCAGCCTGGCGGTTATAACCCGGTGCAGGACCAGATACGTCAGGAGGACGAGCGGTCGACTCAACTGGCGGCTCAACAGACGGCTCATCAGGCCTTCCCGGATTATCCAACGACTTCTGTTGAGGCAGGAGTGGCCACCAGAACCGGCGGCGTTCCTTGTCTGGTACCGGCTTTACGCAATGTGCGTTTGCCTAAGGATTTCAAGGGACCCCGAAAGGTGCCAAATTATACGGCCGACTTACAGCCCGGGGCGTGGATCGAAAGCTATGAGATGGCCATGGAACTGTTGGAGGTCAGTGATGCAGCAATGGCTAAGTACTTCACCATGATGTTGGATGGAACGGCCCGGACTTGGTTAAAGAGCCTGTCACCTAATTCCATCGGCTCATGGGCAGAATTAAAGGCCCGGTTCATTCAGAACTTCAAAGACACCTGCAAGCAGTCCATGTCTATTGTGGATTTAACCAATTGTAAACAAGAGGAGGGTGAATCTACCACTCATTGGGTGCGCCGGGTCAAGAAGATAATACATTTGTCTAACAAGATGGATGCCGGCTCTGTAGTCCTCATGTTGGAGAAAAAAATGCCGATTTGAACCGCTGAGACAGAAACTGGGGTGCCTCAAGCGTGACTGTAATGATATGGGTCAGCTGATGGCGGCTCTAGTCAAATACGCCGATTCTGATAGTACCAAGGATCCTGCGTCTGATGAGGAAAAGACGGGGAAGGGAAAGAAGAACGACAATGGAAAGGGTCAGCAACATAACCCAGCAAATCAAGGAGGCAACAAGCGTAAAGCCGATGGTAATCCGGAGTTTGTGTCCAACACTAATGCTCAAGGTAACAATCAGAGACGCAAAGGGAGGCCGCCCCCTCGATCTGGCGGGTCAGGTCCATCTCTTGAGCAGCTACTCAATGAGCCCTGTCCAAGACACGACACCCGGGAAAGGCCAGCCACTCACTTGTGGAAGGATTGCGCGATCATGAAGGCTTTCAAGAATTCCAACAAGCTCGATGGCAATCATGGGTCGGGCGGCAGCTCCAGTGCCGGCGGCTTTCTTGGCCCGGGTGGCGGTTCAAATTCCGGCTTCCAGGGAAATCAAGGCGGCTATCATCAGCAGCAATCTGGTCAAGGAGGTCAGCAGCAGCAGCAGTCGGGTTATCAGAGCAATCCAAAGTAGCTGAATAGTGGACAGTAGCATGTGTTCACTACTAGCTTATGCAAACGTGACCAGAAGATTCATAAGAGGGCGGTGAACGTTGTTGAGCCGGCGGTTCCTCGTTACTTGAGGTGGTCAGAGAAGCCTATTGTGTGGAGCAAGGAAGATTACCCTCCCCGGGTTGATAATCCGAGCCAGTTAGCCTTGGTGGTAGCACCTCAAGTTGGTGGATATAAATTCACTAAGGTACTCATGGATGGAGGTAGTAGCATAAACATCCTCTATTATGAGACCTTTCGACGTATGGGTTTGACTGATAAAAATTTAAAGACGTCCAACACTATTTTCCATGGAGTAGTGCCTAGTAAGTCGGCATACCCAGTTGGAAAGATTGAATTGGAGGTAGCCTTCGGAGATGAATATGATTCTAGGGCTGAGAAATTAACCTTTGAGGTGGTCAAGATCAAAAGCCCATATCACGCTCTGTTTGGACGGCCGGCTTATGCCAAGTTCATGGAGCGGCCGTGTTACGTTTATTTGCAGCTCAAGGTGCCGGGTCACAAGGGCACCATTACTATGCATGGGAGTCGGAAGATAGCCCTGGAATGTGAGGAGGGCGATGCTGCTTATGCTGAATCTGTTTGTGCAGCAGAGGAACTGAAGTTTTATAAGGATAATGTTGACCCGACGGACATGACACCTCTGAAGAAGCCAACCACAGAGCATGACCCGGTGATGAAATTTAAATCGGCTGGTGAAACCAAGCTTGTTGATTTTACTCCAGGCGATTCATCTAAGCAGTTCAGTATGAGTGCCAATCTGGATCCTAAATAGGAAAGCACGCTCATCGAGTTCATCCGTGAGAATTGGGACATCTTTGCATGGAAACCTTCTGACATGTCGGGTGTGCCGAGGGAACTCGCTGAGCATACTCTTAATATTGATCCAAAGTTTAAGCCGGCCAGACAATTTCTCCGATGGTTTAACGAGGAAAGACGAAAATCTATCGAAGAGGAGGTGGCCCGGCTCTTAGCGGCCGGGTTTATTGTTGAAGTTTTTCATCCTGAGTGGTTGGCTAACCCGGTGCTCGTGCTTAAAAAGAACGGCACCTGGCGGATGTGTGTGGATTACACAGACTTAAATAAGGCTTGTCCGGCTGATCCTTTTGCTCTCCCCCGTATTGATCACATCATTGATGCTACGGCGGGTTGTGAGCGTTTGAGCTTTTTGGATACTTACTCTGGTTATCATCAAATCAAAATGGCAGTTAAGGACCAGGAGAAGATGACCTTCATTACTCCGTTTGGAGCCTTCTGATATGTATCTATGCCTTTTGGGCTCAAAAGTGCCCAGGCGACTTATCAGTGGTGTGTACAGAATTGTCTCCATAATCAGATTGGATGCAATGTTCATGCTTATGTGGATGACATAGTGGTGAAGTCCAGGGAGAAGGAAACCTTGATAGATGATCTGAAGGAAACCTTTGATAATCTCCGGGTCTATAAGATGATGCTTAACCCGGCCAAATGTGTGTTTGGTGTGCCACCAGGCAAGCTTTTGGGTTTCCTAGTTTCAAACAGGGGCATTGAAGCTAACCCGGAGAAGATCAAGGCAATTACTGATGACCCACAAATATAGGGGATCTATCGTAGTCCTTTCGATAAGTAAGACTGTCGAACCCAATGAGGAGCAGAAGGAAATGATAAGCGGTTTTCAGCAAGGTATTCTCTGCAAGTACTGAAATAAGTGGTAACAGATAGTTTTGTGACAAGATAAATTGTAACGAGCAACAAGTAACAAAAGTAAATAAAGTGCAGCAAGGAGGCCCAATCCTTTTTGTAGCAAAGTACAAGCCGGAACAAACTTTTATATAAGGAAAAGCACTCCCGAGGACACATGGGAATATCGTCAAGCTAGTTTTCATCATGTTCATATGATTCGCGTTCGGTACTTTGATAATTTGATATGTGGGTGGACTGGTGCTTGGGTGCTGTTCTTACTTGAACAAGCATCCCACTTATGATTAACCTCTATTGTAAGCATCCGCAACTACAACAAAAGTATTAAGGTAAACCTAACCATAGCATGAAACATATGGATCCAAATTAGCCCCTTACGAAGCAACGCATAAACTAGGGTTTAAGCTTCTGTCACTCTAGCAACCCATCATCTACTTATTACTTCCCAATGCCTTCCTCTAGGCCCAAATAATGGTGAAGTGTTATGTAGTCGACGTTCACATAACACCACTAGAGGCTAGACAACATACATCTCATCAAAATATCGAACGAATACCAAATTCATATGACTACTAATAGCAAGACTTCTCCCTTGTCCTCAGGAACAAACGTAACTACTCACAAAGCATATTCATGTTCATAATCAGAGGGGTAATAATATGCATAAAGGACCTGAACATATGATCTTCCACCAAATAAACCAACTAGCATCAACTACAAGGAGTAATCAACACTACTAGCAACCTACTAGCACCAACCCCGGACTTGGAGAAAAGAATTGGATACAAGAGGTGAACTAGGGTTTGGAGATGAGATGGTGCTGGTGAAGATGTTGATGGAGATTGCCCTCTCCCGATGAGAGGAGCGTTGGTGACGATGATGGCGATGATTTCCCCCTCCCGGAGGGAAGTATCCCCGGCAAAACAGCTCTGCCAGAGCTCTAGATTGGTTCCACCAAGGTTCCGCCTCGTGGCGGCGGAGTCTCATCCCGAAATGTTGCTTTTTCTGGGTTTTTTCTTGACGAAAGACTTCATATTGGAGAACATTGGCGTCGGAGATCCACCAGGGGGCCACGAGGTAGGGGAGCGCGCCCTAGGAGGGGGGGCGCCCCCACCCTCGTGAGCAGGGTGTGGGCCCCCTGGCCTTCATCTTTGGCGACGATTTTTCTTTATTAATTTTAAGATATTCCGTGGAGTTTCAGGACTTTTGGAGTTGCGCGGAATTGGTCTCTAATATTTTCTCCTTTTCCAGCCCAGAATTCCAGCCACCGGCATTCTCCCTCTTCATGTAAACCTTGTAAAATAAGAGAGAATAGCCATAAGTATTGTGACATAACGTGAAATAACAACCCATAATGCGATAAATATCTATATAAAAGCATGATGCAAAATGGATGTATCAACTCCCCCAAGCTTAGACCTCGCTTGTCCTCAAGCGAAAAGCCGATAACAATAAATATGTCCCCATGTTTAGAGGTAGAGGCGTCGATAAAAATAAAATACGGACATGAAGGCATCATGATTATTCTCGTAACAGCAACATATATAGATATTGTCGTATGATTACTTATTTTCAAGTGATGATCTATTCACAATGCAAAAGTATGAATCAGAAACCTTATTGAGAACCATCAAACTATAACCTCAGTCATTGAAGCAATTGCAATTTATCATAACATCGGAAAGAGTCTTTGTCAGAGCTAAAAAGCAATTCCACATACTCAACTATCATCTAGTCATTCATAATTGCTAACACTCACGCAATATTTGTGGTTATGAAGTTTTAATCGGAGACAGAGAAAGATAGGGGCTTATAGTTTTGCCCCACAACCTTTTACCTCAAGGGTAATGTCAACAATAATAACTCATGCTCCCCTACATCCAATTAGATATATATATCATGTTCTTTCCAACATGCCGTGCTTGCCAAAGGATAAAATGAAAAAGGAAAGGTGAAGATCACCAAGACTCTTGCATAAGGTAGAAGATAATAATAAAAGATAGGCCCTTCATAGAGGGAAGTAGAGGTTGCCATGTGCTTTTATGGTTGAATGCACAAAATCTCAATGCGAAAGAACGTCACTTTATATTGCCCCTTGTGATATGAACCTTTATTATATAGTCCGTCGCTTTTATTACTTCCACATCACAAGATCATATAAAGCTTATTTCTCCCACACCAATCAATCATACATATTTAGAGCAAATTTTATTGCTTTGCACCGATGAAAACTTACTTTTAGGATCTTACTCAATCCATAGGTAGATATGGTGGACTCTCATGGCAAAACTGGTTTAAGGGTATTTGGAAGCACAAGTAGTATCTCTACTTGGTGCTGAGAATTTGGCTAGAAAGAGGGGGAAAGGCAAGCTCAACATGTTAGAGGATCCATGACAACATACTTTATCTGTCTTCCTTGTCCAACATCAACTCTTTAGCATGTCATATTTTAATGAGTGCTCCCAATCATAAAAGATGTCAATGATAATATATCTATATGTGAAAACTCTCTTTCCTTATTACTTCCTATTAATTGCAACAATGACCAAAGCTATGTCTGCCAACCCCAACAACTTTTAATCATCATACTCTTTCTATGTGAAGTCATTACTCTCAATAAGATCAATATGAACTTTTGTTTCTTTTTCTTCTTTTTCTTCTTTTCTTTTATTCACTCAAGATCATGGCAAAATAATCAAGCCCTTGACTCAACACTAGTCTTTATTATATAGCTCACGGACTCGATTACATAGAGAGAACACAAAGCAAAACTCAAAACTAGATCATGCCATCAACTTTATTCTACTAGATCAAAATACTACTAAAAGGATCGAACTAAGAAAAACGGTAAAGATAGGAGTTGTGATGGTGATACGATACCGGGGCACCTCCCCCAAGCTTGGCAGTTGCCAAGGGGAGTGCCCATACCCATGTGATTATGTCTCCTTCTTTGTTGTTGGTGCCCTTACGGTTCTCCTCCTCGAGCTTATTGACTTGCTGCTTGAGGTCCATTGTTTCCTTACGAAGCTTCCCTGTAACGGCTAAAGCCCCTTGCACCCAAGGGTGTTGCATAGCTGCGGGAGAACAAGTGACACTCCTCTTCATATTTTCATAAGAAAGAAATCTAACATTGGAAGGGATAACCGAGTTTGGAATAGCTGAGCTACGTAGTTCCCCCATCGTGAACCCAGCTCGGAGACGAGAGGTGATGCCGGGGTTTCCTGGGCTCCCCGAGCACCTATGGGGACGGAGCCCCTTCTCGGTTCGGCGGGGGGCGGAGGTCGCGCGAAGAGCGGATTGAGGCGAGGCACGCGGGGGAAGGTTTTTACCCAGCTTCGGAGCTCTCCGGAGAGATAACACTCCTAGTGCTGCTTTGTGGATTGTATTGAGTTCTTGCTCGGGAGCGCCGAGTGCTACAGTACACTCGAGCAGCTAATGAGACCGAGCGCTTCTCTGAGGATCGATCCCCTCCCTACGTTGTGCATGGGCCTCCTTTTATATGTTCAGGGGGTCTCCAACAGGTGGCAACGTAGGTAAGGGCAAAAAGTGTAAATATGCTGCGGTAGGTACAGCTACCTACACAGTGTATCATACCTAACCCTGACGGCAGGGGACAAAGGCATTAAATGCCCGTCTACGTCGCCCAGACGGTGCAGAAAAGGGATCGTCAGGGGCGCCATCGCTCACCACGATGGCGATCCTGTCAGCGCTGCATGCCATAGTGTACCCCTGGCTGCACAGCCTCCCGCCACGTACGCTGGGAAGGGTCCCGGAGCGACACGTAGGTGGGTGAGCTGGAGCGCGGGTACCGAGTGGCTGCCTGCCGCGGCAAGTGCCTTGCCGCGGCCGTTGCCTTGTCGCGCCCGGGAACTTGTCGCTCGCCGGGTCCTGCCGGGACGCGTGGCGTGCTGCGGCAGGTTCTTTGAGATGCTCTTGTTGGGCTTCCCGGCAAGCTCCACTTGCCGGGGTCTTGTACCTTGAATGGCCTTCCCGGCAAGCTCCTCTTGCCGGGGACTTGTCTCCTTGACTTAAATACTTTGCTCTTGGATGGCTTCGAAGGATCTGTGGAGGACTTTGGCGGTCCCCCGGCGGGCCTTGCCGCGGCGTGCTGCGACTGCCCGTGCACAAGTTCGGGATACTAGAGTACCCCTACTCTAGTACACCGACATGTGACTTCTTGATCCTCCATGGCATCTACCCTCATCAAGTCAGACTCCATCTCTTCCTCCATTGCTGGCCCAAAGTGGTCAGCGTCGCTGTTTGCCCTTGGTTCCGATGCCGGATTAGATACCCGGCTCTCCCCGACTGACTCTTGAGAAGACATCTTGCTCTAATCTGCAGCAGCAACAACTCGAAACAAAAACAGAGGAGATTTGTGTGATACGGGAGTCAAAACCTTCGGGAGAATATATAGTGAATTTTTACCAACCAAAATACGTATCGTGCAAGAAAACGGAGTCCGGAAGGCACATGAGGTGCTCACGAGATAGGGGGCGCGCCCATGGGGTAGGGCGCGCCCACCACCCTCATGGGGCCCTCGTGTCCTTTCCGGACTGCTACTTATTTTTGTATTTTTCTAAATATTCCAAAACGGAGAAATATTGCCTTAAAAATTGTTTTGGAGTCGGTTTACTTACCGTACCACATACCTATTCCTTTTCGGAGTCTGAAACAGTCTGGAAAGTGTCTCTTATGTATTCCTCCGGGGTTACGGTTTCAATGATATTGGTTTCAACATTTATGGGATTACCTGAGATATAATGTTTAATTCTCTGACCGTTTACCACCTTCGGATTTGTGCCTTCAAAGTTGTTGATTTTTATTGCACCGGAACGATAGACCTCCTCGATAACGTAGGGCCCTTCCCATTTAAAGAGAAGTTTTCCTGCAAAAAATCTTAAATGAGAGTTGTATAGCAATACATAATCACCTACGTTAAACTCACGCTTTTGTATCCTTTTGTCATGCCATCTTTTAACTTTTTCTTTAAACAGCTTGGCATTTTCATAAGCTTGGGTTCTCCATTCATCAAGTGAGCTAATACAAATAACCTCTTCTCACCGGCAAGTTTGAAATCGTAGTTGAGCTCTTTGATAGCCCGATATGCCTTATGTTCTAGTTCGAGAGGTAAGTGACATGCTTTTCCATAAACCATTTTATATGGAGACATACCCATAGGATTCTTATATGTAGTTCTAAATGCCCATAATGCATCATCAAGTTTCTTGGACCAATTCTTTCTATACCTATTGACAGTCTTTTGCAAAATTAATTTGAGTTCTCTATTACTCAATTCTACTTGACCACTAGACTGTGGGTGATAAGGAGATGCAATTCTATGATTAACATCATATTTAGCAAGCATTTTACGGAAAGCACCATGAATAAAATGTGAACCACCATCAGTCATTAAATATCTAGGGACTCCAAACCTCGGAAAAATAACTTCCTTAAGCCTTTTAATATAAGTGTTATGATCAGCACTACTAGTTGGAATAGCTTCTACCCACTTAGTAACATAGTCAACAACAACTAAAATATGTGTATATCCATTAGAGGCAGGAAAAGGTCGCATATAATCAAAGCCCCAAACATCAAATGGTTCAATAACAAGTGAATAATTCATAGACATTTCTTGACGTCTACTAATATTACCAATTCTTTGACATTCATCACAAGATAAGACAAACTTACGGGCATCCTTGAAGAGAGTAGGCCAATAAAAACCGGATTGCAATACCTTATGTGCAGTTTTATCTCCAGCGTGGTGTCCTCCATAAGCTTCGGAGTGGCACTTGCGTAGGATCTATTCCTGTTCATGCTCAGGTACACAACGACTAATAACACCATCTACTCCTTCTTTACAAAGATCTCATCCCAAAAGTAATGTCTCAAATCATAGAAAAACTTTCTCTTTTGTTGGTATGTGAAGCTAGGTGGTATGAATTTAGCAACTATGTAATTAGCATAATCAGCATACCATGGAGTACTACGAGAAGTACTTATAACATTTAATTGTTCATCAGGAAAGCTATCATCAATAGGTAGTCCTTTTCTATCAACAATATGCAAATCAAACTGTTGTAGCAAGAGAACCCATCTAATAAGTCTAGGTTTAGCATCTTTCCTTTTCATAAGATATTTAATAGCAAAATGATGATGTCTACTACACAACCTTCTTCTTGTAGACGTTGTTGGGCCTGCAAGTGCATAGGTTTGTAGGACAGTAGCAAATTTCCCTCAAGTGGATGACCTAAGGTTTATCAATCCGTAGGAGGCGTAGGATGAAGATGGTCCCTCTCAAGCAACCCTGCAACCAAATAACAAAGAGTCTCTTGTGTCCCCAACACACCCAATACAATGGTAAATTGTATAGGTGCACTAGTTCAGCGAAGAGATGGTGATACAAGTGCAATATGGATGGTAGATATAGGTTTTTGTAAACTGAAAAGATAAAAACAGCAAGGTAGCAAGCGATAAAAATGAGCGTAAACGGTATTGCAATGATAGGAAACAAGGCCTAGGGTTCATACTTTCACTAGTGCAAGTTCTCTCAACAATGATAACATAGTTGGATCATATAACTATCCCTCAACATGCAACAAATAGTCACTCCAAAGCCACTAATAGCGGAGAACAAACGAAGATATTATGGTAGGGTACGAAACCACCTCAAAGTTATTCTTTCCAATCAATCCGTTGGGCTATTCCTATAAGTGTCACGAACAGCCCTAGAGTTTGTACTAGAATAACACCTTAAGATACAAATCAACCAAAACCCTAATGTCACCTAGATACTCCAATGTCACCTCAAGTATCCGTGGGTATGATTATACGATATGCATCACACAATCTCAGATTCAGCTATTCAATCCAACACATAGTACTTCAAAGAGTGCCCAAAGTTTCTATAGGAGAATCACGACGAAAACGTGTGCCAACCCCTATGCATAGGTTCATGGGCGGAACCCGCAAGTTGGTCACCAAAACATACATCAAGTGGCACATGATATCCCATTGTCACCATAGATACGCACGGAAAGACATACATCAAGTGTTCTCAAATCTTTAAAGACTCAATAAGATAAGATAACTTCAAAGGGAAAACTCAATCCATTACAAGAGAGAAGATGGGGAGAAGAAACATAAGATCCAACTATAATAGCAAAGCTCGCGATACATCAAGATCGTGCCAAATAAAGGACACGAGAGAGAGAGAGAGAGATCAAACGCACAGCTACTGGTACATACGCTCAGCCCCGAGGGTGAACTACTCCCTCCGCATCATGGAGAGCGCCGGGATGATGAAGATAGCCACCGGTGAGGGTTCCCCCCTCCGGCAGGGTGCCGGAACAGGGTCCTGATTGACTTTTTGTGGCTACAGAGGCTTGCGGCGGCGGAACTCCCGATCTAATCTCTTTTCTGGAAGTTTTACGATACATAGGTATATATGGGTGCAGGCGGTACATCGGTGGAGCTTCGGGGGCCCCACGAGGCAGGGGGCGCGCTTTAGGGGAGTGGGCGCGCCCTCCACCCTCGTGGCCAGCTCCCGTATCTTCTGACGTAGAGTCCAAGTCTATCCGGTAGGTTTCCTTCCAAAAATAACTTCTCCAGTTGATTTCGTTCCGTTTCGACTCCGTCTGATATTCCTTTTCTTCGAAACACTGAAATAGGCATAAAACAGCAAATCGGGGTTGGGCCTTCGGTTAACAGGTTAGTCCCAAAAGTAATATAAAAGTGGATAATAAAGCCCAATATTGCCTAAAACAGTAGATAATATAGCATGGAGCAATAAAAAATTATAGATACGTTGGAGACGTATCACATGATCAGTGTGAATAGTTACTTTAGAATCAACAATATAGGGTCTGAACTTATCACAAGAAAATACAACTGCTAAAAGTTCCTTTTCGGAAGTAGCATAATTTCTTTAAGCATTGTCTAGAGTCTTACTAGCATAATGGATAACATTTAATTTCTTATCAGCTCTTTGCCCTAGAACAGCTCCTACAGCATAATCACTAGCATCACACATAATTTCAAAGGGTAAGTTCCAATCAGGTGGCTGAACAACAGGTGTAGAGACTAACGCTTTCTTAAGTATTTCAAATGCTTCTACACAATCATCATCAAAGACAAATGGTATATCTTTTTGCAATAAATTAGTCAGAGGCCGAGAAATTTTTGAGAAATCCTTAATGAACCTCCAATAAAATCCGGCGTGACCAAGGAAACTTCTTATACCTTTGATGTCCTTGGGACATGGCATCTTTTCAATAGCATCAACCTTGGCTTTGTCAACTTCAATACCTCTTTCAGAAACTTTATGCCCCAAGACAATACCCTCATTTACCATAAAGTGGCACTTTTCCCAATTCAAGACAAGATTAGTTTCTTCACATCTCTGCAAAACTCGATCAAGATTGCTCAAGCAATCATCAAAACAAGATCCATAGACGGAAAAGTCATCCATGAAAACCTCACAAATCTTTTCACAAAAGTCGGAGAATATAGCCACCATGCATCTTTGAAATGTAGCGGGTGCATTACATAAACCAAAAGGCATACGTCTATAAGAAAAAGTACCAAAAGGGCATGTAAAATTAGTCTTTGATTGATCTTTAGCTGACACAGGTATTTGAGAGAAACCAGAATAACCATCTAGAAAGCAATAATGTGTATGTTTGCATAATATTTCTAGCATTTGATCAATAAAAGGTAAGGGGTAATGATCTTTCTTAGTAGCCTTATTTAATTAGCAGAAATCAATTACCATCCTATAACCTGTAATAATTCTTTGCGGGATCAATTCATCTTTATCATTAGGGAAAACAGTAATACCTCCCTTCTTAGGGACACAATGGACATGACTTACCCACTGACTATCAGCAACGGGATAAATTATACCTGCCTCCAGAAGCTTGAGTATGTCTTTTCTTACCACTTCTTTCATTTTAGGATTCAGACATCGTTGAGGATCACGAACTGGTTTGGCATCTGCTTCCAAATTTATTTTATGTTGACATAGAGTGGGACTAATTCCCTTAAGATCATCAAGAGTATATCCAATAGCAGAACGGTGCTTCTTCAGAGTTTTCAATAATCTTTCTTCTTCATGCTCTGAAAGGTTAGCACTAATAATAACAGGATATATCTTCTTTTCATCAAGATAAGCATATTTAAGATTATCAGGCAACGGTTTAAGCTCAAACACGGGATCACCCTTGGGTGGAGGAGGATCCCCTAGGATTTCAATAGGCAAATTGTGTTTCAGAATAGGTTCCTGTTTAAAGAATACTTCATCTATTTCCCTTGTTTCATTCATGAACATATCATTTTCATGGTCTAGCAAATATTGTTCTAAAGGATCACTAGGAGGTACGGCAATATAAGCAAGACCAATAATTTCATCCTTATTAGGCAACTCTTCTTCACGGTGTTGTTTACTAAATTTAGAGAAATTAAACTCATGAATCATATCATCCAAACCAATAGTAACAACATTCTTTTCACAGTCTATCCTAGCATTAACAGTGTTCAGGAAGGGTCTACCAAATATAATGGGACAAAAGCTATCTTGTGGGGAACCAAGAACAAGAAAATCAGCAGGATATTTAGTTTTCCCACACAAGACTTCAACATCTCTAACAATTCCCATTGCTGATATAGTATCTCTTTTGGCAAGTTTAATTGTGACATCAATTCCTTCTAACTCAGCAGGTGCAATTTCATGCTTAATTTCTTCATATAAAGTATGCGGTATAACGCTAGCACTAGCACCCATATCACATAAGCCATGATAACAATGATCTCCTATTTTAACAGAAATAACAGGCACACCTACCACAGGTCTATGTTTATCTTTAGCACAAGGTTTAGCAATTCTAGCAGTTTCACCGTTAAACTGAATAACATGCCCATCAATATTATCAGACAAGAGATCTTTAACAATAGCAATATTGGGTTCTACTTTAACTTCTTCAGGAGGTGTATAAGTTCTAATATTGCTTTTACGAACAACAGTTGAAGCTTTAGCATGATCCATTATTCTAACAGGGAAAGGTGGTTTCTCAACATAAGAAGTAGGAACAATAGGATCATTATAAGTGCCAGTCTTTTCTTCAACTTTAATAGGTGCAGCTACTTTTACTTCTATGGGAGGATGATATTTAAACCACTTCTCCTTGGGGAGATCAACATAAGTAGCAAAAGATTCACAGAAAGAAGCTACTATCTCAGATTCAAGTGCTAAAGTTACGAAAAATATCGGTATCCATAAAAGATTTAACACAATCAAACTTAGGTGTCATACCTGACTCCTTACTTTCGTCGAGATCCCAATCTTCAGATTTGCATTTAATTCTATCAAATAAATCCCATCTAAATTCAATAGTCTTCATCATAAAAGAGCCAGCACAAGAAGTATTGATCATGGTGCGATTATTTTCAGAAAGCCGAGCATAATTTTTTTGAATAATTGTCACTCTTGAGAGCTCATGATTGGGGCATGAATATAACATTGATTTAAGCCTCCCCCAAGCTAGAGCGATGCTTTATCCTTCGCGAGGCCAAAAATTATATATATAATTGCGATCACGATGAACAAGATGCATAGGGTAATACTTTTGATGAAATTCTAATTTCAATCTTTTATAGTTCCATGATCTCGTATCATCACATAGCCTATACCATGTCAATGCGTCTCCCTTCAAAGATAAAGGGAAGACCTTCTTCTTAGCAACATCATAGGGTATACCTGCAAGCTTAAATAATCCACAAACTTCATCCACATATATTAAGTGATCATCAGGATGCTTTGTTCCATCTCCTGTAAAAGGATTAGCTAGCAGTTTTTCCATCATAACCGAAGGAAATTCAAAAGGAGTTTCATTTTCAATAGGTTCAGTAGGTTGAGGAGCAACACTTTGCTCTACTGGACAGGGTGAAGTTACCCCGAACAAGCCCCTCAGAGGATTACTTTCCATAGTAACAAGTGACAGTAAATTTCAGCACACTAAATAAATTTTTCCTTACCAAATTCCACCTACCAAAGGCGCTACACTCCCTGGCAATAGCACCAGAAAAGAGTCTTGATGACCCACAAGTATAGGGGATCTATCGTAGTCCTTTCGATAAGTAAGAGTATCGAACCCAACGAGGAGCAGAAGGAAATGATAAACGGTTTTCAGCAAGGTATTCTCTGCAAGTACTGAAATAAGTGGTAACAGATAGTTTTGTGACAAGATAAATTGTAACGAGCAACAAGTAACAAAAGTAAATAAAGTGCAACAAGGTGGCCCAATCCTTTTTGTAGCAAAGGACAAGACGGAACAAACTCTTATATAAGGAAAAGCGCTCCCGAGGACACATGGGAATATCGTCAAGCTAGTTTTCATCGTGTTCATATGATTCGCGTTCGGTACTTTGATAATTTGATATGTGGGTGGACCGGTGCTTGGGTGCTGTTCTTACTTGAACAAGCATCCCACTTATGATTAACCTCTATTGCAAGCATCCGCAACTACAACAAAAGTATTAAGGTAAACCTAACCATAGCGTGAAACATATGGATCCAAATCAGCCCCTTATGAAGCAACGCATAAACTAGGGTTTAAGCTTCTGTCACTCTAGCAACCCATCATCTACTTATTACTTACCAATGCCTTCCTCTAGGCCCAAATAATGGTGAAGTTTTATGTAGTCGACGTTCACATAACACCACTAGAGGCTAGACAACATACATCTCATCAAAATATCGAACGAATACCAAATTCACATGACTACTAATAGCAAGACTTCTCCCTTGTCCTCAAGAACAAACATAACTACTCACAAATCATATTCTTGTTCATAATCAGAGGGGTAATAATATGCATAAAGGATCTGAACATATGATCTTCCACCAAATAAACCAACTAGCATCAACTACAAGGAGTAATCAAACACTACTAGTACCCTACTAGCACCAATCCCGGACTCGGGAACAAGAATTGGATACAAGAGATGAACTAGGGGTTGGAGATGAGATGGTGCTGGTGAAGATGTTGATGGAGATTGCCCTCTCCCGATGAGAGGAGCGTTGGTGACGATGATGGCGATGATTTCCCCCTCCCGGAGGGAAGTATCCCCGGCAGAACTGCTCTGCCGAAGCTCTAGATTGGTTCCGCCAAGGTTCCGCCTCGTGGCGGCGGAGTCTCGTCCTGAAAGGTTGCTTCTTGTTTTTTTCTCGACGAAAGACTTCATATAGGAGAAGATGGGCGTCGGAGAGCCACCAGGGGGCCCACGAGGTAGGGGGGCGCCCCTACCCTTGTGAGCAGGGTGTGGGCCCCCTGTCCTTCATCTTTGGCGATGATTTTTCTTTATTTATTTTAAGATATTCCGTTGAGTTTCAGGACTTTTGGAGTTGCGCATACTAGGTCTATAATATTTGCTCCTTTTCCAGCCCAGAATTCCAGCTGCCGGCATTCTCCCTCTTCATGTAAACCTTGTAAAATAAGAGAGAATAGCCATAAGTATTGTGACATAACGTGAAATAACAGCCCATAATGCGATAAATATCGATATAAAAGCATGATGCAAAATGGACATATCAATTACCTCTTTGGCTAAACCGGCGTGCATTAATGATGTTCAGCGACTAGCAGTTCGGATCGCTGCGTTAAGCCGGTTTATGAGCCGGTTAGGTGAGAAGGCCATATCGCTGTATCAGATGATGAAGAAAACATACACTTTTGTCTGGAGTGATGCTGCCTTTGAAGACTTAAAGAGACAGTTATCTGAGCCGCCAGTCCTTGCGGCTCCCATTGATAAAAAGCCGCTACTGTTATACATGGCCACTAACTCACGTGTTGTTAGTGTTGCAATTGTGGTGGAGCGCAAGGAGGCTGGAAAGGAGCATCCAGTTCAACGGATGGTTTATTACATCAGTGAGGTGCTCATTGAGTCTAAGCAAAGATATCCACATTGGCAGAAGCTTGTTTATGGGGAGTTCATGGCGAGCCAGAAGCTTAAACAATACTTCCAGGGTCACCCCATCACCGTGGTAAGCTCTGCTCCCTTGTGAGACATCATACAAAACAGAGAGGCCACAGGACGAGTCGCCAAGTGGGCCATTGAGCTTGGGCCTCATGGTTTGAAGTATATGCCACGCACTGCTATTAAGTCTCAAGCACTGGTGGACTTTATCAATGATTGGACAGAGCTGCAGACACCTGAGGAGAAGCCAGACAACACATATTGGACCATTCACTTTGATGGATCCAAACAGTTGGAAGGCTCGGGAGCTGGAGTCGTTTTAACTTCCCCTCGAGGTGACAAATTTTGTTATGTGCTCCGGCTCATGTTCCTTTATACTAACAATGCAGCTGAATATGAGGCCTTGCTCCATGGTCTTCGGATGGCTAAGGAGATGAATTTGAGCCGGGTAAGGTGCTTGGGTGACTCAGATCTCGTGGCTCAACAGGTGTCAGGCAAGTGGGATTCCAAGGATCCCCTCATGGCGGCTTATCATCGTGAAGTTGATGCTGTAGCTGGGCATTTCAAGGCTTATCAAGTGGAGCACATTGATCGAAGGAAGAATGAGGCGGCTGATGCTCTGTGCCGACTGGGATCTCAGCATAAGCCGCTTGTGGCGGCTCTTCATGTCATCTCGGATTGGACAGTGCCATATTTAGCTTACATGACCCAGGGAGAGTTGCCTGAAGATGAGACCATGGCAAGACAAATCATCCGGCGGTCTAAATCCATGACAATTGTTCACGGTGAGTTGCATCATCGCAGTGTCACTGGGGCGTTTCAACATTGTGTGTCGCCCGCGGAAGGACAGGAAATACTTCATGAGATCCATGAAGGGGATTGCGGTCATCATGCCGGCTCAAAATCTCTTGTGGCTAAGGCCTTCCGTCATGGGTTTTATTGGCTGACGGCTCATGCTGATGCAGAAGATCTGGTCAGTAAATGTGACGGGTGTCAAAAATTCTCACGACGAGCTCATGTGCCAGCTCAAGAGTTGAGGATGATTCCGATTACTTGGCTATTTGCGGTCTGGGGGCTTCATATGGTCAGACCTTTCAAAAGGTCTAAGGATAAAAAGACACACCTCCTGGTGGCGGTTGATAAATTCACAAAGTGGATTGAGGCAGAGCCGGTCAGTAACTGTGATGCAGCCACGGCGGTTTAGTTCATGAAGAAGGTGATATTTCGTTTTGGTTTTCCACACAGCATCATAACTGACAATGGCACTAATCTCTCCAAGGGTGCTATGGAAGAGTTCTGTCAACGAGAACATATCCAGCTTGACGTTTCGGCAGTAGCTCATCCTCAATCCAATGGTCAAGCAGAGAGAGCCAATCAGGAGATCTTGAAAGGTATAAAACCCCAGCTCTTGGTCCCCTTACAGCGGACGCCGGGTTGTTGGGTGGAAGAGTTACCCTCTGTGATTTGGAGCATCAACACTACACCTAACAGGTCTACGGGTTATACAACTTTCTTCATGGTTTACGGAGCAGCAGCGGTCCTGCCAAGTGACATCCGTCATGACTCGCCCCGAGTGGCGGCTTACGTTGAAGCTGATAATGAACAAGCTTGTCAGGATGCGCTTGACTTATTGGATGAAGAGCGAGACTTCGCAATAGCCCGCTCGGCGATTTACCAGCAAGACCTGCGCCACTATCACATCCGCCGGGTTAGATCCAGAACCTATCAGGAAGGTGACTCAGCGCTCCGGCTCATCCAGGATCAATCCGATATGCACAAGTTATCCCCTCCTTGGGAAGGACCTTTTGTGGTCAGCAGGAACCTGAACAACGGGTCATATTACCTCATCGATGTTCGAGAGCACAAAGACTCACGTAAGTCGGGGGAGGAGACCCGCCGGCCGTGGAATATCGCTCATCTTCGGCCTTATTATACTTGAGCTACCGGCTCTCAGGATGTACATATTTTGATGATGTATATATTATGAAAGCAATAAAGCAGGACCTCTCTCCTTTTCATCCTCAAAAGTTTACATGTCTTCCTTGTCATGATGTTGAAACAACCAATAGGGAGCAGATCATATTTGAATCCGGCTTTCCCCTTGGTACGACTTATGATCATATCTGAATCTAGCCATGATCACTTGGGGGCTTCCTGTTCAAACATAGGTCGTATTCGAACCAAAGAGAACATAGCTGTCGATACTCTCTTGATCGGCATACTGCCAAACCCACTAGGGGCTTCTTGATCATATCTGAATCTTAGCTTAACCCCTTTGGGTCTGACGTGGTTCATATTCGAATCAGCGTCATTAAACAACTCTTATGGTCACTTGGGGGCTTCCTGTTCAAGCATAGGTCATATTCGAACCAAAGAGAACATAGCTGTCGATACCCACTTGATCGGCATCGCCAAAGCCACTGGGGGCTATATGATCATATCCGAATCTTAGCTTAATCCCTTTGGAATGGTTTACTGATCGTATTCGAATCAGAAGCCTTTGAATTTTGTCTATTTCTCGTAACACTTCGCAATCACAATTATTTGACTATTTTGAGATCATCTTGAAAGCATTTATGGGGTGGTTTTTGTTCCACCGGTTTAATATTGATCAAATAAGGTTGTTAGCACATAGCAAACACCATATGTGCCAAGTTTCAGGAAAAGCTTACCCTCATTGTTTGGGTCACATAAGCCAGCAAGATCACCAAAGGATCACACGTATGCTGTTATGATTATGTCTAAAAGATATAATTGAAAACCGGCCTTTATATGATTTTTTGGTTTACCCTACGGGTTATCAATACGTTATATGACCCCCAATGCGGTAAGCCGCCAAGGGACTTGTGTTTGTTCTATACGCAGGGCAATGCAAGTGAATTTTTTTAGCACAGAGAGAGAATAAGACCGGTACAAACCGAAAGCATATAATGATGATGGCTTAAGAAAGTATTGAGCGCCTCGAACGTGCGCGAAGGCACGACAAAATCAAGTGTTTTTCTACCCTATTACAAGACTCCCCGAGTCTGGATAATGAAGCATTGTTTTCCATGAAGCGTAAAAGTAAGACGCCTGAATGGGTCACTCATTTTGTTGGCCTGAAGCTTCCGGGTTATCCCTCTCCGCTCCTCCGTCGGCTGCCCGGTCCTAGAATGTTGATGATGACCAGTCAATGCCACTCAAAGCTTCAAATTCAGCTTCATCATCAATTAACCCGGCCGTATCGACTTCAGGGGCGAAGGTATGCTTACGAATTGGAGGGATCAAGCTGAGTGCATCGTAACGTGGCATTGCGATCCTCTGATTTTGGCTGTCATAACCCGGCTGGTACTTGGTGAGGTCTGTATCATTCCCAATTAGAGTGGCCACATGACGTGTTTCCTTCACACAGGCGGTGAAGTCCCTCTCCTCAAACAGGGTGCCATCCTCCTTAAGGCTTGGGTATCCAAGGGCGATATCGGCCGGGTCCAGCTCTGGCAACCATGCCTTGGCCCGGCTCAATGCGGCTATGGCTCCGGCTCTTGCAGACGCCCGCCTTAGCTCTTGGACCCATTGAGGTAGCACAGCGAGCCGCCTTAGCACGCCTGCCCGGAGATGGGGAACCTCATTTGACAGAGCCACAACAGCCAAAGCATGTTGTGACCCGGTGTAGAGTTGTTCCACCAGGGTATAAACTGCCTTTAGCTTGATCAACATGCTCTGGTTAAGGTTCGTGCTCCTGGGACCTGCATTAACAAACATCAAGTGAGCCGGATGTGACAATTAAGATACTCGTCGAAAAAAGATTGGAAATATTTAACGTTTGCAGAGGTAGCTTACCAAAGATTGCAGAGACCATCTGAGATATATGGCGTTTTAAGCCGGATAGCTCGGCAGTTGCTTCTCCAAGCGATGCCTCTGCTTTCTCTGCCCGGGTAACCAAGGAGGCCTTTTCATCAGCCCATACTTTCTTATCTGCTTCATAGCCTTTCTTCAATTTTTCTTGTTCAGATATGCTGAACTCAAACTTGGAGTTGGCCTTTTGGATTTCAGTCTCTTGAGCTTCCAGGCGATTCTTCAGATCAGCAATCAACGACTCAAATTGACTTATGGTGGCATGCATCAATGCCGGGTTGCAGTCAGGATTATTATAAGATAACATTAAGTCCCAAGTACTTTGCAAGCAAAGATACTTGACACTTGGGGGCTAATGTATGTTGAAGAACTCTGACTTACTGCGGCGGTTCATGGAAATTAAGTCCCAAGCACTTTGCAAAGCAAAAATACTTGGCACTTGGGGGCTAATGCATATTGCAGTTCAAATAAGTCTACAAAATATTTTTTTCATAAGCAATAGACTTGGGGCTGGTATAGTAAGTATGATTAAGGAAAAGCAACAAAAGTTATACCTCAGATTTTTTATGTATCTATTTCACCATGTCAATCTCCAGATCACGGCTGTTGTGCACTTGATTTATGTAGCCAGAGACAATCTCTCCAATGCTCAAATGAGTGTAATCAGTGACGTCCAGCTTGGCCTTTTGGCGCTCCAAAAGTTCCTCCTTGGCAGAGCACTTGGCAAGTACAGTGGGCCGTCTCGGTTCAACAAACTGAGACTTAAGGATCTCGACCTCCAGGTCATCTATTTTGCCTGGGCTAGGAATCTCTGGATTGTCAGAACCATCAAGAGCTTGTTCGGCAGGCTGAGCAGAAGTTGGTGCTGGAATATCATGGGCCGTTTCAGGCGGTGGCTCATGTGTGGAGGTGTCAGGAGCAGTTGTTCCGAGCTCCGGGTCAGTCACGACCGGCTTATTTTTCTTCGCCATTTTGCTGGGCTTCACTTGTACGCTGTGTCCAAATCAGAAGGGTTAGTACAAAAACATGAGTAAGATAAGCATAAAGATAAATATGTTGACATTACCCTGGAGCAATCTTGAAAGCCGGCATGTTGGATTGCATGGATTCTCCAGAGGTAGGTGAAGTATCCTGATAGTTTGAGTCAGATGAATTGAGGGGTTGACGAAGGAAACCCGCCAAAGGTAAATAAGAGCGTAAATCAGGGATAACCTCAACACAATGCTTCCTTGTTACATCAGGTAAGCCGGAGGAGAGTTCCGCGTCTTTGTTGGTCCGGGTCTGCCTCCGGCTCTCATGAGTCTGTCGCTTCAAAAGAAATTGAGGATCTTGGTAAGCTAAAGGATGTGAAAATCTTACTTTCCGGGTCACTCTTCGGACTTTCTGCCTCGGCAAAGGCTCGGAGTCGGAGGAAATTATAGTTGCCTCTTCCTCAACTGCTTGGCTGTTTCCCGTGTCCTCCTGAAAGGAATTAATGTGAATAAGATAATGGTAAAGGAGTCAGGGGAGTTAAGGATTACCTCTTCTTCATCGTCATCGGTGTCATCCAGTTTAAATAAATCTGAAGTACTTGGCTTCTTCTTCCCCTAAGTTCCTGTTTTGGCGGCTTTCCTCTCGGCTCTCTTGGCCGCTCTGGCTTGTTTGGCAGCCTCATGGTCATATTTGACCTTCCAGAAATTATCATCTGCCTGTGAATAATGATAAAGGGCTATGAGTCAAAGCAAGGCATAACACAATAAGGGTATAATTGTTGAGGTTGATGACTTACTGCAGGAGCCGGGTTATTCTTGCAGAATGGAAGTAAGCCGAAGGCATTACTGACCACTGAGACCTCTTTCAACAGAGATTGGGTCATAGCTTCAACCATATCATTAGGTAAATCGTCAGGACAATGGCGCAGCGGGTCATCCTTTTCGCCTGAGTAAGTGCACATTAAGCCGGGGCGGCGGCTTAACGGAATCATCCGCCAGGAGATCCAGACTCGGAGTAAATCAATGCCATCTAAGCCGTTCCCCAAAAGAGCCTTGATTTTCTTTATGGTGGGAGCGAGTGGTAGACATTCAATAGCAGATAACTTGTCTGGCAGCGGGTGGTTGGATTCAAGGCGCAGAGCGCGAAAGCCGGGCAATGGGTTCTGATCAGCCGGAGAAGTGTCCTGGCAATAGAACCACGTCTGGTTCCAATCCTTAGGGTGGCTTGGCGGCTCAGCGTATGGGAAATGGCAGTCCCTTAGTCGCTGAATGGAGATACCACCAAGTTCCAGGCTGGGCCCATTGGCGCGCTCATTCTGGCGATTTAAGTAAAATAACTCTCTGAAAAGTAATATGTTGGGCTCTTATCCAAGGTACACTTCGCAAAAGACTTGGAAATTGCAGATGTTTGATACATAATTGGGCCCAATATCTTGTGGTCTAAGTTCAAAAAAGTGCAAGACATCCCTCAAGAATTTTGAGCCGGGTGGAGAAAAGCCCCGGCTCATATGATCAGTAAAAACGATCACTTCCCCCTCCTTGGGTTGAGGTTTCTCCTCTAACGGGTTAGGAGCACGATAAGACATGAGTTCTTTCTTGGGAAGATAGCCAGTCTTCACGAAATCAGATAGTGTACTTTCAGTAACGATGGACTTGACCCAGTTACAGGCCACAGGAGCTTTGGGAGCTTTGGGGTGCCATAATGCAGATGGAAGCCTATAACAAAATAGTATTTTTCCGGTTCAGTTTAACCCGGAGGAGAACATTTTAAATTCTATTCAAGAGGGCCTAATGACATATGGCTAATTATATCTGGTCAGTTAAGCCGTTATGAATATCAGAAGCAATTTAATTATTTTAAACCGCCAGGAGTTGGCAAGGCTGTGATTCAGTTTTGTCTTTTTAAAAAGCCGGCGGGCAGAGTCGCTGTGGCTAAATGGATCTGACAGAAACGAATTTTGCCTAAGTATCGCACAAACAAGTTTCGCAACTGGTAGAAATTATTTTGGATCAAACAGGTGTACAGAAAAGAAAATATTCTAGACCTAAAATCAGTACAGACGAGTTCATAATCTTGAGTGAGGCCTTTACAGATCAAATGGGATCTATTTGTATTAAAGATGAGGGCGGAACAGCTACCGCGCAAGTTTGTACTCCTTTATAGATCAAATCAAGTTGCGAAGGTGAAATCCATGAAGTGTTCATGGCGAACAGCGACGAACACCGGCAAACTTGAAAACCTAATGGGGATCTAAGACAGGGAAGGAAAGAAACTTACGAATGCAGACTGGCTGCGAAGGTCCGCCGTTGATCTCTGGTCAGGTTCAGGTTGATGCAACGACCTGAGTTGGCGAAGATGAGTAATCCAGCGACGGCGGCGGAGTTCGAGCAGCAGAGAAATGACGAGAGAAAGAAGATGACCGAAGGGGGAGAATGGAAAATACCTAGGTCGTGCCTATTTATAAGGAAGGGCTGACTGAGAAGGCGTGAGAAACGAGGAGGCAAGGCATCATTATCCAACGACTCCGACGCCTCGATTTTCGGAATGGTCAGTAAAGATAAAAGATCCGTTAAAGATACGATAGAATAAATTATGGATTTAATGGAAGATGACGTCACAACGGGTTATCACGAATCCATAAGATGACGTCACGGCGGGTTATAACCTTTGCACAAACAGAAGATAGAAGGCCTTTCTTAAGGTATTTTAAGATTGACATGAACCGGTTCAAATCAATCTGGGGCCTAATGTTGGGGATATAACTATTGGTGTAAACCGTCCAGAAGGGGCCGGGTTACACAAAGAGGATTATCGTATGAAGCCCAAGATTAATCATGAAGATGGCGGTTCAATAAAGGGTCTAAAGCCCACATGCGACTTAAGGCCCGTAGTAGTAAACCGCCATAATGGCATGACTTGTACTATAAGGTAGAACTAACTAGTCACCGAGCCGGACAATGTTTATGAGCCGGCCGGGACTCTGTAGGCCGCAGGGCGTCAACCCGTGTATATAAGGGGACGACCCGCTAGAGGCTTAGGGCAAGAAACATCTCATCGAAAGCCGGGCATAGCGGATCTCGCTCCCTGGTCATCGAAACCCTAGCAATACCAACTCAAACTAGACGTAGGCTTTACCTTCACCGTAAGGGGCCGAACTAGTATAAAAACCTCTCTCGTGTCCCTTGTCTCGTTAACCCCTTTAAGCTTCCTAGTTGCGATGGCTCCACGACTAAGTCCTTGCAATAGGACATCTGCCGTGACAATTCCATGACACATATCGTATAATCATACCCACGGATACTTGAGGTGACATTGGAGTATCTAGGTGACATCAGGGTTTTGGTTGATTTGTGTCTTAAGGTGTTACTCTAGTATGAACTCTAGGCTGTTTGTGACACTTATAGGAATAGCCCAACGGATTGATTGGAAAGAATAACTTTGAGGTGGTTTCGTACCCTACCATAATCTCTTCGTTTGTTCTACGCTATTAGTGACTTTGGAGTGACTCTTTGTTGCATGTTGAGGGATTGTTATATGATCCAATTATGCTATTATTGTTGAGAGGACTTGCACTAGTGAAAGTATGAACCCTAGGCATTATTTCCTATCATTGCAATACCGTTTATGCTCACTTTTATCATTAGTTACCTTGTTGTTTTTATATTTTCGGATTACAAAAACCTATATCTACCATCCATTTTGCACTTGTATCACCATCTCTTCGCTGAACTAGTGCACCTATACAATTTACCATTGTATTGGGTGTGTTGGGGACACAAGAGACTCTTTGTTATTTGGTTGCAGGGTTGTTTGAGAGAGACCATCTTCATCCTACGCCTCCCACGGATTGATAAACCCTAGGTCATCCACTTGAGGGAAATTTGCTACTGTCCTACAAACCTATGCACTTGGAGGCCCAACAACGTCTACAAGAAGAAGGTTGCGTAGTAGACATCAAATAGCAGGCTGCATGTTTGAGGATTCCATGCGCTGCCCTGGTTTGGCAAATGTCTTGTTAATGGTGCAGACGTAGTACTCGATCTTTGGCTTCTTGTGCCAAAACATTGCGAAGAGCTTATCCACATGACGTTCATAGAGCTTCACTTCATTGCCCCAGAAGCAATGGTCCTCTAGCTCGCCAAAGTACTTGACACCGCGAGGCGTTCCTGCATTTTTTTGTGTTTTATGTCAGGCGCGCCGCCAACAGAAGCGACATATTGTTTTGGAAGGACTCTGTGTGTGCTTACCACGAATGATGTAGTTCCAGGGCTCATGTTCGAGCGAGGTGTTGTGCATGTAAGTATGAAATTTGAATAATTAGAAATAAGCTAGAATGGAAAGAGACAAAAGAAGAGTTTCTAATTTAGGTGCTGCTATATGAGCAAGTTAAATGCAACAGAGGGTGTATGCATATCAATAGACAGTGAAAAAAGGCAAATTTTATTCACAATTATGAGCTGGTGATCAATAGTTCTCAGGTTAACATGATTAAATCAGCATGTAAGTACGACAATACGGTTGTTAGAGATACAATGACAATAAACATATATGGTCTAAAGGAGACACTTGACAAAGGCTCCAGAAAAACATCCCCGGACCACTCACCTGATTGGAAGCATGAAAAAACAAAAGAAAGAGGGCACAATATAACAAGAAATGCAGAGAACATTAGTAGAAGCATCAAGCAGAGAGGAGTACCTAGTGGTGGCAGGAAGGAGGCGAGTCGTTGGGGTCGGGCGGATCGAGTGTGCCTCTTGATCCCCTGTGGTACTGTCTGAACTGGACTTATCTCTCTCAGCATTATAGGTTGGGATGGATTTGAAATAGCAACAAACAAACAAACAAACAGATTTCATTCAGAATAAAGATGTACCTAATGAGACAATCTGCACCTAGTCAAAATAATCAACAGATGGGATGTGAGACGGAGCAAAACGGGATAGGATGGGACAACCAATAAATTCAGAGAGAGTAAGGATATCAAAGTATGTGAGTAAGCAATACATGAAACATCATTGAAGTAAGCAATAAAGTAATATTAGAAGTCTGAAGAATTAATACAAAAAAGGAAAAGGAGCCACCTCCAAAAATGTCTTTTAGCATAACATGTAATGTGCAGAAGACCAGCATATATATAAGAGGATAGATAACTGCAACGAATTATCTAGAGAAGACAAGTGTATTCTAAGCTAAAATTTGATTTAACACATAACATTTACGAAATAGACAGGGCTGAAATAGACAATTTCCCCTAAAGCGGAATAATACCTAGTAAACAAAGCACCGTACCTGTGGTTCCATGGTTGGTATTGGTCCATGGTACTGAATTTTACAAAAATCAACAATCTCTGAACCGAAAGTCCTATTCTACTCCCGAGCTCAAATGCTCCCGCATGAACAGTAAAATCAAATAAAATTTTAAAAAAATTCAAAAAAATCTAATTTTATTTGTGATAAACTTTGACAAATGTTTTGTATGCATGCAAAATTTCAGTACGAAACGACATTCGTGCAAGGCGTGGCAAAAAACAAAATCAGCACTCCAAAATGTTTCCAAAACTAGCATTTTTGGAACATCGCTTTTGTTTTTTGCCACGCTTTCCACGATTGTCGTTTTGTGTTGAATTTTTGCCAACATACAAAACATTTGCCAAAGTTCACCACAAAAAATCAGATTTTTTTTTATTTTTTTACTATTTTTTAATTTTACTTTTCACGAGGGAGCATTTGAGCTCGGGTGTAGATACTCCATGTCCTCTCTGAACATGCTATATTAGACTCCCAACTTTCTTTTTTGTGAAAGCATCCTCAATTACTGAACATTTGCATAAGAATGGAGTCCAACTATGAAAACCTGTTCGAAGAGCGATAATGGTTCCTTAAATTGATTCTGATCCTGCAAGGGACGTAAAAAAGTAGCTTTAAAAATGGAAAGTTCATGCTAAGTACAGATAAAAATGCAAGAGAAACTAAAGGAGCAGGTGAATGTAGCTATGTCTTAAAGCCCTCTCTATAAACTTAAAAGTACCGGAGAAATTGCACACACTATCCAGGAAAGCACTCTTGTAGTTGTACATATGCTCTCAATGAAACATTGTTACATATTTAGCAACTATATCCAAGCATTAAGATATAACTTCGCTTTGGCTGTTCTGCAATCACACACTCAAATACCTCAAAAATGTTCTGTTCATGGTACACCAAATGTCCTAAGAGAATGAAAAACATCATCGCGCATCAACTGATTTGCTAGGAGTATGCAAAATTTGTCCAGTAAGGCCCCAAACAATCAAGTACAGTATAGTAATTTGATCATCTGCTTACCAATCTGACCAATGGCTGTTGCCGAACCGTATTTAACAAACACTGAAATAGGAGAAGGAAGTGTTAGAACTCCATCTGTCAGCTGCTATTTTACATCTTCTTCCAGTGTGAACCTGGACATTCTAAGTAGGCGAAGACTCTCAAGCTATTTGCATCAATTTACCATTTCAGCTATCATCAATCTATGCAGATCACCCGGCTAGACAAAAGTTGCACCCGAATGCACAAGTATGATGAGCAGGATTGAAGAAAACTGCACTCATTGTACCCGCACCTTGGTGTGGATATGGTACCACTGCCGCTTCTGGTTCTCCATAGGTTCAATGTTCATGGTAGTGCGCAGCAACTGCTCCCTGGGCTCCTCTCGGCGCTTCCTCCTCCTCCGACGGGCCCCCACTTCCACGCGCTACATCTGATGCTAGAACGGCTCCAAGATGCTGGTCTGCACGTGCCGCGCATGCTCCCTGATCTGCAGCACAAGCAACGACAACGACCCGGGCGAAGGCGGTGCCGACGTGAACCTGTACCTCGAGCCCTCCATCATTTGCGAGCCTGCTGCCCCCGGCGGGCCCCCAATTCCCCACCTCCTCCTCCGTGCCCCAAGTGCGCTGCCCCGACGGGACGATAGCTCGCGGCGTCGCCCGCCTTCTCCCTCTTGTCGTCGCCTTGCCGACAGGGCCGTTGGGAGGAGCACCGCTGCACCTTGCTACGAGGTAGTTCTCACCATGCTCATCGTCCACCGTGCTATGCATACAGCGAAGAGCAGTGACACAACGGTCATGCTCGGAGTGCCACAACGAGGATGCCGGAAAGCCATCCAGACCCGTCTCTCTCGAGCAACGCCAGCTGGCTATCTCTGGGATGATCGCCAGCGCTCAGGTTGATGACGCCCCTGCCGGCCACCTCCATCATCCTGATTTGTGATTCAGAAACAAATGGGTAAGAGAAGGCTGTGAGAGAAGGGGAGAGGAGGAGGTGCATGTTGGTGGAGGTGATTACTGATGAGATGTGAGGGGAGGCATGGAGACAGAGGGCGTTGTCATGCGATGCGGATTTGTCTTCGTAGAGAAGGAAACGAAGTTGCCTGGAAATTCAATGGACAAGTCGGTGCGTTTTCTTCCTCTCACTATAAAATCATCTACAGCACAGTGCCTCTTGCCTACGTGGACGTGGCCAGAGAACACCCATTGTGCGACTGTTAATGGGTTTGATTCTTCTAGGAAAGTGGGCTGATTGTTGGTTGTTGTCTAAAATTTAGCTTGGTCCAGTTAAGTGGTTGTTGCCTCATGTCACGGCTGTTATAGGTCTATCTCGACTATTAAGATGTAGTCTCAGGACCGAACATTATAATGGGTTAAATAGGCCAGCCCCCGTGTATGAAGCACTGACGTATTAATATCCAACTTATGAACAGACAAGTAGTAGCTTCCCCGCCAAGTAGAGGCCTTGGTGGGAACCCCGACTTCAAGTTAAAGTAAACAACCCTTCGTGATATCAAAGAGCGCATTAAGAACATCAAGACAACTTACAGAGTCTTAACTACAAGAAGCAGACCCTTACCGGCAAGGCAGAGCCTGCAAGACGAAGGCCGACAGGCGTTGAACCCGGCAAGGCTTCGCCTACCACCAGTGCTCCACATCACCAAGCAAGTAGTCACCTATCAGTGAGGTGTTGAACCCGCAGGTGGTTTGGTAAAGCTTGTCGGGCACGTGGCAGCCCGCTAAGAATTACCTTTATTGACACCCGTCCTCCTTGTAATGACCCTTTTGCCACTGTGGTAACTCCTTGAGCTATAAAAGAAGGGCCAGCGCAACCTTTACAGGGGTTGCAACCATTACAACCTCACGCATACATATTCGTGTAGCTGCCTTCTCCCTGCGACTTGCAGAGGGAGAGTGCTCCGTGTACCTTTCCGTACAATCATTAATATAGCAAAAGCAGGAGTAGGGTTTTACGCTTCTCAGCGACCTGAACTTGAGTAAAAAATGTTGCGCCCCTCGTCGTTCTTGCTCTTTGTGCCTGGTGCACTCCCCTCACCGAACCAGCAAAGGGGCTGCATCGCCCCATAGATCGCCGGCTCCGACGGCCACATCTTTGGCGCGCCAGGTAGGGGAGCTCACTGGCGTAAATTATGCCGGCGTGCGGCGCGTTGGATTCACCAAGTTCAACACCTTCTTCATCTCTCATGGCACCCAAGAAAAAGGGCTCCATGATGACTAAGCCATCAATATCCAAACTCCCACCGCACGCGCCTGAAACAACATGGGGTCGGGTTGTCGAGTCCAATGTGGCGGGCATGCCCGGGCATGTATTCGCCCCATATTTGGGATGGGTAGGTCGGGTGTCGGTCAGCCCAATCATTTGAGGCCCGATTGAGGCGCCCGTCTGCGTTAAAATTTTGCGACCGGACAGTGGCCAGGCGGCTCGCCCGGGCGTATGAGGCGGGTTTGAGGTGCCTGGCTATAGATGGTCTTAGAGCATCTACAACCGCGATGGCCAAATCTGGCCCCTCCAATGCATGCGGACTGATACGTCTCCAACGTATCTATAATTTTTTTATTGTTTCATGCTATTATATTATCCATCTAGGATGTTTTATATGCATTTATATGTCGTTTTATATGATTTTTGGACTAACCTATTAACCTAGAGCCCAGTGCCAGTTTCTGTTTTTCCTTGTTTTTGAGTTTTATAGAAAAGTAATACCAAACAGAGACCAATTGACGTGCCAATTTTTGATGATTTTTTATGGACCAAAAGAAGCCCCCAGAGTAAAAGAGTTGGGCCAGAAGAGTCCCGAGCCATCCACGAGAGTGGAGGGCGCGCCCTAACCCCTGGGCTCCCCCCTATCTTGTGGACGACTCGGAGACCCCCCTGACGTGAGACCGACGAAAAAAATGTTGGGGAACGTAGTAATTTCAAAAAAATTCCTACGCACACGCAAGATCACGGTGATGCATAACAACGAGAGGGGAGAGTGTTGTCTACGTACCCTCGTAGACCAAAAGCGGAAGCGTTATGACAACGCGGTTGATGTAGTCGTACGTCTTCACGATCGACCAATCCTCAGTACCGACCGTACGGCACCTTCGTGTTCAGCACACGTTCAGCTCGGCGACGTCCCGCGAACTCACGATCCAGTAGAGCTTCGGGGAAGAGCTTCGTCAGCACGACGGCGTCGTGACGGTGTTGATGAAGTTACCGACGTAGGGCTTCGCCTAAGCACCGCTACGATATGACCAAGGTGGATTATGGTGGAGGGGGGCACCTCAAACGGCTAAGAGAGATCAATGATCAACTTGTGTGTTCTAGGGTCCCCCCGCCCCCGTATATAAAGGAGCAAGGGGGGAGGCCGGCCGGCCCTTGGGGCGCGCCAAGGAGGGGGGAGTCCTCCTACTAGTAGGAGTAGGACTCCCCTTTCCTAGTCCAATTAGGAAGAGGGAAGGGGGAAGGAAAGAGAGGGAGAGGGAGAGGGAAAGAGGGGCGCGCCCCCCTCCCCTAGTACAATCCAGACTCCTCATGGGAGGGGGCGCGCCACCTCCTGGGCTGCTGCCCTCTCTCTCCCCTCAGGCCCACTAAGGCCCAATACTTCCCCGGGGGTTTCGGTAACCCCTACGGCACTCCGGTTTTCTCTGAAACCACCCGAAACACTTCCGGTGTCCGAATATAGCCGTCCAATATATCAATCTTTACGTCTCGTCCATTTCGAGACTCCTCGTCATATCAGTGATCACATCCGGGACTCCGAACTACCTTCGGTACATCAAAACACACAAACTCATAATACCGATCGTCAAAGAACATTAAGCGTGTGGACCCTACGGGTTCGAGAACTATGTAGACATGACCGAGACACGTCTCTGGTAAATAATCAAGAGCGGAACCTGGATGCTCATATTGGTTCCTAATTATTCTACGAAGATCTTTATCGGTCAAACCGCATAACAACATACGTTGTTCCCTTTGTCATCGGTATGTTACTTGCCCGAGATTCGATCATCGGTATCTCAATACCTAGCTCAGTCTCGTTACCGGCAAGTCTCTTTACTCGTTCTGTAATGCATCATCCCGCATCTAACTCATTAGTTGCATTGCTTGCAAGGCTTATAGTGATGTGCATTACCGAGAAGGCCCAGAGATACCTCTCCGACAATCGGAGTGACAAATCCTAATCTTGATCTATGCCAACTCAACAAGTACCATCGGAGACACCTGTTGTAGCGACCCGACCTCAGATGGTCAAGTCTCTCTGCTCCGGTGTCATCCCTAGGTCAGTAATGCTGACACCACACAGTATTTCGAAGGATTTATAACAGAGTAGCAATCACACACTTATTACATCAGTGTCTCAAAGAGAACTTATTACAATAAATATGGCTTAAGGCCATCTAATAATGATAACAGCGGAAGACTTGGAAGATAAGTGAGTCCATCAACTCCAACGGCATCACTGAGTATAGAACCACAACCTAAAGCACCTTACTCGTCATCTGAAAAGTCTGCAACATGAAAGTTGCAGCCCGAAAACGGGTCAGCACATGGAATATGCTGGCAACGTAACACATAGAGAATAATGAATGATAAGCCTATACTACATGCATATATGGCTGGTGGAAAAGCTCTATGGTTACAGTTTTGCGTAAAGCCAATTTTTCCCTACTGCAAAGGAATAAATTTATTTAACTATCATGGTGGTGGTTAAACATCGAGAATGGTTGACAGCATTTCGATCCCAATTAAATGAACCATTAAAACCCAACAATATTAATTAGAAGTAACATGATGAGATTCACATGATATTCAAGTACTAGATACTCAAGTTGTCCATAACCGGGGACACGGCTAATCATGATCAGATTGTACACTCTGCAGAGGTTTGCGCACTTTTCCCCACAAGACTCGATCGCCTCCGTTTGATTTCTCGCACTACAAGGTGTTTGAGAAATGGATGACCGAGACATAGTCTTTCAGAAGTGCTAGCACCTTACGTTGGATAGACCGGTACACCTACTTTCCCCTACATCTGCTAATCTACCCTGTAAGAGTTCGCACGACTTAATCAACTATGCCAGAGCCCATAATGGCTTGTGGCTGCACACGGAAGTTACTAGCATGAATGATCTTATGATCCCTTTGAGCCTGGGTGGCGGTCCAAAGAAAAACAGGCAAGTCCTGATAGAAACCAGGTGCCTCAATCCACCCAGATGTGTGTTTAAGTTGCCACCTTAGATAAACCATTAATTAACAATACTCACATCTGTCATGGATATCACTCACCCAATCCACGTCTACTAGCATAGCATGGCATAAGCAAACGCAGAAGGTACTCCCAAAGGTTTCATAAGTAAAACAGGTAATAGGTACTACCTCAACTACTTCCCATCCCACAATTTAATTAGATCCTAATCATGCAATGTTCGAGGATTGATCTAATGCAATAAAACTGGGTAGCAGAAAAAGGTATGATCAAAGTGTTACTTGCCTTGCTGATGATCCGCGAAACCTAGAGATTCGAAATAACAGGCGGCGCACTCCGGGTGATCTATCGCAGACAAACAACAAGCATACAATAAGTAGTCGTCTAATGCACAGGTAAAACTCGAACAAGAGATCGAACCAGAAAGTTCAACTTAAGAACTCCGGTTGCAAAGAGAAAACGAACCGAACAAAGTAACGGAAAACAAACGGAGGAAGAAAACAACTCGGTTCTAGCAAGTTGAAACTAGGTCAAAATTTACAGTAGCAAAAACTTGTTTAAGTTGATTAGTCGGAATGACGGTTTCGAAACGAAACTCCAGGCGCTTGAATCACCTGATTCCGATAAACGAGCAAGAAGATAAACTAGAAAGAAGATCGGTTCTGGAATCGTGATCAGAAAATTGCGGAATAAATCCGATGAAAAAGAAAACGACGAACGGTTAAACGAACGGACGTTCGTTAACCGAGAATAACCGGTGATCACGTTCGTTAAGACAAACGGTCCGACGAACGATCGCTAAACAACTAAACTAAAAAAATGAAAAACGATCTAGGGTTTCGAAAAAAACCGAAACAACGAAACGAAAAGAAACCGGAACGGTTTTTATAAAAAAAACCGAACCGAGGGGTAGGGGTGGCGCGGCGCGGCGGCTACCTCGGCGGCGCGGGGCTCCGGCGAGGGCGGCGGGGTGGCGCGAGGCGAGGCGGCGCGGCAGGCGGCGGCGGCGAGCGGTGGCGGCGGGCAGCGCTGGCGGCGGGCGGCGGCGGCGCTGTTGCTGCTGCTAGCTGCGGCGGGGCGGCGCGGGCGGTGTGGGGAGGAGAGGGGGGCTGGGTATTTAAAGGGGGGGCAGGAGACTTGGGGGAGGGGGCAAGGCAAGGGGCGGCGGCGGCGGAGTCCTATTCGGACTCGGCGGCGGCGGGAGGCGCTGCGCGCGGCGCGCGCGCGAGGGGGGGGGGGCACGGCTGGGCCGGCCGGGCCTTGGCCCAGGCGTGGCGCGGCGCGATTTTTTTTAAATAGTTATGCGTGCAGAAAACAAAGAAAATAAAATCTAAACAAACTCCAAAAATTCCGAAGTTAATTTTCCCCGACTCCTAAAAATGAGTCGAACAAAATGAACTTTTACTCGGGGCCTAAATGCAATATTTTGAAAACACACATTTTTCCCTAATCCAATTAAAATGCAAATAAACTCCGGAAAAATCCAAAATTTGATTTATTTATTAAATCTTCATTTTTCCTAAATTTGGGAAAGTCATATTATTCCTCTCTTATGTTTTTGATATTGGAAAAATAATTGAAGATGAAATAAATAAATCAAATGATCTTCTTTTCAAAATTTGAGAAAACTCAAATATGAAAATAATGAAATCTCCAACTCTCTCCGAGGGTCCTTGAGTTGCGTGAAATTTCTAGGTTCGCCAAAAATGCAAAAAAAAATATGTTATGCATGATGATCTAATGTATGACATTCCAAATTGAAAATTTGGGATGTTACAAACCTACCCCCCTTAAGATGAATCTCGTCCTCGAGATTCGGGTTGGCTAGAAAATAGGTGAGGGTGGTCCTTGAGCAAATCTTCTTCTCTCTCCTAGGTGGCTTCATCCTCTGAGTGGTGGTTCCACTGAACTTTGCAAAACTTGATAACCTTGCTGCGGGTAACTCTGCTGGCATAATCGAGAATCTTGACCGGTTTCTCTGCATACGTTAAGTCATTCTTCAATTGAATCGCTTCAAGCGGCATTGTATCTCTTAGCGGTACCTCCGCCATCTCGGCGTGACATTTCTTCAGCTGAGAAAGATGGAATACATCATGAACTCCTGATAGTCCCTCTGGTAATTCCAACTTATAAGTGACTTCTCCCATACGTTGCAAAATCTTATACGGTCCAACGAAACGTGGTGCTAACTTTCCCTTAACTCCAAAGCACTTAACTCCTCGAAGTGGGGATACTCGAAGATAAACTCTGTCTCCGGTTTCGTAAACTGTCTCCTTGCGTTTAGAATCTGTGTAGCTCTTCTGCCTGGATTGGGCTACCTTGAGCCTATCGCGAATCAACTTAACTTTCCGCTCAGACTCCTTAATCAAATCTGGTCCAAAGAACTGACGGTCTCCAACTTCGTCCCATGACAACGGTGTCCTGCACCTCCTTCCGTATAAGGCTTCGAAAGGTGCCATCTTCAAACTGGTTTGGTAACTGTTGTTATAAGAAAATTCCGCATATGGCAAGTTATCGTCCCAACTAGATCCATAATCTAGTACACAGGCTCTCAGCATATCTTCCAAAATCTGATTGACTCTCTCAGTCTGTCCATCCGTCTGTGGGTGAAAAGCTATGCTGAACTCTAGTCTGGTTCCCAAAGTTTCATGCAACTGCTTCCAAAACTTTGAGGTAAATTGGGTTCCTCTATCTGATACGATACTCCTCGGAACTCCGTGCAAACAAATGATCCTAGTCATGTATATCTTTGCCAACTTAGCACTGGTGTAAGTGGTCTTAACTGGGATGAAATGTGCTACCTTCGTCAAACAATCAACTACTACCCATTTCGAGTCATAGCCTGCCTTCGTCCTGGGTAGTCCTGTGATAAAATCCATGCCTATCTTATCCCACTTCCATTCGGGTATCGGCAATGGTTGTAACAATCCGGCTGGCTTCTGATGTTCTGCCTTCACTCTATGACACACATCACAAACTGCTACATATGCTGCAATATCCTTCTTCATTCCGGTCCACCAGAATGTTTCCTTCAAATCCAAATACATCTTGGTATTTCCGGGGTGAATCGAATAAGGTGAATCATGTGCCTCTTGCAGAATCAACTTCTTGATCGCCAGGTCATTTGGCACATAAACACGGTCCTCAAACCATAGGGTATCGTGCTCATCCTCATGAAATCCCTTTGCTTTTCCTGCGCTCATTTTCTCTTTTATAGAAGCAATCTCCATGTCAGATTTTTGAGCCTCTCTAATTTTATCCATCAATGTTGACTGAATCTCCAACGCTGCTACATAGCCTCTCGGAACTATCTCCAAACATAGTTCACGAAGATCTTCTGCTAACTCCCTTGGTATTTCTCCCGTCATTAGTGTATTGACATGGCTCTTACGGCTCAATGCGTCAGCTACTACATTAGCTTTTCCGGGATGGTAATGCAATCTCATATCATAATCCTTGATGAGCTCCAACCATCTCCTTTGTCTGAGGATCAACTCCTTCTGCGTGAAAATGTACTTCAAACTCTTGTGATTCGTGTACACCTCACAATGATTCCCAATGAGAAAATGTCTCCAAGTTTTCAATGCATGCACTACGGCTGCCAACTCCAAATCATGCGTAGCATAATTTAATTCATGAGGTTTCAGTTGTCGTGAAGCATACGAAACAGCTCTTCCTTCCTGCATAAGCACTGCTCCAAGTCCTCGACGTGAAGCGTCGCAATACACCTCATAATCCTTGTTCTGATCTGGCAGAATCAATACTGATGAGGAAACCAATCGTTTCTTCAACTCCTGAAAACTGGCCTCACATTCCTCAGTCCAATTGAACTTGGTATCCTTTTTCAACAATTCAGTCATAGGCTTTGCAATCCTTGAGAAATTCTCAACGAATCTCCGGTAGTATCCTGCGAGTCCAAGAAAACTCCGGATCTCTCCAACTATCGTTGGTGCTTCCCATTCGATTACGGTCTCAACCTTTGTGGGGTCAACTGCTATCCCTTCTCCGGATATAACATGTCCAAGAAATCCAACTTCCTTTAACCAAAACTCACATTTGCTGAATTTGGCATATAACTGATGTTCCCTTAGTTTCTCCAAAACCAAACACAAATGTTCCTTATGCTCTTCTTCATTCTTTGAGAAAATCATAATGTCATCAATGAACACTACGACGAACTTATACGAAAACTCCATAAATACCTTGTTCATTAGGTTCATAAAATAGGCAGGTGCGTTAGTCAGTCCAAATGACATAACGGTATACTCATACAATCCGTATCTCGTGGTAAAAGCTATCTTGGGTATGTCCTGCTCTCGAATCTTCAACTGATGGTACCCTGATCGCAAATCGATCTTGGAAAACACTTTAGCTCCTTGCAAACGATCAAACAGATCATTTATCATTGGCAATGGGTACTTGTTCTTGATGGTTACTTCATTCAATCCACGGTAATCAACAACCATCCTTAATGATCCATCCTTCTTCTCCACTAGAAGTATGGGTGATCCCCAAGGCGAAGAACTTGGGCGAATATAACCTTTATCCAGTAACTCCTTAATCTGCTTCTTAATTTCTACCAAATCCTTTGCTGGCATCCGGTATGGTCGCTTCGATATTGGGCCTGTACCTGGCAAAAGCTCAATTAAGAACTCGATATCTCTATCAGGTGGCATTCCAGGAAATTCCTTAGGAAATACATCAGGGTAATCCTTCACCACTGGTACTTCTTCCTGCACAACTCCTGATAAAGAATTTACTTGTGTCCTGTTTGGTGCATGTCGAGATACATACTTGATCCTTCTTCCTTCTGGCGATGTGAGCAAAATTGTCTTACTGGCGCAATCGATGTTTCCTCCATACATCGATAGCCAATCCATACCGAGAACTACATCCAGACCTTGGTTCCAGAATGATTAAATCCGTTGGGAAAACATGCCTTCCTATACTTAATGGCACTTGAAAACATCCTTGTCTGGCCATGTACTCTGCTCCTGGCGAGCTTACTAGCATAGGTGTTTTAAGAACCCTAGTGGGCAGGCTATACTTTTCCACAAATCCCCTTGATATGTATGAATGCGATGCACCAGTATCGAAAAGAACGAGTGCAGTAAATGACTTAACCAAAAACTTACCGATTACTGCATCAGGCTGAGCTTCAACCTCCTCCACATTAACGTGGTTCACCTGTCCCCTGTTGAAAGGGTTTGGCTTCTTTCCAGAGCTTCCATTTCCATTTTGGCCTTCGGGACATTCATTGGCATAATGTCCGGTCTTGGAACACTTGAAACAGGTGACTTGACTCAGATCTCTCTTGGCTGGGGTTGATGGGGTGGTACGGTTCTGGCCGTTGCTTCCTCCATTCCCGTTACCATTCTTGTGGCCATTATGGTTGTGCGAACTACCTCCTCCATGGGTATGCTGAAACTGAACTCCCGGTATAGGGGTAAAACGGGGCTTCTGCTAGGCTCCAGAGTTATACTTACCTTGTCCATACTTCCTCTTGCGGTTCTCAATCTGCTGTTGCTTCCCTTCAATCATGATGGCACGATCTACCAACTCCTGGTAGTTGTTGAAACTTGCTACCATCAACTGCATGCTTAGCTCATCATTCAGTCCTTCCAAAAACTTTTCCCGCTTAGTTGCATCCGTAGCAACGTCATCTGGGGCATAACGTGCTAACTTGCTGAAGTCGTCAACGTACTGGCCAACTGTCCTTCCTCCTTGGCGTAAGTTGCGAAACTCACGCTTCTTCATGGCAATTGCTCCTGCTGAAACATGGGCAGTGCGGAAAGCTTGCTGAAACTGATCCCATGTGACAGTGTCAACTGGGTAAGTGGCTGTGAAATTCTCCCACCATGTTGCCGCGGGTCCGTCAAGCTGATGTGAGGCAAACTTCACTTTCTCATCATCTGTGCATCCTGCAGTGGTCAACTCCCTTCCTGTCTTGCGGAGCCAATCATCTGCTACTATTGGCTCGGTGCTACTGGAAAACACCGGTGGATTCAGTCTAAGGAAACGGGTTAGGTGATCAACAGGTGGCGGCGGCGGAGGGTTGTTGTTGTTGTTGTTGTTGTTGTTGTTCTGCTGGTTCTAGACTAACAACTGCATCAATTGGTTCTGCTGCTGGATCAACTGAATGAGCTCCGGTGGGAATCCATTGTCACGTCTCGGAGGCATCTGATGGTTTAGAAAAGATGAGAATTAAGAATGGAGTGAGGTCTAAGGAGAAAACACTACCCAAATGCACATGAGACAAATGCACACAAAATCACTTCATTCAATTCAAACAAGGGCATACAAACGGTCTAGAACTATCGCAAAAGTGCTCGAACTATAATGTATACATGGGGGAAATACTATTAATATTTGGTGGTCATCTAAAAATTTGAATCGGTGGAAGACTCCATGATGTCTGCTCCAGCTTCGTCTTCAAAGTCGGGTTCACTTGGATCCGAATCAGTGTCGTCGATGATGACGTAGTTGTCCGGACATGCGACGTACTTGTCTTCCTTCTTGGATGCTAATTTCCCCTTGAGTTCTTCAATCTCCTGCTTAAGATCGCCATTGTGCCTTGCTAGAGCTACGATCTCGTCCATGTAGTCCTTGCGTGTAGCCTTCATTTCTCCTTCTAGCTCGATGATCCTTGCCTTCACATTCTTCAACTCTATCATGTCATTGCACATCTGGTTCTCGTGGCGTCGAATGTGCTGGTTTAACTCCTGGATGAAAGCTGCAATGGATCTATCCTTCTTGGTGCTGACTATCTCCCATTGTTCATCTCGGCGTCCGCAAATCTGGTAGATAGTGTCCTTGAGGTCTTCTTGATAAACTTCTCCAATGCGTCCCATGGTGATATGAGCTGCCATGCTCTTTCCCAGGCTCCAGGTTGGTGCACTGAAAACACTATCTATGGGCTTCGTGATTGGCGCGAATGTCCTTCCCGGAACGTGTGCTTGAATCTTCCAGCGCTCCTCTTCAGGCAGAGTGGCGTTGAAGGTCCCGGTGAAGCTTGGTAGTCCAATGTTCAGGTACTTGGTGACTTCCTTCAAGTGAAATCCAAAAGGTGTGCCTTCATCCGGTTGCGTGTACTTGATCTTCGCGTCCGTCATCCTAAAAGAGTAGAAAAGATGAGGAGTTAGAAAATGAGAAGAGAATAGTGATCTATGGCTTTAACTTAGTGGTCGTGTCCTACAGTCAGCGTGTGCTCTGATACCATCTCTGTAGCGACCCGACCTTAGATGGTCAAGTCTCTGTGCTCCGGTGTCATCCTTGGATCAGTAATGCTGACACCACACAGTATTTCGAAGGATTTATAACAGAGTAGCAATCACACACTTATTACATCGGTGTCTCAAAGAGAACTTATTACAATAAATATAGCTTAAGGCCATCTAATAATGATAACAGCGGAAGACTTGGAAGATAAGTGAGTCCATCAACTCCAACGGCATCACTGAGTATAGAACCACGACCTAAAGCACCTTACTCGTCGTCTGAAAAGTCTGCAACATGAAAGTTGCAGCCCGAAAACGGGTCAGCACATGGAATATGCTGGCAATGTAACACATAGAGAATAATGAATGATAAGCCTATACTACATGCATATATGGCTGGTGGAAAAGCTCTATGGTTACAGTTTTGCGTAAAGCCAATTTTTCCCTACTGCAAAGGAATAAATTTATTTAACTATCATGGTGGTGGTTAAACATCGAGAATGGTTGACAGCATTCCGATCCCAATTAAATGAACCATTAAAACCCAACAATATCAATTAGAAGTAACATGATGAGATTCACATGATATTCAAGTACTAGATACTCAAGTTGTCCATAACCGGGGACACGGCTAATCATGATCAGATTGAACACTCTGCAGAGGTTTGCGTACTTTTCCCCACAAGACTCGATCGCCTCCGTTTGATTTCTCGCACTACAAGGTGTTTGAGAAACGGATGACCGAGACATAGTCTTTCAGAAGTGCTAGCACCTTACGTTGGATAGACCGGTACACCTACTTTCCCCTACATCTACTAGTCTACCCTGTAAGAGTTCGCATGACTTAATCAACTATGCCAGAGCCCATAATGGCTTGTGGCTGCACACGGAAGTTACTAGCATGAATGATCTTATGATCCCTTTGAGCCTGGGTGGCGGTCCAAAGAAAAACAGGCAAGTCCTGATAGAAACTAGGTGCCTTAATCCACCCAGATGTGTGTTTAAGTTGCCACCTTAGATAAACCATTAATTAACAATACTCACATCTGTCATGGATACCACTCACCCAATCCACGTCTACTAGCATAGCATGGCATAATAAGCAAACGCAGAAGTAACTCCCAAAGGTTTCATAAGTAAAACAGGTAATAGGTACTACCTCAACTACTTCCCATCCCACAATTTAATTAGATCCTAATCATGCATTGTTCGAGGATTGATCTAATGCAATAAAACTGGGTAGCAGAAAAAGGTATGATCAAAGTGTACTTGCCTTGCTGATGATCCACGAAACCTAGAGATTCTAAATAAGAGGCGGCGCACTCCGGGTGATCTATCGCAGACAAACAACAAGCATACAATAAGTACTCATCTAATGCACAGGTAAAACTCGAACAAGTGATCGAACCAGAAAGTTCAACTTAAGAACTCCGGTTGCAAAGAGAAAACGAACCGAACAAAGTAACGGAAAACAAACGGCGGAAGAAAACAACTCGGTTCTAGCAAGTTGAAACTAGGTCAAATTTTACAGTAGCAAAAACTTGTTTAAGTTGATTAGTCGGAACGGCGGTTTCGAAACGAAACTCCAGGCGCTTGAATCACCTGATTCCGATAAACGAGCGAGAAGATAAACTAGAAAGAAGATCGGTTCTGGAATCGTGATCAGAAAATCGCGGAATAAATCCGACGAAAAAGAAAACGACGAACGGTTAAACGAACGGACGTTCGTTAACCGAGAATAACCGGTGATCACGTTCGTTAAGACAAACGGTCCGGCGAACGCTCGCTAAACAACTAAACTAAAAAAACGAAAACCGATCTAGGATTTCGAAAAAAACCGAAACAATGAAACGAAAAGAAACCGGAATGGTTTTTATAAAAAAAACCGAACCGAGGGGGAGGGGTGGCGCGGAGCGGCGGCTACCTCGGCGGTGCGGGGCTCCGGCGAGGGCGGCGAGGTGGCGCGGCAGGCGGCGGCGGCGGGCGGCGGCAGCGGCGCTGCTGCTGCTGCTAGCTGCGGCGGGGCGGCGCGGGCGGTGTGGGGAGGAGAGGGGGGTTGGGTATTTAAAAGGGGGGAAGGAGACTTGGGGGAGGGGGCAAGGCAAGGGGCGGCGGCGGCGGAGTCCTAGTCGGACTCGGCGGTGGCGGGCGGCGCTGCGCGCGGCGCGCGCGCGAGGGGGGGGGACGGCTGGGCCGGCCGGGCCTTGGCCCAGGCGGGGCGCGGAGCGATTTTTTTAAATAGTTACGGGCGCAGAAAATGAAGAAAAGAAAATCTAAACAAACTCCAAAAATCCCGAAGTTAATTTTCCCTGACTCCTAAAAATTAGTCGAACAAAACGAACTTTTACTCGGGGCCTAAATGCAATATTTTGAAAACACGCATTTTTCCCTAATCCAATTAAAATGCAAATAAACTCCGAAAAAATCCAAAATTTGATTTATTTATTAAATCTTCATTTTTCCTAAATTTGGGAAAGTCATATTATTCCTCTCTTATGTTTTTGATATTGGAAAAATAATTGAAGATGAAATAAATAAATCAAATGATCTTCTTTTCAAAATTAGAGAAAATTCAAATATGAAAATAACGAAATCTCCAACTCTCTCCGAGGGTCCTTGAGTTGCGTGAAATTTCTAGGTTCGACCAAAATGCAAAAAAATATGTTATGCATGATGATCTAATGTATAACATTCCAAATTGAAAATTTGGGATGTTACACCTGTAGAGCACCTTTATAATCACCGAGTTACATTGTGACGTTTGGTAGCACACAAAGTGTTCCTCCGGTAATCGGGAGTTGCATAATCTCATAGTCATAGGAACATGTATAAGTTATGAAGAAAGCAATAGCAGTAAACTAAAACGATCAAGTGCTAAGCTAACATAATGGGTCAAGTAAATCACATCATTCTCCTAAGGATGTGATCCCGTTTATCAAATGATAACTCATGCCTATGGTTAGGAAACTTAACCATCTTTGATCAACGAGCTAGTCAAGTAGAGGCATACTAGTGACACTCTGTTTGTCTATGTATTTACACATGTATTATGTTTTCGGTTAATACAATTCTAGCATGAATAATAAACATTTATCATGAAATAAGGAAATAAATATTAACTTTATTATTGCCTCTAGGGCATATTTCCTTTAGTCTCCCACTTGCACTAGAGTCGATAATCTAGATTACACAGTAATGATTCTAACACCCATGGAGCCTTGGTGCTGATCATGTTTTGCTCGTGAGAGAGGCTTAGTCAATGGGTCTGCAACATTTAGATCCGTATGTATCTTACAAATCTCTATGTCTCCCACCTGGACTTGATCACGGATGGAATTGAAGTGTCTCTTGATGTGTTTGGTTCTCTTGTGACAGAAGATTTTCATTGGACACGATGCAATAGGTATGACACCTAGATCGGATATGAACTCCCTCAGCCAGACTCCTTCATTTGCCGCTTCACACGTAGATCCCGCCACGACGCTTTGTTTAGAACTGCTCCAACTGACAGCTCCACCGTTCAATATAAACACGTATCTGGTTTGCGATTTAGAATCGTCCAGATCAATGTCAAAGCTTGCATCGACGTAACGATTTACGATGAGCTCTTTGTCACCTCCATAAACGAGAAACATATCCTTAGTCCTTTTCAGGTTTTTCAGGATATTCTTGACCGCTGTCCAGTGATCCACTCCTGGATTACTTTGGTACCTCCATGCTAAACTAATAGCAGGGCACACATAAGGGCTGGTACACAGCATTGCATACATGATAGAGCCTATGGCTGAAGCATAGGGATCACTTTTCATTTTCTCTCTATCTTCTGCATTGGTCGGGCATTGAGTCTTACTCAACTTCACACCTTGTAACACAAGCAAGAACCCTTTCTTTGCTTGATCCATTTTGAACTTCTACAAAACTTTTTCAAGGTATGTGCTTTGTGAAAGTCCAATTAAGCATCTTGATCTATCTCTATAGATCTTGATGCCCCGTATATAAGCAGCTTCACCGAGGTCTTTCATTGAAAAAACTCTTATTCAAGTATCCTTTTATGCTATCCAGAAATTCTATATCATTTCCAATCAGCAATATGTCATCCACATATAATATTAGAAATGCTACAGAGCTCCCACTCACTTTCTTGTAAATACAGGCTTCTCCAAAAGTCTGTATAAAACCATATGCTTTGATCACACTATCAAAACGTTTATTCCAGCTCCGAGAGGCTTGCACTAGTCCATAAATGGATCGCTGGAGCTTGCATACTTTGTTAGCACCCTTTGGATTGACAAAACCTTCTGGTTGCATCATATACAACTCTTCTTCTATAAATCCATTCAGGAATGCAGTTTTGACATCCATTTGCCAAATTTCATAATCATAAAATGCGGCAATTTCTAACATGATTTGGACAGACTTAAGCATTGCTACGGGTGAGAAAGTCTCATCGTAGTCAACCCCTTGAACTTGTCGAAAACCTTTTGCAACAAGTCGAGCTTTGTAGACAGTAACATTACCGTCAGCGTCAGTCTTCTTCTTGAAGATCCATTTATTCTCGATGGCTTGCCGATCATCGGGCAAGTCAACCAAAGTCCACACTTTGTTCTCATACATGGACCCCATCTCAGATTTCATGGCCTCAAGCCATTTTGCGGAATCTGGGCTCATCATCGCTTCCTCATAGTCCGTAGGTTCGTCATGGTCAAGTAACATGACCTCCAGAACAGGATTACCGTACCACTCTCGTGCAGATCTTACTCTGGTTGACCTACGAGGTTCGGTAGTAACTTGATCTGAAGTTTCATGATCATCAGCATCAGCTTCCTCACTAATTGGTGTAGGTGTCACACGAACCGGTTTCTGTGATGAACTACTCTCCAATAAGAGAGCAGGTATAGTTACCTCATCAAGTTCTACTTTCCTCCCACTCACTTCTTTCGAGAGAAACTCCTTCTCTAGAAAGGATCCATTCTTAGCAATGAATATCTTGCCTTCGGATCTGTGATAGAAGGTGTACCCAACAGTCTCCTTTGGGTATCCTATGAAGACACATTTCTCCGATTTGGGTTCGAGCTTATCAGGTTGAAGCTTTTTCATATAAGCATCGCAACCCCAAACTTTAAGAAACGACAACTTTGGTTTCTTGCCAAACCATAGTTCATAAGGCGTTGTCTCAACGGATTTAGATGGTGCCCTATTCAACGTGAATGCAGCTGTCTCTAAAGCATAACCCCAAAATGATAGCGGTAAATCGGTAAGAGACATCATAGATCGCACCATATTTAGTAAAGTACGATTATGATGTTCGGACACACCATTACGTTGTGGTTCTCCGGGTGGCGTGAGTTGCGAAACTATTCCGTATTGTTTCAAATGAAGACCAAACTCATAACTCAAATATTATCCTCCACGATCAGATCGTAGGAACTTTATTTTCTTGTTACGATGATTATCCACTTCACTCTGAAATTCTTTGAACTTTTCAAATGTTTCAGACTTATGTTTCATTAAGTAGATATACCCATATCTGCTCAAATCATCTGTGAAGGTGAGAAAATAACGATACCCGCCGCGAGCCTCCACATTCATCGGACCACATACATCAGTATGTATGATTTCCAACAAATCTGTTGCTCGCTCCACTGTTCCAGAGAACGGCGTTTTAGTCATCTTGCCCATGATGCATGGTTCGCAAGTACCAATTGATTCATAATCAAGTGATTCCAAAAGTCCATCAGAATGGAGTTTCTTCATGCGCTTTACGCCAATATGACCTAAAAGGCAGTGCCACAAATAAGTTGCACTATCATTATCAATTCTGCATCTTTTGGCTTCAACATTATGAATATGTGTATCACTAATCTCGAGATTCATTAGAAATAGACCACTCTTCAAGGGTGCATAGCCATAAAAGATACTAGATCATTGATGGCGCACGTTGCTGCGCCCGTCTATTTAGGATCTTACTTGTTAGGGATATGAAGTAACTGATATGCATTTGTTTGCAATTCTTTGATGCATTGGTCTTTCTTGTAGCTTGTTCTTGTTTTCATTCTATTTTTCAGTACATTTATGTAACCAAGGAAAGGATCCGGTTGATCTACCATAATGCTATGTAACTGAAGCGAGGAATCCAATTGATCTGCAAGAAAATAGTGTGTTGCCTTTTTTTCTTAGGTCTAATAGACTTGTTGGATAGCTGATGGAAACATGATTTGTGATTGATCATCACCAGGTTTTGCTCCTAAAATTTGCTATAGCAAAGAGTCACAAAAATTTGTAATACAAAGTTTGTAAATAATAGATACACCATGTATATATACAAGTCAGTAGCGGGTAAAGCAGCCATGAGAGCAATATACAGTAGGTTCTAGATAGATCTCTTTACATCTATGAACACTACAAACTCACAAACCATGCAGATTCGAACACCAGAAAAAAACATCATGTGATGCTTGATTAGTGTAACCTCACTCACGGTCAGTTAGGACAATATAGATTGAATCAAACCACCTATCAAGTGTCCAGTATATGTAGTTCTTTCTGCAAAAGGATATTGACATGTAAAGCAATTTTCATATAATGTGAGTTATGAGGGAGAAAATAAATAATGATAATATTTGTAAATTCCACTGAAAATGAGAAGGGTAAGATGATTAGACATACACAAATTAAAAACAAACTAAGACACAGAGTTCTTGTTACCATATTTAAATTTGAGTTTTTCTAAAATTATTGAGAGAAATGCTTACGTACAATAGTACAAGAAACACCTTTTTTTTAAAAGTACAAGAAACAAAATTCATAAAAATGATGTCAACATCATGTCTTACACTCGTATATCTTTGATTCCTCTTACCTGGTGTTCTCCAGGTATTCGGTCCAGCAGACAAAGCTAAACAGAAAGCTTTGTTCTTGTTCTTTCTGCTCTACTTTGGAAAAAATAAATAAAGTAATAACTGTAAACCTAACACCAACATACATTGTACACTTGGAATAATTAATTTCATACTGAAAATTATTCCAATACCGCCAAAGGAGAAAGGTGAAGATAGAGTGCAAAAGGAAGAGAGTTTACTTAACTGGAATGCAAGAAGGCATTTAATCACGGTACATTCTGAAGTAACCAAAAAAGACTAAATTAGAGACTCCTTTGTTGGTCAATGTTGTGAAGAAATACCACTTGGGAACTGTGGCGTCTCTCTGTAAACGAAGATAAGGAAAACCATCTTAGTACTTAATTAATGGATGAAAGATGATAAAAAACTCTATCTCTACAAAGCATGTCACTGGATGGCTGAATATAAAAAAGCACAAAGAAAAGGGCATCCATGGTGTACATTCTCTCTCCAGATGCCTCCGATGATGGTTGTTATGAAGAACTGCACACACATTTGTTATGTCATTTTATCATATATGAACAAATTAAGAGTGTGTACAACAACATTATGCTTGCCATAAGGCTCTGCCGTCCTAAAGAACCTGATGCATATATAGCAAAACTAATAGCGGGCAGTAGCATGTCATGAATAATTATGAACAGATAAGCATGGAAAGTAAGCAGTCGCATGAACATATTGGATATCAAATAAAATATGGGCATTCCACTTAACTGACCTTCCAACAACCATTGGGATCCTCGGTTTCAGAATTCAGGAACAAAATAAACCCAGAAACACTACTGAATTTTGTTCCAATAAGCCACTACTAGTCCCAATCACTTGGGTGATAATAACTGCAACAAAATAAAAGTGGAAATCAACATCAACAGGAGCCCGGTCAGAGTACATACATTGAGTGTGAAGGGATTGCATTGGGGAAGGGAAACGTTCAGCAAAAGTCTAGGACATTAAAATTTGGTGCAACTTACCAGCCCTCTAACGCCCACGATTCACTAGCATCACGCGATTCTGCTGGAACACCTCGCGCACGGCGCATCTTGGCTGGATCCACTCCACAAATCCGTTTCTAAGTACACAAAGCTTAGAAAACAGTAGGATCAAGGAAATAGATAAAGAACAATTGTAAATTTCATGGAAATGGGATCAGTAAGAAACGTACAAAATTCATGGTAACACACTTACTGTTAGGTTCATTTGGGAAACAATAACCATGTATTTTTACTTCCAGTAACGTTCATGTTTTGCAATGCATCTACCTGAAACCACTTTCTTGGCAAGCATGTGTACTGACTATCAAAAGGAAATAAGGAGCTGGAGGAGGAACGATTGAACCTGCAGCATGCAGGCCATCTGCATCGTGCATGCTACCTTTCTCATGATTTTGAACTGAAGTTTCTCTCATGAGTCATACTCATCCTCCTCTGTTTCCCTGCCTGGTCCACCACATGCCTATTATTAATACATTCCTATTATTCTGCATCTCCTTCCTTCTCCTCGTCCTCCAATCTAGTATGAAGGAACGCCGAGAGAAAGAAGAGGCGGGGAACTGCAGCGACGCGGGTGACAGGGAGAGGCGCCATAGATGAGACCGTGAGGTGTCAGATAACTTCAGAAGCATACAGATTCTAAAAGGTACAATAGATACCTACCTGCAATCCCTTAATCATCAGAGGAACCAGGTGCTAAATAAAGGAAATCTGGAGATCATGTCACAACACAAAAAGATAACCCCAGTTCATATCATAATTGGAACGAAATTGCACGGCACAGGTCGGGGACAGGAAGGGAGCTTCGCCACCAGCCAGCTAACGTGTCACGGTAGGTGCTGCCGCATGAGATCTGGGTCGAACAAGAGACGGTACCGCACGGGGCAAGTTGATGAGTTGAGGTAGGTGTCGCCGAACGGCTTCAGCATCGGAGAGGAGCCATCACCGCACGGGGTAAAGGTAGGGGGAAGGCGCCGCCGCTGCGCCATGAGCCAGGGCCATCTCCTCCATTATGGTAAACGACGTGTTTTCATGATATCGCGAGGCACTATGTCAACTGGAAAATATGACATGTGCTTCTTGCGGGAGCTGGGCCAAACAAACCAGAATGCCTCGATTCGGCCACCCACTTAGGACAGCTAGCCAACTTAGCGACATAGCGCGAGATTACTCAACAATTGGATGGCTAGGGACGGCCAGTAACTAAAATCTGACGGCCAAAATTGTTAAATGCGTGAGAGGGCTCGGATTAGGCTCGGTTATACTATCCTTAATTACTCATATAAATAGAACAACCATTATTCTCAGATTTAAATGAATAACCATCTCGCATCAAACAAGATCCAGATATAATGTTCATGCTCAACGCTGGCACCAAATAACAATTATTCAGGTCTAAAACTAATCCCGAAGGGAGATGTAGAGGTAGCATGCCGACGGCAATCACATCGGCTTTGGAACCATTTCCCACTCGCATCGTCACCTCGTCCTTAGCCAATCTTCGCTTAATCCGTAGTCCCTGTTTCGAGCTGCAAATATTAGCAACAGAACCAGTATCAGATACCCAGGTGCTACTGTGAGCTTTAGTAAGGTACACATCAATAACATGTATATCACATATACCTTTGTTCACCTTGCCATCCTTCTTATCCGCCAAATACTTGGGGCAGTTCCGCTTCCAATGGCCAGTCCCTTTGTAGTAGAAGCACTCAGTCTCAGGCTTAGGTCCAGACTTGGGTTTCTTCTCCTGAGTAGAAACTTGTTTGATGTTCTCCTTGAAGTTACCCTTCTTCTTCCCTTTACCCTTTTTCTTGAAACTGGTGGTCTTGTTGACCATCAACACTTGATGCTCCTTCTTGATTTGTACCTCCGCAGCCTTTAGCATTGCGAAGAGCTCGAGAATTGTCTTATCCATCCCTTGCATGTTATAGTTCATCACGAAGCTTTTGTAGCTTGGTGGCAATGATTGAAGAATTCTGTCAATGACACTATCATCCGGAAGATTAACTCCCAGTTGAATCAAGTGATTGTTATACCCAGACATTTTGAGTATATGCTCACTGACAGAACTATTCTCCTCCATCTTGCAGCTGTAGAACTTATTGGAGACTTCATATCTCTCAATCCGGGCATTTGCTTGAAATATTAACTTCCACTCCTGGAACATCTCATATGCTCCATGACGTTCAAAACGTCATTGAAGTCCCGTTCTAAGCCATAAAGCATGGCACACTGAACTATCGAGTAGTCATCAGCTTTGCTCTGTCAGACGTTCATAACATATGGCGTTGCTCCTGCAGCGGGTTTGGCACCCAGCGGTGCTTCCAGGACGTAATTCTTCTGTGTAGCAATGAAGATAATCCTCAAGTTACGGACCAGTCCGTGTAATTGCTACCATCATCTTTCAACTTTGCTTTCTCAAGGAACGCATTAAAATTCAGCGAAACAACAACACGGGCCATGTATCTACAACAACATAGACATGCAAAATACTATCAGGTACTAAGTTCATGATAATTTAAAGTTCAATTAATCAAATTACTTAAGAACACCCACTTAGATAGACATCCCCCTAATCATCTAAGTGATCGCGTGATCCATATCAACCAAACCATGTCCGATCATCACGTGAAATGGAGTAGTTTCCAATGGTGAACATCACTATGTTGATCATATCTACTATATGATTCACGCTCGACCTTTCGGTCTCAGTGTTCCGAGGCCATATCTACATATGCTAGGCTTGTCAAGTTTAACCTGAGTATTTCTGCATGTGCAAAACTGGCCTGCACCCGTTGTATATGAACGTAGAGCTTATCACACCCGATCATCATGTGGTGTCTCGGCACGACGAACTTTGGCAACAGTGCATACTCAGGGAGAACACTTGTACCTTGAAATTTTAGTGAGAGATCATCTTATAATGCTACCGTCAATCAAAGCAGAATTAGATACATAAAAGATAAACATCACATGCAATCAATATAAGTGATATGATATGGCCATAATCATCTTGTGCCTTTGATCTCCATCTCCAAAGCACCGTCATGATCACCATAATCACCGGCGCGACACCTTGATCTCCATCGTAGCATCGTTGTCGTCTCGCCAACTATTGCTTCTACAACTATCGCTACCGCTTAGTGATAAAGTAAAGCAATTATAGGGCGATTGCATTGCATACAATCGACAACCATATGGCTCCTGCCAGTTGCCGATAACTCTATTACAAAAACATGATCATCTCATACAATAAAATATAGCATCATGCCTTGACCATATCACATCACAACATGCCCTGCAAAAACAAGTTAGACGTAATCTACTTTGTTGTTGCAAGTTTTACGTGGTTGCTACGGGCTGAGCAAGAACCGTTCTTACCTACGCATCAAAACCACAACGATATTTCGTCAAGTTAGTGTTGTTTTAACCTTCAACAAGGACCGGGCGTAGTCACACTCGTTTCAACTAAAGTTGGAGAAACTGACACCCGCCAGCCACCTATGTGCGAAGCACGTCGGTAGAACCAGTCTCGCGTAAGCGTACGCGTAATTTCGGTCCGGGCCGCTTCATCCAACAATACCACCAAACCAAAGTATGACATGCTGGTAAGAAGTATGACTTGTATCGCCCACAACACAATTGTGTTCTACTCGTGCATATAACATCTACACATAAACCTGGCTCGGATGCCACTGTTGGCGAACGTAGTAATTTCAAAAAAAAATCCTACGCACACGCAAGATCATGGTAATGCATAGCAACGAGAGGGAAGAGTGTTGCCTATGTACCCTCGTAGACCGAAAGCAGAAGCGTTGTGACAACGCGGTTGATGTAGTCGTACGTCTTCACGATCGACTGATCCTCAGTACCGAACGTACGGCACCTCCGTGTTCAGCACACGTTCAGCTCGATGACGTCCCGCGAACTCACGATCCAGTAGTGCTGCGTCAGCACGACGGCATGGTGACGGTGTTAATGAAGTTACCGATGCAGGGCTTCGCCTAAGAACTGCTACGATATGACCGAGGTGGATTATGGTGGAGGGGGGCACCGCACACGGCTAAGAGAGATCAATGATCAACTTGTGTGTTCTAGGGTGCACCCCGCCCCCGTATATAAAGGAGCAAGGGGGGAGGCCGGCCAGCCCTTGGGGCATGCCAAGGAGGGGGGAGTCCTCCTCCTAGTAGGAGTAGGACTCCCCTTTCCTAGTGATATTAGGAAGAGGAAAGGGGAAGGAAAGAGAGGGAGAGGGAGAGGGAAATAGGGGTCGTGCCCCCTCCCTAGTCCAATTCGGACTCCTCATGGGAGGGGGTGCGCCACCTCCTGGGCTGCTGCCCTCTCTCTCCCCTCAGGCCCACTAAGGCCCAATACTTCCCCGGGGGGTTCCGGTAACCCCTCCGGCACTCCGAATTTCTCCGAAACCACGCGGAACACTTCCGTTGTCCGAATATAGCTGTCGGTGTCAAAACCGGCGGATCTCGGGTAGGGGGTCCCGAACTGTGCATCTAGGCGGATGGTAAAAGGAGACAAGGGACACGATGTTTTTACCCAGGTTTGGGCCCTCTCGATGGAGGTAAAACCCTACTCCTGCTTGATTAATATTGATGATATGGGTAGTACAAGAGTAGATCTACCACGAGATCAGAGAGGCTAAACCCTAGAAGCTAGCCTATGGTATGATTGTTGTTCGTCCTATGGACTAAAACCCTCCGGTTTATATAGACACCGGAGAGGGTTAGGGTTACACAGAGTCGGTTACAACGGAAGGAGATCTACATATCCATATCGCCAAGCTTGCCTTCCACGCCAAGGAAAGTCCCATCCGTACACGGGACGAAGTCTTCAATCTTGTATCTTCATAGTCCAAGAGTCCGGCCAAAGATTATAGTCCGGCTATCCGGACACCCCCTAATCAAGGACTCCCTCAGTAGCCCCTGAACCAGGCTTCAATGACGACGAGTCCGGCGTGCAAATTGTCTTCGGCATTGCAAGGCGGGTTCCTCCTCTGAATACTTCGTAGAAGATTTTGAACACAAGGATAGTGTCCGGCTCTGCAACATAAGTTCCACATATTGCCATAGAGAGAATAATATTTACACTCATCTAATCTGCTGACGTATTCCGTAGCGCGACATCACACCACGGCCAAGCCTTTATTCGAATCGTTTTGTTGTCCCACCTCAGCGTGTTTAGCGAGGCGGTTTCCTTGGCACGTCTTGTCAAAGTAGAGATCGTGCCCCCTTATTCTGGGATTCTCATCAATACGGGCGTGGGTAACCCAACCGCGCCATTGATTATGGCGCTTGGGAGATAAGCGAGTTTTACCAGGCTGGTGGGGGCATGCAGTTTCGTCCGCCCATATAAGGGGATAAGGATCCACCTTTTCACCTACGCCTTCTTCCTCCTTTGCTCATCCATTTTCGCATACTCGAGCTCCAGCGCCCAAGTTCGCACTCCCCACCTCAACCTTCTTCAGCCATGTACGGAGCGGGAGGCAAGTGGATGGTCTCCTCCGTCACGGAGGGACACATCAAAAAGCTGAGGAAGGCCGGATACTTGTCTGACGACATCCCGCATCGGCTTCCCGAAGAGGGGCTGCTCCTCCCCACCCCAAGGCCCCATGAGAGGGTGGTGTTCCTCACCCATTTCCTCCACGGACTAGGTTTTCCTCACCCATTTGACTCATGGTGTTCCTGTATTGCATAGCTTTTCCTGATGCCGAATATATTTATGCAGTCCACCCAAAGACGGGCTCGACACGTCGTCGAGCGGTTCCTTGGATTCGTTGAATGTGAACAGTACTTCACTTCCGTCCACCTCCTCCCCTCACCCTACGAATAACGCCGAGGTGTTGTCCCAGGAGGCTCCAGGCCAGGAGGAGGTGGTCCTGGAGGCACCGCAAGGCGACCTCCCGGACTCCAGGTGCCCAGGGGACAAAGCCCCCAAGGGCTCCAAGTCCGGCTCTGGGCCGGACACCGCTCTGGAACCTTCAAAGATTCCGGAGTCCGACAGGCGGCCCCCTAAGAAGAAGGGCAAGCCTACGACGCCGGTGACCTTCCCCCAACCGGAGGCACCAGATAACTTGCTGGAGGTGCTTAACGGCGCCTCCATCGACGAGGAGCACCGCACTATTATGAGTGCGGTGATTCAGAAGGTTCAGTCTGCTAATAGCGGGCTGACCGAAGCATGTGCCAGCCTGTTGACAGGCTTTGAGGTATGTAAAAGATATGTAAAAATATTATCGCATAGATAGTAGCCCCTGATGCTCTGTTTGGCGTTCGGAAAGAAAAGTCGAATAGAGGATCTAATAACATTCGCAGGAGTCTAACAAAAGTAAGTCAATATGCGTATGCAGGCTTTGCTGCTGGCGTCCACCGCACTGACTGCGGAGGTGGACACGCTGAAGCAGAACCTTGAGCGGTCCGAGCAAGAGCTCGGCCTTGCCAAGAAGCAGCTCAAGGACAAAGAAGGTAAGAGATACCTTATTGAAATATATAAAAGGTGCAATTGCAAGAAAATGACAGGATTGATTTGGCTATTGTAGGGGCCACAACTAAGGTGGCAACCCTTAAGCAAGCGTTGTCCGAGGCCGAAGAGAAGGCGGCCATGGAGCGTACCGAGTGGGAGAAGCAGGAGGCGCGAGTTGGCGAGGTGCAGCAAGAGCTCCAGGCTCTCATGAAAAAACATGAGAGTTTGGAGCTTGACTCGAAGACACGAGAATCCGAGCTCGCTGCGGCCATTGAAAATATCAAGTATGCCAAGGCCGAAGCCGAGAAGGCCCTCCAAGAACTTGAGGCGATGAAGAAGATAGCGGTGGGTAAGGCTTTCTTTATGCAAAGTAAGCATGTGAAAGTGAATACTTGTTACTTACCCGAATCCGGATCTCTCCAGGAGCATTCACAGATTTGCCCCGCAGCGTGTCCGATGCCGCCGCCTTCTATCGAGCCGAGGAGGGAAGCTTGATGGAGAAGGTCTTCTGGTCTCAGTACGCTGAGGCCGGACACCCGGTGCCTTTGAGCGACCAGTTGAAGCAACTGGTCGAGCTCCACAAGGTGGCCGAACAGGCCCTGAAGGGCTTTATAGTTTGGCTGTGGCCTAGAGAGGCCCTTCCTAGGAGCTACTTCAGGCTGGTGAGGTGGCTGGTGGACGCATGTCCAAGGCTTGAGGTCGTCAAGCGCTCCATCTGCATCGAGGGTGCCCGTAGGGCCCTTACCCGTGCTAAAGTGCATTGGGGTAAATTGGATGCTGTGAAGCTTGTGAAGGACGGGCCGCTGCAGGGCAAGGAGCATCGCCACCCCGAGATGTATTACGAGGGTGTCTTGAAGGGTGCCCGCCTTGTGGCGGATGAATGCTCGAAATATGTGATATTTGAGTGAAATGTTTGTTCGTTTTATCCTGTGCGCTGAAAACTTGTTCATATGCGCTATGCTACGCTTGTTTAATTTAAAATATTACCTTCTGTGCGGCCGTTTATTACATTTGAGAGATGGCGAGTCGTCGGCTTCTGCCCCCATGCCATGAGTGCTGGGGTGTTCGGGATAAACCTGAGAACTCTTTTTCCCATTCTTGGGTCCTTCGCGGGAGGTGCTCAGCACAACGAACAAGGCAATCGGATTATAATGCGTTATCACTCTCACTTAGCCATAGAATTCTATAATTTTAAATTTTGGCGAAGCCCCTAGTATTCGGAAGACCGAGTTCGGGGCGCCATACACGCCTAGGCCGGACAAAGACGGCTCCTCGCTCTAAGCGGCATAAGTCTTTAAGGACTCGAAACCTTCCCGAACAGCGACCAGCTCTCGCCCTATCATGACAGTCAGTTTTAGCTTTCTCTACTGAGGTGCTTAGGCCCAGCTCAACTGGGGCACAATCGCAGTAGTTCTCCCAGCGCTACCTTAGACGATATAGCGGAACGTAAGGTACCAAAACATGGGAGCCGGGCAAACCCAACTATTGACCAAAGACATGATTCGGAGCTGATGCATATAATGCTATAAGATCGGAGGGCCGCACTTGTGAAAGTGTTCAGACTTCTCACGCCGTGTTATGGGGTGCTTGAGCCCCTGGCGTATTGGCCGTACCAAAGTGTACGGGTGCTAACTGTCATAACTGAACATATATATTTAAAAAAGAAATGAATAGAGAATGCAGTAATAAGCTGAAGCTAAGCATTGTTTATTAAAATGCTGCTGTAAAAGCAGAACGATACAAATAGTGCAATAAGCAAGAGATTGGACTATTTGACATGTCCCCCTCCAGGGGCGAGCTGCGAGATGATATGTAAGACAGGTATGTTGCTCGTTATAGAGACCACCTGAGAATTCGGCGTAGCTTCCTGCCTCATTGGTTGTTGCATCGTGTGTTCAACGATTGTACTGCCGGACAGGCCTTCCGTATGATGGAGTCCTGAAAGTAAGAAAAAATGACGAAATCGGGAGCCCCTAGTGCGGTCGAGCCGCATTTAGGGCATGCCGTGGACGTGCCCCTCCCATGTGCCCATGGAATTTTCAGAGCGTAATTATGTACGCGTAGTATTGATTTCATAGTTTCGCGAGGGCTGGGGTTGGGGCCGTATTGCTACGCTTGCTCGGAACGTGCCAGGCGGTCTTGTTGTAGGTTACTCCGGGCGCGCTTGACAGTGTCCGAACGTTTTAAAGCCGGACTGGAGAATTGCCTTGAGAGGCTGCTCTGTACTTCCGCTGCCAGCACCGCCGTATGCTCCTTCGTTTAGAGAGAGCGTTCGGTGTTTCCATTGACCGTAATGACTTATTGAGGGCCTGGCATCTTGAGATTGAGGTATTCATAGTGCGTCACCGCATTGAATTTTGCAAATGCGGTTCGTCCGAGCAGTGCGTGATAGCCACTGCGGAACGGGACTATGTCGAAGATTAACTCCTCGCTTCGGAAATTATCCAGGGATCCCAAGACCACTTCGAGTGTAACTGAGCCAGTACAGTTGGCCTCTACACCTGGTATGACACCTTTAAAGGTCGTTTTTGTGGGTTTAATCCTTGAGGGATATATGCCCATTTTCCGCACTGTATCCTGATAAAGCAGGTTCAGGCTGCTGCCGCCGTCCATAAGGACTCTAGTGAGGTGAAATCCATCAATGATTGGGTCAAGAACCAATGCGGCGAATCCGCCATGACATATGCTAGTGGGGTGGTCCCTTCGATCAAAAGTGATCGGGCAGGAGGACCATGGGTTGAACTTTGGGGAGACTGGCTCTAACGCATATACGTCCCTGAGTGCACGCTTCCGCTCCCGCTTGGGGATGTGGGTTGCGTATATCATGTTCACCATCTGCACTTGTGGGGGGAAACCCTTCTGTCCACTATTTTTCGGCGGGCGGGGCTCCTCCTCGTCATCGCTATGCAGCCCCTTGTCTCTGTTTTTGGCGTGTAACTTGCCTGCCTGCTTGAACACCCAACAATCCCTGTTGGTGTGATTGGCTGGCTTTTCGGGGGTGCCATGTATCTGGCAAGAGCGATCGAGTATTCGGTCCAAACTGGACGGGCCCGGAGTATTTCTCTTGAATGGCTTTTTTTCCGCTGACCGGGTTTAGAGCCTCTGAATCCGGCATTAACTGCCGTATCCTCAGCACTGTCACCGTTAATGCGGCACTTGTGCTTGTTGCGACGCGACCTGCCATTGCTGTCCTTGGTATCCGAATTACCAGGGCTCTTGGTCATGTTATTACTACGAGCTAGCCAGCTATCTTCTCCCGCGCAAAAGCGGGTCATGAGTGTCGTGAGGGCTGCCATGGATTTCGGCTTTTCCTGTCCTAGGTGCCGGGCAAGCCACTCATCACGGATGTTGTGTTTGAAGGCTGCTAGGGCCTCTGCGTCCGGACAGTCGACGATTTGATTTTTCTTGGTTAGGAACCGTATCCAGAATTGCCTGGCCGATTCCTCTGGCTGCTGAATTATGTGGCTTAGGTCATTGGCGTCTGGTGGTCGCACATAGGTGCCCTGGAAATTGTCGAGGAATGCGGCTTCCAGGTCCTCCTAACAACCAATTGATTTTGCTGGCAGGCTGTTAAGCCAATGCCGAGCTGGTCCTTTAAGCTTGAGTGGGAGGTATTTGATGGCGTGTAGATCATCGCCACGGGCCATGTGGATATGAAGGACATAATCTTCGATCCATACCGCAGGATCTGTTGTGCCATCGTATGATTCGATGTTTACAGGTTTGAAACCCTCTGGGATTTGATGATCCATTACTTCATCTGTGAAGCATAGTGGGTGTGCGGCGCCTATGTACTGGGCTATATCACGACGTAGCTCGAATGAGCTTTGTCTGCTGCGTTCGGCTCGGCTGGATTTGCTGTATCCGGCATGCCGGTTATCATCTTGAGTCATGGGGCGCCCCCGCGATCCGTAGATCGATCTTGTTTGCTTTGCCTTGTCCTCCAACATATCGCGCAGGTCTAGAGCGTTTCCCCGTGCCTTGGTGTTTTTTGAGCGACGCCGGGGTGCGGCTTGAACGGAGGGCCGTGAGGCCTCTTTGTCGCGGCCACGAGGTGGCCGATCGGCCGCGTCATGCGCTGGTGATGTAGGTTTAGGTGCTTCCTCCTCTAATCGGGTAGCAGCCTGCGCTTTGGGTAGCTCTTGGAGGGGCGTTCGAGTTCATACTCTTCGGCCGCTAGGACTTCAGTCCCTCCAGAAAGCGCTCTTGTTCGGCGGGATCCTCAGGCAGGACAAATTCGTCATCGCCGAGGCTTGCCTCATCTTCGGAGGGAGGCATATAATTATCATCCTCCTCCTCTCTGTCTATCGCCCTCTCTGGAGGGCTGGCTTCTCCATCCTCCTGCGCTGAGTCTTGCTGGAGGGAGTTGTCTTCGGCACTGTCCGGGGTGTTATTATCTCCGGTGCCGGTTTCACCGTTTTTGCTTTGGCGGGACTTAGAGCGGCACCGCTGACGCCGACGCTTTGGTTGCTTCTTGGAGGGGTCATCCCCTGTTGTTCCGTCGCCATTGCCTTCTTTGGGTGTATCCACCATATATATGTCATATGACGAGGTGGCTTTCCAGTGCCCTATAGGCACTGGTTCCTGTTCGTCTCCTACATCATCGTCCATATCGTCGATGTCTTTGGAGTCGAAGTCTAGCATGTCGGTTAAATCATTGACAGTGGCTACGAAGTGGGTGGTGGGTGGGCATCGAATTTCTTCGTCGTCCGCATCCCAATCCTATTGGCCATAATCCGGCCAGGACTCTCCTGACAAAGAGAGAGACCTTAGTGAATTCAGAATATCGCCGAAGAGCGAGTGCTCAAAGATATCCGCTTTGGTGAATTCCATGATCGGCTCCCAATCGGATTCGATTGGCAAGGGCGCGGGGGGCTTGGAGTCCGGAGAGGAGTCCGACACCTTGGAGTCACGGGCTTCGCAGAGGATAAGGCTGGTGTTCGGCTCGATCGCCGTAGAGATTGCAGCCCCCGAGGCGGTGTCCAGCCACCCATCCTCGATTGGTGCAGTCGGCTCCGAGCTAAGGGTCGGAGCGGACACGGGTGCGGCCTCCAGGGCACTGTCCGGTGGCAGAGCTAGATCATGCCCTTCGTGACAGTGCGGCGCGCCCGGCTGTGGCTCGAATCCATCGAAGATCAAGTCTCCGCGGATATCAGCCTTGTAGTTCAAGCTTCCAAATCTGACCTGATGGCCAGGGGCGTAGCTTTCAATCTGCTCCAGATGGCCAAGCGAATTGGCCCGCAGTGAAAAGCCGCCGAATACGAAGATCTGTCCGGGGAGAAAGTCTCACCTGGACCGCATCACCGTTGATGATCGGAGGAGCCATCGGGCCTACAAGTGACGACACAGAGGAACTCTCAATGAAAGCACCAATGTTGGTGTCAAAACCGGCGGATCTCGGGTAGGGGGTCCCGAACTGTGCGTCTAGGCGGATGGTAACAGGAGACAAGGGACACGATGTTTTTACCCAGGTTCGGGCCCTCTCGATGGAGGTAAACCCTACTCCCGCTTGATTAATATTGATGATATGGGTAGTACAAGAGTAGATCTACCACGAGATCAGAGAGGCTAAACCCTAGAAGCTAGCCTATGGTATGATTGTTGCTCGTCCTACGGACTAAAACCCTCCGGTTTATATATACACCGGAGAGGGTTAGGGTTACATAGAGTCAGTTACAACGGAAGGAGATCTACATATCCGTATCGCCAAGCTTGCCTTCCACGCCAAGGAAAGTCCCATCCGGCACGGGACGAAGTCTTCAATCTTGTATCTTCATAGTCCAGGAGTCCGGCCAAAGGTTATAGTCCGGCTATCCGGACACCCCCTAATCAATGACTCCCTCAATAGCCGTCCAATATATCAATCTTTACGCCTCGACCATTTCGAGACTCCTCTTCATGTCCGTGACCACATCCGGGACATCGAACTACCTTCGGTACATCAAAACACATAAACTCATAATACCGATCGTTACAGAACTTTAAGCGTGCGGACCCTATGGGTTTGAGAACTATGTAGACATGACCGAGACACGTCTCTGGTCAATAACCAATAGCGGAACCTGGATGCTCATATTGGTTCCTACATATTCTACGAAGATCTTTATCGGTCAAACTGCATAACAACATACGTTGTTCCCTTTGTCATCGGTATGTTACTTGCCCGAGATTCGATCGTCGGTATCTCAATACCTAGCTCAATCTCATTACCGGCAAGTCTCTTTACTCGTTCTGTAATGCATCATCTCGCAACTAAATCATTAGTTGCATTGCTTGCAAGGCTTATAGTGATGTGCATTACCGAGAGGGCCCAGAGATACCTCTCCGATAATCGGAGTGACAAATCCTAATATCGATCTATGCCAACTCAACAAGTACCATCAGACACACCTATAGAGCACCGTTATAATCACCCAGTTACGTTGTGACGTTTGGTAGCACACAAAGTGTTCCTTCGGTAATCGGGAGTTGCATAATCTCATAGTCATATGAACATGTATAAGTTATGAAGAAAGCAATAGCAGTAAACTAAAACGATCAAGTGCTAAGCTAACGGAATGGGTCAAGTCAATCAAATCATTCTCCTAAGGATGTGGTCCCGTTTATCAAGTGACAACTCATGTCTATGGTTAGGAAACTTAACCATCTTTTATCAACGAGCTAGTCAAGTAGAGGCATACTAGTGACACTCTGTTTGTCTATGTATGCACACATGTATTATGTTTCCGGTTAATACAATTCTAGCATGAATAATAAACATTTATCATGATATAAGGAAATAAATAATAACTTTATTATTGCCTCTAGGGCACATTTCCTTCAAAAAATTCCTATAAATACATAAACCCCTAGAAAGAAACCTAGATCGGGAGTTCCGCCGCCGCAAGCCTCTGTAGCCACCAAAAACCAATTGGGACCCTGTTCCGGCACCCTGCCGGAGGGGGGATCCATCACCGGTGGCCATCTTCATCATCCCGGCGCTCTCCATGACGAGGAGGGAGTAGTTCACCCTCAGGGTTGAGGGTATGTACTAGTAGCTATGTGTTTGATCTCTCTCTCTCTCTCTCGTGTTCTTGATTCGGCACGATCTTGATGTATCGCGAGCTTTGCTATTATAGTTGGATCTTATGATGTTTCTCCCCCTCTACTCTCTTGTAATGGATTGAGTTTTCCCTTTGAAGTTATATTATTGGATCGAGTCTTTAAGGATTTGAGGACACTTGATGTATGTCTTGCATGTGCTTATCTGTGGTGACAATGGGATATTCACGTGATCTACTTGATGTATGTTTTGGTGATCAACTTGTGGGTTCAGTGACCTTGTGAACTTATGCATAGGGGTTGGCACACATTTTCATCTTGACTCTCCGGTAGAAACTTTGGGGAACTTTTTGAAGTACTTTGTGTTGGTTTGAATAGATGAATCTGAGATTGTGTGATGCATGTCATATAATCATACTCGCGAATACTTGTGGTGCAATTGGAGTATCTAGGTGACATTAGGGTTTTGGTTGATTTGTATCTTAAGGTGTTATTCTAGTACGAACTCTAGGATAGATTGAACGGAAAGAATAGTTTCGTGTTATTTTACTACGGACACTTGAATAGATCGATCAGAAAGAATAACTTTGAGGTGGTTTCGTACCCTACAATAATCTCTTTGTTTGTTCTCCGCTATTAGTGACTTTGGAGTGACTATTTGTTGCATGTTGAGGGATAGTTATATGATCTAATTATTATTGTTGGGAGAACTTGCACTAGTTAAAGTATGAACCCTAGGACTTATTTCCTAGCATTGCAATACCGTTTACGCTCACTTTTACCACTTGTTACTTTGTTGTTTTTATAATTTCAGATTACAAAAATCCATATCTACTATCTATATTGCACTTGTATCACCATCTCTTCATCGAACTAGTGCACCTATAAAATTTACCATTGTATTGGGTGTGTTGGGGACACTAGAGACTCTTTGTTATTTGGTTGCAGGGTTGCTTGAGAGACACCATCTTCATCCTATGCCTCCCACGGATTGATAAACCTTATTGCTACTGTCCTACAAACCTCTACACTTGGAGGCCCAACAACATCTACAAGAAGAAGGTTGTGTAGTAGACATCAAGCTCTTTTCTCGCGCTGTTGACAGGGAGGCTAGGTAAGCGGCACTAACACCCATCAACTAAGCTCTTATCTGGCGCCGTTGCCGGTGAAGTTAGTGCTTGAAGGTATATCCTTAGTTCTTGCAATCGAATCTTTTTGTTTCTTATTTTATCACTAGTCTATAAGAGAAAACTACAAAAAAAATGGAATTCAGGATGCCCCATATGCTTTATCTTTTTAATGTCTTTCGTGAAAATAAGAATTCTGATAATTGTGCTCAAGTGCTAGAAGAAGAATGCATTAGAATGTTTAGCACTAAATATTTGAATTATGAGCTCTATTGCAATGTTGTTAGTATGAATTACTTGAATATCCATGATGCTAATGATATGCAAAGCCACAAGCTTGGGGATGCTATGTTTGATGAAGATGATATTTTTAATCCTCCAAGTTTTGATGAGCAAATTTATAATGATGAAAGCATGCCTCTGATACGTCTCCAACGTATCTATAATTTTGTATTGCTCCATGCTATATTATCTAATGTTTTGGACTATATTGGGCTTTATTTTCCACTTTTATATTACTTTTGGGACTAACCTATTAACCGGAGGCCCAGCCCAGAACTGCTGTTTTTTGCCTATTTCAGTGTTTCGAAGAAACGAAATATCAAACGGAGTCCAAACGGAATGAAACCTTTGGGAACGTGACTTTCTCAACAGATATGATCCAGGAGACTTGGAACCTCCGTCAAGAAAGCCATGAGGCGGTCACGAGGGTGGAGGGCGCCCCCCTAGGGCGCGCCCCCTGCCTCGTGGTCCCCTCGAAGCTCCACCGACGTACTCCTTCCTCCTATATATACCTACGTACCCCCAAACGATCAGATACGCGGCCAAAAACCTAATTCCACTGCCGCAACCTTCTGTACCCACGAGATCCCATCTTGGGGCCTATTCCGGAGCTCCACCGGAGAGGGCATCCACCACGGAGGGCTTCTACATCATCATAGCCCCTCCGATGACGTGTCAGTAGTTTACCTTACACCTTCGGGTCCATAGTTAGTAGCTAGATGGCTTCTTCTCTCTTTTTGGATCTCAATACAATGTTCTCCCCCTCTCTCGTGGAGATCTATTCGATGTAATCTTCTTTTTGCGGTGTGTTTGTTGAGATCGATGAATTGTGGGTTTATGATCAAGTCTATCTATGAACAATATTTGAATCTTCTCTGAATTCTTTTATGTATGATTGGTTATCTTTGCAAGTCTCTTCGAATTATCAGTTTGGTTTGGCCTACTAGATTGGTTTTTCTTGCAATGGGAGAAGTGCTTAGCTTTGGGTTCAACCTTGCGGTGTCCTTTCCCAGTGACAGCAGGGGCAGCAAGGCACGTATTGTATTGTTGCCATCGAGGATAACAAGATGGGTTTTTTATCATAGTGCATGAAACTATACCTCTACATCATGTCATCTTTAAGGAGTTACTCTGTTTTTAACTTAATACTCTAGATGCATGCTGGATAGCGGTCGATGAGTGGAGTAATAGTAGTAGATGCAGGCAGGAGTCGGTCTACTTGTCTCAGACGTAACGCCTATATACATGATCATACCTAGATATTCTCATAACTATGCTCAATTCTTTCAATTGCTCAACAGTAATTTGTTCACCCATCGTAGAATACTTATGCTCTTGAGAGAAGCCACTAGTGAAATCTATGGCCCCCGGGTCTATTCTCATCATACCAATCTCCATCACTTTATTATTGCTTTGCTTTTTTACTTTGCCTTTTACTTTTTACTTTGCATCTCTATATCAAAAATACCAAAAATATTATCTATCATCTTTATCAGATCTCACTCTCGTAAGTGACCGTGAAGGGCTTGACAACCCCTAATCGCGTTGGTTGCGTTGAGCTATTTGTTTTGTGTGGGTACGAGGGACTCACGCATAGCCTCCTACTGGATTGATACCTTGGTTCTGAAAAACTGAGGGAAATACTTACTCTACTCTGCTGCATCACCCTTTCCTCTTCAAGGAAATCCAACGCAGTGATCAAGAGGTAGCAGGAAGATTTCTGGCGCCGTTACCGGGGAGTCTACGCAAAATTCAACATACCAAGTACCCATCACAATCCCTTATCTCCTGCACTACATTATTTTCCATTTGCCTCTCGTTTTCGTCTCCACCACTTCACCCTTGCCGTTTTATTCGCCCTCTCTTTTCCGTTTGCCTTTTTCTCGCTTGCTTCTTGTTTGCTCGTGTTGCCATGTGCCTTCTATATGCTTGCATCTTCGTTTGCTGAAAATCTATTGATATGGATCCACTTAAAGTATTCTACTTGGATCATCTTTGATCCTTATGTGCTCGTGCTGAAACCCCAACTAGCCTAGTTGATGGGAAATCTTTAGATGAGCATGCTCATTTTGTGCGTCATCGTTTGTCTGAAAAGGGGAAGCTCTTATGGCATCGTATAAATAGTTTGCTATGCTATGCTTGGAATCTTTGTGAAATGTGTGATTTGACTTGTTGCTCTAAGAACCCTAAAAAACACCTTCCCTACCTATGTGAGTTCAATGATAATGAAATCTTATCTTCTTATGCAAAGGGTGTTTATAGTTACTATGATATTGAACAAATTGAAGAATTGTCATTTTTAAGGGTGCTCATGAAGTTGCTTCTTTGATTGAGAAGTATGATTTTACTCTCAACAAATCTGAAAATTCCGTCATACTTAAATATTGTAATGAAAACCTTGCTCACAATGTCCATGTCAAAGAATTTATTGAAAGAATGACCGTTGCTTTGGAAGAAAATAATGATATGCATGAATCTATAGATAATTATGATTCTGATGATTTGATCGAAATATCCCTTGATGAACATGATGCTTGCTATTCTTGTGGCCATCATGCCAATATTTATAAAGATGAATTTGCTTTAGTTCCATATGTTAAACATGAGACCGTTGCTATTGCACCCATACTTGGTAGTTCCTTTGATGAAAAGCATGACTGCAATGATGTTGTTATAAATTATCTTGATGTCAATTGTGCTAATAATATGCAAAACCCTAAGCTTGGGGATGCTAGTTTTGCTATGACCACTATTTGTTGCAATGATCATGATTGGGGTGATTTTTCTTATGATCTTGAAAATTTATTTAATCCCCACGATGAATATGAGATTGATAATATTGTTTGCAATAATATTGAAAGTGGGTTTGGAAGAGTGTCAACTTTAGATCCCACATATTTGGAGAATATTCAATCTTCTGAAATTTTTGATAAAAGTGTGTTTGGAGAGGTCATGACTCTAGTTAATGTTAATCCCACTATTTTGAAAGAGTGTCAACTTTGCATGCATGTGGATAGTGTTAAGAATATGTTTTGTGATAACTATATTGTTGAATTTTCTTATGATCCTACATGTAATTATTATGAGAGAGGAAAATATGGTTGTAGAAATTTCCATGTTACTAAATTACCTCTCGTTATGTTGACATTGCTATTGTTTCTTTCCGCTTCCTTGCATAGGCTAGTTTTTGCTTGCATTGATAATTTGTTTTCCTATAAGATGCCTATGCATAGGAAGTATGTTATACTTAGATGTGTTTGTCATGTATTTTATGATGCTCTCGTTGTGCTCCAATTCTTGTCTTTCACATGAGCATCATTGAAATCTTAATGCCTAGCTAAAAAGGCTTTAAAGAAAAGCGCTTGTTGGGAGGCAACCCAATTTTATTTTTAGTTTTTTTAGTTTTTGCTTCTGTTTAGGAATAACTAATCCATCTACCTTCTGTTTAGATGTGGTTTTATGTTTTAATTAGTGTTTGTGCCAAGTTAAACCTATACTATCTTCTTGGATGATAGTTATTTGATCTTGCTGTAATTTCCAGAAACTTTCTGTTCACGAAAACAATTGTTAAAAATCACCAGAACGTGATAAAATACTGATTCCAATTGCTTCTGATCAATACACAAATTGTCTAGGTCGTCCTATTTTGGTAGATTTTTTGGAGTTCCAGAAGTTTTCGTTAGTTACAGATTACTACAGACTATTCTGTTCATGACAGATTCTCTTTTTTTCGTGTGTTGTTTGCTTATTTTGATGAGTCTATGGCTAGTAAAATAGTTTATAAACCAGAGAAAAGTTGGAATACAGTAGGTTTAACACCAATATAATTAGATAATGAGTTCATTACAGTACCTTGAAGTGGTCTTTTTTTTCTTTCGCTAACGGAGCTCACGAGATTTCTGTTGAGATTTGTGTTGTGAAGTTTTCAAGTTTTGGGTGAAATCTTTTGATGGATTATGGAACAAGGAGTGGCAAGAGCCTAAGATTGGGTATGCACATGGCACCCCCAAGATAATCCAAGGACACCAAAAAGTCAAAGCTTGGGGATGCCCCGGAAGGCATCCCCTCTTTCGTCTACTTCCATCGGTAATTTTACTTGGAGCTATATTTTTATTCACCACATGATATGTGTTTTGCTTGGAGAGTCTTGTATGATTTGAGTCTTTGCTTTTGAGTCTATCACAATCATCCTTGCTGTACACACCTTTTGAGAGAGCCATGAATGAATTGAAATTTGATAGAATACTCTATGTGCTTCACTTATATCTTTTGAGCTATATAGTTTTGCTCTAGTGCTTCACTTATATCTTTTAGAGCATGGTGGTGGATTTGTTTTATAGAAACTATTGATCTCTCATGCTTCACTTAGATTATTTTGAGAGTCTTAAATAGCATGGTAATTTGCTTAATAATAATAATATGCTTGGTATTCAAGATTTGTAAAACTTTCTTTTGAGTGCATTGAATACTTAGAAAAGTTAGATGCTCGATAATTGTTTTGAGATATGAAGATGGTGATATTAGAGTCATGCTAGTTGAGTAGTTGTGAATTTGAGAAATACTTGTGTTAAAGTTTGTGATTCTCGTAGCATGCACATATGGTGAACCGTTATGTGATGAAGTCGGAGCATGATTTATTTATTGATTGTCTTCCTTATGAGTGGCGGTCGGGGACGAGCGATGGTCTTTTCCTACCAATCTATCCCCCTAGGAGCATGCGCGTAATACTTTGCTTTGATAACTTCTAGATTTTTGCAATAAGTATATGAGTTCTTTATGACTAATGTTGAGTCCATCGATTATACGCACTTTTTGCTATCCTTCCACCATTGCTAGCCTCTCTAATACCGCGCACCTTTCGCCGGTATCATACACCCACCATATACCTTCCTCAAAATAGCCACCATACCTACCTATCATGGCATTTCCATAGCCATTCCGAGATATATTGCCATGCCACTTTCCACCGTTCCATTTATTATGACACGCTCCATCATTGTCATATTGCTAGCATGATCATGTAGTGGACATCGTATTTGTGGCAAAGCCACCGTTCATAATGGTTTCATACATGTCACTCTTGATTCATTGCATATCCCGGTACACCGCCAGAAGCATTCATATAGAGTCATATTTTGTTCTAAGTATCGAGTTGTAATTGTTGAGTTGTAAGAAAAATAAAAGTGTGATGATCATCATTTTTAGAGCATTGTCCGAAGTGAGGAAAGAATGATGGAGACTATGATTCCCCCACAAGTCGGGATGAGACTCCGGACGAAAAATAAAAAGAAGAAGAAAAAAAGGAGGCCATAAAAAAGGAGAAAAGGCCCAAATAAAAAAAGAGAAAAAAATGAGAGAAAAAGAGATAAGGGACAATGTTACTATCCTTTTACCACACTTGTGCTTCAAAGTAGCACCATGATCCTCACGATAGAGAGTCTCTCATTCTGTCACTTTCATATACTAGTGGGAATTTTTCATTAGAGAACTTGGCTTGTATATTCCAATGATGGGCTTCCTCAAAATGCCCTAGGTCTTCGTGAGCAAGCAAGTTGGATGCACACCCACTTAGTTTCTTTTGTTGAGCTTTCATATACTTATAGCTCTAGTGCATCCGTTGCATGGAAATCCCTACTCACCCACATTGATATCTATTGATGGGCATCTCCATAGCCCATTGATACGCCTAGTTGATGTGAGACTATCTTCCCTCTTTTTGTCTTCTCCACAACCACCATTCTATTCCACATATAGTGCTATATCCATGGCTCACGCTCATGTATTGCGTGAAGATCGAAAAAGTTTTGAAAATGTCAAAAGTATGATACAATTGGTTGGCTTTTCATCGGGGTTGTGCATGATTTAAATACTTTGTGTGGTGAAGATAGAGCATAGCCAGACTATACGATTTTGTAGGGATAACTTTCTTTGGCCATGTTATTTTGAGAAGACATAATTGCTTTATTAGTATGCTTGAAGTATTACTATTTTTTATGTCAATATGAACTTTTGTCTTGAATCTTTCGGATCTGAAAATTCATACCACAATTAAGAATAATTACATTCAAATTATGCCAAGTAGCACTCCGCATCAAATATTCTTTTTTATCATTTACCTACTCGAGGACGAGCAGGAATTAAGCTTGGGGATGCCTGATACGTCTCCAACGTATCTATAATCTTTGATTGCTCCATGCTATATTGTCTACTGTTTTGGACTATATTGGGCTTTATTTTCCACTTTTATGTTACTTTTGGGACTAACCTATTAACCGGAGGCCCAGCCCAGTCAGTGTTTCGAAGAAACGGAATATCAAACGGAGTCCAAATGGAATGAAACCTTCGGGAACGTAATTTTCTCAACAGATATGATCCAGGAGACTTGGACCCTTCGTCAAGAAAGCCATGAGGCGGTCACGAGGGTGGAGGGCGCCCCCCTAGGGCGCGCCCCCTGCCTCGTGGGCCCCCCGAAGCTCCACCGACGTACTCCTTCCTCCTATATATACCTATGTACCCCCAAACGATCAGATACGGAGCCAAAAACCTAATTCCACCACCGCAACCTTCTGTACCCACGAGATCCCATCTTGGGGCCTGTTCCGGAGCTCCGCCGGAGAGGGCATCCACCACGGAGGGCGTCTACATCATCATAACACCTCCGATGAAGTGTGAGTAGTTTACCTCAGACCTTCGGCTCCATAGTTAGTAGCTAGATGGCTTCTTCTCTCTTTTTGGATCTCAATACAATGTTCTCCCCCTCTCTCGTGTAGATCTATTCGATGTAATCTTCTTTTTGCGGTGTTTTTGTTGAGATCGATGAATTGTGGGTTTATGATCAAGTCTATCTATGAACAATATTTGAATCTTCTCTAAATTCTTTTATGTATGATTGGTTATCTTTGCAAGTCTCTTCGAACTATCAGTTTGGTTTGGCCTATTAGATTGGTTTTTCTTGCAATGGGAGAAGTGCTCAACTTTGGGTTCAATCTTGCGGTGTCCTTTCCCAGTGACAGCAGGGGCAGCAAGGCACGTATTGTATTGTTGCCATCGAGGATAACAAGATGGGGTTTTTATCATATTGCATGAAACTATCCCTCTACATCATGTCATCTTCCTTAAGGCGTTACTCTATTTTTAACTTAATACTCTAGATGCATGCTGGATAGCGGTCGATGAGTGGAGTAATAGTAGTAGATGCAGGCAGGAGTCGGTCTACTTGTCTCGTACGTGATGCCTATATACATGATCATACCTAGATATTCTCATAACTATGCTCAATTATGTCAATTGCTCAACAGTAATTTGTTCACCCACCGTAGAGTACTTATGCTCTTGAGAGAAGTCACTACTGAAATCTATGGCCCCCGGGTCTATTCTCATCATATCAATCTCCATCACTTTATTATTGCTTTGCTTTTTTACTTTGCCTTTTACTTTTTACTTTGCATCTCTATATAAAAAATACCAAAAATATTATTTATCATCTCTATCAGATCTCAATCTTGTAAGTGACAGTGAAGGGCTTGACAACCCCTAATCGCGTTGGTTGCGTTGAGCTATTTGTTTTGTGTAGGTACCAGGGACTCGCGCGTAGTCTCCTACTAGATTGATACATTGGTTCTCAAAAACTAAGGGAAATGCTTACTCTACTCTGGTGCATCACCCTTTCCTCTTCAAGGAAATCCAACGCAGTGCTCAAGAGGTAGCAGCCTCCTATCTATGATGATTATTGTGATGACATGTATGCTATAAAGAATAATGATAACCATGAAAATTGTCATCTTGATTTTAATTTTCAATCCCATGATAGTTATTTTGTTGAGTTTGCTCCCACTATTATGAATGAGAAGAAATTAGCTTATGTGGAGAGTAATAAAATTTCTATGCTTGTAGATCATGAAAAGAATGCTTTATGTGATAGTTATATTGTTGAATTCATTCACGATGCTACTAAAATTTATTATGAGGGAGGAATATATGCTTGTAGGAATTGCAATAATATCAAGTTTCCTCTCTATGTGCTTAAAATCTTGAAGTTATACTTGTTTTGCTTTCCTATCCTAGTTGATTCTTGTTCCCATAAACTGTTTGCTCACAAAATCCCTATGCATAGATGTGGGTTAGACTTAAATGTTCTAGTAATATTATTCATGATGCTCTCTATATGTTTCAGTTCTTATCTTTTATGCGAGCATCATTGAAATCATCATGCCTAGCTAAAAGGCATTAATGAAAACCTCTTGTTGGGAGATAAACCAATGTTTACCCCTACTGTTTTTGTGTGTTCACATGATTAAGCTACTTTAGTAATCATGTTTTATAGCTTTTGTTTCAATAAAGTGCCAAGTAGAACCTTTGGGAAGACTTAGGTGAAAGTTAATGTGATCTTGCTGTAAAAAACAGAAACTTCACGCTCACGAGATTAGATGTCATTTTTAACTGAAGAGTGATTAGATGTCATCCTCACGTCCACCAATTTATTTCAGAATTTTTAGTGTTACAGAAGTATTCGAATGATACGGATTGCTACAGACTGTTCTGTTTTTGACAGATTCTGTTTTCTATGTGTTGTTTGCTTATTATGATGAATCTATGAGTAGTATAGGAGGGTATGAACCATGGAGAAGTTGGAATACAGGAGATATTACACCAATATTGTCGGTGTACTAAAATAGGGGTACCTTAGTACCCCGAACTTGTGCACGGGCAGTCGTAGCCCCCCGCGGCAAGGCTTGCCGGGCGATCGCCAAGACTCTCCGTGGTCCCTTTTTGGGCCATCCAAGAACAAAGTATTTGAGCCAAGGCCCCGGCAGGAGGAGCCTGCCGGGAAGGCCACCCGAAGAGAGCAAGGCCCCGGCAAGAGGATCTTGCCAGGACGACCGCACGAAGCACGAGACCCCGGCAAGAGGAGCTTGCCGGGAAGGCCAACCACGGCACGACAAGGACCTGGCCACGACGCGCCCCGCGCTCCGGCAGGGCCCGGTGAGCGACGAGCTCCCGGGCGCGACTAGACATCCACCGCGGCAAGGCGCTTGCCGCGGCAAGTTACCACCCCGTGCCCGCGCTCCAGCTCACCCACCAACGTGTCGCTCTGGGGGCATCCCAGGCGCACATGGCGGGAGGATGCGTAGCCAGGGGCATGCGGTGGCGAAGCGAAGCTGACGGAGTAGCCATCGTGGCAAACGGTGGCGCTCCTGACGGTCCACTTCCCTGCACCGTCTGGGCGACGCGGACGGGCATTTAATGCCCTTGTCCCCCGCCGTCAGAGTTAGGTATGATAGCACTATACAGCCACTGTGCAGGCAGTTGTACCCACTACAGCATTCTACCATTTTTGCCCCCACCTACGCTGCCACCTGTGGGTAACCCCTTGAGCATATAAAAGGAGGCCCCATGCGCACGTAGAGGGGGGGATGAGACCCATCGTCACGCTCGACCTCGCCAGCAGCTCGTGTGTACTGTAGCACCGCGCGCTCCCGAGCAAGAACACAATACAATCCACCAAGCAGCAGTAGGGTTTTACGCATCCTTGCGGCCCGAAGCTGGGTAAAATCCCTCATGTGCAGCGCCTCGATCTGCTCTTTGTGCAACCTCCGCCCCCCGCCGAACCAGTAAGGGGCTCGGTCCCCATAGGTTTTCGAGGAAGCCGATTCCCCCCGACATCTTTGGCGCGCCAGGTAGGGGGCGTCGAAGTTGTGCGAATCTGATCCGGCGCCTGCACCAGCTAGATCTCCTTCGTTTTCATCGACATGCCACCGAAGAAGAAGGCTCCGGAGGTGGCCGGTCCGTCCGCGTCGAACCCGCCGCCCTTGGAGAAAACGGGTGGCGGGGACGGCACCGGCGGCGGGACGGGCGTCGTCGAGCCAGCTCATGGCGCCACGGCGTCTGAACATGCACCGCGCCCCTCTCAGGAGGCACGGGACCAGCAGCGTCTTGGCGCCCATGGTACCATACGCTCGCTGGACCCAAATCGAGCCAGCGGATCCCAGGGCGCTCAGGGCCAGCACTCACACCAACGTGCTGGCGCGAGCGTGGCGCGGCTGCCTGGTCCGAATGTTGCTCCTTCTAACGTAGTTAGAAGTTCGAGCACATCCCGCTCCACGCACCGTTCGCCACCGCTGCCCGCCACTCCGGCAGAAGCTCTGGCGCGAGCTCAACTGCTCCTAGACTACCCTCCAACGGCGGACAAGCTTGACGGCTGGAGGGCCATGATACAGAGCCTCATCGGTTTCGCTAACGGCGACACCCCGCGGCAGCACAGCTCGTCGCAGCCGCGGCGGGACGGCCAGGCGAGGACCGATGGCGCCAGGACCGGCGGGGGTGCAACCACTGTGCACTCCCTGCCCCAGAGGCCAAGATCGCCGACTCGCCGGAATCACCACGACAACGACTCCACCGTGTCGTCGAATCCGCGAACTCGTCGCGATCAACGCCAAGTTCTTCACGAGCGAGAGCAAGAGGACGCTCGTACTCGCATCAAGCGTCGGAGAGAAGCGCGGCGTCAATCAGACCACCACGCTGGGCCCTCTGTCGACATGCATGCACCAGGGGAACCAGGCGACCTGCCGTACGCGGTGGGCTGCCCTGCGTTCACCCGTGAGCTGCGGCAAGTCCAGTGGCCCAGCACAAAGAATTTCAAGCCAGACGTGCCAGAGAAGTACGACGGCAAGTCGCATCCGTCGGAGTTCCTCAGCATCTACACCATTGCGGTGCAGGCTGCCGGGGGGCAAGACGACAAGATCCTTGCCAACTACTTCCCGCTGGTGCTCAAGTCCAACGTCAGATCCTAGCTCATGCACTTGCCGGACAACTCCATAACCTCTTGGACAGACTTGTGCCATCAGTTTGTTGGCGCCTTCATGGGCGGCCACAAACCCCATGGCCAAGCGAGCGACCTTCATCTGCTCGTCCAGAAGGAGGGAGAACCTCTGCGCAAGTTCATTCAGAGATTCAGCCGTGTGCACTACAACATCCCCGATGTCCACCCTGCCGTGGTCATCAGCGCGTTCCATCAGAACGTGCGCAACCGCAGGATGAGGGAGGAGATGGCAATGTGCAAGATCAATGACGTCAGCGAGCTATATGCCCTGGCCGACAAGTGTGCACGTGCTGAGGAAGGGAGGAAACTCCCCGGAGAGAACATTGGAGCAGCAGAATCTGACAGTGAGGATACCGCCCCGGCAAGGAAGGGCCGGCGACGGAGCAACAGGAAGAAGAAGAGCAAAGAAGTACTGGTTGTTGAGCAGTCCGGCGATGAAGGCGCCGCCAAGAAGGCCCAGGCTGGTAGCTCCGGCAAGGAGATTGCCGAATGCGTCCACTGCCAGGCCGTGGCGGCCGCCGACAAGCGGGACGGCACCAGCAAACAGTACTGCAAGATCCACCGCACCAAGGGCCATGACCTCCAGAGCTGCAAGCAGGTCGAGCGGCTTGTCGAGCTGCAAAAGGCCGAGTACGAGCGGCGCGACAAGGAGAGAGCCCGGGGAGGTGGCGGAGGATCGGGCACGAAGCGCCCCGGCCAGGGAGGACGCCGCGACAAGGACAAGCAGCGGCAAGCGGAGCGACCTCCCCGCGGCCGCGACAAGAATGAAGACGACGACGAAGACGAAGACATGGATGACGTCGAGACCAGTGAGCAGGAGTTTCAGAAAGCCACAGAGGTCTTGTGCGTAGACGGCGGCGCCACCCTGCATACTTCTCACCGCCAGCTCAAGCAGTGTGCGCGGGAAGTCAATGCAGCGGAACCACCCGTCGAGTCGCGCAAGCCTCTGAAATGGTCCGGCACGCCTATCATCTTTGATATTGAGGACCACCCTGATCGCACAACTGCGATCGGGTGCTTGCCGATGTTGGTCTCACCAACAGTCCGCAACCTCAAGGTCACTAAGATGCTAGTTGACGGTGGGGCCGGCTTGAACCTGATCTCCTCCGCTGTGCTCCGGAAACTCCAAGTCCCCGACAGCGAGCTCGAAGAGACCGGCACGTTCCAAGGAATCAACCCGGGAAGGAGCAAGCCAAAGGGGAAGATAACGTTGCCAGTAACATTTGGCAGCGAGCTGAACTTCAGGACAGAGAGGATCACTTTTGACGTTGCCGATTTTCCATTGCCCTACAATAGAATTCTCGGCCGTCCGGCGCTCGCCAAATTCATGGCGGCCTCTCACTACGCCTACAACATGCTCAAGATGCCAGGCCCGATAAGCGTCATCTCTGTCCCCGGCGACAAGAAGGATGCCCTTATCTGTGCCGACAAGATCTACCGGGAAGTAGCAGCCGCAGCGGATCACAAGCCGCTTGTCGCTGAAGCTCCCGGAGGGAAGAAGAGGACCAAGCCCGGCAAGTGCTCTGGCGCCCACTCCGGCAAGCGCACCTCTTCGGAGTGCTGCGCTACCGTCGAGGATGCGCCATTGAGCTCCACCGGCAAGACTAAGAAGACAATGGCAGCTCCGCCAACGACCAAGAAGGTGCCCGCCAAGGAGGATGGCACTGGTGGTACCTTCACCATCAGTGCCACACTCGACCCCAAATAGGAAAGCGCGCTCGTTACTTTCCTGCGGGCGAATGTCGATGTGTTTGCCTGGCAACCATCTGACATCCCCGGCGTTCCCAGAAAAGTGATTGAGCACCACCTCGCCGTCTGTCCTCACGCACGGCCTGTCACGCAGAGGGTCAGGAAGCAAGCAGTGGAGCGCCAAGAGTTCATCGCAGAGGAGATCAAGAAGTTGGAAGCAGCAGGCCTCGTCAGAGGTGTGCTCCATCCGACGTGGTTGGCCAATCCTGTTGTCGTGCGCAAAGCAAATGGGAAATGGAGGCTTTGCATCGACTTCACTGATGTTAACAAAGCTTGTCCCAAATATCCCTTTCCCTTGCCGCGCATTGACCAGATTGTTGACTCCACGGCCGGATGTGACCTGCTTTCATTTCTTGACGCCTACTCTGGGTATCATCAGATCTTCGTGGCTGAAGAAGATGAAGAGAAGACCGCGTTCATCACTCCATGTGGCATGTACTGTTTCGTACGGATGCCTTTCGGACTGAAGAACGCCGGTTCGACATTTGCGAGGTTTGTCCACACTGCCTTTGAGCCACAAATCCACAGGAATGTGGAGGCCTACATGGATGACATAGTGGTCAAGAGCAGAGACAGGGCAACCCTGATTCAAGACTTAGAAGAGACCTTTGTGAATCTGCGCAGGATCAGCCTCAAGCTCAACCCCAAGAAGTGCGTGTTCGGAGTCCCTTCCGGCAAGCTTCTCGGGTTCTTCGTGTCTCAGCGAGGAATAGAAGCCAACCCAGACAAGATCAAAGCCATTGAGCAGATTGAAGCACCAACCCGTGTCAAGGACGTACGAAGGCTTGCTGGCTGCGTCGCGGCTCTCAGCAGGTTTATTTCCAAGTCTGCAGAACGCGCTCTGCCATTTTTCAAAATTTTGAAAAAGGCGGGTCCAGTAAAATGGACTCCGGAAGCGGAGGCTGCGCTGTAGGACCTGATGAAGTACCTGTCCTCCGCTCCAATACTTGTCGCGCCTAAACCACAAGAGAAGTTGCTGCTATACCTGGCGGCAACCAATCAAGTGGTTAGTGTTGCGTTAGTAGCAGAGAGGGAGGCAGATGATGAGCCAGCGACCGCGGCAAGCACGTCCAGCGAAAAGCAGGGGCTTCCCCGACAAGCTCTGGCCCCGACAAGGATGAATCTGCGCAGGAGCAAGTGGAGGTGTGGAAGAAGAAAATGGTGCAGCGCCTAGTTTACTTTGTCAGCTCCCTTTTGCTGGGGGCTAGGTCAAGGTACTCTGGTGTGCAGAAATTGCTTTTCGGCCTCCTCATGGCCTCGAGAAAGCTGCGCCATTACTTCCAAGCACACGAGATTACGGTTGTCACCCGCTTTCCGCTGAAGAGGATACTGCAGAATCCAGAAGCAATAGGCAGGATTGTCGAGTGGGCACTAGAACTGTCGAGCTTCGGTCTCCAGTTCGAGAGCACCTCGACTATCCAAAGCAGAGCATTGGCGGAGTTCATAGCGGAGTGGACACCGACACCGGACGAAGATATCCCAGAGACGAGCATCCCCGCCAAATAAGCAAGCAAAGAGTGGCTGATGTACTTTGATGGTGCCTTCTCGCTGCAAGGCGCCGGTGCTGGCGCGTTACTTATCGCGCCCACCGAAGAGCACCTCAAGTACGTAGTCCAGATGCACATCCCCAAGGAACAAGCAACCAACAATACTGCAGAGTATGAAGGTTTGCTTGCCGGTCTCAGGATCGCGGCAGAACTTGGGATCAAGAAGCTCATTGTCAGGGGTGACTCGCAGCTTGTCGTCCGCCAAGTGAACAAGGATTACCAGAGTCCGTTGATGGAAGCGTACGTTGATGAAGTGAGGAAGCTGGAAGAGCACTTTGACGGCCTGCAAATGGAACACATTCCAAGAGCTGAGAATGACATCGCTGACGGCCTGTCAAAGTGCGCGGCATTTAAGTTACCTGTGGAACCAGGAACCTTTGTGCTCAAGCTGACTCAACCATCCGTAACGCCATCAACCAGACAGAGCAAGAAGAGGAGGGCGGTCTCCGGCGACTATCTTCCGGCAGAGCTCCCCGGAGCCGCCGCCAAGAAGGTCCCCAAGATCGACACCAAGAGCGCTGAGGAGCCGTCTGCTCCGGAGAACCCCAGGGTTTATTCCGTAGAAGCAGGCGCTCCCGACAAGTTTTGCTCCGGCAAACTTGCCGGGGAACGTCAAGCTCCGGCCGAACCCCAGATCCTCGCCGTAGAAGCGGATGTTCCCGCAGCAGCAGAAGTGCCTTCAGTCCTTGTTGTCGAGCCGCAGGCTCCAGCATGGGCGCAGCAGACTGTCCATTTCCTCCAGCACGGAGGACTTCCCGAAGAGCAAGAAGAAGCGGAAAGAGTAGCCCGGCGCTCGAGTATGTACCAGTTCATCGACAACACGCTGTACAGAAGAGGGCGCAACGGTGTGAAATTGAAGTGTATTTCCCGGGAAGACGGACAGCAGCTGTTGGCGGAGATACATGGAGGCATATGTGGTCACCACATTGGCGCAAGAGCACTTGCCAGCAAAGCGTTCTGGCAAGGTTTCTTCTGGCCGACAGCCCTCCAGGATGCAACGACACAAGTAACCAAGTGTCAAGCGTGCCAGTTCCATGCCAAGCAGATACACCGGCCAGCTCAAGCTCTCCAGATGATCCCTTTATCCTGGCCATTTTCGGTCTGGGGGTTCGACATCCTCGGCCCCTTCCCCCGAGCTGTCGAGGGCTTTGAGTACTTGTACGTCGCAATTGACAAGTTCACAAAGTGGCCGGAAGTGGAACCAGTGAGGAAGGTGACAGCACAGTCAGCCATCAAGTTCTTCAGGTCAATTGTCTGCCGCTTCGGGATCCCCAACAGGATCATCACCGACAACGGTACTCAATTCACGAGTCGCGCCTTCATGCAATACGTCCAAGATCTCGGCGCCAAGGTCTGCTTCGCTTCTGTTGCTCATCCCAGGAGCAACGGTCAAGCTGAAAGGGCCAACGCTGAAGTACTGCGCGGGCTCAAGACCAGAACTTTCGACAGGCTGCACAAGTGCGGAAGAAACTGGATCGAGGAGCTGCCGGTGGCTCTTTGGTCGATCAGAACGACGCCAAATCGAGCCACTGGCTAGACACCATTTGCTCTAGTCTATGGAGCAGAAGCAGTTACCCCCACGGAACTCGTATACGGGTCACCTCGAGTGCTCGCTTATGATGAACTTGAGCAAGAGCGGCTGCGTGAAGATGACGCGCTGCTCCTTGAGGAGGATCGTCTTCAGGCTGCTGTGCGAGCCTCTCGCTACCAGCAAGCTTTGCGCCGCTACCACAGCCGCAAAGTTAAAGCCAGAAGCTTCGAGGAAGGCGACCTTGTTCTTTGGCGCGCCCCATCCGCCAAGAATCATAACAAGTTGACGCCGAAGTGGGAAGGCCCTTACCGGGTGACACGAGTCACGAGGCCCGGCGCTGTCCGCCTCGAGACCGAAGATGGCACTCCGGTGAGCAACTCCTGGAATATTGAGCATCTTCGTAAGTTTTACCCGTAAGGCGCGGTTGTCGGGGCCCGCCCGGCAACCAACCTTTTGTACAAGTCTTGCCGCAGTTGCATGTAATCCTTTGTACAAAGCGAGGCGCAGACCCTGAGCAGCAGAAATGAAGCGCTGGCGCCCTAAGTTTTAGCATGCATGCTGAGTCGAGTCTCGTCCTTGGTTAGGGTTGATAGTGCCTAACAGCTGCTAACCCCTAGCTTAGAGGTCGAGTCTGCGTCCTTTTTCCTGTTCCTTCGTTTCCTTTGGTTCGCAGGGTTTTGTACATCCTGGCCAGACCGCTTGAGGGCGAAGAAGAGAAGAAGGGCGGGCCAGCATCTGGTCCCCGGCAAGCCAATATTGCCGGGGGCCACAAGTACGGTGATTCACCCGCGGCAAGCCAAAGTTGTCGGGGGCTGCAATCCCAGATAAGTTTTCACATCCCTAGTCATGCATTCTCTTATGGACTGTGGAATACGAAAACCTTGTTCCCTCCTAAAAGCTGCCGTGCTCCCTTAACGGCAGGCCCCAGAGCATGTTCCTCGGGCCCGTTTCGGTAGTAGTCGCGGCGGCAAAGGGGCGGAATGAGGGGCCCGAACTCGCTTCGTCCCTTCCTCCGCCAAAGGTTTGAGAGAGGTCGAGTGGCGCGAGAAGACGGCAGGGCCTGTTGCCAGGCAAAGGAGTGTCTATCTTAACGATATAAAGGATTCGTTCCTTGGCGTGGGTTTTACCCACGAGACAAGTGGCCCGGCAAACATCCCCTTTTCATTAAAAATATTCCGCTCAGGTACAGTTCAGAGAGAATGAAAAACATGAAAAGATGGGATTACAAGTTTTAAACACAGCTAAGGCCCGAGGGCTTACAGATTGAAAAAAAAGATAAGATGCCCGTAATCCCTTTCTTGTCTCTCTCCTCAGGAGGTAGGACAAGGAGGCGAAAAGGGCAAAAGGAGCGCCTAGGCGAGCTACGGGTGGCAGAAGACACCAACAGAACGCCCCGGGGGCTCCGGAGGCTGGATGGTGGAGGTGGCGCCGGAGATGGAGCTCGAAGATGAGGCAGCGGGGCATCAACACGATGTCGGGGGCACCTAGCCCTCGTACTCCGTGTTGACGGCCTTGCCGCCAGTCCTCCTCCTCTTCCGCAGCCTCGCCACTCCGGCCGCCCGGGAAGACGACCCCGAGAAGCTCAAGGGGACGGCGACCCGGATGATGGGGTCGCCGGTGCCACACGGAGCTGCGACCGGCGCCTAGTCGGACCCGTCATCCTGACGACCGCTGCCCTCGTCGTCGCTGTCACTCCCCTCCTCATCACTCTCGCTCGAGGAGGAGCTTTCGCTGTCGGAGGAGCTATCCACGCAGCACCGGGCCTGGGTCCCGAAGTCCCCGAAGGCCTTGACGGAGAGGAGATCGCCCTCCATCAACTTGAAATGGAGGGTGAACCCCTCCGTCAAGGTGTGGATACAGGCGAATGTCTTCCATCCTCGGCCAAGATACCCTACGCCGGGGGCTGGGAACTCGACGTGGACCCGCGTGCCGCTGATACCGCAGCCCTTCATGCGCAGCCTTAGCGTCTCGGGTTGCTCCATCTCCATCACGCTCGCGAAGGGAGCCGGGAGGCGGAGGCGGCGGCGAGGCGCCCGGCGCAGCCTGACGAAGAACTCGCAAGGATCGTCCCCGAGATGGACCGCCACGGGAAGAGGGGCCGCTGGCGGAGGCGAGGCCGGCGCGTCGCCCCGCCCGCCTCTTCCCTGAGCGCCGCGGCCTCGTCCACGCCCTCGTCCACGACCTCGCCCCCTCCCCCTTCCCCTTACGGCTGGTTCCGCCACCGCGGGTGCAAGGGGAGGAGGGGCGCGCTGCCTGGCGGCAACCCTCGCCGCCACCGATGAAGGACCCGGATTCCCTTTCTCCATGGCTAATGGAGAGAGGGGGTCAGAAGATGAAGAGGAGAAGGGATGGAGGAGTGTGGGTTCCCGTCGCCCCCTCTTGCTCTTTATAAAGGAGCAGGGTGGGGGCTCGACCGCCCCGCTCAGCCAATCAAGATGCAGGAAGGCCAGGCGACTGGGGTCGTCCTGCTTCCCCGACCCGCAACGGACCGGTTCCTTGCCTCCACCGTCCACAACCCCGGGTGCATGGAAGCCGCGTGGCTGACGTGCAGGACCGAGGCGACAAATGAGGCGACCTCTCCCCACCCCGTGATCATGGGGAACGGGCACCTCGGAAACCGTGCCTCGGCCCCGTCCAGCGAACGGGCCACGCCTCCACGCCTCCCTCCACTTATGGAGCTAGCGCGAATCATCCCCCCTTTTTATGGTGACGTGACGCATGCCTGCGGGTTTCGGCCCCGCGCACACCGCCCACGTCACGCACGCCTCTCCCCACGATGCCGCGTTTGACGCGTACCGTTTGGGGAGGACGTGGTGGGCGCAGAAAAAGATGCAGCGTGACCCAGGCCGCGCGTGCCCGTGCACTATTTTGGGCCTGGCCCAACAGCGCTCGGCACCGTGTATGGCCCAGGCCCGGGGGCTCCTGTCGGTGTACTAAAATAGGGGTACCTTAGTACCCCGAACTTGTGCACGGGCAGTCGTAGCCCCCCGCGGCAAGGCTTGCCGGGCGATCGCCAAGACTCTCCGTGGTCCCTTTTTGGGCCATCCAAGAACAAAGTATTTGAGCCAAGGCCCCGGCAGGAGGAGCCTGCTGGGAAGGCCACCCGAAGAGAGCAAGGCCCCGGCAAGAGGAGCTTGCCAGGACGACCGCTCGAAGCACGAGACCCCGGCAAGAGGAGCATGCCGGGAAGGCCAACCACGGCACGACAAGGACCTGGCCACGGCGCGCCCCGCGCTCCGGCAGGGCCCGGTGAGCGACGAGCTCCCGGGCGCGACTAGACATCCACCGCGGCAAGGCGCTTGCCGCGGCAAGTTACCACCCCGTGCCCGCGCTCCAGCTCACCCACCAACGTGTCGCTCTGGGGGCATCCCAGGCGCACGTGGTGGGAGGCTGCGTAGCCAGGGGCATGCGGTGGTGAAGCGAAGCTGACAGAGTAGCCATCGTGGCAAACGGTGGCGCTCCTGACGGTCCACTTCCCTGCACCGTCTGGGTGACGCGGACGGGCATTTAATGCCCTTGTCCCCCGCCGTCAGAGTTAGGTATGATAGCACTGTACAGCCACTGTCCAGGAAGCTGTACCCACTACAGCATTCTACCATTTTTACCCCACCTACGCTGCCACCTGTGGGTAACCCCTTGAGCATATAAAAGGAGGCCCCATGCGCACGTAGAGGGGGGGATGAGACCCATCGTCACGCTCGACCTCGCCAGCAGCTCGTGTGTACTCTAGCACCGCGTGCTCCCGAGCAAGAACACAATACAATCCACCAAGCAGCAGTAGGGTTTTATGCATCCTTGCGGCCCGAAGCTGGGTAAAATCCCTCGTGTGCAGCGCCTCGATCTGCTCTTTGTGCAACCTCCGCCCCCCGCCGAACCAGTAAGGGGCTCGGTCCCCATAGGTGTTCGAGGAAGCCGATTCCCCCCGACAAATATGAATTTAGAATGAGTTCACTACAATACCTTAAAGTGGTGGTTTATTTTCTTATACTAACGGAGCTTGCGAGTTTTCTATTAAGTTTTGTGTTGTGAAGTTTTCAAGTTTTGGGTAAAGATTCGATGGACTATGGAATAAGGAGTGGTAAGAGACTAAGATTGGGGATGCCCAAGGAACCCCAAGGCAATATTCAAGGTCAACTAAGAGCCTAAGCTTGGGGATGCCCCGGATGGCATCCCCTCTTTCGTCTTCGTTCATCGGTAACCTTACTTGGAGCTATATTTTTATTCACCACTTGATATGTGGTTTGCTTGGAGCATCATTTTATTTTATTTTGTTTTGCTTGCTGTTTGAATAAAATACCAAGATCTGAAATTCTTAAATGTTAGAGAGTCCGCACATAGATACATAATTATTTAACTACTCATTGATCTTCACTTATATCTTTTGGAGTAGTTTGTCATTTGCTCTAGTGCTTCACTTATATCTTTTAGAGCATGACGATAGTTTTATTTTGAAGAAATAGATGAACTATCATGTTTCACTTATATTATTTTGAGAGTCTTAAACAACATGGTAATTTGCTTTGGTTATGAATTTAGTCCTAGTATGACGGTCATCCAAGAGGGATATAATAAAAACTTTCATATAAGTGCATTGAATACTATGAGAAGTTTGATGCTTGATGATTGTTTTGAGATATGAAGATGGTGATATTAGACTCATGCTAGTTGAGTAATTGTGAATTTGAGAAATACTTGTGTTGAGGTTTGCAAGTCCTGTAGCATGCACGTATGGTAACTGTTGTGTAACAAATTTGAAGCATGAGGTGTTTCTTTGATTGTCTTCCTTATGAGTGGCGGTCAGGGACGAGCGATGGTCTTTTCCTACCAATCTATCCCCCTAGGAGCATGCGCGTAGTGCTTGGTTTTGATGACTTGTAGATTTTTGCAATAAGTATGTGAGTTCTTTATAACTACTGTTGAGTCCATGGATTATACGCACTCTCACCCTTCCACCCTTGCTAGCCTCTCTAGTACCACACAACTTTCGCCGGTACCATAAACCCACCATTTACCTTCCTCAAAACATCCACCATACCTACCCATTATGGCATTTACATAGCCATTCCGAGATACATTGCCATGCAACTTTCCACCGTTCCGTTTATTATGACATGCTTCATCATTGTCATATTGCCTTGCATGATCATGTAGTTGACATCATATTTGTGGCAAAGCCACCATTCATAATTTTTCATATGTCTCACTCTTGATTCATTGCACATCCCGGTACACCGCCGGAGGCACTCATATAGAGTCATATTTTGTTCTAAGTATCGATTTGTAATCTTTGAGTTGTAAATAAATAGAAGTGTCATGATCATCATTATTAGAGCATTGCCCCGTGTGAGGAAGAAAAAGAAAGGCCAAATAAAAAAGAGAAGGCCCCAAAAAAAGAAGAGAGAAAAAGAGAGAAGGGCAATGTTACTATCCTTTTTTGACACTTGTGCTTCAAAGTAGCACCAGGATCTTCATGATAGAGAGTCTCTTATTTTGTCACTTTCATATACTAGTGGGAATTTTCGTTATTGAACTTGGCTTGTATATTCCAACGATGGGCTTCCTCAAAATGCCCTAGGTCTTGGTGAGCAAGCAAGTTGGATGCACACCCACTTAGTTTCTTTTATTGAGCTTTCATACATTTATAGCTTTAGTGCATCCGTTGCATGGAAATCCCTACTCACTCACATTGATACTATTGATGGGCATCTCCATAGCCCATTAATACGCCTAGTTGATGTGAGACCATCTTCCTATCTTTTTTGTCTTCTCCACAACCACCATTCTATTCCACCTATAGTGCTATGTCCATGGCTCACACTCATGTATCGCGCGAAAGTTGAAAAAGTGTGAGAATACTAAAGTATGAAACAATTGCTTGGCTTGTCATCGGGGTTGTGCATGATTTGAACGTTTTGTGTGACGAAGATGGCGCATAGCCAAACTATATGATTTTGTAGGGACGAACTTTCTTTGGCCATGTTATTCTGAGAAGACATGATTACTTTGTTAGTATGCTTGAATTATTATTATTTTTATGTCAATATTAAACTTTTGTTTTGAATCTTATGGATCTAAATATTCTTGCCACAATAAAGAAGATTACATTGATCAATATGTTAGGTAGCATTCCACATCAAAAATTCTGTTTTTATCATTTACCTACTCGAGGACGAGCAAGAATTAAGCTTGGGGATGCTTGATACGTCTCCAACGTATCTATAATTTTTCATTGTTCCATGCTATTATATTATCCATCTAGCATGTTTTATACGCATTATGTTGTTTTATATGATTTTTGGGACTAACATATTAACCTAGAGCCCAGTGCCAGTTTCTGTTTTTTCCTTGTTTTTGAGTTTTATAGAAAAAAGAATACAAAACGGAGTCCAATTGACATGTCAATTTCTGATATATTTTATGGACCAAAAGAAGCCCCTAGAGTAAAAGAGTTGGGCCAGAAGAGTCCCGAGCCATCTGATAACCCACAAGCATAGGGGATCGCAACAATTTTCGAGGGTAGAGTATTCAACCCAAATTTATTTATTCGACACAAGGGGAGCCAAAGAATATTCTCAAGTATTAGCAGTTGAGTTGTCAATTCAACCACACCTGGATAACTTAATATCTGCAGCAAAGTATTTAGTAGCAAAGTAGTATGGAAGTAACGGTAACGGTGGCAAAAGTAACAGCAGTAGTTTTTGTAGTAATTGTAACAGTGGCAACGGCAAAGTAACTAAGCGAAGAACAATATGTGAAAAGCTCATAGGCACTGGATCAGTGATGGATAATTATGTCGGATGCGATTTCTTCATGCAACAGTTATAACATACCGTGATACAGAACTAGCTCCAGTTCATCAATGTAATGTAGGCATGTATTCCGAATATAGTCATACGTGCTTATGGAAAAGAACTTGCATGACATCTTTTGTCCTACCCTCCCGTGGCAGCGGGTTCCTATTGGAAAGTAAGGGATATTAAGGCCTCCTTTTAATAGAGTACCGTACCAAAGCATTAACACTTAGTGAATACATGAACTCCTCAAACTACGGTCATCACTGGTAAGTATCCCGATTATTGTCACTTCGGGGTTTAACGGATCATAACACATAATAGGTGACTAATGACTTGCAAGATAGGATCAAGAAAGCACATATATTCACGAAAACATAATAGGTTCAGATCTGAAATCATGGCACTCGGGCCCTAGTGACAAGCATTAAGCATAGCAAAGTCATAGCAACATCAATCTCAAAACATAATGGATACTAGGGATCAAACCCTAACAAAACTAACTCTATTACATGATAAATCTCATCCAACCCATCACCGTCCAGCAAGCCTACGATGGAATTACTCATGCACGGCTGTGAGCATCATAAAATTGGTGATGGAGGAAGGTTGATGATGACGATGGCGACGGATTCCCCTCTTCGGAGCCCCGAACGGACTCCAGATCAGCCCTCCCGAGAGAGATTAGGGCTTGGCGGCGGCTCCGTATCGTAAAACGCGATGAATCCTTCTCTTTGATTTTTTCTCCCCAAACGTGAATATATAGAGTTGGAGTTGAGGTCGGTGGAGTTCCAGGGGGCCCATGAGGCAGGGGGGCGCGCCCTGGGGGTAGGCGCGCCCCCACCCTCGTGGACAGGGTGTGGGCCCCCTGGTCTTGATTCTTTTGCCAGTATTTTTTATTAATTCCAAAAATATTCTCCGTGAGGTTTCATGTCATTCCAAGAACTTTTATTTCTGCACAAAAATAACACCATGACAGTTCTGCTGAAAACAGCGTCAGTCTGGGCTAGTTCCATTCAAATCACGCAAGTTAGAGTCCAAAACAAGGGCAAAAGTGTTTGGAAAAGTAGATGCAATGGAGACATATCAACTCCCCCAAGCTTAAACCTTTGCTTGTCCTCAAGCAATTCAGTTGATGAACTAAAAGTGATAAAGAAAAACTTTTACAAACTCTGTTTGCTCTTGTTGTTGTAAATATGTAAATCCAGCATTCAAGTTTTCAGCAAAGATTATGAACAAACCATATTCACAATAACACTTAGGTCTCATATTTACTCATATCAATGGCATAATCAACTAGCGAGCAATAATAATAAATCTTAGATGACAACACTTTGTCAAAACAATCATAATATGATATAACAAGATGGTATCTTCCTAGACCTTTCCGAGATCGTAAAACATAAATGCAGAGCACCTCTGAAGATCAAGGACTGACTAAACATTGTAATTAATGGTAAAAGAGATCCAGTCATAATCATACTCAATATAAATTAATAGTAATGGATGCAAATGACAGCTGTGCTCTCCAACTGGTGCTTTTTAATAAGAGGATGATGACCCAACATAAAAGTAAATAGATAGGCCCTTCGCAAAGGGAAGCAGGGATTTGTAGAGGTGCCAGAGTTCGATTTTGAAATAGAGATAAATGATATTTTGAGTGGCATACTTTCATTGTCAACATAAAAACTGAGAGATCTCGATATCTTCCATGCTACACACATTATAGGCAGTTCCCAAGCAGAATGGTAAAGTTTATACTCCCCCTCCACCAACAAGCATCAATCCTGGGGAGTTTTGTTTGCCCCAAACAAAGGGTGCATCCAACCAACGGGTGCCTCCCCCTCCACATTATAGGCTTGCCCGAAACAACAGGTGCCTCCAACCAACAACAGTCCTGGGGAGTTTTGTATGCAATTATTTTGATTTGATTTGAGCGTGGGACTGGGCATCCCGGTGACCAGCCATTTTCTCGTGAGTGAGGAGCGGAGTCCACTCCTCTTGAGAATAACCCGCCTAGCATGGAAGATACAAACAACCCTAGTTGATACATGAGCTATTCGAGCATACAAAACATAATTTCATTTGAAGGTTTAGAGTTTGGCATATACAAATTTACTTGGAACGACAGGTAGATACCGCATATAGGAAGGTATGGTGGACTCATATGGAATAACTTTGGGATTTATGGAAGTGGATGCACAAGCAGTATTCCCGCTTAGTACAAGTGAAGGCTAGAAAAAGACTAGGAAGCGACCAGCTAGAGAGCGACAACGGTCATGGACATGCATTAAAATTAATAAACATTGAGTGCAAGCATGAGTAGGATATAATCCACCATGAACATAAATATCGTGGAGGCTATGTTGATTTTGTTTCAACTACATGTGTGAACATGTGCCAAGTCAAGCCACTTGAATCATTCAAAGGAGGATACCACCCTATCATACAACATCACAACCATTTTAATAGCATGTTGGCACGCAAGGTAAACCATTATAAACTCCTAGCTAATTAAGCAGGGCATAAGCAACAATAATATCTAATTGTCATTGCAAACATGTTTCATTCATAATAGCCTGAATCAGGAACGATGAACTAATCATATTGACAAAAACAAGAGAGGTCGAGTTCATACCAGCTTTTCTCATCTCAATCAGTCCATCATATATCGTCATTATTGCCTTTCACTCGCACGACCGAACGGTGTGGATAATAATAATAGTGCACATGCATTGGACTAAGCTGGAATCTACAAGCATTGAATACACAGGAGAAGACAAGGTAACATGGGCTCTTTGTTAAATCAACAATAATGCATATAAGGGCCACTTCAACATTTTCATTATGGTCTTCTCCTCTCGACCCCCAAAGAAAAGAAAAGAAATAAAACTATTTACACGGGAAAGCTCCCAACAAGTAAAAGAAGAACAAGAAATCTTTTTGGGTTTTATTTTAATTACTACTACTACATGCATGGAAAGTAAACTAGCTAAAAACTACAACTAATTTTTTTGATTTTTCTTAAGGTTTTTCAAACACACAAGAAGAAAGCGAGAAAAAGGAAATAAACTAGCATGGATATTACAATGAAAAAGTATGAGCACCGACAACTAGAATGAGTGTGTGAACATGAATGTAATGTCGGTGAGAAATACGTACTCCCCCAAGCTTAGGCTTTTGGCGTAAGTTGGTCTATGTCCATGGATCAAAGTTGTAGCTGGGGTTGTACTGAGATGCAGCATCTATTGCCTCATGAGCTGCAGCTTGGAGGCGAGCTGCCTCTGTACTCCTCTCATACTCGTTCGCCTCCTCCCTGGTTATAACATATCTCCCTTTTGCATGAAAGTCAAAGAAAGTAGGAGCAGGGAGAGCAACATGGACAGTGCGGTGCCTGTCAAAGATTAGTCGGTACTGGAGTGACTGTTCATTCCTCTCAATAAACTGATGGCGAACCATAGCATTAAAATCTAGATAAGCGGGAGGCAATTCCATATCATTTTCATGTATGGGTATTTCAAGAAAATTAGCCACACGGGTTGCATAAATTCCACCAAACAAGTCTCCACTGAAACTGTTATTATGCAACCTACGTGCAACAATGGCCCCCAAGTTGTATTGTTTATCTCCTAACACAGCACTCTTGAGAACACTAAGATCTGGAACACACATGTGACATGCCTCATCCTTACCATTTAAGCATCTACCTATAAAGAGAGAGAAATAATGTATAGCAGGAAAATGAATGCTCCCTATGGTAGCTTGTGTTATTTCTCTAGATTCCCCCACGGTGATACTAGCAAGAAAATATTTAAACTCGGATTTGCGAGGTTCACTAGCACTACCCCATTGCGGGAGTTTACAAGCAATATTAAAATCTTCTAATTCCATGTTATAAGATTTACCATAAAGATCAAATAGGACAGTGTGAGAATTGCGTGAAGATGTAAATTTGATCCTTCTCACAAAGGAATCAGTTAGGTAATAATATTGAGGGCACTCATCTAGCATGAAGCTCTCGAGTTCAGCATTATGCACATATGCGTCAAATTCCTCCTTAATTCCTGCTTGGACCATGAAATCTTCTGACTGCCATTCACAAGGCCGCACTTGAGCTTCTCTTGGTGGTTCATGGTCCGGCTCACGTATTGCGGGCCTGGGTCCTTGCTTCCTTGAATAACCACCTTGGTACATTTTCCTAAACATATTTATTCCTCTGAAAAATTTCTGAAAATTTTAGTAACTCAAAATAAAAGTGAACCAAACTCAACAAAATTGATAGCAACTACTCACGCAAGTGCCTAGAGACTATATCATGCATTAGAACTACTTGGGACCATATAAATTTGACATGCAAGCTCAAGAACAGGGTCATCTAAGAAGCAAAATTTTGCAATGAATAAAGCACTAGAACAAAAACTAATTGGACCATTGGAGGAGTCACATACCGAAGAACAATCCCCCAAAGCAGTTTTGTGAGTGGAGCTTTGAGCAAGGAGATCAAAAATGGCAGCAAGATGAGCTAGAACTCGTGCTTGAGCTGGTTGGTGATTTTTTCTGGAGGAAGGAGTGTGTGGGTGCTGGAATAAGTGGAGGGGGGCCACCAGGGGCCCACGAGGCAGGGGGCGCGCCCTGGGGGTGGGCGCGCCCTGGACCCTCGTGGCCAGGTGCTGGCTCCCCTTGGTGTGTTCTCAGTGCCAAATATTCTTAAATATTCTAGAAAAAAATCATATTTCATTTTCGGGACATTTGGAGAACTTTTATTTTTAGGGTATTTTTTATTGCACGGATAATTCAAAAAACAGACATAAAATACTATTTTTGCTTTATTTAATCTAAATAACAGAAAGTAAAAGGAGGGTACAAAGAGTTGTGCTTTCTAACTTCATCCATCTCATGCTCATCAAAAGGAATCCACTAACAAGGTTGATCAAGTCTTGTTAACAAACTCATTCTGAATCGCATGAAACCGGAGAATTTTCGAATAGCACTAGGTTACCTCAACGAGGATATGCACGTCCCCAATAATAAGAATATCATATTTCTTCTTGACAGTAGGAAGAGGAAATTGGAAACCTCCAATAGCAATCGTTGGAATTTTTCCAATAGAATTGATACTGTGGACTTGAGGTTGTTTCCTTAGAAAGTGTACCGTATGCTCATTACCATTAACATAAAAAGTGACATTGCCTTTGTTGCAATCAATAACAGCCCCTACAGTATTCAAAAAGGGTCTACGAAGGATAATAGACATACTATCGTCCTCGGGAATATCAAGAATAACAAAGTCCGTTACAATAGTAACGTTTGCAACCACAACAGGCACATCCTCACAAATACCGACAGGTATAGCAGTTGATTTATCAGCCATTTGCAAAGATATTTCAGTAGATGTCAACTTATTCAAATCAAGTCTACGATATAAAGAGAGAGGCATAACACTAACACCGGCTCCAAGATCACATAAAGCAGTTTTAACATAGTTTCTTTTAATGGAGCATGGTATAGTTGGTACTCCTGGATCTCCAAGTTTCTTAGGTATTCCACCTTTAAAAGTATAATTAGAAAGCATGGTGGAAATTTCAGCTTCCGGTATCTTTCTTTTATTTGTAACAATATCTTTCATGTACTTACCATAAGGATTCATTTTAAGCATATCAGTCAAATGCATACGCAAAAAGATAGGTCTAATCATTTCAGCAAAGCACTCAAAATCCTCATCATCCTTTTTCTTGGATGGTTTAGGAGGAAAAGGCATGGGTTTCTAAACTCATGGTTCTCTTTGTTTATCGTGCTTCCTAGCAACGAAGTATCTCTTATCATAACGTTGATTCTTTGGTTGTGGGTTATCAAGATCAACAACAGGTTCAATCTCTTCATCATTGTTATTGCTAGGTTGAGCATCATCATTAACATTATCACTAGGTTCATGTTCATTACCAGATTCTGTTTCAGCATCAGAAATAGAAATATTATTGGGATTCTCAGGTGTATCAACAATAGGTTCACTAGAAGCATGCAAAGTCCTATCATTTTTGTTTTTCTTCTTTTTAGAAGGACTAGGTACATCAACATTAGTTCTCTGAGAATCTTGCTCAATTCTCTTAGGGTGGCCCTCAGGATACAAAGGTTCCTGAGTCATTCTACCCCCTCTAGTCACAACCCTAATAGCACTATCATTTTTCTTATTATTTAATTCATTGAGCAAATTATTTTGAGCTTTAAGCACTTGTTCTACTTGAGTGGTAACCATAGAAGCATGTTTACTAATGAGTTTAAGTTCACCTTTAACTCTAGACATATAGTCACTCAAGTGTTCAATCATATAAGCATTTCGTTTCAATTGTCTACCAACATTAGCATTGAAGTTTTCTTGTTTAACAATGAAATTATCAAACTCATCTAAGCATTGGCTAGCAGACTTATAACGAGGAATATCACCTTCATCAAATCTATAGAGAGAATTTACATTTACTACCTGTGTCGGGTTATCGAGACCATGTATTTCTTGAATAGGTGGTAAATTCTTAACTTCTTCAGCTTTAATACCCTTTTCTTTCATAGATTTCTTTTCCTCTTGCATATCTTCAGGACTGAGAAATAGAATACCCCTTTTCTTCGGGGTTGGCTTAGGAGTTGGTTCAGGAATTGTCCAATTATTTTCATTACTCAACATATTATTCAATAGCAATTCAGCTTGATCAATTGTTCTTTCCCTGAAAACACAACCAGCACAACTATCCAGGTGGTCTCTGCAAGAATCGGTTAATCCATTATAAAAGATACCAAGTATTTCATTTTTCTTGAGAGGATGACTAGGCAAAGCATTAAGTAATTGGAGAAGCCTCCCCCAAGCTTGTGGGAGACTCTCTTCTTCAAATTGCACAAAATTATATATTTCCATTAAAGCAACTTGTTTCTTATGAGCGAGGAAATATTTAACAGAGAAGTAATAAATCATATCCTATGGACTACGCACACAACCAGGATCAAGAGAATTAAACCATGTTTTAGCATCATCCTTTAATGAGAACGGAAATAATTTAAGGATATAGTAGTAACGAGTTTTCTCATCATTAATGAATAGGGTGGCTATATCATTTAATTTAGGAAGATGTGCCACAACAGTTTCAGATTCATAGCTATAAAAAGGATCAGATTCAACCAAAGTAATTATCTCTGGGTCGATAGAGAAATCATAATCCTTCTATCAGAAATACAGATAGGTGAAGTAGCAAAAGCAGGGTCATATTTTATTCTAGCATGCAAAGATTTTTTTTCTAGCTTAGCTAATAATTTCTTAAGATCATATCTATCATTGCAAGCAAGAAAGTCTCTAGCAGTTTCTTCATCCATAACATAACCCTCAGGCACAATAGGCAATTCATATCTAGGGGGAGAATCTTCATCATCACTTTCATCAATATTATCAGTTTCAATAATTTCATTCTCTCTAGCCCTAGCAAGTTGTTCATCAAGGAATTCACCTAATGGCACATTAGTATCAAGCATAGAAGTAGTTTCATCATAAGTATCATGCATAGCAGAAGTGGCATCATCAATAACATGCGACATATCAAAATTAATAGCAGATGCAGGTTTAGGTGTCGCAAATTTACTCAAAACAGAAGGTGAATCAAGTACATAGCTAGATGGCAATTCCTTACCTCCCCACATAGTTGAGGGATAAATTTTGGTTTTCTTGTCTTTCAAGTTCCTCATAGTGATCAGCAGATATAAATCCCAAGTGACTCAAATAATAGAGCTATGCTCCCTGGCAACGTCGCCAGAAAATAGTCTTGATAACCCACACGTATAGGGGATCGCAACAGTTTTCGAGGGTAGAGTATTCAACCCAAATTTATTGATTCGACACAAGGGGAGCCCGAGAATATTCTCAAGTATGAGCAGTTGAGTTGTCAATTCAACCACACCTGGATAACTTAATATCTGCAGCAAAGTATTTAGTAGCAAAGTAGCATGGAAGTAACGGTAACTGTGGCAAAAGTAACAACATTAGTTTTTGTAGTAATTGTAACAGTGGCAACGACAAAGTAACTAAGCGAAGAAAAATATGTGAATAGCTCGTAGGCATTGGATCAGTGATGGATAATTATGTCGGATGTGATTCTTCATGCAACAGTTATAACATAGGGTGATACAGAACTAGCTCCAGTTCATCAATGTAATGTAGGCATGTATTCCGAATAAAGTCATACGTGCTTATGGAAAAGAACTTGCATGACATCTTTTGTCCTACCCTCCCGTGGCAGCGGGGTCCTATTGGAAACTAAGGGATATTAAGGCCTCCTCTTAATAGAGTACCGGGCCAAATCATTAACACTTAGTGAATACACGAACTCCTCAAACTACGGTCATCACCGGTAAGTATCTCGATTATTGTCACTTCGGGATTTAATGGATCGTAACACATAATAGGTGACTAATGACTTGCAAGATAGGATCAAGAACTCACATATATTCATGAAAACATAATAGGTTCAGATCTGAAATCATGGCACTCGGGCCCTAGTGACAAGCATTAAGCATAGAAAAGTCATAACAACATTAATCTCATAACATAATGGATACTAGGGATCAAACCCTAACAAAAATAACTCGATTACATGATAAATCTCATCCAACCCATCACCGTCTAGCAAGCCTACGATGGAATTACTCACGCACGGCGGTGAGCATCATGAAATTGGTGATGGAGGAAGGTTGATGATGACGATGGCGACGGATTCCCCTCTTCGGAGCCCTGAACGGACTCCAGATCAGCCCTCCCGAGAGAGATTAGGGCTTGGCAGCGGCTCCGTATCGTAAAACGCGATGAATCCTTCTCTCTGATTTTTTCTCCCCAAACGTGAATATATAGAGTTGGAGTTGAGGTCGGTGGAGTTCCAGGGGGCCCACGAGGCAGGGGGCACGCCCAGGGGGGTAGGCGCGCCCCCACCCTCGTGGACAGGGTGTGGGCCCCTGGTCTTGATTCTTTCATCAGTATTTTTTATTAATTCCAAAATATCTCCCTGAAGTTTCAGGTCATTCCGAGAACTTTTATTTCTGCACAAAAATAACACCATGGCAATTCTGCTGAAAACAGTGTAATTCCGTGTTAGTTCCATTCAAATCATGCAAGTTAGACTCCAAAACAAGGGCAAAAGTGTTTGGAAAAGCAGATACGATGGAGATGTATCACCATCCACGAGGGTGGAGGGCGCGCCCTACCCTCCTGGGCTCGCCCCCCAATCTCGTGGACGACTCAGAGACCCCCCTGACGTGAGACCGACACAAAAAATTCCTATAAATACATAAACCCCAAGAAAGAAACCTAGATCGGGAGTTCCGCCGCCGCAAGCCTCTATAGCCACCAGAAACCAATCGAGACCCTGTTCTGGCACCCTGCCGGAGGGGGGGATCGAACATCGGTGACCATCTTCATCATCCTGGCGCTCTCCATGACGAGGAGGGAGTAGTTCACCCTCAGGGCTGAGGGTATGTACTAGTAGCTATGTGTTTGATCTCTCTCTCTCTCTCTCTCTCTCTCTCTCTCTCTCTCTCGTGTTCTTGATTCGGCATGATCTTGATGTATCGTGAGCTTTGCTATTGTAGTTGGATCTTATGATGTTTCTCACCCTCTACTATCTTGTAATGAATTGAGTTTTCCCTTTGAAGTTATCTTATCGGATTGAGTCTTTAAGGATCTGAGGACACTTGATGTATGTCCTGCATGTGCTTATCTGTGGCGACAATGGGATATTCACGTGATCTACTTGATGTATGTTTTGGTGATCAATTTGCGGGTTCAGTGACCTTGTGAACTTATGCATAGGGGTTGGCACACGTTTTCGTCTTGACTCTCCAGTAGAAACTTTGGGGCACTCTTTGAAGTACTTTGTGTTGGTTTGAATAGATGAATCTGAGATTGTGTGATGCATATCGTATAATCATACCCGCGGATACTTGTGGTGACATTGGAGTATCTAGGTGACATTAGGGTTTTGGTTGATTTGTATCTTAAGGTGTTATTCTAGTACGAACTCTAGGATAGATCGAACGGAAAGAATAGCTTCGTGTTATTTTACTACGGACTCTTGAATAGATCGATCAGAAAAAATAACTTTGAGGTGGTTTAGTACCCTACAATAATCTCTTCATTTGTTCTCCGCTATTAGTGACTTTGGAGTGACTCTTTGTTGCATGTTGAGGGATATTTATATGATCTAATTATGCTATTATTGTTGAGAGAACTTGCGCTAGTGAAAGTATGAACCCTAGGCCTTGTTTCCTAGCATTACAATACCGTTTACGCTCACTTTTACCACTTGTTACCTTGCTGTTTTTATAATTTCAGATTAAAAAAATCCATATCTACTATCTATATTGCACTTGTACACTACAAAAAAGAAACATCCGTGACATTTTGGGCCGAACGAATTTTTTTTCTGTCATACATATGACACTTCTATGACGATAATTGTGACAAAACCCGGTATCATCATAGATGTGGTGGGCTCCTACTTCTATGACAAAAATTCATGACAGAAAATGGGCTTTTCGTACTGGGCGGGCCGGAGGCGCAGCTGCGTGACATTCTTTGGGCCGTCCATGATGGAAAAAACCGTGGTAGAAGCGAGGGGGAGGAAAATTTCGGGGAGTTCCCGGTTACGGTGGGAGGTCAGGGGCCGAGCGATGCGCGTTTCTCTCGTACACGTACGCGTGTGTGTGCGAGGCGTTGGCTCTAACTGAACCCGAGCGAGGCATTGGGCTCTAACTGAACCCGAGCGATTGCACTGCAGGCTACGCGTTACTGAACCCGAGCAATCGATCGATGGCTGTTAACTGAACCCGATCGAGCGATTCCTTCGCTACTGCTACTAACTGAAGCCGATCGATGCTGCCTCTGGATGAACAGTGAGCGTTGTGGGGGGTTTTAGATGAACAGTTCCCGGTGGGGGTGGATCAACAGGACCCTGTGGTGTTGCCTCTGGATGAACAGGACCCCGATCGATCGAGCCGGTTGGGGCTGGATGAACAGGACCCCGTGGAGGGCTGGATGAACAGGACCACCCCGTGGAGGGCAGGATGAACAGTAGACGGTGGAGGGGTGCCCGTGGAGGGGTGGTTGAATAGGACCCCGTGGTGTGGAGGGCTGGATGAACAGTAGACGGTGGAGGGGTGGTTGAACAGTAGCTGGTGAAGTAGCGCGCGGTGGAGGCTGGATGAACATGAGCCCGTGCAGGCTGGAGGAGGTCGACGGTGGATGAACAGTAGCTCGTGGAGGCTGGAGGGGGTCGACGGTGGAGATGAACAGTATCCTGTGGAGTCCCGTTTTGCGGTACGCCACACCCCTCCCGATGAACAGGACCCCCGTTTCGACCGTAGCGCTCCAACACAAGTCCGTTTCCTCCGTTTTGCGGTACGCCACACCCCTCCCGATCAACAGGACCCTTGTTTCGACTGTAGGAGGTCCGTTTCCTCCATTTTGCGGTACGCCAGACCCCTCCCGATCAACAGGACCCCGTTCCGAACGTAGCAGGTCCGTTTCCTCCATTGTGCGGTACGCCAGGCCTCGTTTCCATCGCCTATTCCGTCCAAGCCCTCCCGATGAACACGACCACGCATTCCGTTGCCTCCCCATGAACACGACGCATTCCGTTGCCTCCCCATGAACACGATGACAACGATATTTCTCCGTTTCGACCCAGCCATGTCAACGAGCACTCGCCGTACGTATGCGCGAGTAGGCGTTCGAGACCCCGCCCGTATGTGCACATACGTGGCCGTATTTTCTTTCTTGCACCCTGGCTGCCTCTACTACGACACATGCGTGCCTCTACATCCACCAGTATATATGTACGTACACGTTCGCGACCAGAATGACAACGCTACGTATGCTTCGACCAAGTGGGTCCCGACTGTCAGGCACTTCCTTGCGTGCGAAGATGTAGCTGGTGGGTCCCAGCAGTCAGGGGCAAATGTTTTTTTCACGAAATACGGTGGCCCGTCCGGTGGGTCCCCGCTATCAGGTGGAGGAATAATTATTTTGCGTGTAATAAGGAGGCACTTCCTTGCTATGGCCGTGGACCCATCTGTCAGCCTCTCCACGCACAGTACTCTTCCGATGGAAGTCGGTCGTTGACCACATTGACCACGCCGCGCCGAGAGCACCACGGCGGTGGACGACAGGGAGGCCTAGGAAGGGGACGACGCGGAGCCGGGGAAGACGCGACAGTGGAAGCCCGCGCGGAGAGGAGTACGAGGGTTCACTGGTTCGGCTGCGGTGTGAGGCTGCCGTCGCCGCTGGACCTGGCCAGCGGTGGGAATAGTAGGGGGCGGTGAGGCCTCCGCGGCAGCACAGTCGGCCATGGGAGGCAGGAGCATGCGGCACGACCGGCGCTGCTTTGGGCGGCTAGAGCAAGAAGACCAGAGGTTGAAGAAGCACTACGACCGTTGGATGGACATTGTACGGTCATTGGAGCTAGAATCATTCATATTGACTAATTGACAAAGCCCTTCGTCCCCGTCAACTTAGTAGGCCCACAAGTCAGCCTCCCACCAAGGTGGGTCCCAGCTAGCCGGGGGAGTATTCATTTTTTGTGCGTAATAAGGAGGCACTTCCGGTGGGTCCGAGCTGACAGCGGGGGGAACGTTTTTTTCGCGAAATACGGTGGCCCGTCCGGTGGGTCCCAGCAGTCAGGGGGAAAGGATTTTTTCCGCAAAATACTGGTGGCCCGTCCGGTGGGTCCCCGCTATCAGGTGGAGGAATAATTATTTTCCACGTAATAAGGAGGCACTTCCTTGCGGCTGTCGTGGACCCAACTGTCAGCCTCTCCACATACAGTACTCTTCCGATGGAAGTCGGTCGTTGACCACATTGACCATGTCGCGCCGAGAGCACCACGGTGGTGGACGACGGCAAGGCATAGGAAGGGGGCGACGCGGAGCCGGGGAAGACGCGGTAGTGCATGCGCACGCAGAGAGGAGTACGAGCGTTCACTGGTTCGGCTGCGGTGTGAGGCTGTCGTCGCCGCAGAATAACAGGGGGTGTGGGTGAGTACAGGGATGCCCTGGCCAGCGGTGGGAGTAGTAGGGGGCGCTGAGGCCTACATGGCAGCACAGCCGGCCACGGGAGGCGGGAGTAGGCGGTCCCGCCGGTGCTGCTTTGGCGGCTGGAGCAAGAAGATCAGAGATTGAAGAAACACGACGGCCGTTGGATTGACATCCAACGGTTACGTCTGCTAGAATCGTTTGTTGACGTATATAATAACTAAAAAAATCTTGCATACGCGTCAACTAAAAAGGCCCACAAGTGAGACCACTCCCTCTTTTTTTTAATAATTTATATATAGCTCATGGCAACTTCTTATGCAATTTATTGCAGTTGTTTTTTTTGGTTGGCCAGGGCCAATTTCACATATTTCTGTGGATTCCAAGCTATTTTTAATACCGAAATGTCCAGACAAATTAAAAGTACTTTGAAGACATATTTAAATTAGGTTAATGCCCAGTGAAATAGGAATCTGAAAATGTGATAAAATTCAGAAATTATAAAGTAATTGCCAATTTGTCATCTGTTTTTATATTTACAACCCATTTCATATTACTTTCAAGATTTGCAAGCGTCCTGAAAGAGTTGCAGCCCATTAGGGCGTAGAAAAATAAGTAGGCCTGGATTGGTATTCTTCAGAAAAAATAAACTGGGCTCATTTTCACAAAGAAAAAATAGCTGGGCTGGTCACATGGTGAACATAAAATATAAGCCTGGGCTAGACGGGCCACAGCCCAGTTCAAACCCTGCTCTGTCTCAACAATACGAAACAAATAAAATACTACTCGAGTAGCTACGTCCCAGGTGTCAGCCGATCTTGTGTTGTTCTCTTGTCTATTGACTATATACGCTCACAATGTCGTGGGTCCTAGATGTCAGGAAAACACTAGGAGGAAGCATTTTATTTTTCCATACGCTGACGTGGTGGGCCCCTACTGTCATCCTCTCCACGTACTTCTGCCGATTCCTGTTGTTTGTTGGCCATGTTGACAACGCGAGAAAGCGGCGCCGCGGCCAGCGCACCAAAGCGCGCGGAAGACGTCGGCGTTAACGATTTAGGAGACGGTGGGGCGGCGATGCGTGCGCTGAGGCGCAGCTAGCCGTGGGAGGCAGAAGCAGGCGGCCCCGCCGGCGCTGGTTTGGTTTTGGCGGCTGGAGGAAGACAGGACTGAAGAAACACGACAGACTGTAAAAGCAGCAGGAGTACTTAACAACCTTAACTGAAACCAGCAGGGGCACTTAACAACCAAAGCTGAAAGCAGTATGAGTACTTATACAGGTTCAACCGTACAAAGCACGCCTCGAACAGTGCTACTTTGCCTACAGTTAACCAAGGGTGAGGCCACCAAGCCCCAGGACAAGGCCCAGGCGCCACCCCGCGCATCCACAACCTTCTGAAAGCGGCTTCATCTCGCAACGTGGTCAATAAACAGGATATTCGCTTTAGAGCCATGGAAAAGCATGAACATAATCTGCTGTCCTATTCTCCAAGATGGACGGGCCTTCATTATTTGAGACCACCCATGAATAAGTATCTTTTCACCTCCAAGGGGAATAGAGTAGGTCTACATAAACATCATGTTGTGACCAAGCGCAAGTCTGGCCCGACCATGGTCAGGCATTTGTATAGGAACAATAGAACTCGGCAGTTCCTGTTTCAAGAAGATCACAGCTGTAAAACTGTGTATAAGCAATAGTTTATGAACAACATATATAACAGAAAACAGCTCGTACCATAAGTTTCTCGACATAGTTGGACATGTTCAACGAGTGCAGCAGTGGCACACATATCCCACGTGGCCTTCCACCATTGAAACGCCCCACAAGGACCTCAAGACGATCAATAAAATGTAGGAACTTGTGGATGTCGATCCAGTCAACTTCAGTGCCATTAGTAACAGCCGAGTTATTACAGAGTAACAAACGAGCAGACTGCTTAACTCTGAAAAAACCTACACGTGCCACCAATTATAAGAAAATATTAGTTAGAAGTAGCATCTTCGTGAGAGATTCGTTGCTACTTCTAAAGTTAAATTGTGATTAGTTAGACAGAATAGGTGGATTAAGAAGTAATCGAGGCAACAAGCAAGAACCAGATACAAAACTAACATGGATGAACAATTGGAACGACGTCGGGGTGGAAGATCGCAGTGAAGATGAGACTAGGTTCTGCTATTTCCATCAACATTCGTGCGCCAACTTTTAGTCCGTAACACTTGAGAAAGTTTATCCAAGTTCCGCCATGAAAAAAGCAGCGATCTTCTTGGTTCATGAACCCAACTCGGAACTTATCCATGGCTTGTCTTCACTGTGACCATTAAACAAGTGTATTCAGTTATGGCAAGGCCGAGCATCTTGAGTACATGTGTTCTGGCAGAGCAAATAATACACTGCAGGAAAAATAATATGAGAACACAACATGTTCAAAAAAAACCACCCTCCTGGATAGAAAAGAGGATTCTAGGAACATCTGTGCGCGTTTGAAAATGCTGTGTTAGGATGAGAAGGAACCAGTGTGGCGTCTCGCTGAGGGCGCAGAAACCTGTAGGGTACTCGCACTTTGGGCACTGCAAATGAAACACACTAGATTCAGTAGGAAGAAAAATGCATCAACGGCGGCGGCTGCCATCCTTGGATTACCTGCGACCAAGGGACTTGGGTTTATCGGGGATGGATGAAGAATTCGTACCTGGTTCTCCATGAGAAAACCCTATGCAATCGCCGAGAGGGGGTTTTCTCTGAACAAGCAGACGAGGGAGAAGGGGATTCAGGCCTAGTGAAATATTGCCGTTTCGTCCGTCCACCTTACTGCTAAAGCTGGAAAGGGGGGTTGTGATTTGATGGCTCATTGGGCATTACTGCGGCGCTACGACCGGGGTGTGTCTACCGTGAAGTTGTGCACTCTGATTTGTGCATATGGCACGTGGACCCTGTTGCAGGTTGCCCCACATATCAGCGGAAGGAAGTAGAAAGACAGGAGTAACTAGTTACACATAAATATATTTTTTGACAGAGAGATACTCCCTCTGTAAAGAAATATACAAATGTTTTATATCACAGGCTCACCTTGCCGAGAAATATACTCCCTCTGCAACGCACGGGCATTATGGGGGTTCAGCTTTTTTTATGGGGGTTCAGCTGAGAATATAATACTCAGATAGGCTCACGGTTCTGGACTTTGGGCCGCAGGTCGACCCTGCATGTTTGGGGGCCCATGTGTTCTACCCCAGCGCTTTTCATATTGCAAGTGATCGGTACGGCGCTGGTTTTAGATGCTGTCGCAAGGCGAATACACAAAATTGAATAAAGCACGACAGCTGTTGGAGTGAAATCGAATGACAATTCCTAACCAGCAATCAGAGTTGCAATTCTATCAACGATATACCATGTGATAAATAATATTGTCGTATTACTTATACACACAGGACACTTGTTTCACCATGCCAGATTATTACATCAAAATCTCTTGGAGGATAGATCAGTTCGGCAGTTGCGTGCTGCTACTAAAGAATTTCAAAGTTGATTTGGACCAGCTCTCCTTGCCGAGAAAGTTCGATTTTGACATCATCCCCTACCGCAAGATATGATTTAGATGTGAACCTTGACCATCCTTTAGCATCAATCATCATGCGACCATCCTTTGTACTTACGGTATATTGAGCAGGTTCATTCACACCAAGGCTGCGCATGGTAAGAGAAACTTGGCCGCGGTCGCCTGGATTGTTGAACGACTCCCTCGTTGCTCTACAAATTCTCTGTTTGCAAACAAGAAGACATACCCAAACAGTTAGATCAACACAGTGAATCATGTGAAACAACATGGAAAGAAAAAAGAACGAAGCACTTGGGCGGCCAATGCTTACCAAGAAGGTGGACATGTCGGTTTTTGTAAGGACTTTGGTATATGAAGTACGAACTGCAGCCCAGTCTGTTGCCGGTGCAACTGCACGGGCCGGAGCAGATGCAAGTCCAAGTGTTGGTGCAGGTGCCGAAGCCGCTGCTACTGCCGGAGATGGTGCTCCTTGTAGAGCTAGTGCTGGTGTCGGAGCAGGTGCCGGTGTCGATGCCCGATCCTCCGATAGATCAGACTGATCCCGGTCAGTGCGCAATCCTCAGCTGGATCAGACTGAGCTGCTACCGCTGTCAGTGCTAGAGCAACTGCAGGTGCTCGATCTGTGCAAGACAGCGGCGATCGTGTCTGGTCTGCTATGATCAGCTTTCTAACTTGACTAGGATCCGTGTCCGTGATCCAGTCTTTTTCTTCATTTCTTTTAAACGCGAGAAGGACTAATTGTGGCATTTTTGTTAAACCAAATTGTAGTTCATCATAGGGATTCAGCTTGTACTCAGACAACAGACTGGTCCAATTTTTTCCAGTAATATAAGTGATGGACGGTGCCTTCATTCTGACACGACATAAGAAGTGAAACCTGCAAAAATAGCCATCGTAGAGCAAACCAAATGGTTTATTCTGTGATGAATGTCACATGGCAAAACCTGCATCATAAAATTGCAGGAAAAGAAAGAAAACATGACATTAAATCAATAAGATTTAGACAGTAAATCAATATGATTTACTTGATGTGACACGAGTGAATCCTTACCAGGAAATCACTATGTTGAAGTACTAAACAGAAGATTGATCGTCCAACTACCCATGGCCTGTAGGGGCCCCGCCTACTCCCTCAAGCAGGACAGTCCAAAGGTCGTGACAAATCGTATGGACCGAACATCCATGGGAATGGAAATCCTGGTGGGTGCGATAAACCCTACAATGCATACAGATATTGGAGTGTAACCATAATTTATAGACCATCCTCACAAAAAATATGATATGGATACTTCAAAATATACAGACTAAATTGAGTGGACAGACATTAACATAGACCATTCTCAGGACTGACCACACACCAAAAGCGACAGTACTAATAAACAATACAGGGTTCACAAACACAAATCAAGTACTGAACAATAGTACTTACTACAGACAAGCAAAGTTGCACTAACTAAACTCTGCAGACTATTTCTTGCCACCGACCTATGGGATGAACCCCGCATAACTGACTAGGCCATGGACTTCGTGTGAGATGTCTACATGCACCATCACCATCTTGTCAACCTTGGAGAACCTAACAGAGTGGTCTTTCCACTCATAAACATGATGATGAAGACAGGCCGCATCGGATTTGTTGGGAAGCTTTACAAGAACCACACCCTTCGTAATCGAAGGCACAGCCAAGAAATTGTTGTGGTCAAGTACAACCTCGAGAACACGCCTGACAACAATGCTACAGGAAAACACTAGTTCAGGACACGTGGCGACAAGGACACCGCAGCTGGATAGTTCAGCAGTAGAACTCATCATCAGGTCTTTCAGTTCACACGGCATGACTTTGAGAACTTCATCTCCACCATGGACCTGGTTCTAATTCAAACAGAAACCATACTTTATTACTACCTCTGTTCAGAAATATAAGATGATTTCCGATATTATACTCCATATATGACTACATATACGCACAGAAATGAGTGAACAAAGACACTAGAACATGTCTTCAAAGGCATGAGAGCAGAGGGATTACATGCAATATCCATAACACAAGTTACTGAGGCAAATATACCCTCTTAAAAGGTAGCATTGATGTTCATAAAGTACTCCCTCCGTCCCAAAATTCTTGTCTTAGATTTGTCTAGATACGGATGTATCAAGTCACATTTTAGTATTAGATACATCCGTATCTAGACAAATCTAAGACAAGAAATTTGGGACAGAGGGAGTAGTTGAAAGTAATCTATAAGAAATCAGTGCCAACCTCTCGCATGTTTTGGTCAAAAGAGGAATTTAGAACCGTCATTTGGCACACAAAAATCACTTGCAAGATCACCCAGAAAGTTGTACTACTAGTACTAGTAGTGCGTGTTAGATGAAAAAACACGATCAAGATCGAGAAAAAGATCGTCCAGAAGAGATATTACCTGGACTTGCTTAATGAGGGATCCCGGAGAGGGGGGCTTGGACAGGGCGATGGCTTTGAGCTTGTCTGCGGTAGTCTCGGCTGGGTGCTTGCGCTTCTACGTACCATGAGCCTCGACGGTTTTGGCCGGAGCCATAGACATCACTTCGGCCGGTGCTCCAGTGTCCATCAAGAAACTGTCAAATAGAAATAAAAGAAGAAAAGAGAGGGAGTTATAGGATCAGTCTCGGGGTTGCAAGACAGGGCCTTGGCCAGAATCAACACCATTGATGCGCTCACCTTTCCTTCTTTGGGAGAGAAGAACAATGGCAGAAGCAGGTCGGGGTTTTCTTGAAGAAATGAGGAACAAGATGAGGCAGAAGCGAGGGTTGGGTAGAGAGGAAGCTGAGAGAGAAGAGTGAAATGATGGTTGCTTCGTCCGTCCAACTTATTGCTGGAAAGGAGGGGGTTTTGTGATTTGACGGCTCATTGGGCATTACTGCGGCGCTTCGATCGGGGTAGTCTACCGTCACTCTACTACGGAGTAATTTAGTGCATGGCTGGTGGACCCCGATGCTGGCTGTCCCACACGTCGGCGAAAGTGAGTAATTTAGTGCATGGCTGGAGGAGGATCAGCACGGTAGAGCGTGTCCACTGTTTTTCAGAAGAAAAAAATGATTACAGCAAGCGTTTCCACTCTTACGACGAAGGAGTGCGAAACACGACAGCCACTTGAACATACACAGTGCTCCTACTACTAGGCATGTGCAGTGGTTCATACGTCAGTACTACACAATCTTGTTGCTAGTGTAGTAAAATATGACGATAACAAATAATGTTGTGCGCATGTCAACTACTACTATATGTAACATAGTACCGCTTTTTCGACTGTCCGGTCGAGAATGAACGGTGAGATCAATGTTAATAGAACTAGGTCCACAACGCACGGAGAGTACGGTGCTACAGTACTCCACGAAACATGAACCATATGAAGCACGAATAGTGTTAGGCAGGGTGTATGAAGGGTGCACGGGATGGGAGCAAAAGTTCCCTTATCGACCCACTTTTGGGTGTTTGGCAGAGTGCATGAGTCCACACTAGTAGGTTGACAAAAATACACGAAGAGGAAACAACTATATTGAGATGAGAATGCAACCAAACACACCCACACGCTTTGTGCTACAGTGACTGATCTGCACCGCCTGAGTTTAATCCAACGGTCATGTTGCGCCGAGACATGGACATGCCCATGCAGAGGGCGCCTAAACACCACCGAAGTCTCCCTGCTTCTCGAGGCGCACGACGTTGGTGATGCAGGGTGCAACCGCCCGCAGAGCCTGCTCCCGGTCGACGGGAGCCAGATCGTCAAAGACGGTGTCCAATGGCACGAATGGATTCCGGTGACGGAGCCCTGAAAGGATTCACCCGACAACGGCGACGGCAGCCCGCAACCCCTCCTTGTCCAGCTCAGCCCCCACCATCGCGCGGAGACGGCTCAGCTGCTCGGAGATATAGGTGAAGAAGGAGACCAAGTCAGGAAGCCGCAGCTCGTTGAAGTCGACCAGGTGGTCGAACGGGTTTAGCCCGACAGCCGGCATCATCGCGCTGGCACGACGGTAGGCATCGCGCAGCCGCAACACGTGCGTGGCAACTTGGTTCACCAAGTGGCTGAGGCGATCCTGGACCTCGTCACGATCGGCCCGCTCGCGCTCCAGCCGGCTCCCCTGACGGCCTATCGTATCTCCCGCTTTCTATAGCAACACCGCCGACGCCTCGAGCATCTTTGTGGTGGACGCCTGCCGCTTTTGAAGCTCTGTGAACTCCCGCACATAACGGAGCAGCATGCACTCCTCTCCTCCTTGAGCTCACGGAGCTCCACGTCCTTGGCCCTGAGCTACGCATCCTTGGCATGGAGATCCTGTGTTAGGCGCCTCACCTCGGATTCCGTGATCTGCTGCACCGCCATGGCACCAGGTAGAAGCAATGGGGAGAGGAAGCAAAGGGGGCGAAACGGCTGAAAGGCAATGCAATCTATGGGAAGGCGGAGGGAGAGGGGAATCTTTTGGTTTTCACCACGGTAAAACACCAGTCGAAGACTTCTCACATCAGGGAGCAGTGGGCTTTTACAGGCGGAGTCATCGTGACTAATTGCTGTCGCGCCTGCTCCCGTCAATCAAAAAATTAAAAATCCTGCCGCGCCTGCCCCCGTCAATAAAAAAATTAAAAATCCTGCCGCACCCAAACACCACAGCAACGCCGCGGTGGATATTTAAATTTACCTGCCGGCAAGTAGATAAAAAAAGGGGTGAAAAAACAAATGTGGCGGCGGCCTAGCTAATCGGCCGAACTAGCCCAACTAGCTAGCCACCGTGCTTCACTGATGTACTCGGCGAGAAAGGTGGTTGTCGGTGTCAAAACCGACGGATCTCGGGAAGGGGGTCCCGAACTGTGCGTCTAGGCAGATTGTAACAGGAGACAAGGGACACGATGTTTTTACCCAGGTTCAGGCCCTCTCGATGGAGGTAAAACCCTACTCCTGCTTGATTAATATTGATGATATGGGTAGTACAAGAGTAGACCTACCACGAGATCAGAGAGGCTAAACCCTAGAAGGTAGCCTATGGTATGATTGTTGTTGTTCTACGGACTAAACCCTCCGGTTTATATAGACACCGGAGGGGGCTAGGGTTACACAGAGTCGGTTACAATGGGAGGAGATCTGAATATCCGTATTGCCAAGCTTGCCTTCCACGCCAAGGAAAGTCCCATCCGGATACGGGACGAAGTCTTCAATCTAGTATCTTCATAGTCCTACAGTCCGACCAAAGGTCATAGTCCGGCTGTCCGGACACCCCCTAATCCAGGACTCCCTCAGTAGCCCCTGAACCAGGCTTCAATGACGACGAGTCCGGCGCGCAGATTGTCTTCGGCATTGCAAGGCGGGTTCCTCCTCCGAATACTTCATAGAAGATTTTGAACACGAGGACCGTGTCCGGCTCTGTAAAACAAGTTCCACATACCGCCGTAGAGAGAGAATAACTTTTTCACAAATCTAATCTGCTAACGTATCCTGTAGCATGACATCACACCACAGCCAAGCCTTTATTTGAATCGTTTTTACTGTCCCACCTCAGCGCGTTTCACGAGGCGGTTTCCTTGGCACGTCTTGTCGAAGCAGAGATCATGTCCCCTTATTCCGGGATTCTCATCAATACGGGCGTGGATAACCCAACTATGCCATTGATTACGGCGCTTGGGGGATAAGCGAGTTTTACTAGGCTGGTGGGGACGCATAGTTTTGTCCGCCCATATAAGGGGATAAGGATCCACCTTTTCATCCACGCCTTCTTCCTCCTTTGCTCATCCATTTTTGCACACTCGAGCTCCAGCGCGCAAGACCGCATTCCCCACCTCAACCTTCTCCAACCATGTCCGGAGCGGGAGGCAGGTGGATGGTCTCCTCCATCACGGAGGGACACATCAAGAAGCTGAGGAGAGCCGGATACCTGCTCGATGACATCGCGCACCGGCTCCCAAATGAGGGGCAACTCATCCCCACACCTAGGCCCCATGAGAGGGTGGTGTTCCTCACCCATTTCCTCCATGGACTAGGCTTCCCGCTCCACCCATTCATCCAGGGGCTCATGTTCTACTACGGCCTGGACTTCCACGATCTGGCCCCGAACTTCATCCTCAACATCTCGGCGTTTATCGTCGTGTGCGAGGCCTTCCTCCGCATCAAGCCCCACTTCAGCTTATGGCTGAAAACCTTCAATGTCAAGCCGAAGGTAGTGGGCGGCCGTCAGGCGGAGTGCGGAGGCGCCATGGTGGGCAAGATGCCCAACGTTACATGGCTCGAGGGCTCCTTCGTGGAGACCATAAAGGGGTGGCAATCGGGATGGTTCTACATCACCGAGCCATGTGACCCTGAATGGGCAGCGGCCCCCGAGTTCCGATCTGGCATCCCCACGCGGCTCACCTCCTTACAAGAGAAGGGCCTGTCCCGGGGTAATTCGGGAGAGCTGACCGTACTCTAAACATGCGTCCAAAACCTGGTGGACAAGAGGGTCAAATTCGTCAACATAGTCCAGGTCATGCTCATCCGCCGGATCCTTCCGTGCCAACAACGGGCTTTCAGCTTGTGGGAGTTCGACCCAACCCAGCACCGAACTCTGAACAGGCTCTTTGACACAACATACAAAGATGCCTAGAAGGTGCTATTCAAGGGCACCGAGGCTCCCGCTTCCGCTACCGAGGATCGCGGATTCTGCGCGTGGCGTCAAGCCAGCGCGGTAAGCTGTTTTACCTCTTACAGGATATTTGTATTTCATAGTTTGACTCTATGCGGGATCTAAGCCCCCATGCCTTTGAGAGGACTAGCGGGAGAAGGCCGGACAGATCGACTGTCCGGCTCCCTTGCCCGAAGGCCCAGCAAATGCCCGCTTGACGATACTGCTGGTCCCGGCACCTTATGTGGTGCCGGAGAAGAAGGCCAAGAAGAAGGCCATGGGAACCCGGAAGAGTTCACGGCGCCCGGTGGAGTCGGACCCATCGTCCGATGACTCCGAGGCGCACTCCTCCCATGAAGGCGAGGAGGAGGAAAGAGAGGTTTCTTCCCCAGCAGGGGGAGAAAAGAAAAGGAAGGCCGCCCCAACTGGGGAGGCCGGAGGGTCCAAGAAGGGGAGGACCCTTCCTCCATATTACTCCACCAACACCGCCGACAGCAAGGAGGAGTGGCCGCCCAGGGCCAAGCCCCTGGCGAAGTCGTAAGTATTCGGACACCAGAGTGACTCATAGTGTTCCTTTATTGCACAGCTTTCCCTGACGCCCATGCAGTCCGCCCCGAGCCCGGCTCGACGTATCGTCGAGCGGTTCCTTGGATTCGTCGGACGTGAATAGCTTTTCACTTCTGACCGCTTCCACCCCTCACCCTACGGACAACGCCGAGGTGTTGTCCCGAAAGGTTCCAAGCCAAGGGGAGATGGTCCTGGAGGCGCCGCAAGGCGACCTTTCGGACTACAGACAAAAAGGGAGCAAGGCTCCCAAGGGCTCCAAGTCCGGCCCTGGGCCAAACACCGCACTGGAACCTTCAGCGATTCCGGACTCCGGTAGGCGGCCCCCCGGCAAGAAGGGCAAGCCTACCGCGTCGGTGACCTCTGTCCAGCCGGAGGCACCGGATAACTTGCTGGAGGTGCTGAACGGCGCCTCCATCGACGAGGAGCACCGTACTATCATGAGTGCGGTGATCCAGAAAGTTCAGTCCGCCAAAAGCGGGCTGACCGAAGCTTGTGCCAGCCTTCTAACAGGCTTTGAGGTGAGTAAAAAATATATGAAAATATTACGGAATAGACAGTAGCCCCTGATGCTCTATTCGGTGTTCATAAAGAAAAGCCGAATAGAGGATCTAATAATATTTGCAGGAGTCTAACATGATTATGTCGATATGCGTATGCAGGCTTCGCTGTTGGCCTCTGCCGCACTGACTGCGGAGGTTGACGTGCTAAAGCAGAACCTCGAGTGGTCCGAGCAAGAGCTCGGCATTGCCAAGAAGAAGCTCGAGGAAAAAGAAGGTAAGTAGTACCTTGTGGAGTATATATTAAAAAGACGTACTTGCAAAAAATGACAGGATCGTTATTGGTGTCCTAGGGGCCACGACTGAGGTGGCGACTGAGGGAGTCCTAGATTAGGGGGTGTCCGCGTAGCCGGACTATGACCTTTGGCCGGACTCCTAGACTATGAAGATACAAGATTCCAGACTTCATCCCATGTCCGGATGGGACTTTCCTTGGCGTGGAAGGCAAGCTAGGCGATGTGGATATTCAGATCTCCTACCATTGTAACCGACTTTGTTTAACCCTAACCCTCTCCGTTGTCTATATAAACCGGAGGGTTTTAGTCCGTAGGACAACTGCAACATACAACAATCATACCATAGGCTAGCTTCTAGGGTTTAGCCTCCTTGATCTCGCGGTAGATCTACTCTTGTACTACCCATATCATCAATATTAATCAAGCAGGATGTAGGGTTTTACCTCCATCAAGAGGGCCCGAACCTGGGTAAAACATTGTGTTCCCTTGTCTCCTATTACCATCCGCCTAGATGCACAGTTCGGGACCCCCTACCCGAGATTCGCCGGTTTTGACACCGACATTGGTGCTTTCATTGAGAGTTCCTCTGTGTCGTCGCGATCAGGAAGGATGCCTCTTCCCGTCCTTAAAGACGGCGCCGTTATTAAGGGAGCCTTGGCTGTCGGCCAAACTCTCCGGCTAGGTGGTTTTCTTATGACCGCCTGTTCGGCTGTTGCGCCGACGGTGACCTCTCGGGTCATCAAAAGCAATCTTCACGTCAGCTCGGAACTCGTCGAGCAGTTGGATCCAATGGAGCTCTCCTCCGTAAACGAGCTCTTGGATCGCATCGCCGCCTTGGGGGTCACTACGGATTACGACCAGGTTGGGCTTAAACCCGATCTAAGAGAGATTAATTCTCCCCAAGTCACCCAACATGTTGACGTGGTAGAGGCGCAGTGCGGGGCCCCTCATCTATCTTAAGGACTAGCTACGTCCGGATTCCCGATCCCTCCAAGCCGGATACCCGCGGAGGGGAGGATGTAACTCAAGACCTGAACATAGAATCAGGCAACGGGCTAGATTCATTGGACAACATCCAAGAATCCAAACTTTAGAGTACGGAAACTCCTTGGCCTCTGAGTCTCAGATTGGGCGAGGTTTTGGATTCAATTCCACCCACCCACCCGAACATATGCGATCTATCCCAAGTAAGGCAAAAGCCCGAAGAAACAGTACATCATTACTGGGCGAGGTTCCTCCTGGTTATGAACAGGATAAAGGACTGCCGCGAGGAAGATGCAATCTCAATCTTCTGCAATAATTGCACGGACAAGGGAATCCTCAACGCCATAAGCCGTCGTGATATTACATGCTTCGCTGACTTGGCGCCCATAGTACAAAAGTACTGTGCGATGGAAAGCGCCTGGAAAACCGAAATAAAATTTTGGGACAATCCGGCCCTGAATAGAGACCTTGTCCGAAATAAAAGGGTGCATCATCGTCAGACACCCGGGTTAAAAAGCAAAAAACCAGAACCCTCTACAGGGCATGGAACCGTACTGGAAGGATGGCTTAACGGACCCTATAAAATTCATAGCACAGAGGATGCCACACCAACTCACAGCCTTAGAGCATGTTGGATACTCCGGCAGGTGGCCAAAATTGGCGAAGACCTCCTAATCCCGGGGGCCGCAGAAAACCATCCCAGGGACACCAGTACAGTCTTAACAGTCTTCGAGACTTTCGCATCAAATAACATGCGAAAGAGAACACTCCACAGTCTTGCCGAAGTTTATCAAGTATCAACAATAAACCCATGGAGTGACACGGATATTACTTTTAATGCCAGTGACAAACCCAAATTCCGAACAGCCCGAGCACCAGCAGGATTGGTCCTCAGTCCAATCGTGGACGGCTTTCGGCTCACCAAGGTAACCCTTCAAAAAATGGAAATAGACTGGAACCGTATTGAGCGAAGCAGCACAACCTTTCGAGGAATAATCCCCAGTCGGGAAGCGCGCTGCACAGGAAAAATCACACTAGATGTGGTGTTCGGCACGCCGGATAATTACAGGTCCGAAGAGATCACGTTCCAGGTGGCCCCGTTCAATAGCGGATACCACACTCTGCTAGGGCGGGAAGCGTTTACAATCTTCCAAGCAATACCCCATTACGGGTACATGAAGCTCAAGATGCCCGGGCCGAATGCAATTATCACTCTCGCTAGTGATCCGGACATAGCACTCCGCGCCGAAAACAAGACAGCCGCATTAGCCCTCGAGGCACTATCCGAAGCCCTAGCGGCTGAGGAACTGACTACGCTTCGCTCCACGGTAAACAGGGACGATGTGATACTTGACAAAAGATCCAAGTCCACCTCCTTTAAACCAGCGGACGAAATAGTCAAATTCCAGGTCCATCCAACGGACCCCAATAAAAAAGCATCCATCGGGGTACAATTAAACCCTGATGTAGACGCCGCACTGTGAGAATTCCTACATGAAAATTGGGACATATTTGTCTGGCACCCTTCAGACATGCCAGGAATTCCACGCAGGCTGGCCGAACATAACTTAAATATCCTAAAAGGATTCAAACCTGTCAAACAGGCCCTTCAGCGTTTCTCCGAACCCAAGAGACAGGCTATGGGGGAAGATCTAGCCAAGCTATTGGAGGCCGGATTCATCAGAGATATAAAACACCCGGACTGGCTAGCAAACCTAGTGATGGTACCAAAGAAGGACAAATCCTGGCGCTTGTGCGTCGATTTCAAAGACCTTAACAAGGCCTGCCCAAAGGATCCCTTCCCCTCCCTCTAATCGATCAAATTATCGACGCCACTGCAGGACACGATTCGTTGTGTTTCCTCGACACATACTCCGGCTACCATCAAATCAAGATGGCAGAGTCAGACCAAGCCGCAACGGCATTCATTACACCATACGGCCCATTCTCCTTCAACACAATGCCCTTCGGGCTCAAAAACGCCGGCGCAACATATCAGCGCATGATTCAGACATGTATGGCAAACCAGATCGGCAAAACAGTGGAGGCATACGTGGATGATGTGGTCAAAAAAAAACAAGACATGTTGAATCTCTAGTAGACGACTTGAGGCTTACATTCGATAACCTCCTAACATATGACATCAAGCTCAACCCGGAAAAATGCGTGTTCGGCGTTCCAGCCGGAAAGCTCTTGGGCTTCATCGTATCCGGCAGAGGAATTGAAGCAAATCGAGCCAAGATCAGAGCTTTGTCGCAATTGGATATCCCAAAGGACCTCAACCAAATACAAAAATTAACCGGATGCGTGGCGGCTCTAAGCCGCTTCATCTCCCGCTTGGGAGAAAAGGCACTACCCCTTTATCGCCTCCTTCGGCGCACCGAACACTTTGAGTGGACGGATGCCGCCACGGTCGGACTCAACGAAATAAAAGCCATATTGGCAACAAACCTAGTCCTGGCCGCGCCAAATACTGGCGAACCAATGCTATTGTACATTGCAGCAACACACCAGGTTGTTAGCGCAGTGCTCGTCGTCGAACGAGAAACGGACGGACACAAATTCCCCCTTCAAAAGCTAGTCTACTATGTGTCCACTGTCCTCACTCCATGCAAATCACGATACCCACATTATCAAAAGATTGCATATGCGGTATTCATGGCATCCCGGAAGCTACGACACTACTTTCAAGAGTGTTCAATCACAGTAGCATCGGAAGTACCACTCAACGATATTATAAACAACCGTGACGCAACGGGACGGATTGCAAAATGGGCCATCGAGCTCCTCCCGTTCGACATAACTTATAAGCCACGGAGAGCTATCAAGTCGCAAGTTTTGGCTGACTTCGTCGCAGAATGGACGGAGGCCGAACTCCCTAAAGAATACGACACATATTCAAACTGGATCATGCATTTCGACGGCTCCAAAATGTTGGCCGGTCTAGGGGCTGGCGTCGTTTTGACATCCCCCACAGGAGATACAGTCCAATATGTACTCCAGATTATGTACACAGACTCCAACAATGCAGCCGAATAGGAGGCCCTCCTACATGGTCTCCGGATGGCAGTATCCATGGGTATTCAATGCCTAGAGGTGCGCGGGGATTCGAACCTCGCGATATCCCAGATAAATGGAGACTTTGATGCAAAGGATCCAAAAATGGCAGCTTACCGCAATGCCATCCTAAAAATGTCAGCTCGGTTCGAGGGGCTCGAATTCCACCATATAGCCCGAGAAAACAATCAGGCGGCAGACGTCCTCGCACGCATTGGCGCAAAACGCGATGCGGTCCCCCCCCCCCAACATCTTCTTGGAAAGGCTGTTCAAGCCATCCGTAGTATGGGAAGGGGAACATGGTAATATTAGCCCGGACCCAACCGCACTGTCCGACGCCGAACAATCTGACATAATCGGAGGCTCTGCCAATGAAATCACAACTTCAGCCCACGTAATAATGGTCGTCATCGCCCCATGGACAGAACCATTCCTAGCCTACCTTAATAGGCAGGAGCTCCCAGAGGACCAAAATGAGGCACGCTGCATAGTGCGGCGATCCAAGGCCTATAAAGTCCATGAGGGAGAGCTTTATAAGAAAAGCACTACCGGAGTCCTTCAAAGGTGCATCTCCGAAGAGGAAGGGCCGAACTTGCTAGCTGAAATTCATGCCGGACTCGGTGGTCATCACGCCGCAGCTTGGTCCCTTGTAAGCAAAGCTTTCCGTACAGGCTTCTATTGGCCGATGGCCCGGGCAGACGCTCAGGACTTGGTCCAACGATGCGTCGATTGCCAGCTTTTTGCAAACCAAAGCCATATGCCACCTACCGCCCTCCAAACTATCCCCATCACTTGGCCCTTTGCGGTCTGGGGGCTTGACATGGTTGGACCCCTTAAAGGGGGAACTAACAAGAAAAAATACTTACTGGTCATGGTGGACAAGTTCACCAAATGGATAGAAGCCAAGCCTGTTAAGACGGCCGAATTCGGACCGGTGATAGACTTTATATCCAGGGTCGTACACCGTTACAGCGTCCCCCATAGCATCATCACTGATAACGGCACGGACTTTACGGCCGACGAGGTAAAACTCTGGTGCAAAAACATGGGCATCAAGCTCGATTATGCTTCCGTCTATCACCCACAAACTAACGGCCAGGTCGAACGTGCAAATGGTCTTATCATGAGCGGCATCAAACCCAGATTAGTGCGGTCCCTCAAGGAATCTAACACGCACTGGGTAGAGGAGCTCGACTCCGTACTCTGGGGGCTGCGGACCACGCCGAATCGCACCACCGGATACACACCATTCTTTATGGTGTACGGCGCAGAGGCAGTTCTGCCTTGCGACATAATTCACGACTCACCTCGAGTGCACATGTACGAAGAAAGAGAAGCCGAGCTCGATCGACAGGACAGTCTGGACGCCTTGGAGGAGGAGCGCGACGTGGCAAAAGCCCGTTCTGCATTTTATCAACAGCAGGCTCGAAGATATCAAAGCAAAGAAGTGCGGGCCAAAAATTACAACGTTGGCGAATTAGTTCTACGCCTGCCGGACAAGAAAAAGGACAAACTCAAGCCCAAGTGGGAAGGTCCCTTCAAAATCGACCAAGTCCTAACTGGTGGAGCGTACTGCCTGCGAGATGCCTCGGATAACCGACTCGAGCCGAACCCATGGAACGCAGCCCGTCTCCGAAGATTCTACGCCTAGCGCCGGACTCTGTGTTCGTCTCCTTCCTCTGTCCATTTTTTACATTTTCTGTCTTATATTTCTCTCCTTCCACCCTTTCTTTTTTTCTTCTTTCTCTCTTATAGCCATTAAAGGCTCAACAAGTGACGTGTTACTCGCGCTCACTACACCTGGGGGCTTCTTTAAACAGAAGCTTATTTATACGGGCTTCACGCCCAAAACATGTGTCAAACTTCCACATGTACCTTTTCTTCACCATTATATGCATCGATATGACTTAAGTTTTGGCCAAGATGGGTTGCCTGGCTCCTGTGCTTAACCCTACGTTCCCGATTGTTTGGCTAGGTGGTAAAGGGAGCACCTCTGCGATTGTTACTGCTGGATCAGTCGGATGTGTACCTCAGACTGGGTGAAGCCGAAAGCTAGCGTTCTTATGGGAATATTCAGTCGGTGAACTAAAAGATGACCTTTTTTACTTATTTATACATATGCCCCCAGATGCTTTTCCTGCGTTTGCAGTCCGTACATGCACTTTAGGGCATGCCTCCCAGAGAAAGGAACCCCTAACGGAACTATTCTCTCTGGAAGATGTTTCTTACTAACCATGTAATATAACATAACTAGTTGGGCACTTGTCTGATAAAGCACTAATGACCCCTACGCCTGGTCTCCATGCATACCCCGGTTCTTATATAACCGCTTGGGTATTCGGACACACTCCGGACCGTCAGGTCCCGAGGTCGAAGCGAAAAGGTCGGCAACGACAAACGATCTACAATCCGGCTAGAAGGCATTACATATGTCAATTAAAATTACACGGTCACTCTGACTAATTGTATTCCTCTTCAATACCATCTAACAGGTTGTCTAATTTACAGTCCTGCTGGGAATACTTTGCAGCCAATTCCACTTGGCCGTACACTAAGCTTACAGGGATCTCCTTCCCATCAGGCCCCACAGGTCCGACCTCAGCCATGTAGTTTGGGTCAGCCTTTGTGTACCGCGTCTTCACCATGGCCCAGGCCTCCCTAGCGCCCTGACGGCAGGCTGATATCTTCCACAAATGGAAGCGTCATTGTGCTCCCTTTAGCTTCTCGGTGAGCTCTCCAAGGCCCTCGGGCATAGAGAGGGACGGCCATAAGGCTTGGGCAACGACTTGCATCACCTGCCGAACTCGCTTGTGCAGTTGCGAGAGCTCGGGAAGAAGGTCACCCATAGAATCGGGCATCTCCTCTGCAGGACGACCTGTTAGCATACCTATAGACATAATTCTGTTAGTCGACTTCCTCGCCGAACTCCTTTTTGAGAGTTCGTTCAAGCACTTACTAAATATGCCGCGTCGAAGTCGCCGATTCTCCTTAACGGAGTCCGACAGCTGGGCTCAAACATCTTTCAGTTCAACACCTAGCTTGGTGTTGGCATCCTGAAGATCATTCTTCTCCCGCCTCACCTTCGTCAGCACGCTCTCGCCAGCCTTTAGCCGGCGTAGGAGCTGTCGCCTGTCCGGATCTAGTCCGGCGCCATCTGCAATTTCACTTGTCAGATTTGCACATACGCCGCATTTCACAAATTATCTTTTTTTAAAGCATATAGTACCAGAGGGGGTCTCCTTAGGCTCCCCTGTCGCGGCCAGTGCGGCCTCAAGTTGGGCTTGGCACTCTTCTAGCTCCTGAGACAACTGGGTATTCTTCTCTGAAAGAACCTGCATTTTGCATGATCCTTAAATCAGTTATTCTCACTGCTTCAAGTCTCGGCGGCTACTGGTATATATAACCATTAAAATTTTCTCACCCGTATGTCTTTTACATATTGCTCCGTGGCTCTGGCTAGACCATTCTGAGCGGCACGGAGATATGCATCTCCCGAATTGAAGGCATCCAACGCCTCCTGGGAGAAACAGGCATCGCGAAGAACTGTCTGGCGATGCCTGTGGTTCATGGCACTTTCCACTTCGGAAGGGGTGGTAGACAGCCTGTCCGCGTCCTCTGTCGGAGGAGCGTCTGGTGCGCGCCTCGTGTTCGCCTCCGCCTCCGGTCCGGGCTTTGGAGCCTAGATGGTGGAGGCACGATTGGCAACCTCTCCAGACATAGTCCGGTGAGGTCTCTTTGTCCTGAATGGACCACGAGTATTAATATTCCTTGAAGGAATAACACCTAGGATCAAGAGGGCGTGCTTTACCTTTGCACCGGCGCCTCAGTCCGGACTTCACTTCTTTTTACCCCACGGGGCCCCACTGCCCCTTGTTGGCCAGCCGCCGCAGGCTCAGCCTCCCGCCTTAAGAATCTTCCCTGCAAAATACGGTTGTTGTCAGGAAACCGAAAACACACAAGGACGGATTCCTTTTGAGGTGCAGGGACTCCGGTCTCAGCTACCTGGGAGGCCGGGAGTAGCCCCGGGTAATCAGCCGTAATGGCCACCAAGGCATTGTCCCTACTCAACTGATGAAACACCCCGTCAATCAGCTCCACCGAAATGTCCGGATCCTCTTCGGAGGCCGGATCGAGGGACCGTTCGGGATCCTCGGGCTGTGGAGGACGGCTGTCTATATCCTTCACTTCTTGGCGCAGTTCCTGCGTAGGAGTCGATAAGACTATATATTTAATCATGGGAATATAAAACGGATGGGCAAGCGAGATTGTCCGCTTACCCATCTTGGAGGGTTGTACATAGTAAATCCACCCTGTGGGTTGACGCGGAGGAATTCCTCCTCTTCTCCCTTGTACAAAGAGGACAAGATCTTTAATAGAGCGGAAGCTGAGTCCGGCCCCTTACGGCCATAACGAGTGGCGTCATCCTCCCCGTTAAAATCCCACATGGGGTGGCTTCTATATTGAAGCGGCTGCACCCCCCGCATGATACATGCGGCCATGACCCCGATCATGGTTAGTCCGGAATGAGCTAGCAGTCTTATCCGGCCCATCATGTAAAGGACGTCCCTGTCACTTTCTTTCTGAGAGCTCCGTTGACGCCAGCTTAGGCGCTTCTTCAGGGGAGCACTGTTGAACTCAGGGAGGCCGATCCAAACGGGATCCGGCAGCGGGACATCCTCTATATAAAACCATTCTGAAGGCCAGTCCTCGGATGCCTTCTTTGGGGTTCCGGATAAATATCCAGTCCCGGCGATGCGCCATACTTCGGCTCCACCCACTTGATATATTGACCCCCTCTGAGAGCGGTGCACCAGGCAGAATAGCCTCTTCCACAGCGTGAAGTGAGCCTCAACCCCTAAGAACAACTCGCAAAGGGCGACAAAGCCCGCGATATGCAAAATAGATGCAGGCGTGAGGTTGTGCAGCTGGAGGCCGTAGAACTCTAGAAGCCCCCGAAGAAACGGATGAATTGGAAATCCGAGCCCCCTTATTAGATAAGGGACCAGGCATACCCGCCCTCCTTTAGAGGGAGTAGGGGCGCTCTCCGCCTGCTCTCCGCCATTATAGGTGGCGAATCCGGCTCGAACCGGGACCATATAGGCCGGAGGGAGGAATCCCTTGGTCTGGAGCGATACTAACTCGCTATGCGGGATGGAGCACCTCTCCCAGTCTCCGGGCTTAGGGCTGGAAGGGCGAGAGGAGGAGTTGCGACGGCTGGCCATGGTGGAATGGACCTTTGTCGGATGCGCTCTGATGAACACTCGCGGAAGGGAGAAGGTGTGGTTTGGATCTAAATCCCCATTCCTTTAAATAGGCAGCTCATTTACGCGGCTAGGGGTGTAAATATGAAAACACCCAGACTTTTCGTATTCGTTTGACACGTGGAAGGCGGCCATTATTGGGCGTGGAAGCCAAGGAGCGCTACATTATAGAAAACCGGACATTACTCGACAGGTGCACAGAATTTGGAGAAGAACCCGCCTTGCAATGCCGAAGACAATCTGCGCGCCGGACTCGTCGTCATTGAAGCCTGGTTCGGGGGCTACTGAGGGAGTCCTGGATTAGGGGGTGTCCGGGTAGCCGGACTATGACCTTTGGCCGGACTCCTGGACTATGAAGATACAAGATTGAAGACTTCGTCCCGTGTCCGGATGGGACTTTCCTTGGCGTGGAAGGCAAGCTAGGCGATGCGGATATTCAGACCTCCTACCATTGTAACTGACTTTGTGTAACCCTAACCCTCTCTGGTGTCTATATAAACCGGAGGGTTTTAGTCCGTAGGAAAACTCCAACATACAACAATCATACCATAGGCTAGCTTCTAGGGTTTAGCCTCCTTGATATCGTGGTAGATCTACTCTTATACTACCCATATCCTCAATATTAATCAAGCAGGACGTAGGGTTTTACCTCCATCAAGAGGGCCCGAACCTGGGTAAAACATTGTGTTCCCTTGTCTCCTGTTACCATCCGCCTAGACGCACAGTTCGGGACCCCCTACACGAGAGTCTGGAGCTTGACTCAAAGACGCGAGAGTCCAAGCTCGCAGCGGCCCTCGAAAGAGCCAAGTCTGCCAAGGCCGAAGCCCAGAAAGCCCTCTAGGAAGCTGAGGCGATGAAGAAGATAGCGGCGGGTAAGGCATTCTTTATGCAAAGCAAGCACATGAAAGTGAATTACTTGTTACTTACCCGAGTCCGGAGCTCTCCAGGAGCATTCGCAGATTTGTCCCGTAGCGTGTCAGATGCCGCCGCCTTCTAGCGGGCCGAAGAGGGAAGCTCGACGGAGAAGGTGTTCTGGTCTCAGTATGCTGAGACCGGACACCCGGTGCCCTTGAGCGACCAGCTGAAGCAACTGGTCGAGCTCCATAAGGTGGCCGAACAGGCCATGAGGGGTCTCATAGTCCGGTTGTGGCCTGGAGAGGCCATGCCTGGGAGCTACTTCGGGCTGGTGAGGCGGCTGGTGGATGCCTGTCCACGGCTTGAAGTCATTAAGTGCTTCGTCTGCATCGAGGGTGCCCGTAGGGCACTTGCCCGTGCTAAAGTGCACTGGGGCAAGATGGATGCTGAGAAGCTTGTGAAGGATGGGCCACCACCGGGCAAGGAGCATCGCCACCCCGAGATGTATTACGAGGGCGTCCTGAAGGGTGCCCGCCTTGTGGCGGATGAATGTTCCAAGGATGTAATATTTCAGTAAACTTGTTTGTTTTATCATGTGCAGTGCAAACTTGTTCATATGTGCTATGCAACGCTTATTTTAATTTAAAATATTACCTTCTATGCGGCCGTTTATTAAATCTGAGAGATGGCGAGTCGTCGGCTTCTGCCCCCATGCCACTAGTGCTGGGGTGTTCGGGGATAAACCTGAGCACTCTTTTTCCCATTATTGGGTCCTTCGAGGGAGGTGCTCAGCATGGCGAACAAGGCAATCGGACTATAGTGCGTTATCACTCTCACTTAGCCAGAGAATTCTATAATTTTAAATTTCGGCGAAGCCCCTAGTGTTCGGAAGACTGAGTTCGGGCGCTATACATGCCTTAGGCCGGACAAAGCCGACTCCTCGCTCTAAGCGGCATAAGTCTTTAAGGACTCGAAACCTCTCGAACAACGACCAGCTCTCGCCCTATCATGACAGTCAGTTTTAGCTTTATCTACTGAGGTGCTTAGCCCCGCTGAACCGGGGCACAATCGCAGTAGTTCTCCCAGCGCTACCTTAGACGATATAACAGAACGTAAGGTACCAAAGCATGGGAGCCGGGCAAACCCAACTATTGACCCAAGACATGATTCGGAGCTGATGCATATAATGCTATAAGTTCGGGGTGCCGCACTTGTGAAAGTGTTTGGACTTCTCATGCCGTATTATGGGGTGCTTAAGCCCCTGGCGTTTTAGCCGTACCAAAGTGTACGGGTGCTGAATGACACGAATGAACATATATACATAAAAAATAAAGGAATAGAGAATGCAATAATAGACTGGAGCTATGCATTTTTATTTCGAAAAGGTGCATTAAAGCAGAATGATACAAATGGTGCGGTAGGCAAGAGATGGGACTATCTGACATGTCCCCTCCAGGCGCGAGCTGTGGAAAGGTATTTAAAGCAGGTATTTTGCTTGTTATAGAGACCACCTGGGAATTCCATAATGCGACGTAGCTTTCTGCCTCCCTGGGTGTTGTATCGTGTGTTCGGCAATTGTACTGCCGAATAGGTCTTCCAGAGAGTAAGGTCCTGAAAGTAAGAAAAATAATAGAATCGGCAGCCCCTAGTGCGGTTGAGCCGTGTATTGGGGCGTGCCGTGGTCATGCCCCTCCCCCAGTGCCCATGGTATTTTCAGAGCGTAATTATGTACGCATAGTACTGATTTCGCAGTTTTGCGAGGGCTGGGGTTGCGGCCGCATTGCTACGCTTGCTTGGAACGTGCCAGGCAGTCTTGTTGTAGGTTACTCCGAGCGCGCTTGATGGTGTCCGGACGTTTTATTCCCGGACTGGAGAATTGCCTTGAGAGGCTGCTTTGTACTTTTGCTGCGAGGGCCGCCGTATGCTCCTCTGTTCGGAGAGAGCGTTCAGTGTTTCCGTTGACCGTAATGACTCCTCGAGGTCCTGGCATCTTGAGCTTGAGGTATGCGTAATGCGGCACCGCATTGAACTTTGCAAACGCGGTTCGCCCGAGCAGTGCGTGATAGCCACTACGGAACGGGACAATATCGAAGATTAACTCCTCGCTTCGGAAATTATCCGGGGATCCGAAGACCACTTCAAATGTGACTGAGCCCGTGCAATGGGCCTCTACACCTGGTATGACACCCTTAAAGGTCATCTTTGTGGGTTTGATCCTTGAGGGATCTATGCCCATTTTGCGCACTGTGTCTTGGTAGAGAAGGTTCAGGCTGCTACCGCCGTCCATAAGGACTTGAGTGAGGTCAAATCCGTCAATGATTGGGTCTAGAACAAATGCGGCGAATCCGCCATGGAGGATGCTAGTGGGGTGGTCCCTTTGATCGAAAGTGATTGGGCAGGAGGACCACGGGTTGAACTTTGGGGCGACTGGCTCCAACGCGTATATGTCCCTTAGCGCACGCTTCCATTCCCTCTTGGGGATGTGGGTTGCGTATATCATGTTCACCGTCCGCACTTGTGGGGGGAATCCCTTCTGTCCACTATTCTTCGGCGGCCGGGGCTCCTCCTCGTCGTCGCTATGTAGCCCTTTGTCTCTGTTTTCGGCATTTAACTTGCCGGTCTGCTTGAACACCCAACAATCCCTGTTGGTGTGATTGGCTGGTTTTTCGGGGGTGCCATGTATCCGGCACGAGCGATCGAGTATAAGGTTCAAACTGGACGGGCCCGGAGTGTTTCTTTTAAATGGCTTTTTCCGCTGACCGCGTTTGGAGCCTCTGAATCCGGCATTAACTGTCATATCTTCAGCATTGTCGTTGTTAATGCGGCGCTTGTGCTTGTTGCGACGTGACCTGCCATTGCTGTCCTTGGTATCCGAATTACCCGGGCTTTTGGTCATGTTGTTGCTACGAGCCAGCCAGCTGTCTTCTCCCGCGCAAAAGCGGGTCATGAGTGTCGTGAGGGCTGCCATAGATTTCGGCTTTTCCTGTCCAAGGTGTCGGGCAAGCCACTCGTCAGGGATGTTATGCTTGAAGGCTGCTAGGGCTTCTACGTCCGGACAGTCGATGATTTGATTTTTCTTAGTTAGGAACCGTGTCCAGAATTGTCTGGCAGATGCTTCTGGCTGCTGAATTATGTGGCTCAGGTCATCAGCGTCTGGTGGTCGCACATAGGTTCCCTGGAAATTGTCGAGGAATGCGGCTTCCAGGTCCTCCCAACAACCAATTGATTCTGCTGGCAAGCTATTAAGCCAATGCCGAGATGGTCCTTTAAGCTTGAGTGGGAGGTATTTGATGGCGTGTAGATCATCGCCACGGGCCATGTGGATATGAAGGAGATAGTCCTCGATCCATACCGCAGGATCTGTTGTGCCATCGTATGATTCAATGTTTACGGGTTTGAAACCCTCTGGGATTTGATGATCCATTACTTCATCTGTGAAGCATAGTTGGTGTGCGGCACCTCTGTACTAGGCTATATCACGATGTAGCTCAAATGAGCTTTGTTTGTTGTGTTCGGCCCGGCCGGATTTACTGTATCCAGCGTGACGGTTATTGTGTCGTGTCGTGGGGCGCCCGTGCGATCCGTAGATCGATCTTGTTTGCCTTGCCTTGTCCTCCAACATATCTCGCAGGTCTAGCGCATTTCCCCGTGCCTTGGTATTTTTTGAGCGACGCCGGGGTGCGTCTTGAGTGGAGGGCCGAGAGGCCTCTCTGTCGCGGCCGCGAGGTGGCCGGTCAGCCGCATCATGCGCTGGTGATGTAGGTTTAGGGGCTTCCTCCTCTAATCGGGGTAGCAACGTGCGCTTTGGGTAGCTCTTGGAGGGGCGTTCGAGTTCGTACTCCTCGGCCGCAAGGACTTCAGTCCATCTGTCGGCTAGCATCTTTTGATCAGCTCTAAGTTGTTGCTGCTTTTTCTTAAGGCTACTTGCCGTGGCCATAAGCCTGCGCTTAAAGCGCTCTTGTTCGACGGGATCCTCAGGCACGACAAATTCGTCGTCGCCGAGGCTTTCCTCGTCTTCGGAGGGAGGCATGTAATTATCATCCTCTACCTCTATGTCTGCCGATCTCTCAGGGTGGCTGGCTTCTCCATCCTCCTGCGTTGAATCTTGCTAGAGGGAGTTGTCTTTGGCACTGTCCGGGGTGTTATTATCTCCCGTGCCGGAATCACCATTTTTGTTCTGGCGGGACTTAGAGCGGCGCCGCTGACGTCGACGCTTGGGTTGCTTCTTGGAGGGTTTATCCTCCGCTGATCTGTCGTTGTTGCCTTCTTTGGGTGTATCCACCATATATATGTCATATGACGAGGTGGCTTTCCAGTGCCCTATAGGCGCTGGTTCCTATTCGTCTCCTACATCGTCGTTCATACCGCCGATGTCTTCAGAGTCGAAGTCTAGCATGTTGGTTAAATCATCGACAGTGGCTACGAAGTGGGTGGTGGGTGGGCGTCGAATTTCTTCGTCGTCCGCATCCCAATCCTGCCGGTCATAATCCGGCCAGGACTCTCCTGACAAAGAGAGAGACGTTAGTGAATTCAAAATGTCACCGAAGGGCGACTGCTGAAAGATATCTGCGGCGGTGAATTCCATGATTGGCGCCCAATCGGATTCAATTGGCAGGGGCACGGAGGGTTCAGAGTCCGGAGAAGAGTCCGGCACTTTGGAGTCACGGGCTTCGCAGAGGATAAGGCTGGTGTTTGGCTCGATCGCTGTTGAGACTGCATCCCCCGCGGCGGGGTCTAGCCACCCGTCCTCGATTGGCGCAGTTGGCTCCGAGCTAAGGGTCGGAGCGTATGCGGGTGCGGCCTCCAGGGCACTGTTCGGCGGCAGAGCTAAATCATGCCCATCGTGATAGTGCGGCGCGCTCGGCTGCGGCTCGAACCCGTCGAAGATCAAGTCTCCGCGGATGTCAGCCGTGTAGTTCAAACTTCCAAATCTGACCTAATGGCCAAGGGCGTAGCTTTCAATCTGCTCCAATGGCCAAACGAATTGGCCCGCAGTGCAAAGCCGCCGAATACAAAGATCTGTCCAGGGAGAAAAGTCTCACCCTGGACTGCATCGCCAAGATGATCGAAGGAGCCATCAAGCCTGATGACGACGACACAGTGGAACTCTCAATGAAAGCACCAATGTCGGTGTCAAAACCGGCGGATCTCGGGTAGGGGGTCCCGAACTGTGTGTCTAGGCAGATGGTAACAGGAGACAAGGGACACGATGTTTTTACCCAGGTTCGGGCCCTCTCGATGGAGGTAAAACCCTACTCCTGCTTGATTAATATTGATGATATGGGTAGTACAAGAGTAGATCTACCACGAGATCAGAGAGGCTAAACCCTAGAAGCTAGCCTATGGTATGATTGTTGTTGTTCTACGGACTAAACCCTCCGGTTTATATAGACACCGGAGGGGGCTAGGGTTACACAGAGTCGGTTACAATGGGAGGAGATCTGAATATCTGTATTGCCAAGCTTGCCTTCCAAGCCAAGGAAAGTCCCATCCGGATACGGGACGAAATCTTCAATCTAGTATCTTCATAGTCCTACAGTCCAGCCAAAGGTCATAGTCCGGCTGTCCAGACACCCCCTAATCAAGGACTCCCTCAGTGGTCTTTCATGATTTGACGACTCATTTACTTGCTTTGGCGCTACGACCAAGGAGGACCCAGAAAACGCGCGGTAGGGTGTCCCACGTCAGGAAGAATATATGCGTGCACCACCCGGGAGGACCCCGAAACCGCGCGGTAGGGTGTGCCACTTCTCGGCACGGAGGAAAAATGTGCGTGTAAAATATATTGTATCAGACGTAGTACCTATACTTCGACCTCGGGACCCAGCCTGTTGGTCGAAAACACCCCACTAGCCACACAGCTTCATCATGCAAACGTGGCATGGAGGGTAGATGTGGTTAGCTCCGTCTTGACCAGCCACAACATCTCTTGTTCTAGGCGATTCTTCTATTTTCCAAGCTTTTTTTAGTTGTAATAACACCATGGCAAGCTAGCGCCGCTCTTCGTGTGTGCCTGTGCAAAGGTTAGACGATGGAGAGAAGAGAGATTGAGATCGCAGACCTGGGACCCACTAGTAAGTGAGACAACGATCATGCACGTGTTGACGAGGCACTCCCTCTACTCTACTCAACGCAAGTACTGTATAAATAAAATCAAGTTATGGGACAATGCCAACAACCGTTCGCTTTTTCAGGCTATCGACTTACGCTTTGTAGTCCAGGTTGCCAGTTTGAATCTCGTCTTTCAGATTTGTTAGTTTTAGGTCCAAATTTGATTAATGACAAGTGGGACCCCCGTGTGTTCTTCCGATATTTCAGTGTAGGATGGTTTTTTTGAACAAACACTTTGTGCGGTTAGACAAGTAACGGCACGAGTTACACGTATTTTGCAAGTTTACGAACAAAAATAATAGCGGCATAGAATATCACATCCACCCCACAGCTTAGATACTATGGTGATACAAGTTTTTACACCGTTGGAAGTGAGATCCAATGGCTTGGGAGTAGTCTTTGTAATTATGCGCAATTTCCAAACTCTCCAAAGGTTTTTTTTGCAAATAAAACATTCAGACCTCGTGTGTGTCGCTGCATCTTCGATCCAACGGCTCCCCGGTGCTCATATTAGGTGCTCCCCGTAGCTTAATTACCAGCTACGGTGATATGAGCATCTAGGTCGTATGATCACTGATTAGATGGCACATGCGTAGTACTTATACTTTCTGCGCATTTCCCAAACTCTATCATCCGTATATTGCAAAACCATTCAAACCTCCTGATACGTCTCCAACATATCTATAATTTTTGATTGCTCCATGCTATATTATCTACTGTTTTGGACTATATTGGGCTTCATTTTCCACTTTTATATTATTTTTGGGACTAACCTATTAACTGGAGGGCCAGCCCAGTATTGTTGTTTTTTGCCTATTTCAGTGTTTCGGAGAAACAGAATATCAAACAGAGTCCAAACGGAATAAAATCTTCGGGAACGTGATTTTCCCACCGAACGTGATCTAGGGGACTTGGACCCTACGCCAAGGCATCAGAGAGGCGGTCACGAGGGTGGGGGTGCCCCCCTTAGGGCGCGCCCCCTGCCTCGTGGGCCCCTCGAAGCTCCACCGACGTACTCCTTCCTCCTATATATACCTATGTACCCCCAAACGATCAAAACAGGAGCCAAAAACCTAATTCCACCGCCGCAACCTTATGTATCAACGAGATCCCATCTTGGGGCCTGTTCCGGAGCTCCGCCGGAGAGGGCCGTCATCACGAAGGGCTTCTACATCATCATAGCCTCTCTGATGAAGTGTGAGTAGTTTACCTCAGACCTTCGGGTCCATAGTTAGTAGCTAGATGGCTTCTTCTCTCTTTTTGGATCTCAATACTGAAAGTGCGTTATATCGACTAGAGGGGGGTGAATAGGTGATTTTTATGAATTCTTCACCAAGGAATTTAATAGTGAGGAAATTCCTTAGCAAAGAACTACTTGCAGCGGAATAAGTACTCAGAAGTAAACATGACAGAATACAAGCATAGTCATCATGATGAAATGAAGACAAACACAGAGTACAGAAAGCGTAATCATAGGATAACACAAGATGAAGACAAACAGACTAAAGAAATAGTACTGAGGAAATTGAGAAAGTCTTCAGTCAAAGTCTTCAAACACAGATATGATAAACAAACAGCACACTACTGAGGAAATGAAAGAGTTCAGGAAATGGAACCAGTAAGTTTGGTGAAGACAATGATTTGGTAGACCAGTTCCAACTGTTGTCTCAGTTGTACAACTGGTTGGAGCGGCTGAGTATTTAAACTCGAGGACACACAGTCCCGGACACCCATTCCTGAGCACGCAGCTCGGGACACCCAGTCCTCACTGTATTCTCCTTGAACTAAGGACACACAGTCCTCGTCCAATCACTCGTGGTAAGTCTTCAGGTGACTTCCGAACCTTGACAAACTCGGTCACTCGGCGATCCACAATTCCTCTTGGATGCTCTAGACCATGACGCCTAACCGTCTGGAAGAAGCACAGTCTTCAAAGGTAACAAGTGTCGGATCCACACAGGATCAATCTCTTCAGTGATGCTCAATCACTTTGGGTTTGTAGGTGTTTGGGTTTGGGTTTTGGATTTTCCTCACTTGATGATTTTCACTCAAAGTCCTCGGAGGATGGGTTGCTCTCAAATGACAAGTGTCAGTTTCTCTCAGAGCAACCAACCAGCTAGTGGTTGTAGGGGGCGGCTATTTATAGCCTAGGGAGCAGCCCGACATGATAAGACATAAATTCCCTTCAATGATATGACCATTGGATGTATAAGATATTTTGGGACAGCTGGCGCGCAGCACAGCAACTGTCGAAAATTTGAGGTACAAATTCCTCAGGGCTATCATGTTCCTCACTGTGTAGGCAATCCGCACTGGCGAATTCCTAACTCCTCAGTCAGAACAAAGTCCTCAGTGACTAGAAGAACTGCGTCTCTGTCACTGAAGAAATTGACTGAACTGTATGAGATTTCCAATGGCTTCACTCAAAGGGATTGGTAGGTGTAGGATTTGAGTTGAGCATCAAATGGAAATTTTTCCTTAGTATTTCCTCAACCCCCTTTAACAGTACGGTGTTTCCTATGACTCAAAAAGAGAAAACGAAACTACGAAAACAAAAGTCTTCAAGGTCACACCAATTTCTTCACTTTCAAAGTCTTCAAAAAGTCTTTAGTATATCAAAGTCTTTAATCGAAGAACTTCTTTTTTAGGGGTCGACTTTCTCTGTAATTATCAAACTCCTCATAGACTTATAGACCTGTGTACACTCATAAACACATTAGATCCTTAACCTATAAGTCTTCAATACACCAAAATCACTAAGGGGCACTACATGCACTTACAATCTCCCCCTTTTTGGTGATTGATGACAATATAGGTTAAGTTTTCAACGGGGATAAACATATGAAGTGTAAATGCTAATACTGAGGAATTTGATTGCAAGATATAGAAGAACTCCCCATGAAGTTGTGCATAGTGAGGAATTTTCTTTTGAAGCAATGCACACTTGAAGAGTTGAATCATGGAGATCTCCCCCTATATCTTGTAATTCATACATGCATTTGATATATAATATGAAGAATTTGAAATGCATGATGAAATATGGTGACTGATGTAATTCAGCATGTGTGCAATAACATTAACGAGGAATAAGCATGCAGAATAACGTAGCAGAAGTATCAGACCACCATCGGATTTAAGTTTACAACTCGATCCAATAAAAAGTTTCAGAAGAACGAGAGTTGTAACTTAGCAAAAAACGCCCTTATAATAGACCCGCTTGAAGACTAACCCAGATTTCTCCCCCTTTGTCATTGAATGACCAAAAGGATCGAAACTGAGGACTAACGCCACTGAAGATAATCAAGTTGATGAAGGAGCGCCAGCGTTGTTGGGGTCGGTTGTTGAAGTAGGGCCTGCCGCAGTGTCGTCCAAGTCTTCATGTTCATCAGTGGCGCGCGATGAAGAATAGGAGCTGGCCACCAAAGAAGGAACCTTGACCTTCTTGAATTTCTTCAGAGGAGGTGCACACCTGTCAAACTCTTCTTTGAGACCCATTTTCTTCATATTTTCAGCGCTATAAACTTGAGACAGAATAGCCTAGGTGCGGTTGAGGGTTTCATGGAGGTAGTAGTGGTTTTTCTTCACTTCATTGTGTGTTGAAGTCATGTTGTGAAGAATTGAACCAAACTGACGCTTGACCCATTTGTGATTGCGATCAACCTTCTGATGAAGACTGAGGAGTAACTCACGATCAGTCATCACCCTGGGTGCTGTGGCTTGAGGATTTTGCTTGGTAGTGTTGGCGGCAGAGTCGTGTGGCAGAGTCATCATTGGTGGAATAGGATGCAGCCTTGCGAAATTGACCATCCAATGGACGAATGCCTTCATCTATCACAGCAGTTGCCTTGCCCTTGTCATCAGCTGAGGAAAATGTCCTTTTGAGGACTTCAATTGGAGGCAAGTAGCTGCAGTGGTTCAGAGTGTCATCTTTGTAGTTGAGTGAAGACCTGATCCTGATGAATCTCATAATCCATGGCGCATAAGGCTTCAGCTCAAATGGTGACATAGCAATATTGGCCAGAGTCATCATGAAGAAATCATGGAAGTTGACGGGATCTCCATGAATAATGTTGAAAAGCATATTCTTCATGATGCCAACGACTTCTTCATCAGTTGAGTCATGGCCTTTGATAGGACTCATTGTCTTTGTTAGAATGCGATAGACAGCCCGAGGCACATACAGTAATTCCTTGACGAGGAAATTTGTACGAGGGGCCTGCCCTGGCTTCAAAGGCTTCATCAAAACTTGCATGTAGTGATTTGAAAGCTCAGGTTCATTGTAAACACAACGTGCATCTTCAGTGGGAGGACTTAGTGGAAGGGCACGAAGCAATTCAGATGCTGGTGCCTTGTAGTGAGTGTTCTCAGTCATCCAGTCCAGAACCCATGAATTCACATCTTCAGAATCGCCTGTGATGTGCAGCGTTGCGTAGAACTGAAGAATGAGTTCTTCATTCCAATCACATATGTCAGTGCAGAAATTTAGTAGCCCAGCGTCGTGAAAACACTAAGGGCTGGCTCGAAGCACGGCAGAGACTCCATATCCACGTGAGGAATTTGTGCATGATCGAATACTTTGTCTTTGTTGAACAGCACTGAGGAATAGAAGTTGGCTTGACTAGCGGTCCAGAAACGCATCTTCCTTATGTGAGCAGAATCATATGGATTATAATCAGTGAAGAATACATGCTTGCCAAAGAAGTCTTCAGCCTTGAAACTTTTGCTTCCTTGAGAACGGATCCTTTGGCTTTGGCAGAGGAGTGTCAGTGAGTTGCATCACGACCTCACGAATCGCGAGCTCAGGTTCTTCAGGCTAAGGAATTTCAGGTTCCTCCTCAGGTGCAGTCTTAGCCGCAGCAGTTTCTTCAGCACTAGCGGCTGGAATTTCTTCACGGACAAGTGAGGTGGGATGAGTTTCTTCAGAGCCCATTTGAACTGTTGGTGCAGGGGAGTGAGGAATTTGCTGCAGTGGGGTGAAGAGTGGAGAGTTAGGATGCTGACTTTCCCAAAAATCATCATTCATCACTGGCGTTGTGCTTCCAATGTCCATGTCTTCATCATCAATTTCTTCAACACCGGCCTCTTCAGCAGTAAACTGAGGCATTGGTGATGATACCACTGGGGTTGAAGGGATTGTATCCACTTCAATTTCCTCATCAATCTGCTCTGAGGAAGCAGCAGATTGAGCTTCTTCATCTGATCCGCTTGGGATCTCATAGTCCTCATCAAAAGGAACAAGGTCCTTTGATGGCATGGTTGAGAGTGGAACAGCATCAATGGGATTTTCAAAAGAGCTGGTCATAGGCTTCATCTTCTTTGGAGCTGAAGATTCTGAAGCATTTGACGCTTTCCTTTTCTTCACTGCAGCTCGCTTTGCAGCCTTGGTCTTCTTCATATCTGATGCAGATGGAAGGATAGGAGTTGGTGTAGGCGCGGGTGGAGCTGAGGAATATGTTTGTATTTCTTCAGGCGCAACTGATGCAGTTGCCCTGACTTCTTCAGTTTCTTCAGGCGCACCACTAGTGGATGCCCTGGCAATTTCTTCAGTAGCTGGAATGAAATCATCAGCCCTGGAACTAGCATGTCCTTCAGCAGCCTGAAAGTCATCAGCGGTGCTGGCATGTTGTTCAGTTGGCTGAGCTGAAGGTTCAGCTTGAGGAATTTCTTGTTGCGATGGGGCTGCAACATTTGTGAATTTCTCAGTCAGTTTCACAAACCTGACTTTGGCTCCTTTCCAATCAGCATAGTATGAGTCAAATTTGTCGCTGAGGGCTTTGATGTCAGCCTGCATCTTGACAAGTTCTTCAGTTGTCATCTTGACAACATTTTTCTTCAGCAGTTTCTCTTTTCTGTACTGCGATTTCTTGATCTCTCTGGCCCTATCATATTTCCATTTCTCCTCTTGGATGAAATGAGTCAGCATGTGACTTTGGCCAGGTGTCAACTTAAAGTCAGGCATAGGCGTATTTGGGTCCTTGTGCCAGAGATCAATGTAGTCTAGGATCGCTCTTGGATCCAACAGCAGCGGCACAGGTGTGCCTTTGGCTCTAGCGGCCCTTTCTTGTCTGTCTCTAATGATTTCTGCAAGTTCTTCTTCATCGGCCTCATCTTCTTGAGACGGTACATTGAAAACAACCTGCTTCTTCTTAGGACTTGGTCTAGGACCTCGTCCAGCAGTAGCCTTTTTCTTCAGCAGAGAGGGCCCAGCTGAGGAACTTGGTGCAGCTGAGGAACTTGCTGAGACACCAGAGGCAATTGAGATGCCTGTAGTCCTTTGGCACGTGGCAAGATGCACAGGTGCTGAGGACTTTGTCGGGACAGCTGAGGATTGTGGAGGAATTTGTTTTGAAGATTTTGAAGTTCCTAGCCGTGAGGGCGCAGCTGAGGAACTTGGTCGTGAGGGCACTGTTGGTGAAGTACTTGGCTTTCGAGCGGGCTTATTTGCCATTGATTTCCTCGGCTTGATAGAGGCCTCAGTGGCAACAGCAGCAGCAGAATCTTCGTTGAATTTCTTCACTGCTTCTTTGGCTTGTCTTGCCAACTTGGCTTGACGCCTTGCCCATTCCTCAGGAAAATCCTCACCGCGTTTGACGCTAGTGGGATCAGCCACTTGGCCAGGTGCCAATGGGGCTCTTGGGCATGGAGGGTTGAGAGCGGATTTCTTCATATACTTTGGAGTAACATATCTTTACTCCCTCCATTCTCTTGCTCATCTCCTTTCAATCCTCTGAATGTGCACCTTGCGCTGATTTTTGTTCTCTTTGCCAAACGTGGCTTCATTAGGCGTGCAGTACTCTTTGTAAATGTCCTCAGGTATTTCAAACGCAGTCATAACCTCAGGTTTCTTTCCTCCTTTTTGTGGCTTCTTACCACCAGCCATTTTCTTCAGTTGAGGAATTTGAACAATCGAATTCTCTGAAGAAGTATGCAGTTTTTCTTCGAGGAACGCTGCAAATGAGTTAAGTTGATGAGAACCTAGTGATTCAGCAGCGGACATGTGTACCTGTGAACAGAGTATAGTTGCGAGGAATTTGGAGAGGTCATATACGTTCTCAGAGGGTTTTCAAAAAGAACAAGTTTGAGGAATTTGACCAGATGCGTCTTGAAGAATTTCACTAAGCGCGCTTTATCTTAGGTTCCAGAGTTGTATAGATCGTAGATCCACACAATTGAGGAATCTTGAAGAATGATGCTTAGGGAAATGAATCAAGAACGGATGACATGTGAGGTGTTTAGTGTGTGAAGATTTTAAGAATAAAAACACCTTTGAAGATTTTGTAGAGAAACTTCGAATCAAAGAGGGCAGTAAAAGTAACTTTTAATTACCCTGAATGAAGAACGCGATGAACAGAGAGGTGAAACAGTGGAGTTCGTCGATGTAGATCTTCCACTCCCCAACTTGGCGGAGGAAGACGTCTACGGCGGCGGCGGAGGTGAAGATTTCCGCGGTCGGCGCTAGTACGGCGGCGACGAGGTCGAGGCAGTGAAGCTCTTCCTCACCGGCGACGATGGAGTAGCGGAGGCGCTAGGGTTCGGGAAGCTCGAGCGGGAGAGAGAGATCGAGCGGAGTAAAGGAAGTGAGGAAGGGGTGAGGGGTATATATAGTAGCAGTGAAAAACTGTTCGCCCGAAGATTTGGGACGAACGTGCCCCTGACCCTTATCCTTCGCACGACATGTGTCACACACGTACTGTGTAGTGGATATCGTGTAAGATCGTGGGTTAATAAACAAATGCATCATGGGATGCGGAACGGTTTGAGTGGCAAAACCGAAAATATGGATAAGATTATTTTTAACGTTCCGTTAGCAATTTCTTCAACTGACAAGGACACAGTGAAGATTTTGAACGAGTTTCAAATAGAACGTACATGAAGAATTTTTGAATAGATTGGATTGAGTATAGCATAGAGGGGGAAGGGTCCGATCACATTCACTTAGCAAAAAAAACACCAACTTGAAGAAATAGCCATAAGTGCATGCTGTAGAGGACATAAACTCATATATATTATATATATAGCCAATGATGAAAAACGACGGAACAAGTGAAGATTTTGAAAAATTGAAGAATTTGAACAACTGAGGAATTTCAAAAGTTGAGGAAAAACTCAAATTGAAGATTTTCAACTTTTGTGGTGGCGTGACCCACCGTATAAGAATGATGATTTCAGACACCGCGTACACTTGTCGTAGGGTTCTGAGAATCAAATTCTTCGTTAATTTCTTCACACTTAGAGTGTTATTCTTCATTGATTGAAGAAAAACGTTTCTTCATGTGTTGCACATCTAAGTCATCAATTTTGCATAAGTGTTAGGATGAGTGCCTTTTCAAAGTACATTCGAATACTCTAAGATATTTAGCTCACACCGCAACTTGCTAAATCTCTTCTCATCCAAGGGCTTAGTGAAGATATCGGCTAGTTGTTCTTCAGTCTTCACATGCTCAACAGAAATGTCGTCCTTCAACACATGATCACGAAGAAAATGATGACGAATCTGAATGTGCTTTGTCTTCGAGTGCTGAACTGGGTTGTGAGCAATCTTGATGGCACTCTCATTGTCACAGAGGAGAGGCACATTCTTCATGTTGACGCCATAGTCCTTGAGTGTTTGCTTCATCCATAGCAATTGAGCACAGCAAGAACCAGCAGCAATGTACTCAGCTTCAGCAGTAGACAGTGATATGCAGTTCTGTTTCTTCGAGGACCAATAGACCAAAGATCGTCCGAGGAAATGACATGTACCAGATGTTGACTTGCGATCCACACGATCACAAGCATAGTCAGAGTCAGAATATCCAATGAGATCAAAATCCGAGCCCTTGGGATACCATAATCCTAGTGTTGGTGTGTGAGCTAGATATCGAAGAATATGCTTCACAGCCTTATGGTGTGATTCCTTCGGTGCAGCTTGAAATCGGGCACACATGCAAACACTAAGCATTATATCTGGCCTAGATGCACATAAGTACAATAAAGAGCCAATCATGGAGCGGTATACCCATTTTCATCAGTACATAGTTGACCATTTGTGGGCATAGGAATTTTGATGCCTTTGCAATCTTGCATGCCGAATTTCTTCAGGACATCCTTGAGGTATTTCTCCTGAGATATGAATATGCCATTGCGATGTTGACGAATTTGAAGACGTCAGAAGAATTTCAACTCTCCCATTATAGACATTTGATATTCTTCACTCATCATATAGGCAAATTCATCACTATAACGTTGGTCAGTACAGCCAAAGATGATATCATCAACATATATTTGGCACACAAACAGTTCACCGTCATAAGATTTAGTAAAGAGAGTATGATCGAGTGAACTGGGTGTGAAGCCGTTCTTCATGAAGAATTCCTTCAAAGTATCATACCACGCCCGTGGGGCCTGCTTGAGACCATAGAGGGCCTTATTGAGTCTGAAGACTTTGTCAGGATGCTTTGGATCTTCAAAACCTAGTGGTTGAGCAACATATACTTCTTCCTCAAGCTTACCATTGAGGAATGCACTTTTCACATCCATTTGATATAAGATGATATCATGATGGTTAGCATAAGCAAGTAATATGCGAATAGCCTCAAGTCTAGCAACAGGTGCAAAATTTCATCGAAATCAACTCCTTCAACCTGTGTGTAGCCTTGAGCTACTAGACGTGCCTTATTCCTCACCACAAGGCCGTTTTCATCTTGCTTGTTGCGGTAGATCCCCTTTGTGCCAATGATATTATGCTTGCCAGGATCTGGACGATTGACCAGTTCCCAGACGTTATTGAGCTTGAACTGATGTAATTCTTCTCGCATGGCCTGAATCCACTCAGGCTCCAGAAATGCTTCATCTACCTTAGTGGGCTCTGTGATAGAGACAAAAGTAAAGTGCCCACAAAAGTTAGATAGATGTGAAGCTTTTGAGCGTGTGAGAGGACCTGGTGCTCTAATGTCATCGATGATCTTCTCCACTTGCACTTCTTTTGCAACGCGAGGATGAGCTGGTTGTCGTTGAGGAATTTGATCATTTTCTTCAGCATCAATTTCCTCAGCATTTTCTTCAGGTGCGTCAGCTCTACGTTCTTCACGTTCTGGAATGACTTCTTCAGCAGGTTCTTCAGTAGGAATGACATCTTCAGTAGCCTTGTGCTTGATAGAATCCTTAGGTGCTGGTTCATCTAACACAGAAGGTAGGTGCTCTCTTTGCGAGCCATTAGTTTCATCAAACCGCACATCTACAGTTTCAACAATCTTGTGAAGAACATTGTTGAAGACTCTGTAGGTGTGCGAGTCCTTTCCGTAACCAAGCATAAAACCTTCATGTGCTTTTGGTGCAAATTTAGAGTTGTGATGAGGATCTCTAATCCAGCATTTAGTACCAAAGACTTTGAAATAACTCACATTGGGTTTCTTGTCAGTGAGGAGTTCTTAGGCAGTCTTCTTGAAGAATTTGTGAAGATATACTCTGTTGATGATGTGGCACACAGTATCAATTGCATCAACCCAGAAACAACGAGGGTTTTTGTACTCATCGAGCATAGTGCGAGCCATCTCAGCAAGAGTCCTGTTCTTGCGCTCCACAATGCCATTATGTTGAGGAGTATAAGGAGCAGATAAATCATGAGTAATACCAAGTTCATCAAGATAGTCATCGAGACCTGAATTCTTGAACTCAGTGCCATTGTCACTTCTGATGTGCTTGATCTTCACACCATAGTTGGTTGAAGCCCTCGAGGAAAATTGTTTGAAGACTTCCTGCACTTCATGTTTGTAAGTAACAAGGTGTACCCATGTGTAACGAGAGTAATCATCAACAATAACAAAGCCATATTGAGATGCTTCATTTGAAACAGAAGAATAATGATTAGGACCGAAGAGATCCATGTGAAGCAATTCAAATGGACGAGTAGTAGTCATGATAGTCTTAGCTGGATGCTTAGCCTTTGTCATCTTTCCAGCTTCACAGGCACCGCATAAGTGATCCTTGAGGAATTTGACATACTCAATGCCAATGACATGCTTCTTATTTGCAAGCGTGTGCAAATTTCTCATGCCTGCATGACCAAGTCGTCGACGCCATAGCCATCCTTCTGAAGATTTTGCAAGTAGGCACACGGCTGGTTGTGAATCTGCAGAGAAATCAACAATATACAAGTCTCTTCTCCTAAAGCCTTCGAAGACTTTGGAATTGTCAGCTTCCATAATCACAACACAACGATACTTGCCAAAGACAACAACCATATCAAGATCACAAAGCATTGAGACAGACATAAGGTTGTATCCTAAGGACTCAACAAGCATGACTTTGTCCATGTGTCGATCCTTTGTGATAGCAACCTTACCTAGACCCAATACCTGACTTTTGCTTTTGTCAGCAAAGATGATATGCTTCAGATGTGATGATGATAAGGGAGCATCCATCAATAGATTCTTGTCACCAGTCATGTGATTTGTACATCCACTATCGAGGACCCACTCAGTGGCTTTGGGTTGATCATCCTGCATATGAATTAGTGCAACTTACGAACCTCATATACTTCAACAGTAAAGAATGTGATATCACAATTCATCAGATCAAGTTCATCAAGTAGCAAGACAAATAAAGCAGTAGGAGGACGTGTGAAATGAAAGCTCATTTCTTCATGATTAGCCTGCGTCCTTTCAGGCACTTTGTCAGGTCCCCAGCAAATTCTTCAGACGTTTGAGTACGTCTAGAGACCTGACCCTGCATAAGAGATTAGTTCTTTTTCTTCACCACCCACATATGAAGGGGTGGCAAAGAGTTCATCACTCTGCGAGCTCCATATGAAAATGGTGGCATGGAGGCCAATCCATTTCGTTTCACATAAGAGTGGTTAGGATAAGCATATGAATAAGCAGAGAAATTCTTCGAGGACTTATGAACATAATAATTTGAAGAATAATTCTCATATTCATATCCCTTGGCTCTTCCCTGTGAAACAGAGTTGTTAGCACGATGATGTTCATATGAGGACTTTGATCCATGTGAGGAATTATCCCCTTGAGGAATATGGTCCATATGAGGACTTGGATCCATATGAAGAATTTGGTCCATATGAAGAATTTGATCTGGGGTTCCTATTCTTCACAGGTGGTGTCATGAGGACATTCACCTGGAGACTTTCAAGGCACTTTTTTGGAACCCAGATTTTCTTCATAGGGGAACCGTTCCTGCAGTTAGTGCCAACATATCTAGCAAATACTTCACCATTCTGACTTTTGAACAGTTTATAGTTGGAGTCAAATGACTCATCAGAAGAATGATAAGATTCACATGTATAGCCAGATAAATTAGATGGATCAACTGGAGGTCCCTTTGCAGCAACCCATGAGGTTTTGGGGTACTGCTCAGGCTTCCAATATGTACCATCAGCATTGAGTTTTCTCTCAAAGGCAATACCCTCTTTCCTAGGGTTCCTGTTGAGGATCTGCTTTTTAAGCACATCACAAAGAGTCTGATGCCCTTTGAGGCTTTTGTAGATGTTTGTCATGTACAATTCCTTCAGCCCTGCATCGTCAGTGATACTAGCAATGTCCTCAGATGAGGAATTAGTGATAGCAGAGGCAGGTGAAGAATTTGTAACATTAGAAGCATTTGAACATCCAGGTGAGGAATTAGCAGATTCTCGTTCAATGCATTTCAAACATGGAGGAATAAATTCTTCCTGAGCATTGCTAATTTGTTGAGCAAGTAATGAATCGCGCTCCTTCTGAAGATCTTCATAACTCACTCTTAGCTTCTCATGATCAGACAATAGAGAGTTATGTTGATCTTGAAGGGAGTCATATTTAGAATGAAGTCTCTGAAGACTTTCAGCTAAAGCTTTTGATTGATCCATTTCTTCACCCAACATATCATTGCTCTTACTAAGCATGTCGTGAGCCTTTTCCAAAGATCTTTGTTGTTTAGTGGCAATGCAAACAAGCTTGGTATAACTAGGTCCAAAATCATCATCAGATTCATCCTCACTAGACTCGGATGAGGAACATTCGGTTACCTTGGCACCGTTTGCCATGAGGCATGGTGTAGAAGATGATGATTCTAGTTCGAAAGTCATCGTTTTAAGAGATTCCTTGAAATCTTCAAACCAGGGATCATGACAAGTTCGATGACCTTCATAAACGTCAGAGATTTGGTCCCAGATAAGCTTCGCATTGCAAAGATGCATGATGCGCCTGAATTCATCTCTGGACAGGCAGGAACAGATGATATCATTTTCCATGATGTCAAGACGAGTGTACTTGCGAATATCATCAGCGTCCGCCATCTTGCATAGATCGGTAAGGCCAATCTCAGTGACGGTCCACAGTTCGTTGTTCATCGCCATGAGGCGCTTCTTCATCATGGCCTTCCACTTGGGATACTCATGACCGTCAAAGATGGGGCATGCCACTTTCTTCATACCTGCAGTCAACATAACTAAAACTCCAGACGGTTAAACCAAAATCACACAGAATAAGGGAGTAACTTGCTCTGATACCAATTGAAAGTGCGTTATCGGCTAGAGGGGGGTGAATAGGCGATTTTTATGAATTCTTCACTAAGGAATTTGCTAGTGAGGAAATTTCTTAGCAAAGAACTACTTGCAGCGGAATAAGTACTCAGAAGTAAACATGACAGAATACAAGCATAGTCATCATGATGAAATGAAGACAAACACAGAGTATAGAAAGCGTAATCACAGGATAACACAAGATGAAGACAAACAGACTGAAGAAATAGTACTGAGGAAATTGAGAAAGTCTTCAGTCAAAGTCTTCAAACACAGATATGATAAACAAACAGCACACTACTGAGGAAATGAAAGAGTTCAGGAAATGGAACCAGTAAGCTTGGTGAAGACAATGATTTGGTAGACCAGTTCCAACTGCTGTCTCAGTTGTACATCTGGTTGGAGCGGCTGAGTATTTAAACTCGAGGACACACAGTCCCGGACACCCAGTCCTAAGCACGCAGCTCGGGACACCCAGTCCTCACCGTATTCTCCTTGAACTAAGGACACACAGTCCTTGTCCAATCACTCGTGGTAAGTCTTCAGGTGACTTCCGAACCTTGACAAACTCAGTCACTCGGCGATCCACAATTCCTCTTGGATGCTCTAGACCATGATGCCTAACCGTCTGGAAGAAGCACAGTCTTCAAAGGTAACAAGCGTCGGATCCACGCAGGATCAATCTCTTCAGTGATGCTCAATCACTTTGGGTTTGTAGGTGTTTGGGTTTGGGTTTTGGATTTTCCTCACTTGATGATTTTCACTCAAAGTCCTCGGAGGATGGGTTGCTCTCAAATGACAAGTGTCAGTTTCTCTCGGAGCAGCCAACCAGCTAGTGGTTGTAGGGGGCGGCTATTTATAGCCTAGGGAGCAGCCCGACATGATAATACATAAATGCCCTTCAATGATATGACCGTTGGATGGATAAGATATTTCGGGACAGCTGGCGCGCAGCACAGCAACGGTCGGAAATTTGAGGTACAGATTCCTCAGGGCTATCATGTTCCTCACTATGTAGGCAATCCGCACTGGCGAATTCCTAACTCCTCAGTCAGAACAAAGTCCTCAGTGACTAGAAGAACTGTGTCTCTGTCACTGAAGAAATTGACTGAACTGTTTGAGATTTCCAATGGCTTCACTAGAAGGGATTGGTAGGTGTAGGATTTGAGTTGAGCATCAAATGGAAATTTTTCCTTAGTATTTCCTAGACCCCCTTTAACAGTACGGTGTTTCCTATGACTCAAGAAAGAGAAAATGAAACTACGAAAACAAAAGTCTTCAAGGTCACACCAATTTCTTCACTTTCAAAGTTTTCAGAAAGTCTTCAGTATATCAAAGTCTTCAGTCGAAGAACTTGTTTTTTAGGGGTCGACTTTCTCTGTAATTATCAAACTCCTCATAGACTTATAGACTTGTGTAAACTCATAAACACATTAGATCCTTAACCTATAAGTCTTCAATACACCAAAATCACTAAGGAGCACTAGATGCACTTACAAATACAAAGTTCTCCCCCTCTCTTGTGGAGATCTATTCGATGTAATCTTATTTTTGCGGTGTGTTTGTTGAGACCGATGAATTGTGGGTTTATGATCAAGTCTATGTATGAATAATATTTGAATCTTCTCTGAATTCTTTTATGTATGATTGGTTATCTTTGCAAGTCTCTTCGAATTATCAGTTTGGTTTGGCCTACTAGATTGGTTTTCCTTGCCATGGGAGAAGTGCTTAGCTTTGGGTTCGATCTTGCGATGTCTTTTCCCAGTGACAGAAGGGACAGCATGGCACGTATTGCATCGTTGCCATCGAGGATAACAAGATGGGGTTTATTTCATATTGCATGAATTTATCTCTCTACATCATGTCATCTTGCTTAAAGCGTTAATCTGTTTTTAACTTAATACTCTAGATGCATGCTGGATAGCGGTCGATGAGTGGAGTAATAGTAGTAGATGCAGGCAGGAGTCGGTCTACTTGTCTCGGATGTGATGCCTATATACATGATCATACCTAGATATTCTCATAATTATGCTCAATTTTGTCAATTGCTCAACAGTAATTTGTTCACCCACCGTAGAATACTTATGCTCTTGAGAGAAGCCACTAGTGAAACCTATGGCCCACGGGTCTATTCTCATCATGTCAATCTCCATCACTTTAATCTTGCTTTGCCTTTTACTTTGCCTTTTACTTTTCCCCTTGCGTCTTTATATCAAAAATACCAAAAACATTATCTATCAGTTCTCACTCTCGTAAGTGACCGTGAAGGGATTGACAACCCCTAATCGCGTTGGTTGCGAGTTGCCCCGACCGTGTCGACCGGGGCTACGGTCGAGGAGGAGGAAGGAACCCAGGACGCTGGGAAGACCGCGGCCCACGCCAGGGGTGGTGCGATCGACCTCGCGAGGACCGCTGGCAGGACCCGCCTCGCGAGGAAGACTGGAGGGACCAGTCTCGCGAGGATCGCCCGCAAGGTAACGCATGCCTCCCTCCGCTGCCGCCGCGTCCAAGAATAAACGAGGACCGCCACCAGGATGAGGAGGCTGGGGGCTTCCAGGAGTCGCGTGCGATCGCCTGCATCCTGGCCGCAGCTCAAGCCCCAGCCTCTCAGCGCATCTTCAAGCAGTTCGCTCGCGAAGTAAATGCAGTCCTCCCCAAGCTCGAAGCCACACATCCCCTCAGGTGGTCATCATGCGCCATCACCTTCAGCTCAGCGGACCAGCTCAAGTGTGCAGCCACGGCCGGAGTCCTCCCGATGCTTTGCTCCCAATCATCAGCAACGTGGTGGTAACCAGGGCCCTCATCGACGGCGGGGCAGGGCTCAACGTCCTGTCCGTGGATACATTCAACAATCTTCAAGTGCCATACAACCAGCTTCAGCCGACCAAGCCCTTCTCCGGAGTCACTGATGGCTCCACGGTCTCGATCGGGCAGGTCCGCCTCCCTGTCACCTTCGGAGCGCGCGACAACTACCGCATCGAGCTCATCGACATCGACGTCGCTCACATTCGCCTGTCGTACAACGCCATCCTTGGGTACCCGGCGCTGGCCAAGTTCATGGCCATGACTCACCATGGCTACAACGTCCTCAAGATGCCTGGAAGTGGCAGAGTCATCACGGTGCCCTGTGAAGAGAAAGACGCGGTGTGTTCCCTGGAACGAGCTTTGCAGGCCGCATCATTGGAAGACCCGGATTGCGGAAGCTGGGGCTTCCCGAGACCACCCCCAAGAAGAAGAAGACATCGTCAGGTTCAGCCCCTCAGGAGGCAGGTCCCTCAGGGCCCGTGCCTGCCCAGGGGGATCCTCCCTCCATCGCATAGGAAAGTGCGCCCGGCGCCCTCCTCAGGCAGGGCTCGGGGGCTCTCCCCTGGTGGGCCACCGACCTGGCCCAGGGTCATGAGGGAGGCGCTTGGGCACCACATGGAGGCGTGTTTCAAAGCACGTTTCCCTCAAGAAGGAGTGAAGCAAGGAGGATCAGACCCACAGGAGTTCGTCAGCGAAGCCATTCAGGAGCTACAAGAGTCAAGAGTCATGAGAGGCGGACGTCGCTGTCGGTGTTCTGGGAACGGGGGTCCCCAGACTTGCCTGCCTGCGGCGTGGCTCGAAATGGGGCCCAGCACGGCCCATCTTCATCAACACAAGACCCAAGACCCTCGCGAGGGGCCAAGCCTCGTGGGGCGGACGACACAGCGCTTCCTCAGGCGCGGCCTCATCAGGTTGGCTCGCGAGGAGGCGGAGAGATCAAGGCGGGGTATCTCATGAGGTGCCCATGACGCAAGCCATGACGACCAAGGGTGCCAGGCGGGCGCCAGCCCGCGCAGTGTCTCCCTTTCCTCTTTGGTGCAAAGGGGGCAAGCGCAGGCAAGAGGATCAAGCAAAGGCATCCATTTCGGTGCAACGAGACCAAGACCAATCCAACGGTGGGAAGGAGGTCATCGTGGAGCCCAGAACGGCATCACCACAGGGCCTTTGGCAGGCGAGGACCAACTTTAGTCAGGATAAGTGTACTAGATGTTCCCCTTCAAATTGGCCAATTGTTGGTGCCCTTCCCGCTCAATATTTGGGAAGAGGCCCAAGGCCTTTGCCTATAAATAGGACTAGACACCCCCAGGGTAAGAGGACAGATCGAGAAGCCGGCTAGAAAGACTCAGGCAACAGAGAGAGAGAGAGAGAGAGAGAGAGAGAGAGAGAGAGAGAAGGGCGGCTGAACTCCCCTAGCAGTTCATCGTCCCAGCTAAGAGCAGACCCTCGCGAGGTCGTTCTTCCTTGTATTGTTCATCATCATCAGCCCAAGAGGCAATCCACCCACCACAAACTAGAGTAGGGTATTACACCACAATGGTGGCCCGAACTAGTATAAACCCTATGTCTCTTGTGTTGTTCTTTCAGTAGTTAGATCTTTGCGAGACGGAGAGGTAGAGGGCATAATCTCCGCGCGCACCCCAGAGTTCGAACCTTAAGGGTCTGCCGGAACCCGAAATCCGACATTTGGCGCGCCAGGTAGGGCTGCACCGGAATCCACCTCTCTACCACTCCGCGTCCAGTCGCATCGTCATCACCATGTCGAGCGACCAGGCGGGCAACCAAGATCCATGGGCGGCGTGGCCCGCCCGCGCGGAGCCACCCGCCTCGGACGACCTCGCGCCCTAGGCAGCTCGTGGTCCGCAGGGCGCTGCAAGCCGCGGGCAACGCGAACAGGCTTCGACAACCCTCACGTCGCGGCAAGCGCGGTCGGCGGCAAGGGCCTCCATACACCCGCCAGGAGCAGGCGAACTCGAGAGCCGCGCTCACAGTGGCCCGAGAGCTGCTGCAATGCAGGCTGCTGGAAGGCGGCCACGACGTGCTGCTAGAGCGGGTTGCTGAACTCCTGGGATTTGCCGCTTTGGGGGCTCACCCCTTCTACATCCAGCTCCCGTCTCAAGCCCAGGGAGGCACGCGCGGGGGCCGCGCACGCTCCCACAGGCCCCAAGGCTGCCCCAACACCAGCGAATCCGTCGGCGCCGGACTGACGGGGGCGCCACCCCCGCCCCCGGCATGTGAGGGAGAGGAACTCGGCGCGGCCCACAGTGCCAGCGGGCAGCCGCGCTACCATCCCGCGGTGGGCACGTCAAGCAGCGCTGCATGGCACATGGAGCACTACAGCACAGCCTTCGGGATGACGGCGCCAGAAGAATACGTGCCCCACATGATGGACCCAGGGACGCTCACGAGGGCGAACAAGGCTCGCTTCTCAGCCCAAGATGGGGAGACGAGACACCAGAAGCTGAGCTCTTCCAGGAGCCTCGGGACGGCTCCATCGGCCATGCTGGAGGCGACAACTATCGGGTACCACTAATTCCCCAGGAGCAGGCATACGCTAATCATGGATCGCATGAGGTGCAGGTCGCCGCAGCAAGCAGCTGCCCCGCTCCCACAGTCTCCTACCCCTCGGGAGGAGGGCGCAGGGGGCTGCAGGAGAGGGGCAGAGATCCGACATCACCACCGCGGCGTTCGGAGCAAGGCGTTCTTAGGAGGTAGGCCCTCCGCTGGGGAGGCGCCTAAGGGCCTGCCCCTGGCGGAGGACCCGTGGTCATCGAGGGAACCGCTGGCGACTGCTCTACCCCATCGGCGGCGTCCTGGTTTCTGGTCGTCGTTGGTGGCACTAGAGTGTGGCGCAAGGCGGGGCCCTCGTCTGGCGAGATGAAGCAAGGCCGGTACCTGTGAAGAAGGCCCAGTGCCTGTGAAGCTCGCCGCCCCGTGACACACTCACGTAATAATGAGTGGTGTTGTACACGCCCCGGAGTCTCAGGGGTGCCGGCCTCAGGCCCTGGGGCTCCCTCCCACGCCCAGTGGATAGCACTTAGCTCCGCGCTGGTGAGAAGACGTCCAAGACTAGATTAGGTGCCGGACGTGGCATTTTGTCTGTTTTCATTGACTTCTTCTTTGGTTGTAACTTTTCCCCTGCTGGATTTAAGTTGGATTCTAATTTGAGATTTGCGTGTGTTCGGGGAAGGGGTGCTTAGTCTCGTTCGAGCCATTTCTCGTGTTCTGGTTACCGCTTCGCCACAGCTGCCTCCCCTCGCGAGCCCCTCGCGAGTCGGGCCGGGCCTGGCTCGTGCGCAGCCCAGACTGCCGCTATTGCTCCTTCTCGGGAGGACTTTCCGGTACCTGCCGAGGATGTCCCTTCATGAAAAGGCCCAGAGCCTGCGAAGAAGGCGAATGCCTGTGAAGCTATCGCGTTTAGGAAAAGGCCCGGAGCCTGTGAAGAAGGCGAATGCCTGTGAAGCTATCGCGTTTAGGAAAAGGCCCGGAGCCCGTGAAGAAGGCGAATGCCTGTGAAGCTATCGCGTTTAGGAAAAGGCCCGGAACCTGTGAAGAAGGTGAATGCATGTGAAGCTATCGCGTTTAGGAAAAGGCCCGGAGCCTGTGAAGAAGGCGAATGCCTGTGAAGCTATCGCGTTTAGGAAAAGGCCCGGAGCCTGTGAAGAAGGCGAATGCCTGTGAAGCTATCGCGTTTAGGAAAAGGCCCAGAGCCTGTGAAGAAGGCTAGCGCCTGTGAAGCCCCCCGCCAGTGACACTTGCGTGTCCTACGAATTCAATTAGAGAACACTCGGCACACCACGTCCTCCCACGGGCTGCCTCGGGGCCTGCGCGAAACAAAGGTAAACCAGCCAGCCGCTAGACGCGGGTGCTCGCGCAATATAATAGCTGCTAATACGATGAATACAGGTTTTACATGAGGGGCTTCCCCTCCCAAAATGTTCTCACAGCCATCAGGCCAAACACCTGAGTTCTACTCATGTAGGGTAAAAAGACATGAGCGATACATACTCACTCGGACAAATCCCCCAATGCGTCCTCAGGAGCACCTCCCGAGCCGCCGCTGGCATCGCTGAACTCGCCATCGCTGCCTGCGTCGCCACCAGCGGCATCAGGGCCGTCCACCACACCGCCCTCGTCAGCAGCCACGATCACGTCGTCGTCGTCCGAAGCGAAGGCTCTGACAAGAGCGTCCACATTGTCTTCCACCCAGTGCGCCAGGTCGCCTCGGACGGCCTGGGGGACTGGGGCGATGGCGGCGTCAAAGTCTAAGTGGGGATCCATGTTCCGGAGATGGCTGAAGACACGAGAAAAGGCGCGCCCGAGCAGGGCGCGGATCCTCTCCTCCACCAACCTGTCGGCCCTGACCGACCGTGCCTCTAGCTGCGTCACCACGGCGGTGAAGAACTGCAGGTTGCCGGCATAGTTGATCATGTGCGGCTCGCCGACAGCCGCCTCGCAGATGTTGCCCAAGGCTGTGTTAGCCCTCTCCCTGAGCGTAGCAAGCATGGGGCCGTGCACATGCTCCAGGACCTGCCGCTGGCGTATCTCATCAGCATTCTGACGCTCGACGGCCTCAGCCTCCTCCACCCGCTGACGAAGACGGAGCACCTCAGCCTGGGAGGCAGCCAACTCCTTTTGCGCTGCCTCAAGGGCGGCCCGGGAAGCATCGGCCCGCCGCGTCGCCTCATCCTGTTGGGCCCTCAGGGCTATGGTTCTTCCCTCAGCCTCGACCCGGATCAACTCCAGCCTCCCCTCGAACTCACGCTCGAGGCCTTGGCGCGCCGTCGCCACCCAACGACCAACCTCCTCCAGGACACGTGCTTCCCGTGCGGTGACATCATCTTCCGCCTGCGTCACCAGGCGCTCCCTCGTCTCCAGCCGCTCGTACTCGCGGGTGCGTTCAGTGGCTTCCAGCGTCAACGCTTCCTCACGCTTCCGAAGCTCAGCTACGTCGCCGGAGGCCACCTTCACCGATGCAAGGGCCGCCTCGCGCAGTTCCAATTGGTCCTCCAATGAGTGGCACCCGGCCAGGAGCTCCCGAGCCCGTTCCTCCGCTGCTTCTCGCCGTCGGTTGGCTCCCCGGGCCTTCTCAGTGGCCTGGGATCGAGCCGCCCGAGAGGCCTCCAGCGACGCCTTCGCCTCTTCATCGTCAAGGTTGCGTTGGTGGCGCGCGAGGGCGATGGCGGCCTCCAGCTCGCGCCTCCCTGCGGCCAGGCGCAGGCCCTCGGCCTCCAGGCGCGCGTCTTCACCAGCGAGCTCCTCCCCAAGCAGGTCCACCGCGTTGGTCGCCCTTCGAAGGAACTCTTGGCGACGAGCACGGCGCTCCCGAGCGCGCTCGAGCACGTCTTCCACACCATCATCTGCCCCAAGCAAGCGCCGGGGGCCACAAATCATCGCTCCCCCTCCGGGCAGGGGGCTGGGGGCTGGCGCCCTCACGACGGCCAGGCGCGCCGTACCAGAAGCCCGGCCTGGGGCCAGCCCGTCTCCAGAAGAAGGGCGCAGGGGGCGCCTCAGCCAGTCGCAGCCCGCGGCCAGGTGAGAAGCCCATGGCAGGCTGGCTATGCGAAGAGAGGGCTCGCGAAGGAAGATCGCAGAAAGAGAAGGGTTGTAGTGCGCCTCGGGACGGTCCGCCCCTTCATTCGCCCTCACCACAAGAGCAGTGCTGCTCGGAGCACTTGGGGACAACGGGGGAGACGAAGCCAAAGGAGGCGGCGCCTCAGCGACTCCCACGAGCTCGGCCGAAAGAGGCCTGCGGAGTAAGGATCAGTAGACGCAACAAGGGGATCAGGAGCCAGAAAAGGAGAAGGCTTACTCGTCAGTAGCGAAGTATTTCCGGCGCTTCAGCAAGCGACAAGAGAAGTCATCACCCAGGGCCTCCCTTTTCCTCCGGAGGGCCTCGAAGTCCACACGGAAGCGGCCCAAGAGAAGAGCGCAAGGATCAACCTGCGACGAAGACGGAGCATCAAAGCGATCCGCGTCAGGGGCGTCTGCCTGACGTGCGCTGTCAATCGCCTCGCCAGAAGACGCGGTCGGGGCTCAGGGGCCTCAGCCCCAGGCGCTGGGAGCGGCTGCTTGCCGCCCTCAGCCTCGGCAGCACGGGTCTCAGGAGCTGCCCCCTCGAGGGCATCACCAGGCGCAGTCACCTCATCGGGAGCCCTCTCGGCCTCAGCCGTCTCATGCCTCCCTGCTCCACCACTCGAGGAGGATTCGCCTTGACCGACCGGAAGGGCGGTCACCACCACAGGGTTCTCGCGAGGCCCTTGGAAGCCAGCAGGGCGCAGCCCCCATTCATCAAAGGAGGGCATCTGCTTCACGAAGTCGTCCCTGTTCTGGCAGAGGTACAACAGGGCCCCTCCCCGCTGGATGCTGCCCGGGTTGGGATCACCAGTCAGGACCAAGAGCAATGTCCTTAGCGCCCCAGGCGTCAAGTCTTCTTCCTGGAGCCTCATGCGATCATCATGCCCACTGAAGGCCCACATTCGGCGGGAGTGGCGTTGGAGAGGGGCAATGCGGCGCAACAGGAACTCCTTCACCACCTAGGGCGCTATCACGTCGAGCGATTTCAAGAACGCGAAGCGGTGCCAGACGAAGGCGAGACGGGGGCTCTCGAGCGTCTCCTGACCCCAGCCTGAATTGGGTACAGCAGGCGAAGTTGGCTTCGCCAGTAGGGGGCTGGGCACCCCGACATCAACGTACAACCACCGCTCGCGGAACCCAGCTGAAGGCGAAGGAAGCTTGAAATCGATCCCTGAGGCCGCAGTCTCAGGCGCGGCGACAAAGTTCACACACGCCGAGCATTGAGTGGGGTCGGCAAGGCGCAAAGAGAAGAAGTGGCGCAGCAAGGCAACGGAAGGAGGTATGCCCATCATCGCCTCGCAAACAAAAGCGAAGACCAAAAGAAGGGTGATGGATTCAGGACCCAGATGCATCATATGGATCTGGTAATGGGAGAGGACGGCCTTGAAGAAATCGGAAAAGGGGGGAACCAGACCTGCCCACAAGGCATCGGCAAAATAATGGACCTCAGTGATTATCCTGTCAGTGGGGAAGTGAGACGTAGGCCAGGCCGTCGTCCTCCCACACTCGTTGAAGATGGTGGCCATAGCCGGGCTGAGCTTACCCAGGCACTCTCGATTGAGTCTGATCGACCGGCCGACGGGGGGGGCCACCAGCGGCGGCGGGCGAGACGGAGGCATGGGTTTCTTCCCTTTCTCTTTCTTCGTCGGAGCCATGGCAATGGGAAGGAAGGGGAAGATGTGAGATGGGATTGTAGGCAAGAGTCAGAGTTCGAAGGGAGGAAGAATAGGGGACGGTCGAGCAACAGGAAGGGGAGCGGTTGTGTACAACTACGAGTCCACCTAGCAGGGCGCAAAATAAGGGAGCGTGGGGGAACAGTGCGCCCACGTCCAATCAACCGCCATGCGGCGCCCAAGGCCGCAGGCTGTTAGGGCCCGCGGCGCTTCGCCCTTGCCCTTTCGCCTCTCAGCACGGCCAAGTCCAGGCGCGCCTTGGGCCCGGGGGCTACTGTCGGCGTTCTGGGAACGGGGGTCCCCAGACTTGCCTGCCTGCGGCCTGCGGCATGGCTCGGAAGGGGGCCCAGCACGGCCCATCTTCATCAACACAAGACCCAAGACCCTCGCGAGGGTCCAAGCCTCGCGGGGCGGACGACACAGTGCTTCCTCAGGCGCGGCCTCATCAGGTTGGCTCGCGAGGAGGCGGAGAGATCAAGGCGGGGTATCTCATGAGGTGCCCATGACGCAAGCCATGACGACCAAGGGTGCCAGGCGGGCGCCAGCCCGCGCAGTGTCTCCCTTTCCTCTTTGGTGCAAAGGGGGCAAGCGCAGGCGAGAGGATCAAGCAAAGGCATCCATTTCGGTGCAACGAGACCAAGACCAGTCCAACGGTGGGAAGGAGGTCATCGTGGAGCCCAGAACGGCGTCACCACAGGGCCTTTGGCAGGCGAGGACCAACTTTAGTCAGGATAAGTGTACCAGATGTTCCCCTTCAAATTGGCCAATTGTTGTCGCCCTTCCCACTCAATATTTGGGAAGAGGCCCAGGGCCTTTGCCTATAAATAGGACTAGACACCCCCAGGGTAAGAGGACAGATCGAGAAGCCGGCTAGAAAGACTCAGGCAAGAGAGAGAGAGAGAGAGAGAGAGAGGGAGAGAGGGAGAGAGAGAGAGAGAGAAGGGCGGCTGAACTCCCCTAGCAGTTCATCGTCCCAGCTAAGAGCAGATCCTCGCGAGGCTGTTCTTCCTTGTATTGTTCATCATCATCAGCCCAAGAGGCAATCCACCCACCACAGACTAGAGTAGGGTATTACACCACAATGGTGGCCCGAACTAGTATAAACCCTGTGTCTCTTGTGTTGTTCTTTCAGTAGTTAGATCTTTGCGAGACGGAGAGGTAGAGGGCATAATCTCCGCGCGCACCCGAGAGTTTGAACCTTAAGGGTCTGCCGGAACCCGAAATCCGACAGCCGCCTACCAGCTGTGGTCCCCCATCCAGGCGAGGATGGTGGGTTGTGCGTCTGCGTCAACGTACCAGGGCTCAACCAAGTCGCCTCGCTAGAGCGCCTCTGGCCCTCGCTAGTAGGGCGCTGCGAGGGTCCACCCCACAGCTACGTTCGCATGCCTTACGGCTTGCCGAACGCGGCTGCCACGTACCAGCGCCTCATGAGGGGCATCCTGGAAGCTCAAGAGGCCAGGCGTTCCGCAGCCCTGGCAGAGATGGATACGGTCCACGAGGAGCCACCAGCGCCTCCGGAGCATCCCGAGGCCCCAGGGCTTGGGGGCTCGTGAGGGTCGGCTTCCGCAGCCCACCGAGTCTGCTGCACCAACACTGCTTCGTCCTCAACATCACCAGGTGGCATCTTTCAAGTTTCATTTCCAGTTGGGAGCGCCCCCCCCCCCCCCCAGGGCTGCATCATTCCTAGGCCGCGTGGGTCCGTCCCTGTGGCATGTATCCCTTTATTTCGTGTTGTTAGCTTACTCTATTGGGGGCGCCCCTCGGGCTGCATCATCCCCAAGTCGCTCGGGCCTGACCCAGTGACGTCTGCCTTCCCAGCGTCTATTTGAATGAATCCACTCCTTCGCGGCTAATGCGTCTGACCTAGTTGCCCACTCAACTGACACCAACTAACGGAGCTGCTCCCAAACGGCACGGTGCTTGCACATGGGTCCGTCCCTGCAACGCCGACAAACCTGAGTGGCTGAGCTCTGGCCGCGGCAGCCCCGCACTGCGCCACCTCGTCAAGCCCTCAGTGCCTCGCCACCCCTCGGAAGCAACAAACGGCTGACTGTCAATTGCCATGGCAACCCCTCGCTCTTTCTATGATGGTTTGCAGGATCCCCCAAAGGAGCCGCGTCAGTCGAGGCCCTTGCGGAGCCTCCTTCACTCTCAACCACACGAACCGCTTGCATGTTAAAGGGGGGTGCCTGAGCATCGCGACTCAGGGCTCCTACTGGCTCTCCGGCCCTCACCCTCTGGCCTTGACCACGGCATCACGACCTGGCATACCAGCGACGGCTGAGACTCGCTCGAGGGCCGGGACCCGAGGACGTAGAGCAGAAAGGGGAGCAAAGGCGAGAGGGGAGGAGCACGTGAGGACCTCATCGAGCAACCTCGCACCCGCCGAAGCACGGACCGGGCGACACACCAGGGAGCGGTCCCTGATCCTCGAGATAAGTCACTACCCAGAAGCACCAGCCACCGTGGCACTGTCTCCGCACCTAATGCAATCCCGTGTTAGCGATGCCGCTTTCCTTTCTCACCGAACGATGGCTGCTTGAGCGCCAAGGGGGGACTCCTGAGCATCGCGACTCAGGGGCTCCTACCGGACCTCGGGCCGCTCACCTCCTGGCCTTGACCACAGCATCGCGACCTGGCATACCAGCGACGGCTGAAGCCGCCTTGGGACTGGGACCTGTCGGCGCAGAGCACCAAGCCCTCGTGAGGTTCAAAAGGAAGGGCTAAGCTAAAACGGAATAAGCAACTCGCACAATTCTACGACAAGGGTTGTATTGACAAACGGGATTACAAACACCTTACAGGCCCCCGCGGGGCACGACTTTGATTCCTCGCAGGGAACGGATCCTAGAAGGACGCTAACTATACATGTCCCAGCAAAAGACGCCATCATCAACAGTGGGCCGTCAAGCACCGGCGCCAACCCCATCCAGATCAGAGTCGGCGGCGATCCGACGAGCCCGCCCTACTCCTGGAGCGGCGCCGGCTCGGGGGCTCGTAGCTGTCGTCGCTCGTCTCTGGAGTCACGAAGAGTTCGCCGGAGTCGCTGGATCCTCCGACGCCTCCGTCGCCCGAGGAGCCGCCAAAGGGGCGATCGGCGGGTCTGGTCCTCGCCGCGGCAGGGTCTCGACCACCTCTCCTGGGGCAGCACTCCAGCTGGCGCCCGTTCGCGTCGAAGACCTTGAAGAACATCACCGAGGCACCGTCGTACTCCAGGTGGATCACGAGGGCGCCTCCCGTCCTGCAAACCCGGGCGATTTCGCCCCAGTCTCGAGTCATGAAGACCTCGCCCGATGCAACGACTGCGACCTCTGCCTCGGTCGCAGGGGTGCTGCAACCGGCGTGTTGCAGCCATAGTTCCAGGAGTTCTCCCCGTGGGATGATAGAGGCGAAGAATGGAGGAAGGTGAATCCAAGACTGAGGAGGCATGGCGGCGCGGAGCACGAACTCTCCGGAGGAGCCCTCGATGTGGACCCCGGGGGGAACGACCCACACCTTCGTGATTCGTCGGTGCCGACGACGGCGTCGCCCGTAGTGATCGACGTCAACCCCGTCAGAGCCCTCGACGTGGGCGTACAAGGGGAGCGGGAACCCCGGCGGTGCCCGCTCGCCCCATGGCCTCGACGCCACCTGAAGAGTCCCCTCGCCCCAGCGGTGGGGGGTGAGCCGTTTCTTCGGCGGGAGCGGGTCTGGTTCCTCTCGGGGAGCCTTTCCTTTCTCTGCCGCCGAGAACCGGCGGATCGGATCCATCGCAGCAAGGCGAAGCAAGGATCGGGAAGAATGAGAAGCAAGGGAGATAGACTGGAAGGGCGCGCGCCGTTCCGTACTTATAGCCGGCGAAGGCCAACCGTCGGCCACCACGATCTCAGGTAATCATGACCCGTTTTGCATGCAGGGACTTGTCCAATCCGTGTAGATGCCGAGGCGTCGTGGGGGAGCGGAGACGCTCACGTCCAATCAACCGCCACGCGGCGCCCAAGGCCGCAGGCTATTAGGGCCCACGGCGCTTCGCCCTTTCCCTTTCGCCTCCCTGCACGGCCAGGCCCGGGTGCGCCTTGGGCCCGGGGGCTACTGTCGGCGTTCTGGGAACGGGGGTCCCCAGACTTGCCTGCCTGCGGCCTGCGGCGTGGCTCAAAGGGGGCCCAGCATGGCCCATCTTCATCAACACAGACCCAAGACCCTCGCGAGGGGCCAGGCCTCGCGAGGCGGACGACGCGGAGCTTCCTCAAGCACGGCCTCATCAGGCTGTCTCGCGAGGAGGCGGAGAGATCAAGGCGGGGTACCTCACGAGGTGCCCATGACGCAAGCCATGACGACCAAGGGCGCCAGGCGGGCGCCAGCCTGCACAGTGTCCTCCCTTTCCTCTTTGGTGCAAAGGGAGCAAGCGCAGGCGGGAGGATCAAGCAAAGGCACCCATTTCGGTGCAACGAGACCAAGACCAACTCCGCGACAAGGAAGAAGTCATTATGGAGCCCAAGCCAGCGTCATCACCAGGGCCTTTGGCAGGCGAGGACCAACTTTAGTCAGGATAAGTGTACCAGATGTTCCCCTTCAAAATGGCCAATTGTTGGCGCCCTTCCCGCTCAATATTTGGGAAGAGGCCCAAGGCCTTTTCCTATAAATAGGACTAGCCACCCCCAAAATAGAGAAGGGAGGATCCAGAATCAACGAATCGGTCGGCAATCAGACAGAAAGAGAGAGAGAAGGGCGACTGAACCCCTCTAGCAGTTCATCGTCCCAGCTAAGAACAGGCCCCCGCGAGGCTGTTCTTCCTTGTATTGTTCATCATCAGCCCAAGAGGCAATCCACCACACCACCACACTGGAGTAGGGTATTACACCACATCGGTGGCCCGAACCAGTATAAACTCTGTGTCTCTTGTGCTGTGTTCTTGATAGCTTAGATCCTTGCGCGGCAGAGGGGTATGGATAGGTAGGAAGCGTAATCTCCACGCGCACCCCAGAGTTTGAACCTCAAGGGTCTGCCGGGACCCGAAATTCGACACTATCGTTTTGTGCAGGTACGAGGGACTTGAGCGTGGCCTCCCACTGGATTGATACCTTGGTTCTCAAAAACTGAGGGAAATACTTACGCTACTCTGTTGCATCATCCTCTCCTCTTCGGGGGAAACCAACGCAAGCTCAAGAGGTAGCAAGAAGAATTTCTGGCGCCGTTGCCGGGGAGTCTACGCAAAAAGTCAACATACCAAGTACCCATCACAATCCCTATCTCCCGCATTACATTAGTTGCCATTTGCCTCTCGTTTTCCTCTCCCCCACTTCACCCTTGCCGTTTTATTTTCCTTCTCCTTCTCCTTCTCCTTCTCCTTCTCCTTCTCCTTCTCTTTTTCCATTGACCTTTTTCTCGCTTGCCTTTTGTTTGCTCGTGTGTTGGATTGCTTGCTTGTCGCGATGGCTCAAGATACTACCAAATTGTGTGCCTTCACCAATACCAATAATAATGATTTCCTTAGCACTCCGATTGCTCCTCTTGCCAATACTGAATCTTGTGAAATCAATACTGCTTTGTTGAATCTTGTTATGAAAGATCAATTCGCCGACCTTCCTAGTGAAGATGCCGCTACTCATCTTAATAGCTATGTTGATTTATGTGATATGCAAAAGAAAAAAGATGTCGATAATGATGTTGTTAAATTGAAGCTATTTCCTTTTTCGCTTAGAGATCGTGCTAAACCTTGGTTTTCGTCTTTGCCTAAAAATAGTATTGATTCTTGGAACAAGTGCAAAGATGCTTTTATCTCTAAGTATTTTCCTCCCGCTAAGATTATCGCTCTTAGAGACGACATTATGAATTTTAAGCAACTTGATCATGAACATGTTGCACAAGCTTGGGAGAGAATGAAATTAATGCTACGTAATTGTCCTACTCATGGTTTGAATTTGTGGATGATTATACAAAAAATTTATGCCGGATTAAATTTTGCTTCTAGAAATCTTTTAGATTCGGCCGCGGGAGGCACTTTTATGGAAATCACTTTAGGATATGCTACTAAACTCCTAGATAATATTATGGTTAATTATTCTCAATGGCACACTGAAAGATCTACTAATAAAAAAGTGCATGCGATAGAAGAAATCAATGTTTTGAGTGGAAAGATGGATGAACTTATGAAATTATTTGCCACTAAGAGTGTTTCTTTTGATCCTAATGATATGCCTTTGTCTACTTTGATTGAGAATAATAATGAATCTATGGATGTGAATTTTGTTGGTAGGAATAATTTTGGTAACAACGCGTATAGAGGGAATTTTAATCCTAGGCCTTATCCTAGTAATCCTTCTAATAATTATGGAAATTCCTACGACAACTCTTATGGAAATTTTAATAAGATGCCCTCTGAATTTGAGAATAGTGTCAAAGAGTTTATGAATTCACAAAAGAATTTTAATGCTTTGCTTGAAGAGAAATTGCTTAAAGTTGATGATTTGGCTAGGAATGTTGATAAAATTTCTCTTGAGGTTGATTATTTAAAGCTTAGATCTATTCCTCCTAAGCATGATATCAATGAGTCTCTCAAAGCCATGAGAATTTCCATTGATGAGTGCAAGGAAAGAACCGCTAGGATGCGTGCTACGAAAGATGCCTTTATTAAAGTGTGTTCTTCCAATTCCTATGAAAATCAAGATGACGATCTAAAAGTTATTGATGTGTCCCCTATCAAATCTTTGTTTTGCAATATGAATCTTGATGAAACTGAATATGATCTTCTTTTGCCTAGAAGGCGTTCTAAAAATTCGGAGTATTTAGACCTTTGTGATGAAATTAATGAAAGTGGGATTGAAAGAAATAAAACCCTAGATGTTGCTAAACCCACTATATTGGATTACAAGGAATTTAATTATGAAAGTTGCTCTCTAATTGATTGTATTTCCTTGTTGCAGTCCGTGCTAAATTCTCCTCATGCTTATAGTCAAAAGAAAGCCTTTACCGAACATATTGTTGATGCTTTGATGCAATCCTATGAAGAAAAACTTGAGTTGAAAGTTTCTATCCCTAGAAAACTCTATGATGAGTGGGAACCAACTATTAAAATTAAAATTAAAGATCATGAGTTTTATGCTTTGTGTGATTTGGGTGCTAGTGTCTCCACTATCCCCAAAACTTTGTGTGATTTGCTAGATTTCCATGACTTTGACGATTGCTCTCTAAACTTGCATCTTGCGGATTCCACTATAAAAAAACCTATGGGAAGAATTAATGATGTTCTTATTATTGCAAATAGGAATTATGTGCCCGTAGATTTTATCGTTCTTGATATAGATTGCAATCCTTCTTGCCCTATTATTCTTGGTAGACCTTTCCTTAGAACGGTTGGTGCGATTATTGATAAGAAGGAAGGGAATATTAGATTTAAATTTCCATTAAAAAAGGGCATGGAACATTTTCCTAGAAAGAAAATAAGATTGCCATATGAAACTATCATGAGAGCTACCTATGGATTGCCTACCAAAGATGGCAATACCTAAATCTATCCTCGCTTTTATGCCTAGCTAGGGGCGTTAAACGATAGCGCTTGTTGGGAGGCAACCCAATTTTATTTTGAGTTTTTTGTTTTTACTTCTGTTTAGGAATAAATAATCCATCTACCTTATGTTTAGATTTGGTTTTGTGTTTTAATTAGTGTTTGTGCCAAGCTAGACCTATTGGATCTTCTTGGATGATAGTTATTTGATCTTGCTGTAATTTCCAGAAACTTTGCGCTCAGTGCCCGAATTATTAAAAATCACCAGAACGTGATAAAATTCTGATTCCAATTGCTGATTATCAATAAATAAATTTTCTAGGTCGTCTAATTTTGGTAGATTTGTTGGAGTTCCAGAAGTTTGCGTTAGTTACAGATTACTACAGACTGTTCTGTTTTTGACAGATTCTGTTTTTCACGTGTTGTTTGCTTATTTTGATGAATCTATGGCTAGTAAAATAGTTTATAATCCATAGAGAAGTTGGAATACAGTAGGTTTAACACCAATACAAATAAATAATAAGTTCATTACAGTACCTTGAAGTGGTTTTATGTTTTCTTTCTCTAATGGAGCTCACGAGATTTTGAGTTTTGTGTTGTGAAGTTTTCAAGTTTTGGGTGAAATCTTTTGATGGATTATGGAACAAGGAGTGGCAAGAGCCTAAGCTTGGGGATGCCCATGGCACCCCCAAGATAATCCAAGGACACCAAAAATTCAAAGCTTGGGGATGCCCCGGAAGGCATCCCCTCTTTCGTCCACTTCCATCGGTATTTTACTTGGACCTATATTTTTATTCACCAACATGATATGTGTTTTGCTTGGAGCGTCTTGTATTATTTGTGTCTTTGTTTGTTAGTGTGACACAATCATCCTTGCTGTACACACCTTTGAGAAGAGCCATTTATGAATTAAAATTTGTTAGAATACTCTATGTGCTTCACTTATATCTTTTGAGCGTGATAATTATGCTCTATGTGCTTCACTTAGATCTTTTAGAGCACGGTGGTGGATTTGTTTTAAAGAAACTATTGATCCCTCATGATTCACTTAGATCATTTTGAGAGTCTTAATAGCATGGTAAATTTCTTAATATTAATATGCTCGGTATTCATGATTTATGAAATTTTCTTTTGAGTGCGTTGAATACTAAGAAAAGATTGAAGCATGATAATTGTTTTGAGATATGGAGGTGATAATATTAGAGTCATGCTAGTTGAGTAGTTGTGAATTTAAAGAATACTTGCGTTGAAGTTTGTGATTCCCGTAGCATGCACGTATGGTGAACCGTTATGTAACGAAGTCGGAGCATGAGGTGTTTATTGATTGTCCACCTTATGAGTGGCGGTCGGGGACGAGCGATGGTCTTTTCCTACCAATCTATCTCCCTAGGAGCATGCGCGTAATACTTTGCTTTGATAACTTCTAGATTTTTGCAATAAGTATATGAGTTCTTTATGACTAATGTTGAGTCCATGGATTATACGCACTTTTTCCATCCTTCCACCATTGCTAGCCTCTCTAATACAGCGCACCTTTCGTTGGTATCATACACCCACCATATATCTTCCTCAAAACAGCCACCATACCTACCTATCATGGCATTTCCATAGCCATTCCGAGATATATTGCCATGCAACTTTCCACCGTTCCGTTTATTATGACACGCTCCATCATTGTCATATTGCTAGCTTGATCATGTAGTTGACATCGTATTTGTGGCAAAGCCACTATTCATAATTCTTTCATACATGTCACTCTTGATTCATTGCATATCCCGGTACACCGCCGGAGGCATTCATATAGAGTCATATCTTGTTCTAAGTATCGAGTTGTAATTGTTGAGTTGTAAGAAAAATAAAGTGTGATGATCATCATTTTTAGAGCATTGTCCCAAGTGAGGAAAAGATGATGGAGACTATGATTCCCCCACAAGTCGGGATGAGACTCCGGACGAAATAAAAAAATAAAAAAATGAGAGAAAAAGAGAGAAGGGACAATGCTACTATCCTTTTACCACACTTGTGCTTCAAAGTAGCACCAAGATCTTCATGATAGAGAGTCTCCTATGTTGTCACTTTCATATACTAGTGGGAATTTTTCATTATAGAACTTGGCTAGTATATTCCAATGATGGGCTTCCTCAAAATGCCCTAGGTCTTCGTGAGCAAGCGAGTTGGATGCACACCCACTTAGTTTCTTTTGTTGAGCTTTCATATACTTATAGCTCTAGTGCATCCGTTGCATGGCAATCCCTACTCACTCACATGGATATCTATTAATGGGCTAGCCCGTTGATACGCCTAGTTGATGTGAGATTATCTTCCCCTCTTTTGTCTTCTCCACAACCACCGTTCTATTCCACATATAGTGCTATATCCATGGCTCACGCTCATGTATTGCGTGAAGGTTGAAAAAGTTTTGAAAATGTTAAAGTACGAAACAATTGCTTGGCTTGTCATCGGGGTTGTGCATGATTTAAATACTTTGTGTGGTGAAGATGGAGCATAGCCAGATTATATGATTTTGTAGGGATAACTTTCTTTGGCCATGTTATTTTGGGAAGACATAATTGCTTTATTAGTATGCTTGAAGTATTATTATTTTTATGTCAATATGAACTTTTGTCTTGAATATTTAGAATCTAAATATTCATACCACAATTAAGAAGTTTTACATTGAAATTATGCCAAGTAGCACTCCGCATCAAAAATTCTCTTTTTATCATTTACCTACTCGAGGACGAGCAGGAATTAAGCTTGGGGATGCCTGATACGTATCCAACGTATCTATAATTTTTTATTGCTCCATGCTATATTATCTACTGTATTGGACTATGTTGGGATTTATTTTCCACTTTTATATTATTTTTGGGACTAACATATTAACGGGAGGCCCAGCCCAGAATTGCAGTTTTTTGCCTATTTCACTGTTTCGGAGAAACAAAATATCAAACGGAGTCCAAACGGAATAAAATCTTCGGGAACATGATTTTCTCACCGAACGTGATCCAGGGGACTTGGACCCTACGCCAAGGCATCAGAGAGACGGTCACGAGGGTGGGGGCGCCCCCCCCCCTTAGGGCGTGCCCCCCTGCCTCATGGGACACTCGAAGCTCCACCGACGTACTCCTTCCTCCTATATATACCTACGTACCCCCAAACGATCAGAACAGGAGCCAAAAACCTAATTCCACCGCGGCAACCTTCTGTATCCACGAGATCCCATCTTGGGGCCTGTTCCAGAGCTCCGCCGGAGAGGGCCGTCATCACGGAAGGCTTCTACATCATCATAGCCTCTCCGATGAACTGTGAGTAGTTTACCTCAGACCTTCGTGTCCATAGTTAGTAGCTAGATGGCTTCTTCTCTCTTTTTGGATCTCAATACAAAGTTCTCCCCCTCTCTTGTGGAGATCTATTCGATGTAATCTTCTTTTTGCGGTGTGCTTGTTGAGACCGATGAATTGTGGGTTTATGATCAAGTCTATCTATGAATAATATTTTAATCTTCCCTGAATTCTTTCATGTATGATTGGTTATCTTTGCAAGTCTCTTCGAATTATCAGTTGGTTTGGCCTACTAGATTGGTTTTTCTTGCCATGGGAGAAGTGCTTAGCTTTGGGTTCGATCTTGCGGTGTCCTTTCCTAGTGACAGAAGGGGCAGCAAGGCACGTATTGCATCGTTGCCATCGAGGATAACAAGATGGGGTTTATTTCATATTGCATGAATTTATCTCTCTACATCATGTCATATTGCTTAAAGCGTTACTCTGTTTTTAACTTAATACTCTAGATGCATGCTGGATAGCGGTCGATGAGTGGAGTAATAGTAGTAGATGCAGGCAGGAGGGTCTACTTGTCTCGGACGTGATGCCTATATACATGATCATACCTAGATATTCTCATAACTATGCTCAATTTTGTCAATTGCTCAACAATAATTTGTTCACCTACCGTAGAATACTTATGCTCTTGCGAGAAGCCAATAGTGAAACCTATGGCCCCTGGGTCTATTCTCATCATATCAATCTCCATCACTTTAATCTTGCTTTGCTTTTTTACTTTGCCTTTTACTTTTCCCCTTGCGTCTTTATATCAAAAATACCAAAAACATTATCTATCAGTTCTCACTCTCGTAAGTGACCGTGAAGGGATTGACAACCCCTAATCGCGTTGGTTGCGAGTTGCTATCGTTTTGTGCAGGTACGAGGGACTTGAGCGTGGCCTCCTACTGGATTGATACCTTGGTTCTCAAAAACTGAGGAAAATACTTACGCTACTCTGCTGCATCAACCTCTCCTCTTCGGGGAAAACCAACTCAAGCTCAAGAGGTAGCACCTCCTATTGTGGGCCGTTAGATCTTAGTGAACTCGTATCACCATAGAATCTACGGTGCGGGAGCACCTTATTCTCTCCCGTGCGAGAAAACATAAGGTGCTATCGCAGCTTGGATGCACTATACTTATTGGATTGTTGTTGTGTTCGTGCGTGTGTGTCTCTGTGTGTGTGTGTGGTCATATGCTTGATACATACAAACTTTTCTCACCTCCATATTGTTCATCTTTTAAATTTGAATTTGCATTGGAAAACTTACTAGGGATACCATGAAATGTGAAATCAACATTGACATCACTATATCACAAACTCACTCTAATTCAACAACTTATCATAAATCAATTACCACGTTGAGATTAGTATTTGCAAGGAAAATATGGGTATTGTAATACACATAGATTCGTTCGGCAATTTAAAAGGTTCCTTTCGTATTCTCGAATGGTAGGACCCAACGGCGTACCAGCCAGACCTTGGCTCATGTTGATCCTAAAAAAAACGGGCTCGTGTCCTTCGGTGGCGTGCGTGGTACGCACATTAGGCAACCCCAACCAGTCGAGCCTCAGCGTTTCAAGTCGAAATATCTGGCGGCCAGAATTCCAGCCCTAGGAAATTCCCCTCATGTCCCCGGTCCATAATGACTACCGATGAACAACGGAGGGATGCTTTAGTAACTAGACAACGTTACCTACCGTGCTGAGCACGGCTCAATTCCCTCGGTCGCCGCTCGTCAAGGTCACCCGTCAACTTACTACTACACCAGGATTATCCTTTTACTCTGCATATATAACTTGTCTGAAGTCTAACTAAGAAAAATGTTTGACCAAACCCTTTCTTAAGAAATACAACAGGACAGATGTACGGCTTGAAAATTTATTGCATGATGCAGGTTATGATATTGTTTCGTATCCTGGATCTTAAATTTCAAAAAATCCAAAAGTGAGCACAAATATTACTTCGTAAGTTTTTTCTTCAATTTGAGACAAGCTGCTTATGACAAGTTGCACAAATGAAGAGCCAAGGTATTTTGGAACGAAGACCTGTCACGTTAAGGCGAACATTTTCACTATTGAAACCGTGGGCGTTTACGTGCCGCCACGAGTCCCCGCTTCTCATCGGTAGGTGCCGTCCGAGCAAGCGTGTGAGTCGACGGGAGGCGTGCGAGCAGACCGCTGCGCCGGCTGTCAGGGAGGCGTGCCAGCAGACCGCTGTGCAGGCTCACCAGGAGGCGAGCCCTTTGACCAGGCTCCGCCGCCCACTGTCGTCCCAACTGCTCCCACTTTTAATGTCGCCGGTGCCGCAGTTTAAAATCAACCCCGCACTACCCGGTATCGCTACAATCCTCTCTCTTCCTCTCCGATTCTCCTGTCGTCTACCTCCAACTAGCCTGACCTAAACGTACGCCATGCCGCATCACGATGGTCTGCCCTTAGTGTTCCAGTTTCCTGAGGAAGACACCCAGCCGGAGTCTCAAGAACATAAGGCGCTTTGGGACGAGCTTGAACTGGCCTTGCGGAAGATGCCGCGCCTGTCCTCGCTGCCGTTCTGGCTCCCGTCGCCCCGACTGCGCCAGCGCCCATCCCCGTGGCATTGATGGGCTGGGAGCCGCACATTGTCGCCGAGCTTGATCCCACGGGGTTCCACGAGGTCCCCGCCGACTTTCACACGCCCGTGCACCTGCCAGCGCATGCGCCTGCGCGTGCACTGACGTGCGTGCCCGTGCCGGTGCCCGTGCACACGAATGTCTCCGTCGCGCCGTTGACAGCGCCTGTCCCCGCGCGGGTGCCAGTGCCCCCCTCAGCGGCATGGATGGCCGTCGTCGACCGATTCCTTGCACCAACGCCAGTCGCCTCCTCCCGCCAGTCGACTCACTCCGAAGTCCAGAACATTTTGGCCTTCCTTGAAGCTAGGCAAACGTCCAGGAGTACGCCAACAACGGCGCAAGACGCCGCCGTCGCCGTCGGTCAGTGGCCCGACGACACACAGAGCACGGCAGAGAAGCCGCTTCCCACCGCGAGGCGCCCCCGCCGCCGTCGCGTAATCTAAATTTGCCATGAAAAATGTTCGGATTGCCATTCTTAAAATCCGAACGTTTGTCATTTCCGTTTATTTTATATCGATCGTCGTATAATTTAAAGTCGGAGTCAGACTGAATGAAATGTATGGTTTGATCGATTGAATGTTCTACTAGAGCCGTATCAAATTAAATATAAAATGTCATCAAGCCACATGTATTCCTTGTCATCCAACGACCTAGACTGCTTCAATGTCGAGCGCTCAACACGTTTAACGTGCAGTTAATTTCATGCCAAAAATAGTGCTTTGATCACATGACAACACGCAAATAATATCCTAGTAGTTAATATCCGTATGCACTTAATATACTTCCAAATTAACGTGCATTGCACGTACACATATGGTCAACGGCAACATCGCCCCAGATATTGACTAGTGTTGCTAGTACGTGAAACTGGTGTCGTGACTTGTGAACGCGTCCAGATATGGTCAACGGCAACATCGCCCGCGAGTTCTTCCTGTTTGCCCGTGCGTTTAAACGCAGAAGGGGAGGAGAGAGAGAGAGCACACATGGAACCCACCAGTAAGTGAAGGAGAATAGTACTAAAAATAATATTACATGTTATCCATTAATTAGGTTGTGGTAATATAAAACCATTATATGAACAAAGGGGGTACAACAAACATTGTTATTCTACATATGTAGCCTACTCTTGACGTGCGGCTTGAAGGCCCGGTCGCATGTTTGATCCTCGTCCTTTGTTTTTTAATTTGTATATGGGTCCAAATTTGTTTCATGACATTTTGCCCCTCGGTGTGTAGTTTGTACCACTTTAATTTGTGGGTCGAAATTTGTTCCATTCCAAGTGGACTATCGGTGTGTAGTTTTGTAGCTTATTTATAATAATTAAAGAGAACAACATAGTTTTTTCAATAATACCATGGTGCGACGTTGAAGGCGAGAAAGGACGTGTGAGAGAGCGATGACCGAGCCAGAGGGAAATCAACTAGGGAAGTTGCGTGGGTTGTAATGGTGTTTGGAGTAGTTGTGGGCCGAATGCTACGAAAATATAATCTAAACCGACCGGAATAAATGCCTACACAAATTAATCCAAGGTTGGAGTGCCCCTCGCAATGTAAATAGCTCCGGCTTTGCGAGGGATGGCGAGGTAGTAGCTTCAACGCGTGGAAGATACGGTGTGAGAAAGCAAGGTCAATCGAGAGACATATAGATAGAGAGACAAAGTGAGTGTGGTCTGACTTTCATTGAACAAATATATATGCTCTGGAGAGATATTGTCTGATTGAGCTTTTTGGCAAGGGTGACGGCTGTAAGATAGAGCTTGAGAGATGATCTAGTCACAGACGTGTAGATATATTTTGTGCGTGGGAGGAAGCAAGGTCAACCGATCACATTGGGTCGTCGTGCGATTGAAAGAGTGAGACGGGTTGGAGAGAGTGACCTAGATAGACGATGTGCGTGAGAGAGTATACAATGTGAATAGGTCGAATTGGGCTCAAACATGGTGATATATCGTTTTTGTCCGAGAAAGAGCGAGGTCAATCGAGACATACGGAGAGAGAGAGAGAGAGAGAGAGAGAGAGAAAGATTGAGTGAGTGTGGCCCACCATGAGGTCGAAAGAGTGGTGGCGGCTTGGATGGACTGACCTAGATAGACAATCTGCGTGAGAGAGTATAGAGTGTGTCGATCGAGGCCCGAACAGGGAGATATATCATTTGTGTGTGAAAGAAAACGAGGTTAAACGAGACTCAGATAAAGAGAGCGAGATTGAGCGAGTGTGGCCCGTCGTGCGGAAGAAAGAGCGAGACAGGCTCGAGGGAGTGACCTAGATATACAACGTGCGTGCGTGCGCATGCACGAGAGGATGGGGGGCTAGATAGGCAATGCATGTATTTAGCGCGAGGGGGTGAGAGGGAGAGGGGGAGAGAGAGAGAGCTCGGCATGGGGTGCAATGGCGGGTGTGTGAGGTAAATACATTTGGTAACAGAGTGGAAAAAGGGGTTGTGTAGTTGAAAGACTTAGAGATCGAAACATGGAGAGAAAGAATGAAAGTGTGTTGGAAGCCGATAGCTTCCTAAGGTGGTTAGGAGAGGAAGATTGTCCGATACAGGAAGTATGTAGCGTTTGTGCGGGGGGGCTAAAAACAACATTTGAATGTACATAGTACGAGACTTAATATCGATGTTTCAATTTGGTGTACATTGTAAGATTTGAACCGAGGATCAAGCATACGGGTAATTATTTCGAATTCGTGCCATACTAAGTTTCGAAAAGTTGACATTGACTCAGTTTATTTCGCTATTTTGTAGGTCATATGTTTGAATCCTTCCAAAAGTTTTCTCACTACCATGGTGTTCATCATATATGTATGAATTTGTATAAAAAAGTAGCGTGGATATGAAATGCGAAATCCACGTTAGAATTGGAGATCGCTACGTGACACACACTCTAATTCAAATAACTAACTACGTGACACACACTCTAATTCAAATAACTAATTATGTGACACACAGTCTAATCCACGTTAGCGTGGGTACCGTTTCAATTTTTTTCAAATAACTCCTCATTAATTAATTAATAATACTCCCTCTGTTCACTTTTATAAGACCTTGAAGACATTTCAGACAATGTGCAAAATAGTTCATTTTAAGTTGTCTGAAACGACTTACAAAAGTGAACGGATGGAGTATCTCGTTTCGAATGACTAATTATTGCAAGGAAAACACGGGCATGGTAATACATACAGATTTGTTTGCAAATGAAAGAAGATTCGTTTGCATTCTCAAATGTAGGCGCACCAGGCAAATCAGGGTCGTGTCGGGGTGGACGCTGCTTCGGTGCCTTAAAGGCAACTGCCTTTGGGTCACTGACATATGGGCCAGCCACCTGTTGGGCCCATATGTCATGGACACAAAGGCAAGTGCCTTAAGGCACCAAAGCATAGTCCTGTCGGGGTGGTCGCGTGTGTCGGACGGACGCGTAGCACCCAGCCACCCACCCTCCTCCCCCCCCCCCCCAAAAAAGGACGACGACAATATAATTTCGCGCTTCCACGTTTCGGATTGAAATATCTAGCGGCCCCAATTCCAGCCCTGCAAAATCTCTCTTCTCCACCGTCCCCTTCCGCGCCCAGATTGCTCAAATCCCTAATTTGTCGCCAACCCTCGAATCGCCCCTCGTCTCGTCTCTTTCCCCACCGTTCCCTACCTCTGTGCCGGACGACGACGACGAAGACGACGGTCGCGCTTCACCACCGCACCGGAGTTACCTCATCTACGCCCTCGTCCACTGCACCGGGTGGTCCACCGACAACGTCGGCCGCCGCAACCGACGTGCCTCATAGACACCGAGTTCCACCGCATCAGGTGCGCTTCACCGACGCCGTCTCCCAGCTCACCGGGGCTACTTCACCGAGCACATCGTCGCACCTCCGCCCCCCGAGGCCGTTGGGGCTTCACCAACGGTCTCGTCCACCGCATCGTAGCGCTCCGCTGCCACTCAAGATCTGCATCCGTGCGCGGCCAGCCAACACCAGCGCATCACCCTCAACGGCTCTGAAGTGACCCGCACTCTAGCTAGGCGAGCATGCCCAAACGCCGGCCCGAACTAGGTATCCACACATCACTCCCGTGTGCACTGTTCCGACGATGTTTGGATATCCTTTCACTGCTCTCTTAGCTTACACGCCTATGCAACTCTGACCTTAACTCTTATTTCTTCTGGAGATATCATCTGAAACAAGCAAATCCATATTTTAGCGAAGCATGACGGCATTACGGGATCTGGTACACATCTTGCACACCCGTATAACCTTGTAAGTATCTGACCTCCGGTACAAAAACAAGGTCGATTCCTCTTATTTGATCAACCATTCGCCGTGTCAAAAATGCAGAGGGGGATGCAAGGAGCACAAGGCATGCACATCCAAGCAAGTGGTAACATGGACTTGTACATGGAACATCCCAAGCGCAAGCAGAGCTGCAGTGAGCCTGTACAACGAGCTAGTGTAAGTCCCTGCATTTCATTTAATTCGTACTAGCATTCGTGTATGATTTGTGTGCAGTGGCTGATTCACGAATTCAAGTTACCAGGGGCGAACATTTAACTTAAAAATACGAAGGCACTTGCACTCCGGAAATCAACATAACTTGAGAAATGTGAAGCTACATGCACTTTGAAAACCAGCTAATGATCCAAAGTAGTTCAGATTATAAGCACTAAATGATGCAGGAACCAAAAAACAGAAAATGCAACATGGTGTACAAGGACTACAAACATGGTATGTACCTGCTTGAATTATTCGTTCTCTGGCTGAAAATATCGAAGTTTAATTGCACGTATAACCAGTGCACAAACTTCATATCAATATATCTATCCTGCACAAGTATGCCAATAGTTTCAAACAACATATTAGAAAAGTATTTATGTTATGTTGTCATGATACGGGGACTTTCTGGTAGATGGCCTCGACGTTTCCTCAAGCTATGAAAATGCACTATAATTTGCTTGTCATCAATGCCTGCAAATCTCTGTCTCTCTCAACATAGTAGATCATCAGTATATACTAAATCCTTCAATGAGCTTGCAAAATGCTTGCATTAGATCCCTCATTAGACACTATATGTTCATCACCAGGAGTATGTAAAATGTTTGCATCAAATCCTTCATTAGCAGTCTGTTCATTAGACACTTCAGGCTCAAGAACAACATGAGCTTGTATGTTTGCACCGGAAACTTGATTAGATACATCAGATTCAGTCAGTTCAGTATTGATTGGGGGAGTTATAAAATAAGTAGAAATTGGTTTCATTTTCTCATAGATTCCCTACATACAAGCAGTTTTACAACACCGTCAGGTTTAACTATTGGCAGGAAATTGAAGAGTTGAATTAGATATAATCAGGGATGTGATGTACCTGCTCGTTGCGCATGCTACTCTTGCAAGCTGCGACTGTCCGTTTGCGCAAGCTCGATGCCATGCCCGTGCTGCCGCCGTTGCCTCCCATGCAGGCTACACCCAGGGTTGGATCTTCGTATTCTTGTCCTTCCGTTCGCTTGAAGCCCGGCGACCGCCCTCCAACGAGGGCGCGAGGAAGTGCTGTGTCGGTCTGTCCAGCGGCGGCTAGGTTAGGAGCGAACCAGACTGGAGGCTGGAGTGAATGAATTGGGATTTTTCCTGCTGTCGATTGATATGGGAGGCGCTCGTTTGGGCCGCGAGCCTGCTATAGGGCCTGCCTTGCACTTATGTTATTGGCCCATCCAAATTGAAACAGTTTTTTTCATTTTTTACATTGCCTGCTTGTGCGTTGGGACGAACAAAACTAGCATGGGCCAACCTGGACGACTCAAACTAGGTGCACACTTTCCAGCCACCTGAGGCGGCCGCCCATACCAGCCCCTATGGTGGCGTCGCCGCTTTTTGCGTGTATGATTGGATAGTGAAAAATATTCCAGTGACGCTTTTGATTTACCCACGAAATGGTTGAATTGCTTGTTTCTATGAACTGAATTCGCCAATAATGTGAAGGATGCCAGTCTTTTCATCCTATTGTAGATTGCTTAGATCTCGATATGCCAAAAGTAATCGCATGAAATATACAGTAAAAGCCAGTGTGATGTGTTTGGCTACAACTAGTCTGACTACATGTCCTCATATAACATATCAAGGACGCACCATCTTACCAGATTAACCATTCGACTTACCCATGCAGTGTGAGAAGAAAGAAGTATTGGGACTGCGTATCCAAGCAATTGATGCCATGGACTCCTTCGTACAACCTTGTAAGCGAAAAAGAAGTTGCAGTGTGCCTGTACAAAGAACTAGCGTAAGTTCAGTTACCTGCTTCTCAGAATTTTAGTTAGCCACTTATTGCAAAATTGTTCAATTACGTTGCTTGCCTTAATTTAGTTTGCTACTGATTACATAATTGCACAGCCTGTTAATCATATTGTAGACTGCGCCTATCTATGTGTTTGATACTTACTGTTAAGAATTACCTGTTTGCCTTAACTTAAATATCTACTTGTTTGTTTAACTGCTTTGCTGCTGCAATAGCGGGTTACAATGATGGTAATAACTACTTTTCAGCATCCAATTGAAACTCTTTAATTCCTTGTTTGTTTAACTGGTTTTCTTTTATAACTCACAGTTGAGATGTTTTGCTAACTTCAACTTTTCTGAATCCGATCGAAACTTTAATGGCAAAACAGGTTAGCCCAAGATCAAAGAGCGAGGTCCCCATGGACGTTGCAACATCCCACAGCAGTGGCACCGGCCCAATCGTGCATTATGAATTGCCAATTGCTGATGCTTTAGAGGCTAAACTAGTGGTAGAAAGAGATTCTGCTTCTGCTCTTAGAGATGAAGTTGACATGTTGAGGAAGCAAACAGCACAATCACAAGCAGTACTCAAGACAACCATTAAATATTTGGTAGATTTCAAAACGAAGCAAGCTGAGACTAACCAGATTGTTAAGGTCCTGAAGGAAAAAAGTAAATTAAATTCCTACTTGGTAAATCATAGGTGAAATGTTCTTTCCATAGTTGAATAACCTTTGTGTTGTCTGTTCATATAATCAATCAAACCATTTGTTTTAGAGATCATGTAATAATTTTTTTTTTGTTTTTTTTTGTAATTTTATTTGAGCACAAGTTTGTATTAATTGATAAGACTCGGAGACATTTCATTTGGATTGTTGTGCCAGACCTACAAATATGCCAATCGGGCTGAATGTGCATTCAACAATAGTAGTATAGATGGACCATAAGTGGCACGCATCGGAAAGGGCCAAGATGCTAGCTAAAAAAGGATGTTGTTGTAGCCAAAAAAAGTACAGCGGCCTGGCTTATGTATGTTAGTTGATATTATTGATCCATATACTCTATAAGTGTTTGTATGTCTGTTAGTTTCATACATTCTTGGTTGATTGACTCGGTATTTGAATCTTGATACATCGCTTGTGTACATATCTAAACAAGAGTACACATTATGCTGCGTGTGACATTTGAGTTGGACATGAAGTGTTCCAAATATACAAATTCACCTTAAACTGGATTCTAGTTTCTGAATTTGAGTATCGGCATTTGTAAGCCATATTCATATATGACAGTGGAATACATTTGTGACGTCCTTTTAAAGATATATAAAAACACATAGAATGATTTATAAAGATTCATATAGGAATACAAAATGGATTCGAATTTAGTTGCCAGGGTAAACGTGGATGCTTATTGTCCCAAAATTCGAAAGAAACAGCAAAATGTCCACTCCCACATCAGCTGCCCGAAGCCAAGTGTTTGGGAGATGGAAATTACTTTCTACCCATTACACGGACAATCCATCGGCCCGATTTCCACTGCTCTAAATAGGGGTAGGTTAGTAACTTCAATTAGACGTGACACGACCGCCTTTGAGCCCATTCCGACACGGTGGGCGTCAACATGGGCGGCAAAACTCATTTGATTCAAGCTCGTCCGAAAGACCTCTGTTTGTCCCTCCATTCCCCATTCATACACTGTGGGCGCCAACCGTGGGCGGCAAAACAAACTCTCCTCGTCCGAAATAGATGTAGGCTAATATTTTAAATAGGGGCAGATGTGTAACTTCCATCAGACGTGACACAACCGCCCTACGTGTCAGCCCCGTTCATACACCGTGGGCGCCAACCGTGGGCGGCAAAACACCCCCTCTCCTCGCCCGAAATAGTTACCGGCAAATATTTGGGAGAAGCGAGATTACCGTCCTATCCCCAGCTGACGAGACGTCCAAATTTGAAATGGGGGATAAGTTCGTAACTTTCCCATATTTCAGACAGGCGCGTCCCAAAAACATGGTTCCCCGTACCTCTCCCTCCATTTTCCCATTCATACACCGTCCGCGCCAGAACACCCCATTCCCACACCAGCCTCCGTCCGCCACCCCATCCATCGCCGCTGTCCTCCACCGCATCCATCACCACCATCCTCCACCATGCCAGAGCGCCTACCAAGACCGCATCGTCCACTGCTAAAGATGGACGTTTCTCATCCACGGCGATGGACCAATAGCCTTGCATCGCGTCCTCTCGCTTCATCGGCGCCATCGTCCTCTTTGCCGAGGGCGCTCACATGACCTTCTCTTCCACCGCAATGGGACTTATCCCCCGATGCACCCTTCTACCGTCGCAGATCTGCTTCAACGCCACCAATAGCCATCGCACCCCCGATGCCTACACGGTGCCGCAAGAGAGGTGGTACTTCATATCTCCTCAACTTTTTGATCTCAACCAGAAAATAGATCTTAACTTGGTTACTCTACTTTCTTTTCAGCTCTTAGAATTTAGTTCTTAGTTCGAAGCAAACAATGGATGCTAAATATCATTTCTCCGGTTTGCAACTTCAAATCTGCCATGGCACAGCCATAATACAGTTTAGTTGATCATGCTTAGGGTTTAATTGATCATGTTGGTTCCGTGGTGGTTTCTTTAATAGAAATCAGTGGGGAAACCCTCTTTTGCTAAAAAATATATGCTTAGAGTTTCCCCCTTTTATGATCACTATACAATAAGAATACGTGCTTCGTGTCATAATAACACTGCTCCACCCATCAAGCTAAACAAGCTTAGTTGTTCAAATACGAATCCGATATTATTAAAACAGAGTTGTCTAATTGGTCAGCTAAATGTTCCTAAATTAGTTTCGAAAATGCATGTTCGCCGCTCGGGTGTGTATCTCTATGTGTGGTCTGGTCAGCACAGTTGGGGAGGTGAACTTTGCATATGCAGGGGTTTATAGGGAGACACTCTCCGAGTTGAAACCGCAATGCATTCCATAGGTAATCTGACTACTTTTTATGTTTTCATGAATCTCAGATTCTGAACAGCATCATAATGATTATGAGCTTGCGCGCATGAAAAGAATAAAGCAGAACAATGCCATGGCTGTCAAGCTTGGCATTAAGGGACTGAAATCAAGTCTGGATGCAATGCAATGCAAACACTCTCCACCTACAGATTCATGCTCAGAATATGATCCTAACAGTGATTCTAAGCTAGAGGGAGACCTAAGTCAATGTAGCTCCCTAGTGGAGGAGTCAGAGGAAGATGCCCTACCTTATTCACCCATCAAGGTACTTGCTCTAACTTTCCAAGGTTACATTGCTCGCACATATCTTGCAACTGATGCTTTGCATTGCTTCTGCTTTGTTGAACTGCCATTAGCTTAGTTTACACATTGTGTATGTGAATACGCCCTGCCTATCCATTTTCAGTACAAATTCCATCTGTCATCATACCATATTTATCCATTCAAATGATGTTCTTGTGTATCAGACGTTCAAAAGGAAGAGGATGATTGCTGATCGTGGAGGAGCACAAGCAAAGTATTTGGAAAAGGTAGTGGCACCTGATAAATCAAATAGCCCATTAGGTGTAGTTGCAATATCACCTGACCCACAAAATACCCCAACTCTAGCAGACTCTAGCCCTACTACACTGGTCATTTCTGATGCCCCAACTCAGCATACCCCAACTGCAGCAAACAGTATGATTATGCCAGTTGACATAGCACCAGCTGTACGACGCAAAACCCCCATTCCAGCAAAGAGTACACCAAATCCAGTTGCCAAATCCCTTTTCGAACCAGAGAGAGCCCCAATTGCAGCAAATAGGACCCCTGTTCCATTTCTTCCCAGTTTAGAAGACAAAGCTTATGTTGTTGTCAGGAACTTTGTGCGCATCTTTCCTTCATGGAAAGATTATACCGCAGACACGGAACAATTTCCAGTCTTCCTCCGCAACTTACGTGTAAGTAATGTACTAATGTTATTCATGGTCATTACTGCATATGTTTTTGCTGACAGAAGACACAAGATTTCATTCTTTTAAATTGGCGAGGCGCAAACTGGATTGTGGTGACAAGCAAGGGTTGGTTGCGCTTTTCAAGCACTCGTTGATGAAGTATCGTTCCTACCTGAGCCAAGCGCACTTCGATGGCAAGCCTAACGAAATTTCTGTAAAGTCTCCGGTGCTACATTTATCCGACGGTGACTGGAATAATCTTGTTACACATTGGTCTCGGCTGCAGCGTAAGGTACTGTCTATGATACCACATCACAATTTGAACTACATTTCTGCATTTGCCTTAATGTCTCACTTGTACGAAAACTGTTAGCAGAAGAACATTCGTTCTCAAGGGACCACGGAATCTCGCAACTATACTGCACACTGCATTGCTCTTGTGAGTACCTCTTGCCCTGTATGATCATACTTACTTTCATATTTGTTTGATTATGTAGCATCACTGCACATGTTAGCCTCGTAATCGTCCATTTGGTGGACATTATAAGATCCGTATGGACTCTTACATAAATTTAGAATCAACCCAATGCTTTTGAAGAGGTTTAGCCCTGCAGTCCTCTAGTAAGGACTGAACGTGGTCTATCATTGTACTTACATTAACAGCTACTCCCTTCGTCCCATAATATAAGAACGTTTTGTACAGTACACCAGTGTTCAAAACACTCTTGTATTATGGGAAGAGGGATTGGTTCATTTTGTAGCATTCTGCATCTTATCTCCCTCGCCCACTATTTACTAAAAAAGATCATATCTATATTTAATCTTACCAACAAGTAGAATACACAGACAATGCCAGTGCAGAAGTGTAGCCCATTGCTCTTGTCAGTACATTTTGTCATGTAACGCTTGTACTTCCAGGGATTGGTAGTTGATTATGTAGCATCAATCTGCATCTTATCTTCATTATCCTCTATCCCTTCCAGTATTATCATATCTATAATTAATCTCTACAAAATGTAGAGTACAGGCAATGCTTATGAAGAAGATTCTGTGCTGAAATTCTTGAGTTATCCTTCCCTTGCCATGGAGAAGGGCATTATAAAGCCGGTGTTAACTGTTAATGTAAGTCAGTCCTTCTAAAGCCTTTATCCTCAACTACTGTTTAATTTGCTCATACTCCCTATCGTTTACTGTTGTTTAGTTTGCTATTTCTACCAAAATGCATGTTCGTAAGAATCGTAAGTTCTAAGTTTTACTTGTAAAACCAAATTCCTTATTCATACCATGCACATTACTTAATACTCCCGATATGTATGCTTGTTTTTGTGGATCTATAATCCAGTGTGTGGTGAAGCAGCCCACGTTTGCACCTTGTCATCTCCTGTTTTATCTTACTGATGTGGCTGATGATATGAACAACATGCCATGCACATTATCCAAAATAGATACAATGATTTTCTTTGCCCTTCATCTATGCTTGTTATGTTGACATGGTAATCCAGTAGTGTGGTGAAGCTCCCCGCATTATGAACAATGCCAAATTATGCTATTGATATTTTGAACATACTCTTTATTTTCTAATTTGAAATTGGATAGAATTGACAGAACAGTTATCATCTTTGTTTATACACGTGCAAAACCTGTCATCTCTCTGCTTTGTTTTAGGGTGATATGCCTGATGGCATGCACAACTCTGCTGAAGGCTATGAGACAAACCCAACATATATTGCAGCAAAGAAGGCAAAACATCTTGAAGATAGCGAGACAACCCCAAAGTCTTGTCTTGATGCAGTGTTCAAGTTACTTGAGACTAACAGTCAGACAAGCTCACAGAATTCGTTGTCTGAATCAGTTTGACTTCTTCAGTCCCAAGTTCTAGCAGAAAGGCATTCTGCAACTCAACTTCGACTTGAAGTCCTATCTCTAAGAAAGATTGCGCAGAACACCAATGAGAACCTCATCGCTAAATAGCTACACCTGGAAGCTATGACCGCCATGCTAGGCCGGTCTCACAGCCTTGCTCAGCAGCTTGCGCAGCAGTTCCCCCGCAAGGCTAACCTTTCTTGAACTATCTTGGAAGTGGTCTCGGTTCAGTACTATTTTGTTACGCTGCAATGGTGCCCAGTTTTTGTAATCTGCTTCTTCATTGCGCTTTATGATCACTGGTGGCGAACTTCGATGCCCAGTGGATGTAATATACCTTAAATCCTTTATTGTGTAGTGTAGGTTTATTCTTAGTTACTATGTCGTAATTTCTTTATTGTATAGAGTAGGTTTGTTCTTAATTCCTACTAGTTACGCAGCAGCCCGAAATGAACCCCGGCCCATGATTGTGCGAATCAAATCACGGGCTTTTAATAGGCCAAAATTGTCTGGGTCCTTGTTTGGCCCAATCAGATATCGACTGTGAGCAGGCCTTATGCAAACCGGGCGGTAGTTAGGCCCAACTATATGACGGGCTTTTAACAGGCTGAAATTAATATAGGGCCAAAATGTTAAACGGGCCCTTAACAGGCCAAAACTAACATCAGGCCGAATTACTAAGTGGGCCTTTAGCAAGTGGGCCCAAAAGCATAGTGTCCAGTTGACGGGCCGAATCTGATATGGGCCATAATTGAGCCCAAAGCCTCTTAAAGGGTCGGACCTGATCTGGGCCGTAATTTGGCCCAGAACATGGTAGGCTCTTAACAGGCCGGATCTCATATGGGCCACTATTAGGCCCGGAGCGTGGCAGACCATTAATGGACCGGATCAAATATGGGTCGGCATTTGGCCCAAAACATGGCAGCCAGTTAATGGGTCGGCCTACTAGGGTCCTCAAAATCTTGTTGGCCTACAGCTGGGCTAGCCCATTAATGTCGGCAAAATCTTGTGGGCCTTTAGCTGGGCTGGCCCATTATGACCTGCAAGAACCTCGTGGGCCTTTAGCTGGGTCGGCCCATTATGGTTCGCAAAATCTTGTGGGCCTTTAGTTAGGCCGGACCATTTAAACTTGTTGGGCCGTGCCACGTGTCGACGTATAATAGGCGCCTTCTGTCCAGTGAGTGGATGACATCTGTCCCGACGATGAGCTGACACGTGTTTCCTCTAGCCAATGATGATTTTACACATGGAAAATCTCCATTGGTCGGGGCAATTAACGGGTTATCGGATCCAAAACCCGACCCGATAGCTTAACGGTGTTCCTTTACGGTGGATGCCACGTGTCGGTCACCCTTGACGAAAGCACTTCTGTGACGCGCGATTTATCGTCATGGAAGTGGACACTTCCGTGATGATAATTTTGGTAATGTCATGGAACACTTCTACGACAGCACAGGTATGACTATCTTGATTCTGTTATAAATTTGTCATGGATGTACATGATGACAAAAAGGCGACCTACTGTGATAAACACATATCATCACGGAAGTGTATTTTTTTTGTAGTGGTATCACCATCTCTTGGCCATACTAGTGCACCTATACAATTTACCATTATATTGGGTGTGTTGGGGACACAAGAGACTTTTGTTATTTGGTTGCAGGGTTGCTTGAGAAAGACCATCTTCATCCTATGCCTCCCACAGATTGATAAACCTTAGGTCATCCACTTGAGGGAAATTTGCTACTGTCCTACAAACATCTACACTTGGAGGCCCAACAACGTCTACAAGAAGAAGGTTGTGTAGTAGATATCATGAACGCGCCCGGGCGCGTACGCGAGCACTGATCGGGCACGCCGCATATTTGCCACTCTGCATCCGTGTATCTCATATCTGGCACCTTATATCCATACTACACATGCAATGTTGATCGACCCAAAGTGATCAAACGACAGACAACAAAAATCGGCTGCAAAGGAACACAAGATTGGCTGCAAACAGGCATTAACAAACATCGCCACATCCATAAGATCATAGTTCGTTATCGGACAAGTTCTTAAACTTCTACAGCTAAAAACGATATAAACATTGAGGGGGGGAATCACCACTTCCTCGCCGGACCTTTGCCCTTCCGGTCGCTGGCGCAGTTGTACGCGTCCGTGATGGTCGAGGGTCTTGGTCGTCTGACAAGGAGATGCAGCTGTCGCCGTCGTCGGAGTCAGAGAGGACGATGAGCCCCTTCATCTGACAGACCGCCATGCCCTGCTCCCGCTTCAACCTGGCAACCCGAGCCGGCGAGCCTCCTTTGCCTCATGCTCCGACTGCTCACTAGTAAGCCGGAGCGCCTTGGCATTCTTCCATCGGAGCCGACGAGCATCCGTCTCCGCCGTCGTGAGGGAGCGGCGGTAGACCCATGCGAGAAGACGCGCGTCCTCGTCAGGGTCCGCCTCCGTCCCGCGATGGCAGCGCATAGACTACTCCGTCGCGTCCCTCTTCCGTGCATGCTGCCTCTCGCGGCGTGTGGCGCGCGCATCCGACTCTGAAGTGCGTGTGCGGGCCGACGGCGTGGGCACAAGCACCCAACGCTAGCCGCATGGAGGAGCGGCCGGCGGGCGAAGGTGAGAGCTCAGGGCCGGCGCGGACTGTGTTGTCCTAGAGACACTGCGCATGGGCCGGGAGGGGCCAGTTCCGCGTCCTTGCTGTGCCGACGCGGGAGCTACAACAACGCTCCAGATCCGGAGTTGTTGCTGGTCTCCACCTTGGACCGCTCCAGTGCAATGCGGAGGGCCATCGCCTCCTCTCAGTCGAGCTCGGAGCCGGAGCTACTCATCATAGTGGATGGGATAGGATTCGGCGAGCGAGAGGAGTGGACGGAGAGAGAGAGGGGGGGGAGGGTTTGGAGTGATGCGTACAGATTGGGGTTTTTTGTGGGGTTGATGGTGGGCCGGGCCTGCGCCCGTGCCGCTTTATATCTACCATATATTTGGGCTAAATATGATGGGTGCCGGTAAGTCCGGTCGTTTGTCCGTCGTTTGTGAGATCCAGTTGGGTCAATGACCGGACGGCCTACCCAGACATTGAGACGGCTATGAGAGGCCCAACGTAGATGCTCTTATCCGGGGATTCTTTTTTCGGTATGCCACACCATGCATGCAAACTGTTCCCATCATCATCCCGTGTGCTTTCGTGCAAAACCTTGGGCACTATGCAGATATGCTGTCGTCGTGCGTCAAGATGGCAATGGGGCCCCGAAACCCGCATCCCCGTGGGTTTTTACCCTATTAGGGGACGGGGATGGGCGTCTTTTCATCCCCGCGGGGCTGTTGATGGGCACATTATACAACCCGACACGTTTCATGGGTTTACACCCGTTTCGGTAGTCCCCGAACCCAAAACCCGGCAATACCCGCAAAATTACATTTTTTTACCAAGCACTGATCCGGCCCAACCCAATGCGCACCGGCGGAGCTACAGCCAAGCAAAACCGTGCTATGGCCCGCCCAGGTTTAGTGAAAATACACTAGCATATGAGAGCAGATGGGGCATCGGAGTAAAATACTTGTATTTCCCTTTAATTTGGCCCGTCCATGTTCTTATGTGTAGCTCCGCCATTGCCAATGCGACCAAGCCTGAGCGACCGAGCCCCCCCCCCACCCCCAGCGCCGAGGCCAAACCAACCCCTCACTGGGTGGCCAGTATTGCTCGCTCTTTCCCCCTCGCTTGAGCCCTCAACTCTCTCTCCCTCAGAATACCTAAACCTAAACCTAAACCTAGGACCCCAGCCGCCGCCTGACTCGATCCCATCTTGCAAGAGCTATCGACCACGATCTGCGCCGGCGAGCCTCCTCCCTCCACGTCTTCTCCACAGCCGCTGGTTTGATCTGGAGAAGGGGCGCCGCCGCCGGTGATGAACCCCATTGTGGCCTCTTCACGTCCCAAGTCGGGTGAAAGGGCGCCGCCGTCGGCGCAGTCTGCAGCCGCCCGCCGCCTTCCTCTCTCTATTGCAACTACTATTTTTTTTGTTGAAATTTGTTCAAGTTATGCTGCTGAAATGTGCGTCTTTTGCTGCTGAAATGTTATTCTTTGTCGCCACTATCTTTGTTTAAATATTTTGATTTTGTGCGGGAACCCAAGAGAGGCAGCACGATAAACCATTAACCTCGACCTCTTTTGTGCGGAAACCCAAGAGAGGCAGCACGATGGCCGCATCGGCGTTGCTGACGGCAGCCCCCTACCATTTGGCCTGGATTATAGATCGGGAAAATATCTGGTGCATCGAAGTTTGTGGTGTTACCGATGCACCGAACTGACATTGTACTTTTAAAATATTTAAAAAACTCTGAAAAAAATTAGCACGCTTGCACAACATCAATATAGATTGTCACAGAATTTCAAGTCAAACTCAAAACATAACTCCAAAAACAAATTTAACAAATTCAACACTGAATAGTACATAACATAACTTTGGCTTTAGATTTGGCCCATTGTTACACTAATGTCAAATTTGTCATTTTTGCATCTCAAAAAATATTTCAACTTTTTATATGGAATTTTATGACATCACACATTGATGTTGTGTTAACATGCTAGAATTTTTTCAGATTTTTTAAATTATTCTATGACATGCGGTGCACCGGTAGCACCACAAGTGCGGGTGCACCGGATACATTCCCATGACAGATAGGCAATAATAATCGGGACATCTTTGTGTGGACCAGTCCTGCGTGCTAGTCGTGCGTCCGTCGCTGGATTGGATTTTATGCACGGAACACACGAACACAGTCGGTGGTGGTAATATGGCAAAGTCGCACCTCGTTACGGATCACCGCTTTCTAGAAGAAGATGAATGTAGATGGAGCAATGGCGAAGACACGGAGGAAAGGGGCTGTTGGAGTTCAAACTAAATTGAAAAACAAATTCATCGATTTTGAAATAAAGGTTCATAAATTTGAAAAAAAATCATCGATTTTGGAAAAAAGTTCATGAATTTGAAAGAAGTTTATCGATTATGAAAAAAGTTCACAAATTTGGAAGAAGTTCATCCATTTAGGAAAGATATTCATGAATTTGAAAAAATTGTGCATGGATTTTGGGAAACGTTCATCTGTTCGCAAATTTCAAAAACGAAAGAAAAAAGGGACAGATGAAATGAAAAAGAAGAATGAAGAAAAGAGGTAAAAAAAACATGTATGTAGATAAGCTAGGTGAGGTTGTCAGGGTGGTGGTTGCGTCCGGCACTGATCTCACGCAGCGCGGGTTGGATTCCACAGCTCGCGCACATTTTTTAGGTTTTAGAAACAGAAAAAAGAACGTGAAAATGTGCCGGCCCGACATGAGGAGGGGTGTGCGCCATTTTGTAAAAATGAAATTTGAGAGCACGCCGTTTTGTAAAAAAAATGAAGGAAAGGGCGCTTAAGGGCCTAATAAGACTTGGCCTGTTGGAGTGTTCGCCATGAACTTGGAAGATTCCAGGGGGGCTCGCGTCAAGCAGCCGCCGAATGAGCCGGCCCAGAGGGCACCATAAGCCTTAAGCGCTATGTTTTTCTTTTGTTTTATTTACACATTTTGGCTTTGTTTTGGTTTTTGCTTGATTCTTTTACTTTTGCTTATATTTCTAAATATTAGAAATATATCTATTATAAAAATCACTAAACATACAGAATTTATAAACATTAGTCACCCATTTTAAAAATGTTAAATGTGTATAGAAAAATGTTTCTTATTTATACAAAAATCATACTGTACAATGTATCTGAACAAATCGAAAACAAAAGCACACACATGTATTATGTATTTTAGAAAATTTAAACGTGTATCAAAAACTTTACTAATGTATACAAAAAATACACAATGTATATGGAAGAAAGTGGACAACAAAAAATATATATGAAAAATGTTAATCATATATCTCAAAATATTAAACCTGTATTAAAAATGTTCATAATGTACACAAAAAAGTATAAATGTGTGTGGAAAAATCTAGACATCAAAACATATATATGAAAAATAATGTTAACCATGTCTTTTCAAAAATGTTAAACGTGTATAAAAATATATGTAATGTGGACGAAAAAAAGTAGAAATTAAAACATACATATGAAAAAATATCATGTATTAAAAAAGTGCTAAACATGTATCAAAAAATGTTCCTGATGTATACAAAAAATGTGCAATTATTTACGCAAAATTAGACATAAAAATATGTTTAGAAAATGTTAAACGTGTATATAAAAAATGTCTTGATTTGTAAAAAAATTGTGCAATATGTAAGAAAAATAGTGGACATGAAAACAATATTGTTTAGAAAATTAATCGTGCATTTGAAAAATGTTAAACATGTGTATAAAAAATGATCTTGACATATACAAAAAAATTAAAATGTGTAAGTAAAAAGAGGCCAACAGAAAATGTGTTTAAAAATGTTAATCATTTATTTTAAAAAAGTTCAACATGTACACAAAAAATGTTTCATGTATTTGAAAAAGAGTTGAACATGTATAGAAAATGTTCCTATTCTATACAAGAAGAGGAAAAAACCCGATGAAAACCAAATAAAGAAACAAAGAAAAACAAACAAAAGTAATGAAACCAAAAAAGAAACGAAGTAAATGAAAACCGAAAAAACACTTCAAAAGAATGGAAAACAGTGAAAACAGATAAAAAACAAAGAAAAGAAAAAAAATAAGAAAGGAAAGACCAGTGAAAACCAAGAAAAAACAAAGAAAACCAAAGAAAGAGCCAGGAAAAATCTATAAAGAAACGAAGAAAACCAGACAAGAGACAAAGAAAAGAAATAAAATCAAACGAAAAACGAAAAAAACGCAGCGGTGACGCAACCAATGTGCGAAGGAGTGCTAGAAATGGTTCGGTCCAAGACTATACGCACATGAAAACCTTCAGGCGAGATGGTACGTACTCTCGCTAAAAACGAGATAACAGTTTGTGCAATAGGCCCGCTCGCATACAGGGGTTTTCAAAATGAGACAACAGTTTCTGCGGCCCATTAGAAGGTACAGTTAAATTTCTCTATGAAAACAACTTTAAACGGTGCCCCTTAAAACAAGACAGTGCATTTATTTCACTATATCTTTTGAATAAAATCAGTGAAATAATAAGGAGCTTAGACAAGTGATACAAAAGAAATGTTCATGTATATCAAAATGAATATCCGCGTATTTCAAAACAAACGTTCATGTATTTAAAGGAAATTGCACGTGAAAGGAAAATTCTTGTCTTGCAAAAAGAAATATCACATGTATCAAAATATGTTCTTATACATCAAAAGAAATGTCCATGTATTTGAAAATAGATTATGTATCTTAGGATAAATATTCATATATCTTAAGTAAACTTGAACATGTTTAAAAAACACATGTTCCAAAAGAAGTATCTTTGTATCTCATACAAAATATTATTGCATCCATAAAAACATAGAATAAAAATGTAAATGGTAAATGATTTTAAAATAGGGTAATATAAAAAAAGAAAATAAATGTGAAATTAGGGAAAAGTCAATAGAATATGTTGATATTTTACCTCCCAAATTGTTTATTTTTACAATTTGGGGGTGGGGGTGGGGGGGGGCAAATGATATGAGCCTAACATGGTGATTTATAACTAAAAAACAATGTATTTGCCATTTTGTCGTTGTTTGAAAACGCGAAGAAAATCGATTGATTTAGAATTTGAAGAAAAGATGAAGAGGCAAGTGCGCATGAAGCTTTGAGGCTAATACTGGGGTGACGTGACCGGTCATGATGTCGCTGGCGTAGGCAAGGACACGGTTTGTAAGGTGCGGGTGGGGGCTTTTCGATTTTGACGCCACTTAGATTAGGAGGCAACCTCGCTAGAGGTGGGGACGACATGGAGAGTCGTGGCGTCGCAACTAGAGACTAGGCAGGGACGGGAAGAGGAAGAAGGGTGCCTATTTGTCGGATTTTAATCCAGTGCTTGGGGCATACTCGACTTATGCAAAGTTTTCAGGAACAAAAATGCTTCTCTCCACTAGGGGCGACGACCAAATCCTAGTGCGTGCCACCGCCTCCCCCTGCCCCCTCCGCCACCACCAGAGAAGGCCTCCTGGGAAGCCTGCATGGTCGTCAAAGCCGATGGCGGCGGCGATCCACTGATCCGCCTTCATGCAGGGAGCTCTAGATTCCCATGCGACGACTTTAGGTGGAGCGAAGCACTATCTCTTCGGCAAGCAGCGTTCGAGGGTGCAGCTACACCTCGGCCCTGTAGGCGGCAGATGTTGGAGGATGATGCATTCGTTGTTTTATTTTCCATGTATATGGTGATTATCATTTTTAATTCCTAGCCGATTGGGGGCTTTGTTAATTTTAAGTCGAGTTCGCCTCAAGCTTTCATTCTGCGAAGTTGAATTACACGGATTTTTTTGGCGCATCGATGAAATGAATAGTACTTGGCGCCGCGGTGGAGCACAACATCAGGGCAGGTCCTGACGTTTATAGGGCCTGAGGCAAAACTACAACCCGGGGCCCCTCAATATAACTATCAAAATAATATTAGTGTGTGTGTGTAGTGTTTTCTCGCAAATAATATATAGTCATAAATAAACAATTCAAGTGTGTCCCAAAGCAATATTTGTATTGAATAATTTATACATAACACGTTAAAATTTGTTCTAATATGCCTAGATGCGTACCTGCATAGTCACAATGATGATATCAATATCAATCTCATCAAATATTTTATTTAACTCTCCTAGGACATGACTGGTCTCAAATTTTTATCAAAAATTGCAAATTATGAAAGTTTTCTTAAGCCGATGACATGGTTAGATGCCTGGTGTATCTGTCAACATCAATTGCATGCCACTTATCCAGAATTTCTTTATGGGAGACTTAAAAATTCTTGCAAATTTGGTGCAACAATTTTTTAGTTCAAGGTCTTCCCACTTTAAAGTAGTGAACTAATTGAAGACAAAAATATGCTACATAATTTTCCTCCATGACTAGAGTTCGTGAAACTACTTGTCTACTTGATGCGGAAATTAGGTGTGTGAAGCACTCTGTCTCCATTGGGCGTCTAAAAAATCCAGGAAAAAGAAATCATGGTAGGAATGTTCTGGAATGCTAGAGGGACTATGCAAGATATTAAAAAAAAGGGAGAGATTATTTTGGAGAGAAATATGGATTTCGTTGGATTACAAAAAACTATTAAAGTTGATTTTACAATAATGAACTTCACAATCTTTGTGGTGGAAAAAACTTTCAGCTAGAAATGATCTCAGCCTAGGGGCAGATCTGAGGGTATCTTGATAGGGGTTAATAATAATGTTTTTGATGTTGACCAAGTAGAAAAGGGAATATATTTTGTGAGATTATTGCTTTATGATAAAATTGCTAACTTCCACTTGAACATTATTATGGTTTATGGGGATGACCAGAATGATGGTACGACTCCTTATTTAGCTTAACTTTCCAGGGTATATCAGGATAACCCTCTCCCCTGTGTGGTAGGTGGTGATTTAATCCGAAAAGAAATAGCTATAAAAACAAACCGCCTGGCTCTGACCATTGGAGTTTTGTGTTTAATGCCATTATAGAACATGCGGGGATGGGAGAGCATCCTTTGAGTGTGAGGAATTTACTTGGGCTAACAATTTAACTGACCCAACCTATGAGAACCTTGTTAGAATTTTAATTTGTTTTGTTTGGGAAGAAAAGTATCCACTTGCTATGGTGCAAGCTTTGGAGAGAGAAATGACTGACTACACTCCTCTTATTTTGGAGACTAGGTCACATAGTGTGACTAAACCCATCTTTAGATTTGAAAATTACTGGATGTTAAGAGGGCTTTATAGAATTTGTCACTAAAACTTGGATCACTGAGGGCTCCAATATAGAAAGATGGAAGAAGAAAATGAGAATTATGAGACAGAAAACTAAGGGATGGAACTTAAATTCCCGTGCTTTATATATAAAACATGAAAAAGAGATTCTGGATAAACTGGATGCCGTTGATAAAAGTGTCGAGGTTAATGGTTTATCTGCTTATGATAGAAATGAGCATATTACACTCAGAGAACAAGTGTATAAATTGCTAAAACAGGATGAGTTAAAATGACTTCACATATATAAGGATAAAGAAATCAGGGAGGGAGCTTGCAATAAAAGGTATTACCATGCTAAAGCAAATGGGAGAAGGAGTAAAAACAGAATTTTATCTTTGGAACAAGATGAATGAGTAATTGAGGGAGAAGATAATTTGATGCAGTACATTATTGACTTTTGTAAAAAACTATTTGTACATGCTGATGTTTGCTCTATTGCTTTAAACATTCAGGAAGTAGTGGAAATTGATCCGTGGAAGGTTGTAGGGTTGGTGGAACCTTTTTCCGTGGAAGAGATACACTCTATAGTTTTTCTCATGGAAAAAAATAGAAACCCTGGTCCTGATGGTTTTCCTACTGATTTTTATTAGCATTTTTGGGATGTGATCAAAAGGGTCTCAAGGGATTGCTTGATGATTTCCATGGGAATAGGTTGTATATCTCCAGACTTAATTATGGAATTATTACTTTGGTGCCCGAAAATAAAGATGCAAAACAGGTACAGAAATTTAGACTTATTTGTTTGCTTAATTTCAGCTTCAAAATTATAACAAAAAATTCTGAGGAATAGACTAACTAGGGTGGTGGATCCTGTTATCTCTCATACTCAAACTGCCTTCATAAAAGGTAGGTACATTATGGAGGGGGTTGTGGTTTTAATGAAGCCCTAAATACTATACATCACAAAAGAAAAAGTGCCATGCTTTTCAAAGTTGATTTTGAGAAAGCATATGACAAAATTAAGTTGCCTTTTGTGTATAAAATGTTGAAGCTTAAAAAAAATCTTGATCAATGGTGTGACTGGGTCATGCACACTATGATAGGGTGGCATGTTGGAATAAATGTGAATGGTGCCATTTGACCATTTTTTCCAAAACACACTAAGGTTTAAGACATGGAGATGCCTTATCTCCTTTGTTGTTCGATCTACCTGTGGATGCTTTGGCCATTATTTTAGAAAAGGCTAAGCAGTGGGGGATTTGCTAAAGGGGTTTTAACTAAAAATCTTAATAATGGAATTAATATGTTGCAATATGCAGATGACACGACTTTCTTGCTTTAGGATGATGAGGAGAGTGCTTGAAATCTTAAGTTCATTCTTAGTTCTTTTGAGCAATGTCTGAACTCACCATTAACTTTCATAAGAGTGAGATTCTTTTTATTTTGTGAGGTTGTTAAGAGAGCTGCATTATACCAAGAAATCTTTACTTGTGAGCTGCGTTATGTCCCTCTGAAGTACTTATGACTCCCTATTTCTGACAAGAATACATTCTGGAAGGTGGTAACAAAGAAAATTTGAAAGAAGTGTGCTTGTTGGCAAGGGAGATTATTAAATATAGCTGGAAGAATTACTCTTATGCAATCCTGCCTCACTAACATCCCCCTCTTTATGATGTCTTTCTACCACATTCCTACTAGAATTAGGAAGAAGGTTGGCTTTTTTAGAGCTGGCTTGGTTTGGCAGGCTGATAAAGATAAGAATTATTTTTATCATTTAGTAAATTGGAAAACCTACTGTATGCCAAAGCAACAGGGGGTTAACAAAACTTTACTTGATAAATGGTTCTGGAAACTAGAAACTAAGTCTACATTATGGTAAGAGGTTCTTTTCAGTAAATATGTGAAAGGTATGTGTATCTCTGGCATTAAACCAAAAGTGGGGGATTCACATTTTTATCAAAAATGTGAAAAATAATATTGGGGATGGCAAGAATACTAGGTTTTGGGAAGATTGGCGGGTTGAAAGTTAGCCACTCAAATAAGCCTACCCAAGCATGTATTTTACTTGCTTTGATCGTAATATTTCAGTCACTAAGGCAATTGAAAAAGGGTGGCACAATTTCTCTTTTAGGAAAACTAATGTGTAACAGGATCACTGATTGGTCCATTCTGCAGATAAAGGGCCCAGAGGCAACAAACGTTGACACCGGGAGCAAAACTTCTCAAGCAGCTTGCAAATGAGGTGTTTCGTGCTTCACAAGGATGGAGGCCTAGAGTTCTTTGACTCAGTGGCTGATTTCAGGGTGGAAGGTGGGAGGGGAACTTTTGGTCTATGGCTGTATATATACCCTATATGAAAAAATAGTAATTAAATAAAATGTCAAAATATTCTGAAAATATTTTTGAAATAAACTCGACCTTCCATTGTACTAGTAAGAAAAATTCCATAAAAAGAAAAAATCTCGTTGACTTCATTTTAAAAAGAGAAAAAATTCGATCAAAATAGTGTGAATAATGACCTATAATAGCAAATATTTTTTGGTTTTTTTGCCCTGAAGTCAACCCTGGTTTTCTATTCATGAAAATTTATATATTGGTGCAAAAGAAAGTCAAGTTTTATGTAAAAAAATCCAAACTTTTTAAAGTTTTTTAATAATTATTTTTATTTTCTATATGGAGTGTATATACACCCAGAAATCAAAGGGTATTTCCCAACATTGCTAGTCCTGGAAGTTAGGTCATTGGGTTTAGCTCCCAGGTGGTTCTGTTCCGTTGGTTTGTTGATCCTTTTGCGTCGAGACGCAGGCTCACATCAAGCTGACGCCTGACAGATCTTGCTTGATCGATTTCCTCTCAATGAGCTGGCGGTGTAGATGCTAAAGCTAGCTAGAGATATCTCGCAAAAAAAACTAGCTAGAGATACACGAAACTCCAATCGGCGCTGAAGGCGCCGGTTAGGAGCTCCCGTTTCTTTTTGACCGTGTCGTACTCGTCAGGGCGGCATTTCCTATTTGACGCCACAAGCGCCAGTTAACTTGCATTTTCGTTAACTGGCGCCTGTGGCGTCCATAAATGGGCCGGCCCATCTAGGCGCCGGTTGGCATTTTCTTTTTTGAAAATTCTGTGAACATTTTTGAGTATTTATGAACTTTTTAAAAATTTCAACAATTTTTTTAGATTGATGAACTTTTTTGAATATCGATGAACATTTTTGAAATTTGATGAACATCTTTTTGAAAATGGATGAACTTTTCTAAAAAATACATAAAGCTTTTTGAATTTCTATGGACTTTTTTAAATTTTCATGAACTTTTTAAAAAATTGACGAACTTTTTCTAAATTGGATGAACTTTTTTTTAATTTGATTGAACTTTTTTTCAAATTGATGAACTTTTTTTTAAAATTGATGAACCTTTTTTAAAGATATGAACTTTTTTTAAATGGATGAACCTTTTTTCTTTATATCTGTATAGCTTTTTTGATTTCATATTTTTATTTTCGTTACAAAAAATGAAAAAAAAACTGGGGCAGCATGCTAGTGGGCCGGCCCATGCTAGCAGCGCTGCAGGCGCCGGATCGTTAACGGGCGCCTGCAGCGCTGCATAGGAGCTCCCCGTCAGGGCCGCCCTGCACTAGGTTAGCATGGGAGTCGATGACCAAAGGCCCTTCAAGCCAGGCCCAATACATAGCGCCCCCTGCTGACCTCAGGGCCGGCCCTGCACTAGGTTCCTTCTAGATATCAATCTAGCTAGCACACAGGTAAACTTCTATATTTGATCCTGCTACTCTTGAGGCTTTGGCGGTCCGAGAAGCAATGCCACTAGCAGAGGACCTCCAGCTACACGTGATACACAGTGCATCAGACTGCAAAGGCGTTGTGGATGATATCAAGCAAAAGAGTAGCCCTAACTATGGGGCTATCATTCATGAGATCGTTGAATACTCTCGTAGTTTTCAGTTATGTAATTTTGTGCATGAGTTTAGGAGCTCGAATGTCGAGGCTCACAATCTAGCGAAGCATGTTTTGAAACTAGGGATTGGCCGCCATGTTTGGTTGGGCAACCCTGGCGCACTTCAGTTCATCCCTGTAAACGTTGTGACGAGTGAATAAAAAGCTTCATGGATTGTCTAAAAAAAGCTAGCACACAGGTAGCCCTAAAAAAAACTAGCAGACAGGAACCGCTCAAAAAAAAAGCTAGCTCACAGGAACCCCTCAAAAAAAAAACTAGCACACAGGAGGGCGTGATGTGATTCCCTTCTCCTCTTTACAAGCAAACAAAAGTGGTAGTAGCTACCGCGTCGGTATCTCAGACTTTTTCTATTGGCATTTGCACAACAGCTCAATTAGCTATTGCAATCTACTCCAGGTCTCCAGACTCCAGCTAGCAGTTTCGTTGGTCGATCTCGTCTCCTTCCTCAACGTGGCGAACGCCACGAGCACAGGACTCCGGACAAGACAAACCTGCCGGCCGCCTTTCACCTGCAACTGCAAGATAAATAGATCACTGACGAGGTGAGCAGCGAGCAAGCACAATAATCTATCAACCTGATCTGATGGCCGACCCCAAGCCGCGGAACCTCGGCGGCTCTCTGCCCGTGCCCAACGTGCAGGACCTCGCCGGCCGGCCCCACGAGCTCGCGGTCACGCCCACCCTCCTCCGCCGCTATGTGCGGCCTCAGCCCAACACGGCCGACCTGCGCCCCGACGCCCCTGCCGGCGAAGAACAGGAGCACGTCCCCATCATCGACCTCCGCCGGCTCCTCGGTCCGGACGACCTCGCCGGCGGGCGGGACGAGGAGGCCGCCAGGCTGCAGTCGGCCTGCGAGGACTGGGGGTTCTTCCAGGTGGTGAACCACGGGATACCCGAGGAGACCCTGGAGGAGATGAAGAGGAACGTCATGGGGTTCTTCGCGCTCCCGCTGGCGGAGAAGGCGGCCTTTGCGCAGCAGCCCGGAGAGATCGAGGGGTACGGCCAGGCGTTCGTCGTCTCGGAGGAGCAGACGCTCGACTGGGCGGACATGTTCTTCCTCCTCACGCAGCCGCCCAGCTACCGCGATCTCCGCCTCTGGCCGTCCAACCCTTCCACATTCAAGTAAGTAAACCCATGGATAATCAGCTCACAGCCTCACACAAGAAAATCGTACCAGGTAGCCACCGTTGTATGATGTTGATTTGCTTGCTGTGGCAGGAATTGCTTGGAGAACTACTCCGAGGAGGTGCAAAGGGTGGCAGGCGAGCTGCTGGGAGCCATGGCGGAGAACCTGGGAGTGAGAGACCACTCGGACATGACGAGGCTCGCCGCGTCGCAGTCAGTTAGGATGAACTACTACCCGCCTTGCCCGGAGGCGCATGTGGACAGCGTGCTGGGCCTGTCGCCGCACTCGGACGCCGTCGGGCTGACGCTGCTGCTGCAGGTCAGCAAGGTCCCCGGGCTGCAGATCAGGAGGAAAGGAGGGTGGGTCCCGGTCACGCCGCTCCCCGGCGCCCTCGTCGTCAACGTCGGCGACGTGATTGAGGTGTTCACCAACGGGAAGTACAGGAGCGTCGAGCACAGGGCGGTGGTTAACGCACGCCATGAGCGGATGTCCATCGCGACGTTCCACAGCGGGAAGTTCGGCACCATGTACGGGCCGCTGGAGGAGGTCGTCGGAGACGAGGAGCCGCGGTACAGGAGTGTCAGCGTCGAGGAGTATGTGAAGCTCGTGGTCTCCAGCAAGCTCGACGGCAAGAACATCATGGACGCCATGAAGATCAATTGATACTTTGACAGCAATACATGGTCATCGTTGTGGTGTGGTGTCCACTAAAGTCTCTGTTAATGTCTTATAATGATGGTTGATTTGAGGCCCGATTGACAGTATAGCCTTGTTCAATGCGGTATCGTGGTTTTGTCTACAGCCACAAAAGAGTATTCCCGAACAGCTTCCCGTAGATAAAATGAGGGACGCCGTTATGCAAAGGGAGGGCATCTTCAATACTGACCCGCAAATTTACTCCCGCATTTATCCGTAGATGGAGAATCAGTTTGCAGACACGGATGCAGGAAACCGTTATTCAACGTTGCCCGCATACATTTCAACAACTTTATGCATCAACCGGACGAAATTCGTGCAAACACAACAGATTTCATATAAGGGAGTGTCTAAGACTCAGTGGACTGAGACTTGACGAAGTCTCAGTCGATGGACTTCAGCCATGTTAGTTTCGGCCTATTTGTGTGTCGCTCGGTTGTATTTTCCGTGTGGGCCGATCTTGTTTCTTTTCTGTCTTTTTGGGCTGGCTTTCTTTAATTGTTTGTCTTTCTCTGGGCTGAGCCTAATCATTGCCGCTCGCTTTGTATATCCCACCATGCATGTTGCAGACATGGTCCCTGTTCAAATATTCACGCAACTTAATCTCGTAGGAAAATCACAAGCATCAGGAGGGTCAGGGGCACAAGTGTTGCTTTGGATGCCTGATCTCGCAGGACATTCTCGTGTGATGCAAAGCAAAGTACTCCAACGAGAGTTTTTTTTAGTTTAAATCCACCGGGAACATTCTAAACATGCTTGTGTTTGAGATCGCGGGATATGTGTATTTTTCAGTGCAATATGTCCATGAGTTATTATGCCTTCCTTTCATCATTTCTTTCAAAAATCTATATCTTTTAAATACAAAAGGATTTTTTAATGTAACACAAAAAAAGAAAATATAAGACAATTTAGTTGTGTGTAGCCGACGGATGTGCCATTGTTTGCAGCTGACTAGTGTACAATCGGATAGAGTCGCACGCAAACGACATTTGTGCAACCGGATGTCGTTATTTAAAATAATTCGAAAACAAGACTATTAAAAAACAAAAATCCAACACACACACACACACACACACAACACACACAAAAAAAAAGACACTGGAAATAAATATGAGAAAGTCAATAATAACCCATATAATGTGGTTCTTGTCTTAGGATGTCTCTGATAGAAAAAATAACACAAAAAGGAATAAAAAAGAGAAAACGCCTCTGTTGGGCACTCCCTCCCCAACGGCAGATGCCGTGCCAGTTTTTAGTTGTTGCCAAAAACCTGGTACAATGAAGAAACATCCCCGCACCCCTCAGGGCCACGCCTTAGGATGTTGCTTCCGGTGATTCTTTTTTTTTAAGGATAAAATGAAAACGCGCCCACCTCTCCTTCCTCTCACAGCCTCACCGGCTTCGCATAACAAGAACACACACACACACACACACACACTTCCCTCCCCCTCTATCTAATTGTGGCCGACCAACACAACATGACACAAAGGAGCTGCCCCGACACAACACTACGAAAAACACAATGGTGTTGCAATTGGGGTCGACGGTTGCAGTTGCATGTCGAGTGATAAACATGCAACTGCCGCTCCCTAAGAAAAACACCACATAGTTGAAGTCGTGTTGAACACATGAAGTTGCAACTAGGGGCTACACTTGTACGTAGTTACATGTCTAGAGGCAGACATGCAAAATGGCCTCTCCCGATAAAACACCACAGAGTTGTAGTACGGGGCGACACTTGCAATTGCATGCTTAGTGGCGGACATGCAACTACCCTCCCCCAAAAAACACCATGTAGTCACAGCTGGAGCGACACTTGCAGTTGCATGACTAGTGACACACATGCATATGTTGCTCCCCAACAAAAACACCACAAAGTTGTAGTCGTGACATGCAACTACAATTAGGGATGACACTCGCAGTTACATGCCTAGTGGAAGACATGCAACCGCCCCCTTCCCCGATGGAACACCATAGAGTTGCAGTTGGGGTCGACAACTGCAGTTGCATGACTAGTGACAACCATGCAACTATCCCTCTACAACAAAAACACCATAAAGCTGTAGTCGTGTTGATGACATGCAACTGCAGTTAGGGGCGATACTTGCAGTTGCATGCCTAGTGGAAGACATGCAACTGCCCGACCCCTTCCCCTGATGGAACACCACGGAGTTGCAGTGGGGGTCGACAATTGCAGTTGCATGCCTAGTGACAACCATGCAACTATCCATCTCCAATAAAAACACCACAAAGTTGTGGTCGTGTTAAACACATGCAGTTGCACTCATGGGTGATACTTGCAGTTGCATGCCTAGTGGCAGACATGCAACCGGCCCTCCTGACAAAAACACCATAGAGTTGCAATCGTGGCGACACTTGTAGTTGCATCCCTAGTGGAAGACATGCAACTGCCCACCTTCCCTCCTCCACAAAATTTATAGAGTTGCGGTCATGTTGAAGACATGCAATTGCAGTTGGGGCGACACTTCCAGTTGCGTGCCTAGTGCCAGACTTGCAATAACTGCCCTTCCGGACAAAACATAACTGATTTGCAGTTGCAGTTGAGGGTGACAGTAAAAGTTGTGTGCCTAGTGGCAAACATGCAACTAGCACCCTATCGAACAAAACACCACTGAGTTACAGTCGCGTTGAAGGCATGCAATTGCAATCGGGGTGACACATGTAGTTGCATGCGTATTGATAGACATGCAACTACCCACCCCTCTCGAGAAAACACCATTGAGTTGCAGCCACGTTCTAGACATGCAGTCGCGAGCCTAGTGGTAGACATGTAATTGCACTCGAGGGCGACACTTGCAGTTGCATGTCTAGTGGCACACTTGCAACTACCGCCCTCCCGGACAAACCTCCATTGAGTTGCAGTTGCAGTCGGTGGCGACACTTGTAGTTGCATGCCTGGTGGCAGACTTGCAACTAGTGCCCTCCCAGACAAACCTCCATTGAGTTGCGGTTTCAGTCGGGGGTGACACTTGAAATTGCATGCCTGGTGGCAGACATGCAACTACCACCCACGCAGAGAAAATACCATCGAGTTGTGATCACGTTAAAAACATGCAGTTGCAGTCGGGGGTGACACTTGCAATTGCATGCCTAAGACAGACATGCAACTGCCCACCTCCCGCCTCCCACACAAATCACCACTGAGTTACTATCGCGCTGAAGAAATGTAATTACAGTCGGGGCGCGAAGCTTGACGTTGTGTGCACAATTGCCAAGGGACCGGTGTGTGCAACTAATAAGAATTTTTCACAAGAAAAAAGTATTGCATGTGCGTGTTAGTGCCATGTCAGCGGTTAAAACATATACAAAAAAAACCACCAATTACTCAAGATTTGCTACACTTGTAGTTGCATGTGGAATATGGCGCATGCAAATGTGCCCATGTTACAACACCTGATGGAAACATAAGAATTAGAAACAAAAGCTTAAGAAAACATAGAAATTTGATGCACAATAAAATGTGAAAAAATTACATAAAAAATTTTAGAGATGATTTTTTATAAGAAATTGAAATATAAACATACAAAGAAATGAAAATCACAAAAAAAAGATGTCAAAAAAAACAAACTTCTCTGACGTTGGAACTTGCCCAACAAAGAAACAGAAAGGCTTAAGAGGAATGAGAAGCCACCTTCCACATATAACCAAAAAAGCAGCCCCTGTAGTTGATAAAAAAAGAAAACAGAATACAAAATACAAAACATGCTAGCAACGCTTTTACCTTGGCCTGACAACATGGACAAACACTAATAAACAGTAAGGGACACACGAGAACCAGTTCCCCCTTTTCTCAAAAAAAAAGGAGAGAGAACCAGTTCCCCCGTTGAAAAAAAAACTGCAGTCCAAACAAACAAAAAGAAAAAAAAAGCAACCAGAAAAGGAGAAGGCCCCTACCCCGACAAACTCAAGCCCAACCCATATGTACGCAGGACTGGCTCTGACATGAGAAAGGACAAAAAGCGGGCCGTGCGCGCCTAAACAGGCTGATTCTGAACAAGAGAGCCAGTTCTGTGAATCTTCAAGCATCAGACAATCCAACGGGCTGGGCATCGACTGAGACTTCGCTAAAACTCAGTCGACTGAGTTTTAGCAGTCCCTTCATATAAACCAGATGTCATTCATGCAAACACGACGGAATTTCATTACATCTCAAATATTTAGAACAAAAACAAAAAAGTTATGACGGCCGCCGGCGTCTAAGCCGTTGTTGTTCCCTTCCTGGGACCACCTCCTCCATCCGTCATCTTCACGAGCACCGGCGATGAGACCGATGAAGTGAAGCTGCGGTCTCCCGCGAGGAAGAGTAGAACACAGGAGACGGACCAGGCCACATGAGACACAAGGCCCTGCCGCCACCCGTGCCGTATTAATCCTCCGAGCAGTCTGCGCCTTGTCGTCGCTGGAGGACACCAGGTCCATGATGGAAATGGTGGCGCCCGTGTTGTCGTCGTCCCACTGGGTAGCCTGATACTTCGGCGCGGCCCGTAGGAGGCGCAGCTAGCGTTGTTCTTCTTCGCGATCGCCTGAAGCCGCGCCTCCGCGGCGGCCGCTTCCTGGCGAGCAGTGGCTTGAGCGCGGACGATCTAGTAGATCGTGCGCTGCTCCGCGACGAAGTTGGGGTTCGTCGGGGCCATGGCCGCCACGCCCTCCTCGCTCACGTGCTTGTCGTAGATCTGGCTCTCCTCCGGCCGGTACTGCCCCAAGAGGAACCGGTTATATCATTGTTCCTCCTGCGCCCGCTGAAACGCCGACATAGGCACCGGCACAGGCTGCACCTCCGCCATAGCGGCGTGTAGTGCGGACAGAAGCGGGTGTGGCTGTTGTCCGGACGCCCTACGTTTGTCTTCGGTTTTGCGGGAGAAAGTGCATTCGAACTGCCCTGCGGACCCTGCAGGACTGCATTGGATGGCACAACACGTCCGGGCTGCGCGATCCAAATATATGCGGGCGGTTTGAGAGTCGCTGTTGTAGATGCCCTGAGTACACATCATTTGTAACGATGATTTTCTGGCTGAAGAAGTTGAACATTGTATTGTATGTAAGCTTAGTTACACAAAGAATCCAAACCTAAAAGTGCCTTCAGGGCGCATATGACAACTTCCGGGCCTAAACTCATAAATGCATGTTTGAAGTTTCCTTGGCTATAACCTACATGTCAAATTTATATGACTGGCAATGAACTGATAGACTGATACATGTAGAATTGTTTCACTGCACTTTCTTGGCCACCATATAGCTAGGGTTCTTGGAGCGTCTCAAACCAATCTCCTAAAAGGCGCCGGATGAGTAAAAATTCGGTTTCATTCCTCCAAACTGCACCTAACTGATCTCCTATATGCGTTAGAGTAAAAAAATACTCCACGGCTGCCCGACTCTTAAATATACTCGCCCACCCACCTCTGGAACAAAAAAAATTCGCTTCCACCCGTGCCGGCACTCTCCCCACCGCATGCCACATCGTCGCCGGGTTGCTTCCGGCAACCACCTTTTGCCTTCGCCAACTGCCCGCTGCCTCCGCCGCCCGCCCGCCCCACTCCGAGACGGTCGTCGATTCTTATCGTCACCGGAACCAAGCTCTATCGCCGCCGTCGTCTCGATTCCGTCACCGAAAGCACACACCGCATCTTTTTCCTCCCAAGCCCATCCGTCAACTGCCGGCCATCTCAAAGAATTGAAAGTGCGTTTATTTCCCTTACTGGCACCACATTTTCATAGCTTGTTGCTTTACCACATGGATCTTTTCCCTAACCGTCGCAATTAGAGCAGAAATTTTATCACTTTGATAGCAGTGAAAATGCGCTTAAGTTGTCACATCTTACATCGGTTAAGCAAAAGCAACGCCTAGTGATGTTCAACATGTATTTGAAAAATGTTTAACGTGTGTTTAAAAAATGTTCACTGTGTATTTTAAGGTCCATCATGTATTTTATAAATGCTCAACATGCATTTAACAAATGTTCAACATTTTTAAAAAAAAAACGTGTTTTTGCAACATGTTTAACGTGTACTGAAAAATCATTAATGTGTATTAAAAAAAGGTTTAATGTGCATATAATTTTTTTAATATTAAATGTGCATTCAAGAAATAATGTTCAGCATGTATTCAGAAAATGTTCATTGTGTGTTTGAAAACTGTTTAATTTGTATATATAGAAGGTTCAATGTGTACTAAAAAATGATGAACGTGCATATATAAATTGTTTAAAAATGTTCAATCATGCATTTTAAAAAACACTCGACCTATATAAGAAAAAAAATGTTCAACATCTATTTGAAAAATGTTCGACGTGTATCTAAAAAATAATTATCATCTATACAAAAAGTTCAAGTATTTGCAAAAATGTCAAGAAAATGGGGAATGCAAAAAAGAAAACGAAAAATTAACTTGAAAATAAAAAAATGAAAATGAAAAAACCAGAAAAAATTGTACAACTAGTAGGAAAAAAAAGGAAAAACCCGACGAAACCTTCCCAAAACCGCCTGGAAAGTTTCTAAAATCGCTGCAAATTTTTCCGTAAAAGGTTAGAAGCCACCTAATTAAGCACAAGCGCACAAGTAGCATAGGGTTTTTTTTTTGTTGCTCACAAGTAGCATAGGTAAGCTCGGCTCAGCTGCTCATTCATGTGAGGTGTGGCGAGGCAGAATATTCATCATACTACATGGATCTTCAGAGATTTTCCTAAAATCGTTAGTTGGGCCTAAAACCCACCTCATATTTCAACAGTAATTTCTCATCAATGATTCCAAAATCTAATCAAACAGATTGATTTGCTGGTTAACTCGATATTAACTCCGTCAGTTTTTAGTGAGCAGTAATATAAGATATGTGTTGTAGGAAGGGGGAAAGAAGGATCGGGCGCCGCTCGAGCGAGGCAGAGCATCTACAGGCGGACCACTCAAAGCCGTTTCATACACCCTGGCAGGCTGCCCGGTCACATTTTTCAGTCTAGACGGACGCCTCAAACGGGCCTCAAACACCCGGACTGGTCGGCATACAGGCTGACCACTCAAAGCCGTTTCATACACCCGGGCAGGCTGTCCGGTCACATTTTTCAGTCTAGACGGACGCCTCAAACGGGCCTCAAACACCCGGACTGGTCGGCACCCTCATATGCAGCCCAAATATTGGGCGGCCCGGGCACGTCCGGACGCGTCCGCCTGAAGCCCGGCCCATCGACCCAACAGATTTCCCATAAAAAACCCATCAGTCTCGTCAGTCTGAAACCATAGCTCACTCACTTTTCTCTCTCGCTTCGTCCTCTCCTCTCCCCTCACCGATTCCGATCGAATCCGATGCCATGTCAAGCTCCGGCAGCCGCTATGGCGATGAGGTGGATTTAAAGTATGAGCTTGTCCTCCGCATCGCCTTGGAGCTGTTAAAGGTGAACACCGGGGCAGCTCCGGATCTCCAGCCTCGCCGCAGCCTCCGCTTACCCGTCGGCACATCTCGGACGTCCGCGCTGGCGCCTCGCGGCCCATGGGCAGCTCCGACAGGTGGCCAACGCAATCAGCGCCTCCCCCACGTCGTCCCCTCGCCCCGCCGGTTGCTGCTCCCCCTCATGGGCAGCGGTGGGTGCTTTTGCCCGCCCCGCCCGCCCGGACGCATATGCCGGAGTCGAAGGCGCGCGCACCGCCTGCCGCCAGAGGCAACGGGCAAGGGAGAGATAAATAGTGTGGCTTTCTTCTAATAAGATCAGTTCAGGCCAGGTTTGCCTAGCCGTAGTGACGTAGTCCCGTCACACACACAAAAAAAAAGTCCCTGACAAGCACATTGCACAAGCGAGGCTCACATATTTTCCAGAGAACTCATTTTGTTAATGTCCTTCGGTAACCACAAGTACAGACACACAGGCTTCCACCGCACCCTGGGTTCCACTTCACATTCGCTGATACAACACGATACAAACACCGCCATGCCGCGATCTCACAACCCTGCCATGATCCACACAGGGAGGGGACCTCAGTAGGCATGGTTAGACAGGATGGCTCTCCCGGCCCCGGCGCGGTGCCGGTGGTGGGCGCACGCGCAGTGCACGGCGGTGAGGCTCAGGCAGCCGCTGATGATGAGGGAGTGCCTCTCCGGGCACGTGTGCAGCGCCGGGAAGGAGTCGCACACCGCCTGCACGGCCGGGGGCGTCAGCGCGGTGCACTGGCTGATGTTCAGGCTGGCGAGGCCGTCCTTGTCGTCGCAGCCGCGGCTGCTCTTGGCCGTGTCCCAGCTCATGCCCTTGCTCCTGATCCGGCTGTTCTCGGCCAGCGAGTACATGGCCCTGTCGGTGATGTTCTGGCAGTAGTACAGCCCCAGGGAACGCAGGTGCGGGCAGCCGTTTGCAAGAGCAACCACGCTCTCATCTGCAGGTGGAGAAATGTAAAGCAGTCAGACTTCAGGCACCAAGAATGCCTCTACATGCGACACACTGAAGCAACTATCTAAGATGCTGAACCTAGATAACAATGCCATATACAGTGAACATCATTAACCACCGAGATAAACTTGATCTTGTAGAAGTAGGAAGGTTGCACCTTAGAGAACAGTGTATAAGGGTGAAAGGATGCAGAAGCAATTTAACACAACTAGGATGACTGCACATTATGTAGGACGACTAGCAAGTTCAAAAAAATCCAAGGATGCGTGTCATATAATGTTTGAGATTGTATTGTGCATTCCAATAAATAATGCAAGTTGCAAATGCCTTGTCCTAAAATTATAATATGATTGCAGAGCATGAGACTCGGCAGAAAAGCCAGGATCAGTTCTGAACTTCTGATATTGTTTGTGTCTGTCAGAATGTCTGATATTAACTAAAAAGTTGAACTACCTAGCAGAGCAGAGAAACGAAGTGCTAGTATCCTTGTATATTTTGTTTTAGCAATCAACAGAGCAACAGATTGTGCAGACTGTGGGAACATAAGATCGATCAAACAAATTACCTGTTATAAGAACGCAGCCACACAAGTCGACGGCCCTAAGTTCAGGGCATCCTGATGCCAAGCTAGTGACTCCCCCGTCAGTGACAGTGTCGCACCAACCAAGGTTCAAAGATTGCAGCTGACTACAGTTGCAGGCTATGGCCTGCATCAAGATAATAGAGATTAAATAAAGGTTCACGCAAAGTATGTCGTCACAGCTTTAGTACCTGCAACGCTCTGTCGGATGCTGCCCGCACACACCCGCACAGATTCAAGCATTTCAAGTTCTTGCACTGACTAGTGAGGTAGATCAAAGCAGCATCACTGAAATTGGAACATCCACTGATGTTCAGCCTTGTAAGGTGAGGGCACCCGTGTGCCAGAGCATACAAGGACCGATCACTGAGCCTGAAGCTTCTGCTCAGATCCAACTCGCGCAAATCATGACAAGAATTTGCTACAGCCTCCACTGCACTGTCTTCAAGCTGAGGCTTGATTTGCCTTAGAGAAAGGACTTGAAGCTTTGTAAATTTGTGGGCGAGTGATATCACCAACTCATTCATGTGGTCCTGGCACCTGAAAACGACACTTCGGTCAATCAATAACCTTTCATCTGGACTGCACTTCAAACATTGCTAATAAGACAAGGTTTTGTAGTCGTCAGATAAGGCCCTGAACAAACCATTTATTTATTTCGAACTAATAAGAAATTAAAGTTTCTTGGGGCAAATATATCATCTGATTGAGCAGTTTTAATGGTTGTATAACTACAACATTTTATGTTTTTGGACAGCTGAAAAACCAAAATGATTGACCAAGAAAATTTCACATTTGCAGTGAACTTCCAATAAATCATACGATTGAATAATATAATATACAAAATGATCTAAACTACAAGCCCAGTGATAAGCTGTGCTATAGCCTGCAAGTGACATTTCATAATTATAATTTATAACCAAAATTTTGAACCATCTTGTTAACTGAAGAATCTAATATTGGTCATCTTCACATACGAGAAAAATGCAGAACTGAGCATCACTCACCACGAGAAGGAGAGACTTGTGGCTCCCCATCCTAGTGCATCACGCCATCCGGTGCAAACACCGGAGGCTACAATGGCCATCCTGTCATCTCCAGCGACTGATATGATCCTCAGCAGAAGCTCCATGGGGAGGTCCTTCCAACCTGACAAGGTGGTGTCTGTGCCACCATTCTGTGTCTGTCCACTCTCACCGCCACCAGAAACCATGAGTGCATTGAACGAATTGTCCAAGTACCCACTCAGCATCTGTGCATTGACCATTTTCACAGCGAAACCTGCATTCAGTAGTGCAGCTATTAGCAAACTTATATGAACAGAGTCAATAGGTTAGATTAGTAATAAGTATCCGCAACAAAAACGTAAATGCGAGATCCAAGTAACCTCCCAGGAATGCGCTAAACCATACTGGAATGTCGCTGTCAGAAGCCCTCACCGAGATCTAGCAATTACTTGATCAAGGTAGGGCTCTTGCTACTTTTACTTGAGCACGTCACATCTATTGAACTGAAGATAAATACCCGCAAAATTAGGTAGGGAACACAGACAGAGGAATGGAGCAATAATACAATCGAGAACCTAGACGCTATTGCCTAGATAAGTAGTGCTGTCCTTGTCTCTTTGCTATGCCTCGCTTTTTTGCCCAGCACTTGATTTTTCTTTTCTGCTTTTGCTTTGTTTCTGTTTTCTTGCCGTGTGCTTTAATTTCTTTGGTTGGCTTATACTATTAAGCCGTTGTTAACCATGGAGATCTCTTCGTGGCAGAGTTCCTTGTAATACAAAATGTCACGCGTTTAGATGCGTGTTCGAGAAAAGAATTCTCCAAGAAGCAACGACTACTGCACTGATATCTCTAAGTCAATCAGAGCGTTCAGAAGGAACCAAAAGTCAGCTAGAAGTGGCGTAAGAAGAACTGCTATGGACGGCCTTAGGATCATTACGTTTTATCAAGAAACCAATCCCTCCCTACGAGATCACCTAAAATCAAATATATTTGCGGCAACTAGCAACTTCCGATGGAGGAATTTGCGAAAAAATTCCGGGAGAGTGAACTCTGCATAACGCTGACCTTCTCAAAAGGAGTTTCGGGGGTCTGCAGCCGTGGAACGCACTAAGCGAAAATTGGAAGGAAACGGCAAGCGAGCACGGGGGCGGCCCCTTCCTCCGGAAGGTGTCAGAGCTTCCGGCCCCTTCTACTTGGATCTTCTACTTCTATAAACCGCCAGAGGCGTGCTCGGCAACGCAAACCTTTAATAAACCAGAATAATATAACCAAACTAAAGCATAAGATGCTCCGCCGCTACCAGAAGCGAATCGGCTAATCCAGATAAATCTCCATTAATCAGCTAATCCAGAGAAATCAATGGAGAGATTAGCTCGAATCTTCGGGGACTAAATGCTAACCGGGCCAGCCTCCACGGCGGATAAGCGTCCGCCGGAGACAGGGACCCGGTGTAAATATCAGGATCCGAGGAATATTATCAAGAAAACAACCACGAGCTTTGCCCAGGATCGAAGTAGCTTTCGCGCACAGGGAACCACAGAAAACCCACGGAAACGCCGAGCGAAAGCTCGGAGAATCGAAGCAGATCCAGTTTCCGGAGGCGATCCCGCTCTCCAGCACCAAACAGGATTACAGGAAGATACAAGAAATCCTAAAAAGAAACAGCAAGGATAAATTACACGGGAGAAAGGGACGGGAGCTCTACTCACCCAGCCGAGCAAGCCGAGAAGCGAAGCGGCGCTGCCGCCGCTGCCTAGAGGCGATCTATTTTCCGGAGATAAAATCAAGTTTTAGCTGCCGCAGTTGAGCACTGGCGGCTGCCTGTGGAGGCGGCGAGGCCGGGTTCTAATAGGCAGCGGGGGGAGGAGGAGGGGATGAGGACGGGGGGCTCACGAGGGCGGCGCGTGGCGGGCGGGGGGCTGCGCACGTGAGCAGGGCGTGGGGACGGCGACGGCCTGGGGACTGCGTTTCCTTCTCTTTTTTTCTCCCCGTTGTATACGGCGGCGGACTCTTTTTTCTCAGCCTCCCGTTTTGTTTTTGCGTTTTCCCAGACGCGGTGACGGGAAAACGGGAGGGGTGTCTGTGGGCTGTTGCTGTCTGTCTGTCAACACGCCTAGGCGCCACCGCGAAACTTCTGGAAACGCCCCGGCCCGGGGGATGCGCAGGAACGGCCGTTGGTGTGGGGTGCAGTGGCTTTTCTGTGTGTGGGGTAGATTTTGTGCTGGGGGCAGAACTGTCAGATCCTGTGCTGGATTGATATGTTTGGAAGAAAACAAATTCGGTGGGGAAGTGGGGGGACCTTTTGTGCTTGGGCAAAACTACGGGAAAAACAAATTCAGCGATAAATAAATTGTTTGCTGAATTTGTTTTTACGTGCCTTGTAAATGGAGGCATGTTCTAATTCTTTTAGAATTCTTGAAAAAATCCAATTGTTGTTGTCACTGTAAGTTGGTTTCCACCAGATAATCTCTTGTGTAGGGCTATGAGATCTTTCAATAGCTTATTTAGAAAAAATGTTCGACATATTGGAGTTTTTGTGTGGCCATCCAGAGGTCTTCGTGAGAGTTTCTCTCCAGATCCAATAGTTCACTTCGACGGTGAGATGCAAACTATGAACGATGGTTTGACACTGAGGAATGGTGGCGCGGCTACGACGGATACATCGCGTGTAGCTGCTGGGATCACGGAAAAATAGGTGGCAACAACACATAAGTGACTTTGATGGTAATTGAGGGAGTCCTGGATTAGGGGGTGTCCGGGTAGCCGGACTATACCTTCGGCCGGACTCCTGGACTATGAAGATACAAGATTGAAGACTTCGTCTCGTGTCCGGATGAGACTTTCCTTGGCGTGGAAGGCAAGCTTGGCGATGCGGATATTCAGATCTCCTACCATTGTAACCGACTTTGTGTAACCCTAGCCCTCTCCGGTGTCTATATAAACCGGAGGGTTTTAGTCCGTAGGACAGAACCCCAATATACAACAATCATACCATAGGCTAGCTTCTAGGGTTTAGCCTCCTTAATCTCGTGGTAGATCTACTCTTGTACTACCCATATCATCAATATTAATCAAGCGGGACGTAGGGTTTTACCTCCATCAAGAGGGTCCGAACCTGGGTAAAACATTGTGTCCCTTGTCTCCTGTTACCATCCGCCTAGACGCACAGTTCGGGACCCCCTACCCGAGATCCGCCGGTTTTGACACCGACATTGGTGCTTTCATTGAGAGTTCCTCTGCGTCGTCGCTTTTAGGCCCGATGGCTCCTTTGATCATCAACGACGATGCGGTCCAGGGTGAGACTTTTCTCCCCGGACAGATCTTCGTCTTCGGCGGCTTCGCACTGCGGGCCAATTCGCTGGGCCACCTGGAGCAGATCGAAAGCTACCCCCTGGCCATCAGGTCAGATTTGGAAGTTTTAACTACATGGCGGACATCCGCGGGGACTTGATCTTCGACGGATTCGAGCCACAGCCAAGCGCGCCGCACTGTCTCGATGGGCATGATCTAACTCTGCCGCCGAACAGTGTCCTGGATGTTGGAAATATGCCCTAGAGGCAATAATAAATAGGTTATTATTATATTTCCTTGTTCATGATAATCGTTTATTATCCATGCTAGAATTGTATTGATAGGAAACTCAGATACATGTGTGGATACATAGACAACACCATGTCCCTAGTAAGCCTCTAGTTGACTAGCTCGTTGATCAATAGATGGTTACGGTTTCCTGACCATGGACATTGGATGTCATTGATAACGAGATCACATCATTAGAAGAATGATGTGATGGACAAGACCCAATCCTAAGCGTAGCACAAGATCGTGTAGTTCGTATGCTAAAGCTTTTCTAATGTCAAGTATCATTTCCTTAGACCATGAGATTGTGCAACTTCCGGATATCGTAGGAATACTTTGGGTGTGCCAAACGTCACAACGTAACTGGGTGGCTATAAAGGTGCACTACGGGTATCTCCGAAAGTGTCTGTTGGGTTGGCACGAATCGAGACTGGGATTTGTCACTCCGTGTGACGGAGAGGTATCTCTGGGCCCACTCGGTAGCACATCATCATAATGTGCACAATGTGATCAAGGAGTTGATCACGGGATGATGTGTTACGGAACGAGTAAAGAGACTTGCCGGTAACGAGACTGAACAAGGTATCGAGATACCGACGATCGAATCTCGGGCAAGTACTATACAGCTAGACAAAGGGAATTGTATACGGGATTGATCGAATCCTCGACATCGTGGTTCATCCGATGAGATCATCGTGGAACATGTGGGAACCAACATGGGTATCCAGATCCCGCTATTGGTTATTGACTGGAGAACGTCTCGGTCATGTCTGCATGGTTCCCGAACCCGTAGGGTCTACACACTTAAGGTTCGATGACGCTAGGGTTATAAAGGAAGATTGTATGTGGTTACCGAATGTTGTTCGGAGTCCCGGATGAGATCCCGGACGTCACGAGGAGTTCCGGAATGGTCCGGAGGTAAAGATTTATATATAGGAAGTATGGTTTTGGCCACCAGAAATGTTCTGGGCATCACCGGTAGTGTACCGGGACCACCGGAGGTGTCCGGGGGTCCACCAAGTGGGGCCACAAGCCCCGGAGGGCTGCATGGGCCAAGTGTGGGAGGGGACCAGCCCCAGGTGGGCTGGTGCGCCCCCCCACAAGGGCCCAAGGCGCAAGGGAGAGGAGAAGGGGGCAAACCCTAGGGCAGATGGGCCCTAAGGCCCATACTGGTGTGCCTCCCTCTCCCCTTCCCCTCTTGGCCGCCACCCCAAGATCCATCTAGGGCTGTCGCCCCTCTAGGGGTGGGAACCCTAGAGGGGGCGCACCCTCCTCCCCTCCCCCTATATATATTTGAGGTTTGGGCTGCCCAAGACACGCGATTCAATCTCTCTCTTGGCACAGCCCTGCTTCTCTCCCTCCTCCTCTCCCGCGGTGCTTGGCAAAGCCCTGCAGGATTGCCACGCTCCTCCACCATCACCACGCCGTTGTGCTGCTGCTGGATGGAGTCTTCCTCAACCTCTCCCTCTCTCCTTGCTGGATCAAGGCATGGGAGACGTCACCGGGCTGTACGTGTGTTGAACGCGGAGGTGCCGTCCGTTCGGCACTTGGTCATCGGTGATTTGGATCACGACGAGTACGACTCCATCAACCCCGTTCACTTGAACGCTTCCGCTTAGCGATCTACAAGGGTATGTAGATGCACTCTCTTTCCCCTCGTTGCTGGTTTCTCCATAGATAGATCTTGGTGACACGTAGGAAAATTTTAAATTTCTGCTACGTTCCCCAACAGTGGCATCATGAGCTAGGTCTATTGCGTAGATTCCATGCACGAGTAGAACACAAAGTAGTTGTGGGCGTTGATTTTGTTCAATATGCTTGCCGTTACTAGTCAATCTTGATTCGGCGGCATTATGGGATGAAGCGGACCGGACCGACCTTACACGTACACTTACGTGAGACAGGTTCCACCGACTGACATGCACTAGTTGCATAAGGTGGCTAGCGGGTGCCAGTCTCTCCCACTTTAGTCGGATCGGATTCGATGAAAAGGGTCCTTATGAAGGGTAAATAGCAATTGACATATCACGTTGTGGTTTTGCGTAGGTAAGAAACGTTCTTGCTAGAAACCCATAGCAGCCACGTAAAACATGCAAACAACAATTAGAGGACGTCTAACTTGTTTTTGCAGGGTATGCCATGTGATGTGATATGGCCAAAAGGATGTGATGAATGATATATGTGATGTATGAGATTGATCATGTTCTTGTAATAGGAATCACGACTTGCATGTCGATGAGTATGACAACCGGCAGGAGCCATAGGAGTTGTCTTTAATTTATTTATGACCTGCATGTCAACATAAACGTCATGTAATTACTTTACTTTATTGCTAAAGCGTTAGCCATAGTAGTAGAAGTAATAGTTAACGTGACAACTTCATGAAGACACGATGATGGAGATCATGATGATGGAGATCATGGTGTCATGCCGGTGACGACGATGATCATGGAGCCCCGAAGATGGAGATCAAAAGGAGCAAAGTGATGATGGCCATATCATGTCACTATTTGATTGCATGTGATGTTTATCATGTTTTTGCATCTTATTTGCTTAGAACGACGGTAGTAAATAATATGATCCCTCATTAAAATTTCAAGAAAGTGTTCCCCCTAACTGTGCACCGTTGCGAAAGTTCGTCGTTTCGAAGCACCACGTGATGATCGGGTGTGATAGATTCTTACGTTCACATACAACGGGTGTAAGCCAGATTTACACACGCAAAACACTTAGGTTGACTTGACGAGCCTAGCATGTACAGACATGGCCTCGGAACACAAGAGACCGAAAGGTCGAGCATGAGTCGTATGGTAGATACGATCAACATGAAGATGTTCACCGATGATGACTAGTCCGTCTCACGTGATGATCGGACACGGCCTAGTTGACTCGGATCATGTAATCACTTAGATGACTAGAGGGATGTCTATCTGAGTGGGAGTTCATAAGATGAACTTAATTATCCTGAACATAGTCAAAAGATCTTTGCAAATTATGTCGTAGCTCGCGCTTTAGTTCTACTGTTTTAGATATGTTCCTAGAGAAAATATAGTTGAAAGTTGATAGTAGCAATTATGTGGACAGTAGAAGGCTTGTGTCCTTAATGCACCGCTCGGTGTGCTGGACCTCGAACGTGGTCTGTGGATGTTGCGAACATCTGACATACACGTTTTGATGACTACATGATAGTTCGGTAGTGATAAATGGTTTAGAATTGAGGCACCGAAGACATTTTTGAAATGTCGCGGAACATATGAGATGTTTCGAGGGCTGAAATTGGGATTTCAGGCTCGTGCCCACGTTAAGAGGTATAAGACCTCCGACGATTTTCTTGGCCTGCAAACTAAGGGAGAAAAGATCAATCGTTGAGCTTGTGCTCAGATTGTCTGAGTACAACAATCACTTGAATCCAGTGGGAGTTGATCTTCCAGATAAGATAGTGATGTTTCTCCAAAGTCATTACCACCAAGCTGCTAGAGCTTCATAATGAACTATAACATATCAGGGATAGATATGATGATCCTTGAAATATTCGCAATGTTTGACACCGCGAAAGTAGAAATCAAGAAGGAGCATCAATTGTTGATGGTTAGTGAAACCACTAGTTTCAAGAAGGGCAAGGGCAAGAAGTGATACTTCATGAAATGGCAAATCAGCTGCTGCTCTAGTGGAGAAACCCAAGGTTGAACCCAAACCCGAGACTGAGTGCTTCTATAATAAGGGGAACAACCACTAGAGCAGAATTACCCTAGATACTTGGTAGATGAGAAGGTTGTCGATAGAAGTATATTGGATATACATTATGTGAATGTGTACTTTAATAGTACTCCTAGTAGCATCAGGGTATTAGATACCGGTTCGGTTGCTAAGTGTTAGTAACTCGAAATAAAAGCTACGGAATAAACGGAGACTAGCTAAAGGTGAGCTGACGAGATGTGTTGGAAGTGTTTCCAAGGTTGATGTGATCAAGCATCGCTCGCTCTCTCTACCATCGAGATTGGTGTTAAACCCAAATAATTGTTATTTGGTGTTTGCGTTGAGCATAGACATGATTGGATTATGTCTATCGCAATACGGTTGTTCATTTAAAGAGAATAATAGTTACTCTGTTTATTTGAATAATACCTTCAATGGTCTTGCACCTAAAATGAATGGTTTATTGAATCTCGATCATAGTGATACACATGTTCAAGCCAAAAGATATAAGATAGTAATGATAGTACCACCTACTTGTGGCACTGCCATGTAAGTCATATTGGTATAAAACGCATGAAGAAGCTCCATGTTGATGGATCTTTGGACTCACTCATTTTTGAAAAGGATTAAGACATGTGAACCATGTCTATTGGTATATACGCATGAAGAAACTCCATGCAGATGGACCGTTTGGACTCACTTGATTTTGAATCGCTTGAAACATGCAAATCATACCACATGGGCAAGATGACTGAAAGCTTCGGTTTCAGTAAAATGGAACAAGAAAGCAACTTGTTGGAAGTAACACATTTTGATGTGTGCAGTCCAATGAGTGCTGAGGCACGCAGTGGATATCGTTATGCTCTTACTTCACAGATGATTTGAGTAGATACTGAGTATATTTACTTGATGAAACACAAGTCTGAATTATTGAATGGTTCAAGTAATTTCAGAATAAAGTTGAAGATCTTCGTGATAAGAGGATAAAATGTCTATGATATGATCATAGAAATGAATATCTGAGTTACGAGTTTGGCACTGTGGAAATTGTTTCACAACTAATACCGCCTGGAACACCATAATGTGATGGTGTGTCCGAACATCATAGTTGCACCCTATTGGATATGGTGCGTACCATGATGTCTCTTATCGAATTACCACTATCGTTGATGGGTTAGTCATTGGAGACAACCGCACTCACTTTAAATAGGGCACCACGTAATTCCGATGAGATGACACCGTATGAACTATGGTTTAGAGAAACCTAAGCTGTCATTTCTTAAAAGTTTGGGGCTGCGACGCTTATATGAAAAAGTTTCAGGCTGATAAGCTCGAACCCAAAGCGGATAACTGCATCTTCATAGGACACCCAAAACAGTTGGGTATACCTCCTGTCTCAGATCCGAAAGCAATAGGGATTGTTTCTCAAATCGGGTCCTTTCTCGAGGAAAAGTTTCTCTCGAAAGAATTGAGTGGGAGGATGGTTGAGACTCGATGAGGTTATTGAACCGTCACTTCAACTAGTGTGTAGCAGGGCACAGGAGTTGTTCCTATGGCACCTACACCAATTGAAGTGGAAGCTTATGATAGTGATCATGAGACTTCGGATCAAGTCACTCCCAAACCTCGTAGGATGACAAGGATGCGTACTACTTTAGAGTGGTACGTAATCCTGTCTTGGAAGTCCTGTTGCTAGACAACAATGAACCTACGAGCTATGGAGAAGCGATGGTGGGCCCGGATTCCGATGAATGGCTCGAGGCCATAAAATCCGAGAGAGGATCCATGTATGAAAACAGAGTGTAGACTTTGGCAGAACGGCTCGATGGTCGTAAGGCTGTTGAGTACAGATGGATTTTAAAAGGAAGACGGACAATGATGGTAAATGTCACCATTAAGAAAGCTCGACTTGTCATTAAGATGTTTTCCGACAAGTTCAAGGAGTTGACTGCGATGAGACTTTCTCACTCGTAGCGATGCTAAGAGTCTGTTGGAATTATGTTAGCGATTACTGCATTATTTATGAAATTGTGCAGATAGGATGTCAAAACATTGTTTCCTCGACGATTTTCTTGAGGAAAGGTTGTATGTGATACAACCAGAAGATTTTTGTCAATCCTGAAAGATGCTAACAAGTATGCAAAGCTCCAGCAATCCTTCTAAGGACTGGAGTAAGCATCTCGGAGTTGGAATGTACGCTTTGATGAGATGATCAAAGATTTGGGTTTATACAAAGTTTATGAGAAACTTGTATTTCCAAAGAAGTGAGTGGGAGCACTATAGAATTTCTGATGAGTATATGTTGTTGACATATTGTTGATCAGAAATGATGTAGAATTTCTGGAAAGCATACAGGGTTATTTGAAAAGTGTTTTTCAATGGAAAACCTGGATTAAGCTACTTGAACATTGAGCATCAAGATCTATAAGGATAGATCAAAATTGCTTAATAGTACTTTCAAACGAACACATACCATGACAAGATTTTGAAGGAGTTCAAAATAGATCAGCAAAGAAGGAGTTCTCGGCTGTGTTACAAGGTGTGAGTATTGAGCAAGACTCAAGACATGACCACGGCAGAATAGAGAGAAAGGACGAAGGTCGTCCCCTATGCTTCAGTCGTAGGCTCTAAAGTATGATATGTTGTGTACCACACCTGAAGTGTGCCAAACCATGAGTCAGTCAAGGGGTACAAGTGTGATCTAGAAATGGATCACAGGACAACGGTCAAGGTTATCCTTAGTAACTAGTGGACTAAGGAATTTTCTCGATTATGGAGGTGGAAAAAGAGTTCGTCGTAAAGGGTTACGCCGATGCAAACTTTGACACTAATCCAGATTATTCTGAGTAGTAAATTGGATTCGTATAGTAGAACAGTTATTTGGAATAGCTCCAAATAGAGCGTGGTGACTGCATCTAGGAGATGACATAGATATTTGTAAAGCACACACGGATCTGAAAGGTTCAGACCCGTTGACTATAACATCTCTCACAAGCATAACATGATCAAACCCAGAACTCTGTGAGTGTTAATCACATGGCGATGTGAACTAGATTATTGACTCTGGTGCAAGTGGGAGACTATTGGAAATATGCCCTAGAGGCAATAATAAATAGGTTATTATTATATTTCCTTGTTCATGATAATCGTTTATTATCCATGCTAGAATTGTATTGATAGGAAACTCAGATACATGTGTGGATACATAGACAACACCATGTCCCTAGTAAGCCTCTAGTTGACTAGCTCGTTGATCAATAGATGGTTACGGTTTCCTGACCATGGACATTGGATGTCATTGATAACGGGATCACATCATTAGAAGAATGATGTGATGGACAAGACCCAATCCTAAGCCTAGCACAAGATCGTGTAGTTCGTATACTAAAGCTTTTCTAATGTCAAGTATCATTTCCTTAGACCATGAGATTGTGCAACTTCCGGATACGTAGGAATACTTTGGGTGTGCCAAACGTCACAACGTAACTGGGTGGCTATAAAGGTGCACTACGGGTATCTCCGAAAGTGTCTGTTGGGTTGGCACGAATCGAGACTGGGATTTGTCACTCCGTGTGACGGAGAGGTATCTCTGGGCCCACTCGGTAGGACATCATCATAATGTGCACAATGTGATCAAGGAGTTGATCACGGGATGATGTGTTACGGAACGAGTAAAGAGACTTGCCGGTAACGAGACTGAACAAGGTATCGAGATACCGACGATCGAATCTCGGGCAAGTACTATACCGCTAGACAAAGGGAATTGTATACGGGATTGATCGAATCCTCGACATCGTGGTTCATCCGATGAGATCATCGTGGAACATGCGGGAACCAACATGGGTATCCAGATCCCGCTGTTGGTTATTGACTGGAGAACGTCTCGGTCATGTCTGCATGGTTCCCGAACCCGTAGGGTCTACACACTTAAGGTTCGATGACGCTAGGGTTATAAAGGAAGATTGTATGTGGTTACCGAATGTTGTTCGGAGTCCCGGATGAGATCTCGGACGTCACGAGGAGTCCCGGAATGGTCCGGAGGTAAAGATTTATATATAGGAAGTATGGTTTTGGCCACCGGAAGTGTTCTGGGCATCACCGGTAGTGTACCGGGACCACCGGAGGTGTCCGGGGGTCCACCAAGTGGGGCCACAAGCCCCGGAGGGCTGCATGGGCCAAGTGTGGGAGGGGACCAGCCCCAGGTGGGCTGGTGCGCCCCCCCCACAAGGGCCCAAGGCGCAAGGGAGAGGAGAAGGGGGCAAACCCTAGGGCAGATGGGCCCTAAGGCCCATACTGGTGCGCCTCCCTCTCCCCTTCCCCTCTTGGCCGCCACCCCAAGACCCATCTAGGGCTGCCGCCCCTCTAGGGGTGGGAACCCTAGAGGGGGTGCACCCTCCTCCCCTCCCCCTATATATATTTGAGGTTTGGGCTGCCCAAGACACGCGATTCAGTCTCTCTCTTGGCACAACCCTGCTTCTCTCCCTCCTCCTCTCCCGCAGTGCTTGGCGAAGCCCTGTAGGATTACCACGCTCCTCCACCACCACCACACCATTGTGCTGCTGCTGGATGGAGTCTTCCTCAACCTCTTCCTCTCTCCTTGCTGGATCAAGGCATGGGAGACGTCACCGGGTTGTACGTGTGTTGAACGCGGAGGTGCCGTCCGTTCGGCACTTGGTCATCGGTGATTTGGATCACGACGAGTACGACTCCATCAACCCCGTTCACTTGAACGCTTCTGCTTAGCGATCTACAAGGGTATGTAGATGCACTCTCTTTCCCCTCGTTGCTGGTTTCTCCATAGATAGATCTTGGTGACACGTAGGAAAATTTTAAATTTCTGCTACGTTCCCCAACACTGGAGGCCGCACGCGCATTGGTTCCGACCCTTAATTCGGAGCCTACTGCACCGATCGAGGATGAGTGGTTGGACGCTGCCTCGAGGGCTACGATCTCAAAGGCGATCGAGCCGAACTCCAGCCCCGCACCCCGCTAGGCCCGTGACTCCGAGGGGCCGGATTCCTCTCCGGACTCTGAGCCCTCCGCGCGCCCGTCGATCGAATCCGATTGGGCGCCGATCATGGAGTTCACCGCCGCGGACATCTTTCAGCACTCGCCCTTTGGCGACATTCTGAAGTCACTAAAGTCTCTCTCTTTATCAGGAGAGCCCTGGCCGGACTACGGTCAGCAAGGTTGGGATACGAACGATGAAGAAATTCAAAGCCCACCCACCACCCACTTCGTAGCCACTGTCGACGACTTAACCGACATGCTCGACTTCGACTCCGAAGACATCGACGGTATGGACGACGATGCGGGAGACGACCAAGAACCAGCACCTGTAGGGCGCTGGAAGGCCACCTCGTCATACGACATATATATGGTGGACACTCCAAAAGATGAAGATGGTGATGGAACAGCGGGGGATGACACCTCCAAGAAACAGCCCAAGCGTCGGCGTCAGCGGCGCCGCTCTAAATCCCGCCAAAGCAAAAACAGTGATTCCGGCACGGGAGATAATAATACTCCGGATAGCACCTAAGAACACCCCCTCCAGCAAGAGGATGGAGAAGCCAGCCCTCACGAGAGAGCGGCAAACAGAGAGGTTGAGGATGATAATTACATGCCTCCCTCCGAAGACGAGGCAAGCCTCGACGACGACGAATTCGTCGTGCCAGAGGATCCCACCAAACAAGAGCGTTTTAAACGCAGGCTTATAGCCACGGCAAGCAGCCTCAAGAAAAAGCAGCAACAGCTTAGAGCTGATCAAGATTTGCTAGCTGACAGATGGACTGAAGTCCTTGCGGCCGAAGAGTATGAACTCGAACGCCCCTCCAAGAGTTACCCAAAGCGCAGGCTGCTACCCCAATTAGAGGAGGAAGCACCTACATCATCAGCGCATGACATGGCCGACCGTCCACCTCGTGGCCGTGACACAGAGGCCTCTCGGCCCTCCACTCAAGCCGTGCCCCGGCGCCGCCCAAAACATGCTAAGGCACGGGAAAACGCGCCAGACCTGCGAGAGATACTGGAGGACAAGGCAAGACAAACAAGATCGATCTACGGATCGCGTGGGCGCCCTACGGCACGTGAAGGGGATCGTCACTCCGGACATAACAAATCCGACCGGGCCGAACACAGTAGACAAAGCTCATTCGAGCTGCGTCGTGATATATCCCAATACAGAGGCGCCGTACACCCACTATGCTTCATATTTGAAGTAATGGATCATAAAATCCCTGAGGGTTTCAAACCCGTGAACATCGAATCATACGATGGCACAACAGACCCTGCAGTATGAATCGAGGATTATCTTCTTCGTATCCACATGGCCCGAGGCGATGATCTACACGCCATCAAATACCTCCCGCTCAAACTTAAGGGACCGGCCTGACATTGGCTTAACAGCTTGCCAGCAGATTCAATCGGTTCTTGGGAGGACCTGGAAGCCGCATTCCTTGACAACTTTCAGGGTACCTATGTGCGACCACCGGACGCTGATGACCTAAGCCACATAATTCAGCAGCCAGAGGAATCGGCCAGGCAATTCTGGACACGGCTCCTAACAAAGAAAAACCAAATAGTCGACTGTCCGGACGCAGAGGCCCTAGCAGCCTTTAAGCATAATATCCGCGACGAGTGGCTTGCCCGGCACCTGGGACAGGAAAAGCCAAAATCTATGACAGCCCTCACGACACTCATGACCCGCTTTTGCGCGGGAGAAGACAGCTGGCTAGCTCGCAGCAACAACTTAACCAAAAACCTTGGTAATTTGGATACCAAGGACAAAAGTGGCAGGTCGCGCCGGAACAAGCAAAAACGCCGCGTTAACAGCGACATCAACGAGGATACGGCAGTCAATGCCGGATTCCGAGGCTACAAATCCGGTCAGCGGAAAAAAGCCATTCAAAATAAATACTCAGGGCCCGTCCAGTTTGGACTGAATACTCGACCACTTGTGCCAGATACATGGCACCCCCGAAAGGCCAGCCAATCACACCAACAGGGATTGTTGGGTGTTCAAGCAGGCGGGCAAGTTAAATGCCGATAATAGAGACAAGGGGCTGCGTAGCGACGACGAGGAGGAGCCCAGGCAACCGAACAACAGTGGACAGAAGGGTTTTCCCCCACAAGTGCGGACGGTGAACATGATATACGCAACCCACATCCCCAACAGGGAGCGGAAGCGTGCATTACGGGACGCATATGTGCTGCAGCCAATCGCCCCAAAGTTCAACCCATGGTCCTCCTGCCCGATCACTTTTGATCGAAGGGACCACCCCACTAGCATCCGTCATGGCGGGTTCGTCGCATTGGTTCTAGACCCAATTATTGACGGATTTCATCTCACAAGAGTCCTTATGGACGGCGGCAGCAGCCTGAACCTGCTTTACCAGGACACAGTGCGGAAAATGGGCATAGATCCCTCGAGGATTAAGCCCACCAAAACGACCTTTAAAGGCGTCATACCAGGTGTAGAGGCCAATTGTACAGGTTCAGTCACACTTGAAGTGGTCTTCGGATCTCCGGATAACTTCCGAAGCGAGGAGTTAATCTTCGACATAGTCCCGTTCCGCAGTGGCTATCACACACTGCTCGGACGAACCGCATTCGCAAAGTTCAATGCGGTACCGCACTACGCATACCTCAAGCTCAAGATGCCAGGCCCTCAAGGAGTAATCACGGTCAACGGAAACACCGAACGCGCTCTCCGAACAGAGGAGCATACGGCAGCGCTCGCAGCATAAGTACAAATCAGCCTCTCTAGGCAATTCTCCAGTCCGGCCTTCAAAAAGCCGGACACTGCCAAGCGCACCCGGAGTAACCTACAACAAGACCGCCTGGCACATTCTGAGCAGGCGTAGCAATGCGGCCCCAACCCCAGCCCTCACGAAATAGCAAAACCAGTGCTCCGCGTACATAACTACGCTCTCAAAGTACCATGGGCGCAGGGGAAGGGGCACCATCACGGCGCGCCCAAAACACGGCTTAAACCGTACTAGGGGCTGCCGAATTCTTTCTTTATTTTCTCTTACTTTCAGGACTCCATACTTCGGACGACCTGTTCGGCAATTCAACTGCCGCACAAACGATGCAAGAACCAGGGAAGCAGACAAGCCATGCCGCATTATGGAACTCCCAGGTGGTCTCTATTACGAGCAGTATACCTGTTTTAAATACAATTCCGCGGCCTGCCCCTGGACAGGACATGTTAAATAGTCCAATTTCTTTTGCTTATCGCACTATTTATATCGTTCTGCTTGGATAACAACCTTCTTATAAACAATGCATAGCTTTTTGTCTATTTTTTGCATTACTCTCTTTTTATATATATGTTCGTTAATGACATGTTGCACACGTACACTGTGGTACGGCAAGTACACCAGGGGCTCCAGTACCCCTTAATATGGTGTGAGAAGTCCGAACACTTTCACAAGTGCAGCACCCCGAACTTATAGCATTATATCCATCGGCTCCGAATCATGATTTGGGTCAATAGTTGGGTTTGCCCGGCTCCTATGTTTTGGTGCCTTACGTTTCGCTATATCGGCTAAGGTAGCACTAGGAGAACTACTGCGATTGTGCCCCAGTTGAGCTGGGCTGAGCACCTCAGTAGAGAAAGCTAAAACTGACTGTCATGATAAGGCGAGAGACCGGTCGCTGTTCGAGAGGTTTTTCGGGTCCTTAAAGACTTATGCTGCTTAGAGCAAGGAACCGGATTTTGTCCGACCAAGGCGTGGATAGCGCCCCCAACTCGGTCTTCCGAATACTAGGGGCTTCGCCGAAATTTAAAATTATAGAGTTCTATGGCTAAGTGAGAGTGTTCAAGCATTATAGTCCGATTGCCTTGTTCGTTGTGCTGAGCACCTCCCTCGAAGGACCCAAACATGGGAAAAAGAGCGCTCAGGTTTATCCCGAACACCCCAGCACTAGTGGCATGGGGGCAGAAGCTGACGACTGGCCATCTCTCAATTTTTGATAAACGGCCGCACAGAAATTAATATTTTAAATTCAACAAGCATTACTTAGCGCAAATGAACAAGTTTTAAGCGCACAGGACAATACGAGCGAGTTCATTCAAAAATTACATCCTTGGTACATTCATCCGCCATAAGGCGGGCACCCTTCAGAACATCCTTATAATAGTTCTCGGGTTTGCGATGCTCTTTCCCCGGTGGTGGCCCGTCCTTCACAAGCTTCTCACCGTCCAGCTTGCCCCAGTGCACCTTAGCACGGGCAAGGGCCCTCCGGGCACCTTCGATGCAGACGGAGCGCTTGATGACCTCGAGCCTTGGACAGGATTCCACCAGCCGCCGCACCAATTTGAAGTAGCTCCCAGGCAGGGCCTCTCCAGGCCACAGCCGAACTATGAAGCCCTTAATGGCTTGTTCGGCCGCCTTGTGGAGCTCGACCAGCTGCTTCAGCTGGTCGCTCAAGGGCACGGGGTGTTCGGCCTCAGCATACTGAGACCAGAACACCTTCTCCGTCGAACTGCCCTCCTCGGCTCGGTAGAATGCGGCGGCATCACATACGCTATAGGGAAGATCTGCGAACGCTCCTGGAGAGCTCCGGATTCGGGTAAGTAACAAGTAGCTTACTTTTGTATGTTTGCTTTGCATAAAGAATGCCTTACCCGCCGCTATCTTTTCCACCACATCCAATTCCTGGAGGGCCTTCTGGGCTTCGGCCTTGGCAGACTTGGCAGTCTCGATGGCCGCGGCGAGCTCGGACGCTCGCGTCTTCGAGTCAAGCTCCAAACTCTCATGTTTTTTCATGAGAGCCTGAAGCTCTTGCTGCGCCTCGCCGACCTGCGCCTCAAATTTCTCCCGCTCGGTGCGCTCTGAGGCCGCCCTCTTCTCGACCTCGGACAGCGCCTGCTTGAGGGTCGCCACCTCAGTTGTGGCCCCTGCAATAAGCAGCATAATCCTGTCATTTTTTGCAATTGCATCTTTTTCATATATTTTCTATAAGGTATCTCTTACCTTCTTTCTCCTCGATCCGCCGCTTGGCAAGGCCGAGCTCTTGCTCGGACCGCTCGAGACCCTGTTTCAGCGTGCCTACCTCCGCAGTCAGTGCGGCGGTTGCAAGCAGCGAAGCCTGCATACTCATATTGACTCTTTTTTGTTAGACTCCTGCGAAATTTATTAGATCCTCTATTCGGCTTTTCTTTCCGAACGCCAAACAGAGCATCAGGGGCTACTGTCTATGCGGTAATATTTTTACATATTTTTACCTACCTCGAAGCCTGCTAGAAGGCTAGCACAAGCTTCAGTCAGTCCGCTCTTGACAGATTGAACCTTCTGGAGCACCGTACTCATGATAGTACGGTGTTCCTCGTCGATGGAGGCGCCGTTAAGCACCTCCAACAGATTGTCCGGCACCTCCGGTTGGACGGAGGCCGCCGGCTTAGTAGGCTTGCTCCTCTTAGAAGGAGTTCGCCTACCGCAGTCCGGAACCGTTGAAGATTCCGGCGCGGTGTCCGGCTCAAAGCCGGACTTGGAGCCCTGGGGGGGTCTTGTCCCCTTTGCCCCTGGAGTCCGGAAGTCGCCTTGTGGCGCCTCCAGGACCACCTCCTCTTGGCTTGGAACCTGTTGGGACAACACTTTGGCGTCGTCCGTAGGGCGGGGGGACGTAGCCGTCGGAAGTGAATTCACATCCGATGAATCCAGGGAGCCGCTCGACGACTCGTCAAGACCGGCCTTGGGCGGGCTGCATAATTACATTCGACGTAAGGAAAAGCTGTGCAACAAGGGAATGCTATGAGTTACTCTGGTATCCGAATACTTACGATCCCGCCGGGCGTCTGGCCCTTTCCGGCCACTCCTCTTCGCCCTCGTCGGCGTCGGTGGAGTAGTCCGGGGGAAGGGTCTTCCCCTTCTTGGACCCTTCGGCCTCCCCTGTTGGGGCGGCCTTCCTCTTCTTTCCTCCTCCCGCTGGAGGGGGAGAGGTTTCTTCTTCCTCCTCCTCGTCTTCACGGGAGGAGTGCGTCTCGGAGTCATCGGACGATGAGTCCGACACCACCATATACGCCGGGAACCCTTTCGAGTCCCCGTGGCCTTCTTCTTGGCCTTCTTCTCCGGCACCACATGAGGTGCCGGAGCCAGCAGCTTCGATAAACGAGCATCTGATGGGTCTTCGGGCAAAGGGGCCGGACAGTTGACCTGTCCGGACTTCGCCTGCCACTCCTGTCAAAGGTAAGGGAGTTTAGATCCCGCATAGAGTCAAACTATGAGAAACAAATTTCCTGTAAAAGGTAAAGATAACTCACCGCACTAGCTGGACGCCGCGTGCTGAATCCGCGGTCCTCGGATGCGGATGCGGGAGCTTCGGCGCCCTTGAATAGCACCTTCCAGGCATCTTCGTACGTCGTGTCGAAGAGCCTGCTCAAGGTTTGGTGCTGCGTCGGATCGAACTCCCACAGAGTGAAAGCCCATTGTTGACACGGGAGGATCCGGCGGACGAGCATGACCTGGACTATATTGACAAGCTTGAGCCGCTTGTTCACCAGGGATTGGATGCATGTTTGCAGTCCGGTCACCTCTTCCTCGTTGCCCCACGACAGGCCCGTCTCTTTCCAGGACATGAGCCGCGTAGGGGGTCTTGATCGGAACTCGGGGGCTGCGACCCAATCAGGGTCGCGCGGCTCGGTGATGTAAAACCACCCCAATTGCCACCCCTTCAGGGTCTCCACAAAAGAGCCCTCGAGCCAAAGGACGTTGGCCATCTTGCCCGCCATGGCGCCTCCGCACTCCGCCTGGCTGCCGCGCACCATCTTCGGCTTGACGTTGAAAGTCTTGAGCCAAAGGCCGAAATGGGGGCGGATGTGGAGGAAGGCCTCGCACACGACGATAAACGCCGATATGTTGAGGATGAAGTTCGGGGCCAGATCGTGGAAATCCAGGCCGTAGTAGAACATGAGCCCCCGGACGAATAGGTGGAGAGGAAAACCCATTCCGTGGAGGAAGTGGGGAAGGAATACGACCCTCTCATGGGGCCTTAGGGTGGGAAGGAGCTGCCCCTTTTCGGAAAGCCGGTGCGCGATGTCGTTAGACAAGTATCCGGCCTTCCTCAGCTTTTTGACATGGCCCTCCGTAACGGAGGAGACCATCCACTTGCCTCCCGCTCCGAACATGACTGGAGAAGGTTGAGGTGGGAAGTGTGGACTTGGGCGCTGGAGCTCGGGTGCGCAGGAGATGGATAGGCAGAGGAGGAAGAAGGCGTAGGTAGAAAGGTGGATCCTTATCCCCTTATATGAGCGGATGCGGCTATGCGTCCCCACCAGCCTGGTAGAACTCGCTTATCTCCCAAGCGCCGTGATTAATGGCGCGGTTGGGTTACCCACGTCCGTATTGATGAGAATCTCGTAAATGGGGGACACGATCTCTGCTTCGACAAGACGTGCCAAGGAAACCGCCTCGTGAAATGCGCTGAGGTGGGGAAGTAAAAACGATTCGAATAAAGGCTTGGACGTAGTGTGACGTCACGCTACGGAATGCGTCAGCGGATTAGATTTGTGTTAATATTATTCTCTCTATGGCAGTATGTGGAAACTTATTTTGCAGAGTCGGACACTATCCTTGGTGTTTACAAACTTTTATGAAGAACTTGGAGGAGGAACCCGCCTTGCAATGCCAAAGACAATCTGCGCGCCGGACTCGTCGTCATTGAAGCCTGGTTCAGGGGCTACTAAGGGAGTCCTGGATTAGGGGGTGTCCGGGTAGCCGGACTATACCTTTAGTCGGACTCCTGGGCTATGAAGATACAAGATTGAAGACTCCGTCCCGTGTCCGGATGGTGCTTTCCTTGGCGTGGAAGGCAAGCTTGGCGATGCGGGTATTCAGATCTCCTACCATTGTAACCGACTTTGTGTAACCCTAGCCCTCTCCGGTGTCTATATAAACCGGAGGGTTTTAGTCCGTAGGACAGAACCCCAACATACAACAATCATACCATAGGCTAGCTTCTAGGGTTTAGCCTCCTTGATCTCGTTGTAGATCTACTCTTGTACTACCCATATCATCAATATTAATCAAGCATGATGTAGGGTTTTACCTCCATCAAGAGGGCCCGAACCTGGGTAAAACATTGTGTCCCTTGTCTCCTGTTACCATCCGCCTAGACGCACAGTTCGGGACCCCCTACCCGAGATCCGCCGGTTTTGACACCGACAGTAATGCTACTCGAGCATCCGGCCTCGAGCTCCGGGATGAAATCCTAGATCAAACCAGAGTTGGTACCTGGCAATGACGATGTTTTGACATCATTACCTTGTTGAAGGCATTGCTCGGATATGTTCAGACTGGTTTTTTCAGGGTAAAAACTTATACTCTAACCTTACATGGTTGGGTCCGGTGGCGGTGGCACTTAAGCGTCGCTCCCTTCTTAAAGGTGTTGTTGTTTGAAGAACCGTGTCATCCATGTATGTCATGAGTTGGTTGGTGCGAATATAGTCATTGTTGAAGTTTGCCGATCGCAAATCTGATTGCTTTGGGTTTTTTCCTCGCCTACGCATAACTTTGGTCCTAGATGACTTTGGTATTGCCGACGTGTTTTTGTGTGCATGCATTGGTGTTGGTTGTGTGCATCCTAACAATGCAAAGGTCGGGTGTGTGCTCGTTGTGTTTGTATTTTCTTGATGCTTCATTTTGAGTCAATAAAATTCATCATTTGTCGGAAAAAAACACCCCCTCCGCCCAAGGTGCAAACATGTTCTGCTCCTGTGTGAAACATTACAAAAACATGATGGACCTTAGAATTTACACTTCTGAATTCTTTCAGAGTATTTTTAGCATGCATTTTACAAATTTGATGTTAACCTTGGAAATATGTGCTCTCGATTGGACAGATGTTTCTGCAATTGGGTGCATATGCACCTTAGTAGCATCTGAAAAAATTGGAAGAACAACATTGTTGAATGTTTTGCCAACACGCAAATTTTTGTGGTGAAAAAACATTCGTGGAGCCTTGGGCAAAAAAGGAACAATGATCCAAAAAAGGGCAAAATTTTAAAGCACTTTGGAACATTGATTTTTTTTCAAACTCTGGCAAATGTTTTCCAGTCATGTAACTTTGCATGTTAGTAAAACATTTAACAATGTTTATAAAAAAATAGTTTTTCACTATTTTTTAAATTGTATTCTTCATCCTGGGTGCATATGCACCCCAGAGATTTTTTAATATTGTGCATCCGGTTTCTGTACTCTTAGGATTGTTTAAAACAACAAGTTACTTCTTTGTTATGTATAATATTGTATGTTCTGTGGGTGAAATATTTTATACGTCATTTGTCTATTCATCTATAATGCAAAGTCCAATTTATAGTTTTTTACTCCTTAAACTGGTTATGATATAGATTTCCATGTGCATATGTGTATCTTACCCCATGTACACTTAGAACTTATTCCACACACACCTCCAATGTCTCTCTAACATTTTTTTCTACATAAAACATATTGTTCAGATTGTCAATTCACACAAATACAGAAATTTGCAAGAAATAAATTGAGAAACGTAGATTTTGTTGTTATGTTGTCCAAGCTCAATGAACTATAAATTTATGTCATGCTAAAAAAACAATAAGAAAGATCATGTTTTTTCACCTTTATTCCTGAAAGAGTGAAGTTATCGACAAATAGTACTCAATGGAAGGATCATAATAATTCCTCCGGCTCCTCCTCTTCCGACTTGGGGCTCGACAAGGACAGCGGCGCGGGCGCAGCCATGGCCAACTCAGCCCTCTGTTGCCACAAGAGCATTGTCGGGACAGTGGCCTTGCTTCAGACCATGGTGGGTGCCAACAACGAGAGCTCAATTTGGGGTCAGGAAAGCGGCGGCAGGAGGCCAATTTTGGCCGAGCTTGATCCCGATACATCCTTAATTATCCAGGTAACCCTGCAAGATGGAATGTGTCGAGGTTGAACGACTCAATCCTCAATTCGGTGGCAGTCGGTTGTGGTGTCCTTTGGAGGCATCACCTACTGTTGCACTATTACTTTATTTATTTCTCACGTACATTATGATCCCAAGCACATGTACCGATGTACGTAGTCGCATGTCAAACCTCCTCTGCACTATTTTATTTTATTAGTTTGTTATGGCTTCCACTTCTTATTGTATCTATGTGCCAAGCTAACATTGCATTATAGTGGTTCAGAAATAGAGAATATTTACGAGAGTAGGTACTTTAGACGTTCCCTACACCAAGCACCATACTTTCAATGGTTTGATAAACGGTGTCTCTAGGGAAGAACGACTACTACTACATTCTAAACTGAATCGAGGTAATCAAACCTCTTCACCAACTAAGAGCCTCTCCACCCCTTCTGCAAAATTTGAACTCCCTAAGCCATGTGCCCAATCATGAATTTGCACAACTACCCATTTAAAACACAAATTAGAACATGACTAAGATAACATAGTGCCTGATTATACATAACATTGCCCAACTGAACTAAAAATTGCTGGAAAAAAGACTAAACTACACTTAATAACCTAAACTACCATGTTACTCCTTGTCTGAGGAGATCTCAATCGGCTCCTTGCCCTTGTTGGAGCCTAATACCTTGGGGTCGTGGGTGCCCCTTGGCCATGGGGGCGACCTTGTCGGGGGGGGGGGGGGGGGGGAGCCAAGCTTGTCGAGGTAGGCAAACAACTCCACTAACACCTTCTCTTTCACAACATAAGCGGCGTGGTTGCTGGTGTCATCGTGCGAGGCATCAACGAATGCCTCGATGGCGAGGTGCTCCTTGACCGCCAACGTGCGTATGCGGATGGCGGCGAGCGCGGCTTGGTCGACACATTTTGTGGCGAGTTGGTTCTTCACGAGGTGGTGCTCCTCATCCTCCACCTCCCCCTTCATCTCGAGCTCACGCTCAGCCAACTCCAACGGCATAATCTCTGGCTCCTCCTCCCGCTCCTCCATCTCCTCCCGCTCCCATTTGGGGCTCGATGAAGACAACGGTGTGGGCGCGACCATGGCCATCTCAGCCCTCCGCTGCCACAAGAGCATCGCCGAGATGGTGGCCTTGATTCGGACCATGGCAAGTGGTGACGATGAGAGCTCTATTCAGGGGCGGGGAGCGGGCGGTAGGAGGTCAATTTCTACAACGGTGGACTAGGTTTTGGAAAGGGATCAATGTGGAGGGAGCCAACGACAAGTTTTCATAGGAGGAGGGCAGTGCGGCGGCCGAGGTTAGCGAGTTGGTGCCGGCGGTTGGGGCATGGATGCTATTGACGCTATTTTTCAGTCGAACAGGAAAGGCTTAGGAAGAAGAAGTTTGCTCAAATTTGAGTAGGTGGGGTTAAGTTTGAGTGGTAAACCCTCGGAAATTTTAGGAGTTGGAATATTGAGAGGAATGACTTGACGTCTTTAATTTTTAAAAAGTATATTTTGAGAGTTAAAAGAAATTTAACCAAAAGACTAGATTTTCTTTTTTGCAAGAAGTGAACCACTAGAGATGCAGAATTGACATGGTTAGTGTTCATCAACATCATTGTTTTCGTGTTCTTTTCAAACACGCACCTCTATAATGGCACACCTTCATCACCAGAAAACTAAAAGGAGAGAACGAGAAAGAGCCGTCCAAGTTCAATGAACTATAAACCTACGTGAGCAATCATGCCTCGATCCATCGATTGATTGATCGCAAAAATCCAAATGGGAGACACTTTCCATTGGTATATCCTGCTGCTCCCCAGTGGTAGTGGGCTGTGTCACTCGCCATTCAGTCACTGCTCACCGCCTACTGCCTACGGCTATTCCGCTAAGATGTAGTACTAGTGGTACTACAGTCTGTTTTACAACATCCAGGTAGTACGTGGTCGGGCAAGCCTACACCTTAAATTCAAGCTCTCAAATTCATGGAAGTTCATTCACGTCCACCATACATGTTAATGTCACATGTATATTATATTTGTTGGTAGCCAAAATACATTGAACATAAAATTTATTTTAAGTGCACAAGTCAAATATTAGCTCTTTGGTTTCATTGTAGGTCTACATGTGCTTCACAAGATCACCGAGTAGATGTGCATGCAACTGATGATCTCAAAGATTCTGATGCATCTGTAGAAATTCATACGTTGATTTACATCTTGATCTTCCGGGATATGGACTTGTTCTACAGACGCTTCAAAATTATTGATTCGGGCTACCTCATCATCCCCGTCCTTGGCAATCATACTGTGCAAAATGACACAACATGTCATCAGCTATCACAAAGTCTCTGATTCTCATATGATTGCAGTGCTGGAATTTAGTCTATTTTGGGCAGCCCAATAACTATTTCAGAAATTCCTAATAAATCCTAGAGGCCCACTTAGCCCATTTTTACAAGGCAAGGGATACTACTAAAGTTCAGTCCCACATTGCTAGTTTAGTGGGAGTTGGACCTCCTTATAAGGGAGGTTCTTTCCCCACTTGTACGAGCATGAGAATAAGAGGGATATCCACGCGCTCCTCCTCCGCCGCCCGCCACGCCGCGCCGCGGGTTGCGGGAATGAGCCGAGCCGATATCTAAATTTTTGCCACGCACTACGGGTATACGAAAGGTCACACGGAAGCTGAAAAGATTTTTGCGAAAGTGGAATTTGAATGCGAACGGTGCAGCCCTTCGGCTGCTGGCTGTTCGCTTCGCCTCCGTCTCTTCGTTTTGCCTCCCGTCGCTGCCCTCTCGCCTCCTTCTCGTGTGCCTATAAAAGGGAGGTCGCTCCTCCCAGAGAGACGCACCAGAACTTCTCCTTCCTCTCGCCATCGGTTCCATCTCTGAGTTGTTGCTGTCTTCCTCATCCCGGCTTGCGGCGTGCACCGCACGTCGGGACAGTAGGCCTCCGAAACCGCACCTCTTTGAGTCCTGTACGGGAGAAGGGTGATAAGGTTTTTGAGGAGCGCTCTGCGCGACTACTGACTGACTCCTTCGTCACGGATGCCCCGGACTCCGACGACTACTTCACCGACGACGACTTCTTCCCCGACGTCGACAACCTCCTCGACAACATGGCTGGCGAGGACACCGACCCCAAGTCCAGTGCTACTGCTGCTGCTGTCCCGTACGTGTTCTTCTTTCTGTTAGATGTCCTGCCACAGTTTCTCGTACTAGTACTTGCTCTAGATATGTTAGGTTATACTACATATATGCAACTAGTTCTGCTGTCTGCTATAGATATGCTAGTCTACGGTTCATATATGCAGAAGCTATTTACCTTCTCTCTGTCAGAACGCATGACTTGTTTTATCTCTATTATATTAGTCATGCTTTATCTACTATTTTTGTTAATAAAATCATTTGGTAAATTGCTCATATTTTCAACAATTCAAAAACCTTATTATAGGCAATTTACACCAAGTGGTTTTGCTGCTTCCATGAGACCTCCTATTTTTTAGGGTATCCTGTAACACCCCGAGAATTATGCTACAATAATCCCCTCTAAATGATGCCTTGTCATCATTGTTACTGTTGCTAATCTCACTTTGATTCTAATCCAGTCCAAGATCTCAATCTCAAATTAAAATCAAAATTCTAAATTGCTCAAACATGAAAACTAAAATGTTCATCATGTGGCAAATATCCTTTTGACAATATTGGTGGTGAACCAACATTTTTGCAAAGTGATAAAATGCGCTAAGCTAATTAAAACAATGGTTAAAACATTGTTCAAATGCCTTTTTGTTTTATAAAAATGCTAAGCTAATTTAGTTAACTACCAAACTAATTGTGACAGTAGTCTAAATAATAATAATAATTTAGGTTCAAGCTTTGTATTTTATAAAACTGTTTTGCCTTTTGATTTTTAAGAGAAAGCAAAGAAGTTTCAAAAAAAGGAAAAAGGAAAAGGCCCCCCCTCAACTGGGCCGACTGGGCCAGCTGGCCACCACGCCCCCCTCCATGGGCCTCAGCCCACCTGGCTGCCCAACAGGCCATGTGGCCCACACCCCCCCACCGGGTCGCCTTCCCCTCCACTGCTCCTCCGACCGCGCCACAACAGTGTCGCGCGTCGCCGCCGGACCACCTCGCCGTCGACGGGAGGGGATAAGGCCGCCCGACGCCTCAGCTCCCTCGCCTCCTACTCGCCCACTTGCCCCATCTCCCGCTCTCCCCCTCCCTGGTCCTCTGCGCTCTCTCCCCTCCAGATCCGCCTCAGTCGCGCCTCTCCGTCGCCGCTCACCGCACTCCACCGCGGCCATCGGCCGGCCTTCGCCTCGCCGACGTGCCCCCAGGCGCTGCCTCGACCTCCACATCCGCCCCGTTGAGCCGCACGGACCGGGACGGCCCCGCCGCACCGCCATGACCTCGCCTTCGCCCTCGGCTCCGACGAACGCCGCCGCCCCGAATCCACGCCACTGTTGCTCCTAGTCACCCAACGGGCCACCGTGTGCCCCCAAGGTGAGCTCCGGCCCCCTTTTCCCTCTCCTCGCGTGTCTCCACCTCCACCGTGGCTAGCTCGCCCGCAAGCCGAGCTCCGCCGTCCGCCATTACCGTCGTAGGGCTTGCCACCGAGCTCCTCCGCTCGAGCTAGTAGCTCCGACGAGCTCCTGGAGCGCCGTAGACCTCGCCCAGCTCCTTCGTTCGCCAAAACGCGCACCGCAACGCTGGTTCCGTCGCCGCCCGAACCTCGCCTCCGCCACCCTCGTCGCTGGCGCCGTTCCCGGCCAACTCCGGCAAAGCCAACACCACCGTTCGACTCGCGGGCGAGGACTCGTCCGAACGCAGCCAACCGCGCGGCAAATGGTTCCCTCTAGCGCCTTTCCGAGCTGCTCCGCCGCGCGCCGCCGTGCTTTGGGTCGCCGGAGCAGCTCCGGCGACGCGTCCGACGTGGCGCCAGCGTGGCCGTGGACCCCACACGCTGGGCCGCTGACCGCTGGGCCCTGCGGGCCCAGTTCACCAAGTCAACTGCCCACGTGGCAGCTCTGGCTCACTAACATGTGGGTCCCCTGAGTAAAATGTTTTTAAAAAAATAAATAAAATGATTAATTAGAACATTAGTTAAATTAGTTAGTTAATTAGTACTAACTAGTCACTGACTGCTGGGGCCAACTCCCCTAATTGACCCTGTTAGTTTAGTTAATCCACTGTTAAGCCAGCAGAGGCTGACATGTGGGTCCCAGTGGCCCCATCGGTCAGCTTTGACCAGTCAAAGGGTCTGTTGACTACTGACGTCATACGTACGTCGTGCTGACGTCACTTTCCGTTTCTGTTAATTTAAATAAATCCAGAAAATGGTTTAATCTTTGAAAATTCATAGAAAATAAACCGTACCTCGGATGAAAATGTTTTCTATATGAAAGTTGCTCAGAAAAATCCAACGATTCCGAATATGCGGTCCGTTCATCTGTCACATGCCTCTATCATGCTGAACATGGAACTTTCCCCCTCCAGTCATCTGTCTGACACAGGTCCGGAACCTGGAACACCTTCCCGGTTGAATTCCCCCTTCACCTATAATGTCTAGGACTGCGTTAGAACACGTCTAGCTATGCCTGTTGTCCTTTTATGCACTTGCTTGCTATGTATTTACTGTTACTCCCCCCTCTTCTCTTTGGTAGACCCCGTGGCGGCTGCCGATGCCGCTGTGATCGACTACGTCACCGACGACCCCTCCTTCTTGTCTGAGCAACCAGGCAAGCCCCCCTTTGATCATCCCGATATCGCCCATTCCATTCTCTCATGCTTGCATTCGATTTTGCTACTGTAATTGTTTGCTCCTATTCTGATGCATAGCCTACTTTTGTATCTGCTATTGTACCTTACTTGCTTATCCTAAACTGCTTAGTATAGGTTAGTTAGAGATCCATCAGAGACCCCCACTTGTCCTTGTTGCCCCTGCTTCATCATCGACGACTCGATCTACGTGATCGAAGACCAGGCCCCAACACCGCACATCACTTCCCTTTAGTTGCTCGACACTACTGGGTTACTATCGAGTACCGAGGATGAACCTCTTCAGCACTTCTGATGTTAACCCTGTAGTGTAGTCATTCGGTCGTGGTCTTAACCACTTCCGATACGAGGCTATCGTGCAACCCCTCAAGTGTGAACCTCGAGGGTGGATCCTCTTACGTTCGCCTTGATGATTATATCGAGTGGAATTCACCGGGGGTGATTCCTCGGGTTTTCCCCTTGATGTTTGGACACCCGGATACTCGGAGTTACCACTGTTACTTGGAAAGACGGGTCGACCCTGAGGGGTACCCGCGCGAGCTTAATTGCGAGTGATGTGGAGATGGGTTGACCTGGAGGGTGCCCGCGAGATAATTACGAGGCGTGGCCGGGCATTCCTAGCCCTTGCCACAAGTCCTCAAGACGGGGCAACGGGGTCACATCTTTCGTGAGTCTCTGCTTGTTACCACGCGTTCCTAATCCATTACGATTTGAATATTTGATCCGAGGGGCCTCTGGCCTGATAGCACTAACCATCATGTGGGCCTAGTATGGGCATTCTGCGTCGTATGCATCAGCCGAAGCTTAATAGACGTCAGCGACTGAGTGGCGCGCGCCGGGTTGGACTAGTAAGCTCCTGCCTTTTTTAGGGAGGTGGCTAGGTCTACTCACCTGCTGCGTACGCAATGTGCAGGAGTTCCCGAGAAGATGGCCCATGACCCCTGGGGGCATAGGTTTAGTCTGGCGTGCTGGCCTCTCTATTAAGCCTAGGTCGGGTTGCGGCGTATTGTTTGGCCGAGGCCGGGCATGACCCAGGAAAGTGTGTCCGACCGGAGTTAATCAAGTGTGGTGGGTAAGTTGGTGCACCCCTGCAGGGAAGAAAACATCTATCGATGGCCTGTCCTACGGTAACGGACACTTGGAGTTGTATCCCGATTGATACAACTAGAACTGGATACTTGTGATGAGAACTAGATGGTGATGAGTAATGGATTGTGATGATAACTGGATAGTATGGCTCTGGGATGCTTTTCTCGCAGGGAGTCGAGAAAGGATCTCCGGCCGAGGTTGATAACACTTCTACTACTTTACTTTATGCTACTCTACTCCCTCTGGTTGCTGCAAGATGGTGGTTTCCAGAAGATGCTAGTCTTCGATAGGACTAGGCCTTCTCTCTATTCTGGCATTTCTGCAGCCCAGTCCACATATACAACCTTCCTTTGATAATGTTGCATATGTAGTGTAGATCCTTGCTTGCGAGTACTTTGGATGAGTACTCACGGTTGCTTTGCTTCCCCTTTTCCCCCTTTCTTCTTCTTTCCGGTTGATGCAACCAGATGGTGGAGCCCAGGATCCAGACGACACCACCGATAACTACTACTACTCCGAGGGTGCTTACTACTACGTGGGGACCGCCGACGGTCAGGAGTAGTTAGGAGGCTCCCAGGCAGGAGGCCTTGCCTTTTCGATCGTAGATGCTTTTGTGCTAGCCTTCTTAAGGCAAACTTGTCTAACTCATGTCTGTACTCAGATATTGTTGCTTCCGCTGACTCTTGTGTATTCAAGCTTATGTATTCGAGCCCTCGAGGCCCCTGGCTTGTAATATAAAACTTGTATTATTTTAATTTGTGTCTAGAGTTGTGTTGTGATATCTTCCCGTGGGTCCTTGATCTTGATCGTACACATTTGCATGTATGATTAGTGTATGATTGAATCGAGGGCGTCACATATCCACTATAAGAGGTGGCGCGTGAGAGCAGTCTTATGGTTTCAAACCATGAGTTGCTATGACGCCACTCTTGGCAAACCTGAAGGGGAGCTTGATGCTCAACAGGCACAAGCCTTTCAGAAAATGGATACTCTGTTTAAGGCTGCTCTCTTGAGTGTTCTTGGTGAGAACATAGTTGATGCTTATGCGTCAATTGATAATGGAAAAGATATGTGGGATGCACTCGAGGCCAAGTTTGGGGTCTCGGATGCTGGCACTGAGCTGTACATCATGGAGCAATTCTATGATTACAGGATGACTGAAGAGCGCTCCGTGGTTGAGCAAGCTCATGAGATACAGTCATTTGCTAGAGAACTTGAGCACTTCAGTTATATGCTATTGGACAAGTTTGTTGCCGGAGGTATCATCACTAAGCTTCCTCCTTTGTGGAGGATTTTTGCTACCTTACTGAAGTATAAGAGGCAGGAGTTTTCCGTTCTGGGTCTCATTGGCACTCTTGACATGGAAGAAAAGGCGAGAGCAAAGGACACACGTGCTCGAGGTATTGAGGGAGGATCTAGTGCCAATGTGGTACAGAAGCAGAACTTCCAGCCCCACAAGTTCAAGAACAAGGGCAAGTTTGATGGTAAAGCAAAGTTTGATGGGAAGAACAAGGTTGTGCAACACACGAACTTCAAGAAGAAGAATGGCAAGAAGAAAGGTTCTTGTCATGTGTGTGGGGATCCTGATCATTGGGCTCCTAGTTGCCCTAATCGCTATGACAAGCGTCATCCTGGGAAAGGCGGCAAGACCGCTAATGTTGTCATTGGAGACACTGACATGAAGGATGCTGGGTATGGTATATTTCCCACTATTCTTTCAGTATGTCATTCTCCTGACTGGTTGATTGACACGGGTGCTAATGTGCATGTATGCGGTGATATTTCCATGTTTTCGTCTTATCAGACCGCAGGGACTTCAACCGTGCTGATGGGCAACGGTTCAAGTGCTTCTGTTTGTGGTGTTGGCACGGTCGATCTGAAGTTTACTTCGGGGAAGATCGTGCGGCTGAAGAACGTGCAATATGTCCCCTCCGTCAATAAAAATCTTGTTAGCGGATCTCTTCTGTGTAGAGATGGCTACAAGCTTGTGTTTGAGTCGAATAAATTTGTAATATCCAAGTATGGAACCTTTGTTGGTAAAGGCTATGAGTCAGGAGGCCTGTTTCGTTTATCTTTATCAGACGTTTGCAATGAAGTTGTTAATCATATTTGCAACAATAGTGAATCAAATGTGTGGCATTCACGTCTTTGTCATGTTAACTTTGGTTGCATGTCGCGACTAGCGAAGTTGAACTTAATCCCTAGTTTCACCACTGTCACGGGATCTAAGTGTCAAGTGTGTGTGCAAGCTAAGCAACCTCGTAAGTCTCACACGACTGCGGAAACTAGAAATCTTGCACCACTAGAGCTCATACATTCAGATCTATGTGAAATGAATGGTGTTCTGACAAAAGGTGGAAAGAAATATTTCATGACATTAATTGATGACTCCACTAGATACTGCCGTGTGTATCTTCTGAAATCTAAGGATGAGGCTTTGAACTTTTTCAAGATCTATAAAGCTGAAGTGGAAAACCAACTTGATCGAAAAATCAAGAGGCTTAGGTCCGACCGTGGTGGAGAGTATTTTTCCAATGAATTTGATGCTTTTTGTGCGGAACATGGTATAATCCACGAGAGGAAGCCTCCCTATTCACCTCAGTCAAATGGGGTGGCCGAAAGAAAGAACCGTACTCTAACAGATTTGGTTAACGCCATGTTAGACACTTCGGGTATCTCCAAGGCATGGTGGGGGGGGGAGGCGATATTGACTGCATGTCATGTTCTAAACCGAGTTCCCACAAAGAACAAAGAGATAACTCCATTCGAGGAATGGGAGAAGAAAAGGTTAAAACTCTCTTATCTACGAACATGGGGTTGTTTGGCGAAAGTCAATGTTCCAATTCCAAAGAAGCGGAAGCTTGGACCAAAGACTGTGGATTGTGTTTTCCTGGGATATGCTTTTCATAGCATTGGCTATAGATTCTTGGTTGTAAAATCTGAGGTACCTGACATACATGTCAGTACGATCATGGAGTCGAAAGATGCGACCTTCTTTGAAGATATCTTTCCCATGAAGGATATGGCTACCTCATCTAATCAGGAGATGCCTAGTTCATCGAATCAGGAACCAGTTACAATTACCGAACCTGCCATTTTGATGGAACACTTTGAAAGTTCTGTGGAGGAGAACAATGAAGTTCCTACTAGGAGCAAGAGACAGAGGACTGCAAAGTCCTTTTGTGATGATTTTCTTGTCTATCTCATAGATGACACTCCCAGTTCTATTTCAGAGGCCTATGCATCTGAAGATGCTGATTACTGGAAGGAAGCGGTTCATAGCGAGATGGATTCCATCTTGGCGAATGAAACCTGGGAGATAACTGATCGTCCTTATGGGTGCAAACCTATAGGATGCAAATGGGTATTCAAGAAGAAGCTTAGTCCTGATGGTACTATTGAAAAGTACAAGGCTCGGCTCGTGGCTAAGGGTTATACCCAAAAGGAAGGTGAAGACTTCTTTGATACTTACTCACCTGTGGCTCGACTGACCACTATTCGAGTTCTACTTTCACTAGCTGCCTCGCATGGTCTTCTCGTTCATCAAATGGATGTTAAGACTGCTTTCCTAAATGGAGAGTTGGACGAGGAAATTTATATGGAACAACCAGATGGGTTTGTACTAGATGGTCAGGAAGGGAAAGTGTGCAAGTTGCTGAAGTCTTTGTACGGACTTAAGCAAGCACCCAAACAGTGGCATGAGAAGTTTGAAAGAACTTTAACAGCTGCAGGCTTTGTTGTGAACGAAGCTGACAAATGTGTGTACTATCGCCATGGTGGGGGCGAGGGAGTTATCATGTGCTTGTATGTTGATGACATACTGATTTTCGGAACAAATCTGAATGTTATTACGGAGGTCAAGGGTTTCCTATCTCGTTGTTTTGAGATGAAGGACTTAGGAGTGGCTGATGTCATTATGAACATCAAGTTGTTGAGAGACGATGATGGTGGGATTACATTGCTTCAATCTCACTATGTGGAAAAGATCTTGAGTCGCTTTGGCTATAGTGACTGCAAGCCCTCTCCAACACCATATGATGCGAGTGTGTTACTTCGAAAGAATCGAAGAATTGCTAGAGATCAATTGAAATATTCTCAGATTATTGGCTCACTTATGTACTTAGCAAGTGCTACAAGACCTGACATCTCTTTTGTTGTTAGCAAATTGAGTCGGTTTGTCTCAAAACCAGGAGATGTGCATTGGAAAGCTCTAGAGAGAGTTTTGTGTTATTTGAAAGGCACTGCAAATTATGGAATTCACTACACCGGGCATCCAAAGGTGCTTGAAGGGTATAGTGACTCAAACTGGATCTCAGATGCTGATGTGATAAAGGCCACAAGCGGTTATGTATTCACTCATGGAGGTGGCACTGTTTCTCGGAAGTCTTGCAAGCAGACCATCTTAACGAGGTCAACAATGGAAGCAGAACTCACAACACTAGATACAACTACGGTTGAAGTAGATTGGCTTCGCCGGCTCTTGAATGACTTGCCGATTGTTGAGAAACCTGTACCGGGTGTCCTTATGAACTGCGACAATCAAACTATGATCACGAAAGTGAGCAGCTCAAAGGATAACATGAAGTCATCAAGACACATTCAGAGAAGGTTAAAGTCTATCACGAAAATGAAAAACTCCGGAGTTATTGCGTTGGATTATATCCAAACGTCTAAAAATCTGGCAGATCCATTTACTAAGGGTCTATCACGTAATGTGATAGATAATGCATCGAGGGAGATGAGTATGAGACCCACAATATGAGTTGTTCACAGTGGTAACCTATTCTTTGTGATCGGAGATCCCGTGAATTAGATGTGGAAGACAAGCTGTTGGTCAACTGAGAGGAGAGTATCCTTACTATTCACAATACCACTCCATGAAGATGCAATACTCTCCTAATCTGCATGGCAGGTTGATGTATATCTTAATGTGTTCTAAGTGGCTTATTTAAGCAGAGATGTTATCCTGCAGAACATCTTTTGAAGAACACACATATATGAGTCTGATTGTCAAACGTCGCAATCTATGAGAGTAGGGTTCTCTCTAGTAAACTCATGAAAGGTCACGGAGTATGACGCATAAGCTCCACCCGCGGGGAAGACCCACGGTAGCCACGTATCGGTCAAGGCTTTATGTGAAATTAGATTCACATAAAACTTGCAGTTCAAGGCCCAGTCCACTGTTCAAGTTGTTTACTAATGTAGCATAGAGTTCTAGGTGGAAGTTCAACTTAACAGTCTCCACTGCAGTACCGGTATATAAAACAGTGTTTTGGAACCAAAGGCAAATTTCTGTGTGCCTCTGGGATCTGGTGGGGGATTGCTGAAATTTAGTCTATTTTGGGCAGCCCAATAACTATTTCAGAAATTCCTAATAAATCCTAGAGGCCCACTTAGCCCATTTGTGCAAGGCAAGGGATACTACTAAAGTTTAGTCCCACATTGCTAGTTCAGTGGGAGTTGGACCTCCTTATAAGGGAGGTTCTTTCCTTACTTGTACGAGCATTAGAACAAGAGGGATATCCACGCGTGCTCCTCCTCCGCCGCCCGCCTCGCCATGCCACGCCTCGTCACGCCGTGCCGCGGGTTGTGGGAATGAGCCGAGCCGATATCTAAATTTTTGCCACGCAATACGGGTATACGAAAGGTCACACGGAAGCTGAAAAGATTTTTGCGAAAGTGGAATTCGAATGCGAACGGTGCAACCCTTCGGCTGCTGGCTGTTCGCTTCGCCTCCGTCTCTTCGTTTAGCCTCCCGTCGATGCCCTCTCGCCCCCTTCTCTTGTGCCTATAAAAGGGAGGTCGCTCCTCCCAGAGAGACGCACCAGAACTTCTCCTTCCTCTCGCCATCGGTTCCATCTCTGAGCTGCTGCTGTCTTCCTCATCCCGGCTTGCGGCGTGCACCGCACGTCGGGACAGTAGGCCTCCGAAACCGCACCTCTTTGAGTCCTGTACGGGAGAAGGGTCATAAGGTTTTTGGGGAGCGCTCTGCGCGACTACTGACTAACTCCTTCATCACGGACGCCCCGGACTCCGACGACTACTTTCCCGATGACAACTTCTTCCCCAACGTCGACAACCTCCTCGACGACATGGCTGGCGAGGACACCAACCCCAAGTCTAGTGCTACTGTTGCTGCTGTCCCGTACGTGTTCTTCTTTCTGTTAGATGTTCTGCCACAGTTTCTTGTACAAGTACTTGCTCTAGATATGTTAGGTTCTACTATATATATGCAACTAGTTCTACTGTTTGCTATAGATATGCTAGGCTACGGTTCATATATGCAGAAGCTATTTACCTTCTCTCTGTCAGAACGCATGACTTGTTTTATCTCTATTATATTAGTCATGCTTTATCTAGTATTTCTATTAATAAAATCATTTGGTAAATTGCTCATATTTCCAACATCTCTAGGCCACCTTCAGGCACGACCATCTCTAGGTCATCCTCAGCCACCACCATCTCTTGCCCATGGTCAGCCACCACCATCTCTTGCCCATGGTCAACCACCACCATCTCTTGCCCTTGTCCAGCCACCACCAGCGCTAGGTCATCCTCAGCCTGATGCCCATCATCATCCTGCAGCTCCTCATCCCCACTCTGCTCCTCTTCTCCCGCACTCCAGTCCGGATCATCCTTCTTGTTGTCTATGCTGCTGCCAGAATCATCGCTGCTGCCAGAATCGCTGTAGCCAGTGTCGCTGCTGCTGCTCCCATTGCCTGTCCAAATGCAACAATGACCGTTAACAATCGATGTGAGACAAAGCCAAATGTAGAGGAATAAGAAGAGGCAGAACGCACTGGCATCTTCGTCTTCAGCGTAGCGCATGCGACACATAGTCGTGTTGAAAACCTTCACGATGAGTATTGTGGCGTCATCGTCGTACCTCAAGAGAAGAAAGTACCCGGTCCGCAGGTCGTAGGCACTGTAGAACTTCTCCCAATCACGACACAGGTACATGTGGCCCTCCTCGATCACCAACTCCACGTCTCACAGCCTGCGAACCCCGCTGCCGGCCTGTCGGAGCTTCACATTATCTGGCGGATCTTCACCCAGCATCTTCCTAAAAGCGTCAGGCAGCCTCTGTAATTTGGGACAAGGAGTGATGTAGCAAACAACAAAGTTATCATAATGAGATGGGTGAAGGGGAGATCTCTCGTTTTATATACCTGCCTCCTGGCTGATACTGAAGAAGAAAGTATGATAGTGAAGAACTCGAAAGCATCCAACTCGTACTCCGGTGAGGCGGAGCGGCGGTGGCTGCTTCCCCCCATCTCTGATAAGCAGCAGAAGAGACCAATTAGTACCCTTACAACATTATCATACAACATTATAGCAGCATAAATTTTGAGCAGAAGATAATCAACATTAGTCGCAAGTACCCCATATGTCCTATTTTTAGCAAAGTCATGCTAAAATTCATGGAAAATTTCAGCATGACCTTTGCTGAAAATAGGACATATGGAGTACCCGAATTTGCCGGAACGGAAGTTAATCGACATTCCGGCAAACTCAAGGGCCTCTCGGGGACAAAACCCAGCAAACTAGCAAGATGATCATCATCTTTGCAAGTCATTACTTGTCAAATACAGAAGAAGGAACAATTTATTTGTGACATAGTTGGCCCATACAGAAGAAGCAACACCCTGCACTAGCCTAAAAACAAGTGAAGTTTCACCCATATAAGAACAACTTTATAACATCAGAGAAGTTGCTATGTTTTTTCTACTGCTAGGAAAAACATCACTCATTGGAAATGAAAATCTCAGTACCAGCATTTTGAACTTTGAAATGAAATACAGTAGTAGTATTAGTAGTATATGGAGTAGTATCTTGTCTAGTAGTAGCATTAGTTGTATATGGAGTAGCAAATTTTGCCTCAGAGATAGCAAAAGCTATGTTTTTTCTCAATTCAGATAGCTAAGTGGAAAACCACGTCAAGTTCTGTTTTAATACTCTATTTCTCAATGCATGCAATTGGTTTCATCTGGACTACATCATAGAACCACCAATAAAGGACACTGAAAAAATATATAGAGAAGCCTATGGTTCCTATCCTTGAGTAGCATGATTAGAGATTAGTGGATCTCCTAAAGGTGTCCTAAGCACCTGCTGTTACTCTTGGAAGCAATGCAAACATGTAAAAGCACTAGCGAATCATGTTAAAGCTAACCCCTTCTTTTGACCCTCAACTATAAAAACCGCATGCAGTACAGAGAAGTGTTGATGCAGGCATCAAACATTATAATGGCTGAATTTGATCTACTCCAATAATTTTCTCAAGTTACATTATCAGTTGTGCTTGACTGAAAATTTTGACAGGAAAATTTTGACTGAAATTTTGACTGGAGTAACAAAGGCATAACAGTAGAAATTATAGGTGTAGATTGCTCTGTTCAACAAACTTCCTATCAGTCCAACAATGTTTCTGAATATAAACTTTTTCAGTTAACAGAACCTAAACCTGAAAATGTTCAGTTAACAGAACCTGAAATTTTTAACCTTCCCTCTCCCTTTAAGGTGAATGGGATGTTGCACAATATTGTGAAGGTGTAGCACTGCTCAATATTGTAAATTGACAGCAACAGTCGATCAAAAATTGTTTCTACTCTAGGTGAGGATCAGAAATTACCCAAAGATTCAGTTAACTTCTGTTAACATTCAGTTCACTTCACATGGCAGAAATTACCCAAAGATTCAGTTAACTTCTGTGTTAACTTCTGTTAACTGAATCTTTTTTGCAAATTAAGCTGTGCAGTGTTGGACTGGGCCTCAGAATCAACTGTCAGATACCAAACAGAACAATTCACATGGCAGCAAGCAGGTGTAACCAGAGGCAGAGGAGCATGAAGAGACAAGTCTCCAGAACTAGTCCATGAATCCATGATGCTGCTACATATTATTCCTACTGAAACTAACAGAAGATGCTAACAAGTCTTGAGAAGTAGCGTATGATGCTACGTAACCCTATCATCCAGAAACAAACTGTCCAATCATGCAAAATGTAGTTACAGGCCAACAAAGAGACAAGCAGTTGGTCCAAAAATATGCCTAGCTAGTGGAACACTGATTGCTAAGGAGTGGCATTAGATACCGAACCGGCACAAGAATGAAGTGCTAGGAACTCACGATTTCTCAATCATGCCTCTGAACCGAAATCCTTGGTAAATCTTTGGCTCAACAGAGAACACAGCCAAGGCACACAGAGCACAGCCCCATCCAATCCAATCCAATCCAATCCTATCCTATCTCTACAGCCCTAGGACCAAACCCTCCTAAATTGCATCGATTGCGCGGTACCATAGACAAAGGAAGAAAGGGGGTTGGGGGATTGGGGGGCGCGTTACCGTACCTTGAGGATGCCGAGCTTGATGGAGCCGTAGACGACGCCGACGCCGACCGCGAGACCCTGGCCACCTGCAAAGAAACACCCATCGCGAGGGCGTCGATCATCGGTCAGTCAGTCATCCAGATCTGATCCGCGAGGCCGCGGAAGACTCGGGGGGGGGGGGGGAGGGGGGCGATTTCGAGTTCTTACGAGGGCGAGGGTGCTCTTGCAGGAGTATGTGTGGTGCACCCTCCCCCCGAGGGTGCAAGGGGAGGAGGAGGAGGGGGAAGGGGAGGAGGAGGGTCGGGGGGCGTACGGTGCTGCGTCGCTGCTCGGCGCCGATGACGAGGAGGAAGGCGAATACGTTGAGGGTCGGGGCGGCGGGGGTGGGGCGCGGGGGCGGCGGGGGTGGAGTCCGGCGGGGGTCGGGGCGGCGGCGTCGTGGGTCCGGCGAGGGAGAGAGGGACGAAGGGGATTTGGCGAGGGAGAGGGAGGACTGAGCTATAGGGGGAAGCTTACTAATGGCGCGCCGACGGTGGGTGCGCCATTAGAAATCTTTTTTTAGATAGCAATGGCGCACCACCAGGCCGGTGCGCCATTAGTATATATTTTTTTATTTTTTAAAAAATGAATATGAATATGAAACAGTAATATTTTTTTATAAAAACTGTAATAATTATTGTTTAACAACAATTGTAGTCTACAATTTTTTATTATTATTTTTTAGAAAATGAATATGAATATGAAGTACTCCAATGCACATGGAGTACCAAGTACCAAGTCTATAATTATTATTTTTCAACAACAATTGGTGTCCAGTGCATTTTTCAGTGTGTCCAAATCTTGCAGGTACCAAGTACTCCAATGCACATGGAGTACTAATTATTCATGTTTGCTAGGCACTACTCCCACAATTTTTTGAACCTAATTTGACCTAAATTCGAGAGGGATTTGACCTAAACCTAGCAAAAGAGAGAAGAAGAGGGCATGGCCGGGAGGGAGGAGAGGAGAAGAGAGGCAGAGGGAGGAGGGTTACCTGACCACGATGAGGTGGTGGCCGGAGCGGAGACGACAGAGGGCGGAGACGGCGAGCTTGGGGGAGGCAGGGATAGATGGCGGGGAGGTCGCGGGCCTCCTCTCCTGGTGGACATGGGGCCTCCTCTCCTGGTGGAACTCGGGGCGGGGCGGCTCCGAGGCGAGGGAGGCGGCGCTCGGGGGGGGGGGGGGAGGCGGGACTCGGGGGAGGCGGCGAAGGGGAGAGGGAGGCGGCGGTGGAGCGGGGGGTGCTCGTCGGCGGCGGTGGAGCGGGGGAGGGTGCATGCAGGGGGTGCTCGTCGGCGGCCGGCGGTGGAGCTGGGGCGGGTGCGGGGGGTGCTCGTCGGCGGCGGTGGAGCGGGGGCGGGTGCGGGGGGGGGGGGGGTGCTTGTCGGCGGCGGTGGAGCGGGGGAGGGATCGAGATCGAGATGGAGGGGGAATCGAGATCGAGATGGAGGGGGATCGAGATCAAGTGTCCTCATGAATTCAAAAAGTGCCCATGAAATTTAATTTTTTTTTGAAACGGTGTGCCATTAGTAGTTTTGCAAAAAAGAATAAAAAAAATTACAGTAATGGTGCACTCTCTGCCTGGTGCGCCATTACTAGTTAGAACTAGTAATGGCGCATTATCGACCTGATGCGCCATTAGTATGTATGAAAAAATGGAAAAAAAACTTAATACTAGTGGCGCATCCTGTTTCTGGTGCGCCATTAGTGTCTTCCACACTAATGACGCATCACCAACAGATGCGCCATTAGTATATAATAGTGGCGTACTACTTCCTTGATGCGTCATTATCAATCCTATCTATAGCCTTTTTCAGTGTTATCCGAGTCCCTCTTGTTTGTGCGGCCACCGACGGGGTTTGCCCACAAAACGCAACTGCGTTGTCGTCCGCCGCACCTCACGCAGCACCTTCATTGACCTGCCTTATTAACTCGCTTTGCGTAAAAGTATTTTGTTTCTACGCGCGTCACGGCGAAGGGACGCGATCCATACGTGCGAAGCCGAAAGAATGGAAGGAGCCCTCGTGAAGCTACTACCGCGCAATCCATATCCCCATCATCGTAGCAAAGCCTCCATTATCTGCAAAAGAGATATCATCGGATGGTAACGCGTACGTATGGGAATTTTGCTCCTAGATTCCTCGGCTAACAATAAAAAATGCTACTACCACGTATTTAGCCGTTTAATTAAGGTCGGCTTCAGCTTCACACCGCATCATTATCTGAGAAAAGCTTCACGCAGCCCGCTACTCCAGCTCTGCCCGAATCGTTTGATCATCATATGAAACAGTATCCTGGAGATTGCGGATGAGAAAAGTCCATATTTCAACCCTCAACTAACCATAAGGTTTGATTTTCAACCCTAAACTCTCAAACAGGTCGGATTCAACCCTCAAGCTGTCACAAGGTTCAAATTACACCCCTTGACTCAGTTTCAGGCTGGTCAAGCGGTTTTGACCCAGTCAAAGCTGACTGGACAGCCTAGTCAGCATGCCACCACACATCCATCCAACCTCTTCCCCATCTTTCTCTGTTTCCTCACAGCCACCCCCGACCCAACCTCTTCCTCATCGAACAGAGAGAGATGGGGATGAGGTTGGATGGATGTGTGGTGGCATGCTGACTAGGCTGTCCAGTCAGCTTTGAGCCTTTGACTGGGTCAAAACCGCTTGATCAGCCCGAAACTGAGTCAAGGGGTGTAATTTGAACCTTGTGACAGCTTGAGGGTTGAATCCGACCGGTTTCAGAGTTCAGGGTTGAAAATAAAACCTTGTGGTTAGTTGAGGGTTGAAATGTGAACTTTTCTCACTGCGGATTGCCCTTTCAGTTGTCCCGGTGGAAACGGCAAAAAGAGATCTGCTAGGAGTACATACTTCTTTTTTCCAATAAAGGGCATCTTTATTGACTCATAATGAAGCATCAAGCGGATACAATCACAATGAGTGAACACCCGGTCTCTACATAGCTAAGATGCACATAGCAACACAAAAAAAAATCACACCGGCAAAAAGCAAAGTCATAAAAGACCAAAGCGATGCCTTTGTGGAGATAAAAAAGGAAAGAATCCGAAGCGATCAAACCACGATAGACGATATACACGTAAAAAGAGATCTGCTAGGAGTACATACACCTTCACTTTTGTAAGATTTGCCCTGCAGTGAAGGCATGCACCCTTTCATTGTAAATGCAGTAATGCACTCGCGCATAATAAGCTTTGCAGGTTCTCAGGTACTCGTAAAAGTGGTATGCTTTCCTTCATTTTCTGGAACTGCCTCCAGAGTCCTGAGCACAGGCACCCGGTCGCCATGGTATCTCATTCTTTCCAGCCCAAACCATGGGAACAGTTCGGCCGCCTAATGATGGTCTAGAACATTCAGATTTTCTTCTCAACAGAGTGATGGCCCCCCTTGCTTGCCAACTTGCAGGGCCCGGAAAGGGACGGCGGATAGCAACCCACATTGTCTATTCATTGCTTTTCAGCATGATTTATTCATTCATTTTTAATTCATCATCAGAATTTCAGCCGTGCCCCATCAAGCAGCACAATTCCGGCAGAAACTCGGATCAAAACAGCAAATGATATTCAACAGCTCATCATATCCAGACGAATTTTCTGCTCGTCTGTCCACATCCTTTTCTGAGTAGCATCCATCACTTTCGCCTGAAAGGGCAAAGCTGATGGAGAAAGTAAACGAAAACAGGCGCCTAAGCTGCACATGGCAGCTTCAATTCGGTGTAGTCTGTAGATGCCGGAACAGATTTTCTTCTTCATTCTCTCTGTGACCCAGGCCGAAAAAGCGCTTCAACGGAAAAAAGTTCACGGCGCGACGGCTCGTCCTGCATCCTGCAGATCAAGACTCTTCAACAGCCACAAACTCACAGCAGAACAGTAGCTAGCGAAGATGAGGGCCAGGGAACACGAACTCAGAAAAGTAACCCGAGTAGAACGGCATTTCATTTACAAACATAAGGCAGAAAAAAAAAGGGAACTACTCGTTCCCTATGTACACACCATTTTATGCGTGGAAGAACAAAACAGAAGGGGGGGTAAGAAAGAAAGGAAAACAGGGGAGCAGACAGTAACATGCGTTGCGATTTCACCGGTGAGAACTGGAGATATCCCTCTGCGAGCATCATAGAAACTTCACTGATGAAATCAGGATACAGGATGTCCCTCGGACTGTTTCTTCACTTCGTCGTACAATGTGAGTGGCAAGGTCGTCGCATCCTTGCTGACCCGAGTTCGATTCTGGACGAACTTCCGGTATCTCACCCGGGTGGGCTCTACCTTCAATATATTGTCCACGGGGCTGCGCCTCCGTAGGGTCTCATGTTTTTTTTACTTTGTAAAATGTGGGATGAATTGTCGGGACAAATCCCTGATATGCTCATTCTCCGTCTCGATAAGACGGACAACCTCCCCCATAGAAGGCCGCTGCTCCGGGTTTGTCCTGACACAGAGATACGCTGCTCTGGCTAGATGATACAGCCCATACGTGTCGTATGTATCTGCAATGCGCTCGTCGATTAGATCGTGCAGTGCGAGGCTCTCGACCAATGGCTCTGCCTGAAAATGTATATAGATGCAAGGAAATGAATGGTGCAAATCGGCTGTAAGACTTCGGCAAATGAACAAAAGAAGAAGAATCTACTAAAAGGAATACCCATTGCAGTATGTGTGTGCACTGTCCTTCATGTTCCTCGAGCACCTTGCGACCCGATATCAGCTGGAAAAGAACGATCCCAAAGGCATACACGTCTGTTCTGACAGAAACTATGCCATATTCAGCATACTCAGGCGCCAAGTATCTGATGGACATGACAAGAAAATCCTGGCATTGTCAGAAACACAGGAGCAAAAGGGTAGCATAGAATGGAACAGAGTTGACAGTATCAGAAGAACTAGAGAGTTCTGTGCTGACCCTGATTGCCCCAGAACCCTTGTATGAATAGATGCATTGACAGCCTTCCATTTAGCAAGACCAAAGTCCCCAAGCTGTGGAAGACAGGACGTAATCACAACATAACACATAAATATTTGCATCTCCAAATGTATCAGTAAGTGAGGTCTAGCTTACCATAGGAACAAAGTCATGTGTCAGCAGTACATTGCTTGGGCGCAAATCCCGGTGAATTATTGGACCGGCGCGGCACTCTTCATGCAGAAAGCGCAGCCCCTTTGCTATACCAAGGGCAATAGCATGCCTCTTGTGCCATTCCAGTAAGCCCGCTGCTTTGTCTAATTCACCAAGTGGCAAAAACAAAGAGCAAGGTAATATTAAGTTTGACAACACCTACATATTATGAATTTACCTTATGCATACTAAGCACATACCAAATAAATGCCACTCAAGAGAGTTGTTGCATATATACTCGTACACCAAGATGTTGTAGCTTTCTTTGCAACAATACCCAAGCAACATGACAATGTTCCGATGCCGGGCAAAGCTGAGCACCTGCACTTCAGAGAAGAACTCGGTATAGCCCTGCGAGCTAGCTTCTTTACGCAACTTAGCTGCAATGACCTGGCCATCCTTGAGTCTCCCTTTATACACATGCCCGAATCCTCCCTCACCCACCAAATTCTCACTTGAGAAGTCAGCTGTTGCAGATTGGATCTCTGAGAAAGGATATTTCATGGATTCCTTGATGTAAAGAACTGATCTTAGCCCACAACCAGCACATAGCACTGGTCTTTCTGATGAATCGTACTGTCCGATCATGTTGTCTTCAATAGATTTTGCTGTAAAGATCAAGGGAGCATGCGTAGTATGAGCGAATATGGAATTGTAGACGGCTTTAAGCACTACTACTAGGTCAGAACTAACATGAGGGGGGAGAATGCGGGTAAGGAACTACATGTTTCTTCATTTGCGACATCAACCATCAAACCTAAGTGCGTTACCACTATTAGTACGACATGAACTTTCCCTTCTAGGGCAGATAGTGTTCTTCTTTTTATGCAGTGTCCCATTTTAACATTTCAGCAAAGTACATAAGCTAGTTGCAACTTTATCATTGTGCTTTAGTGAAGAAATATGTCATACCATTGAATTCAGTCTCATCGATCACCGGGATGGACGTGACGCTCATTGACGGTGTGAAGTCTTGTATGCTGCTACCAACCACACTGGGGGTGTAGTACATCTCATGGTTGGTTAGAGAGGCAAAGTAACTTACAGGCGATGACCTAATCGACACGCGAACCTTGTCAGTATCTTGTGTCTTCGAACTCAGATCAAGTGACACTACTAAGTTTTGTAGGTCCTTCGTCTCCCCCATACTTTTGCTTGATAGATTTGTTCTAATTGACTTCAAGGTCTGCACTGACAGGTTATCTTGAAATGCTGCAACCTTACAGGCTATGTGCTTTTCGAAGTGCTTGAAATCTCGTCTGAAGTGCCTATAAATTCATTATAAACCAATAGCAGTTTAACTACTGAACAAACAAATGCTCCGTTAGGAATATAGCATGCCAAAAATGATTAAATAATAAATGATGCAAGTACCTATCTAGTACAACCCAAGCAGCTTTACTTGAATTGATTTCATGGATTATGACAACCTTCGCTGGTGATCCAGGGCATACTTTGAGGGTCACACTAATCTGAAATAAAAAAATATGAACATCAGAATGTAACCATTGTTTTCAAGAATGCTGCAAGTCCAACTGGTAAAGCAGCTACTTATCCTAACAGAAAAATGGACGTTGGAAATGTTACCCCCACTTGGCGGAGCTCCTCCACATCCTGGAGGAGCTTGTCTTTGTAGTATTCAGCTTTCTTCGCAACCTGATCACCTAGGTACCGCAAGCTCGTCCCGGCAAAAGAATCACTAGATGCTTTGGTTTGGTATCCCACTAATAACGCAAAAGAAGTACAACAGATATAAGTTTTTCAGTAAATGAATATATTAATTTGAAGTAGGAGCCAAAATCTATACTCTACAAAGTGAACAGTGACTCCAAATCCCCAAACAACAGCAATAATCAGGAGCACGAGATAGCACCACTCACTACAATTCAATGCCAGATTGAAAAAAAAACTGGACAGAGCACTGCATTGCTGGAAGTTCTGACTCGGATTATACGCTCGAAACAAGATTGGTCAGTCTATCTTATCCAAAAAGAATGGGAAGTCTAATTGCACCCATACAAAAATCATGTGTTTATGCAACATCGACTTGTAATTTTTACACATAATGCGTTTCATTCTGCTGTTCTAAAGTTGATTTTCCTTGCCAGTATACCATTTATGAAGCTCCATAGACAATAGTGACACCCTTGTCTAAAATGTTTGTGATTCTAAATGCCATGATGCTTCAAGGGACATCTATTACCAAATGACGAGTGAAACAGTGACCAGCAGGACTGAAAGCCAGTCAGCACATATATGGAAGCATCTGTCAGAAAATGCATGAATACACCTAACGCACACTCTAACAAGAAGAGGACAGCATATAAATTTTCTACCTGACCACTATAATCTACTGTAATAATTAGCACATGGATGGCAGAAATTAAGAATCAACTTCAATGTGACAGACTGACATTCCAAATCTACCAGTCTATCACCTATGTATAAGCATGAACACAATACTCAACTACAGAGGTCGATCGCAACTAGGAAGCATTTTTGGGGAGTTCAATTCAGCACATGAATGATGTAGGGTCGAGAAGAGCAATTTAAACAAGAGTGGTTAGGTCGAGCAGAATGGCTAAGAGACCGCAACCCGACGGGAAATAGAGACCTAAAGGGGGAGCTCGGCCCTCACTCGGATTGGTGACGGAGTGGAGAACGCCGAGCACGAGGAGGGAGTCGCCGCCGCGAAGTATGTCGCCCCGGGCCACGAGCGCCCTGAGCGACATCCTGACCTCCACCTCGCGGTGGTCGCGGGTGGCGTCGAGCGCCACCACCACCATCTGCGGCGGCGGGAGGAGCGGCGAGAGGGAGATGGGCATCGCGGCCGACCCGGCGCCCGGGGCGTTCTCTGCCATTGCGAGCTTGGCCGCCGCGGCGGTGGCGACGGCGTGGGTGTCCACCGGGCTGAGCGCGGAGTACATGGACGCGGGCGTGCTGATGGGGGTGCTGGTGCCGCTGCTCCGGCTCCGGTCGTCCCGGCGGCGGCGGCGGCGATGCGAGTCCCTGCTGCCATCGGGGCCGCCCGGGAGCGAGGCTATTAGTACCTGGAGACGGCTGCGCGCCGCGGAGTATATTCGCGAGAGCACGGAGTACATTCGGTGGGGCGGCTGGCGCGGGGGGCATCTCGAAGGCGCCCGCGGAGAATATATGGCGGGCACCTCATCGCCAGTGAGGTGGCCGGAGGATCAACCGAGGCGACGCGGCGGCTGGTCGAACGCCTTGCTGTTGTCGCGTCGCGGGCGGAGATCCTCGCCGGCGGAGGCGGCGAGGGAGCGAGCGAGGGAGCAGGAATGGGCGGGCGCTCGCCTGTATAACGAACTCGTTTTATATAAGTTTTTTCTTCGAAGGAACTCGTTATATAAGCCGCTGGTCCCTTTCGCTCCATATTTTAAGTTTTTAACTCCAGGATGAATTCCGCAACCGTGTGCTTTCCTCCGTCTTGAGGTAAATTATGGTTACGAATCACTCTTTCTCTTCTTTGAACACCTCCTTTTATTTTAGGGGGGAACATGTCATCCTAGTCATCGAGCTTGTTACGTGGCCATTGCGAAATAATTGTATAAGGGTCCCGAATGACCTAGGAGCTGACATGAGTGTGCAATTTCGGTTACATCGCATCCCTTAGAAGGACCCCAATGAAAACTAAATTTAATATAAGTGCTTTGGGTTTTGCACGCAGGACCTGGGATGGAACTCTTAGAGCAACTCTAGCAGATCCGGTAAAACCACGTCCCGCAAATTTAATATAAGGGCCGCATGTAAAAGAAAAAAAACAAATGCGGTACCGTGAGGCCTCCAGTGGAACAAATCATGTAAACTTGTCCTGCAAAATTTTTGCAGCATGATTTTACATGATATGGTCTGTGCCGGAAGCCTCGCGGTACCACAAATTTTCAGGAACTTTGCAAATTCATCATTTTCAACAAATATAATCTTAATAGAATCACAATGTAAATCAAACTTATAAATGGTCATAAAGGCAAATCACAATATAACAACGGTCTTCATTACAACAAATGTTTAAATTTGAATAATTAATACAACAGCAAATGGTCGGAAGGCAAATAATTATTTAAATCACACACAAATACATATGAAATTTATTAGAATAAAATGGGACTATATCTCCCATAGAGTTGCCACTGATACTCAACAAAATCATCATGGAGCTAGTAGTGCGAAGCACTGTTCTCAATCTTTCGGTAGGTCTCAAGAAATGCATCGATCTCATCTGCGTCCCTGGCAGGCTTCACAGGGCTACCAACATTGTCATAGCGAAATTCTAGTTTAAATCCCTCTCATCCTCGATGATCATCTTGTGTAGAATTACACATATAGTCATGATATTTCTGAAGGATTTCTTATCCCGGAAGCAAGCAACACCTCGAAAAATGGCAAACCGAGGTTGCAACACGCCAAATGCTCTTTCAATATCCTTTCGGCATGCTTCTTGTGCTTGGGCAAAAAAATGCGCTTCTTGGTTTTCGGGTCACTTATGATCTTCACAAATGTTGACCATGGAGGACATGGTGGACATGGCCTCCTTGTCCTGGCGTCGCGCGACTTGCTGGTCGGGAGGAGCCCTCCGGGACGACACCTCAAGATCATCCGCCCTATTGGGCGAGGAGACCGGAGAAGGCGTTTCACTCTCCATCATCTCTAGAAGAAGGTCCCCTGAGGAGGAGGACATTGAGAAACACCATGCGTTAACCTGCAAGGATGCACATATGCCGGAGGGTTATTTTAGTAATAAGAAAGGAATGAGGTATGGTTGAAGTACCCTGCTTCACTTACGGCCTGGCCAGAGGTTCGTCCTCATCATCAAGCTCTACATCAATATCGCTTGCCCGGTCCAAACCGACCGACGATGGCATTTTTCCTTTCTTGGAAGGTTTCCCCTCCTGGCCTCCAGAAGCAAGCGCGGAAGAAAAGGACAAGTCCAGGTCCCTATATAAAGGTCCAGAATGTCGACCGTCCCCTCCTGGGTCGTTAAACTTACCTATCCTCAAAAGAGTTGTACCAGGGGACGGTTGGGTTACCCATACCAATATTATTGAAAATCCCATAAATGAGGGGACACGATCTCTGCTTTGACAAGACGTGCCAATAAAACCGCTTCCCGATACGTGGGGCGATGGGCTAGCAAACGGTTCGAAATAATAACTGGGCAGGCGTGATACAGTGTCATAAACAATTGTCTGCAGATTGGACTCGTGGAGTATTGTATTTTCTGCAATTATACACGCAGGTCCGGATACAATCATCATCTCTGAAGACTATATTGGAGTTCGGAAGAAGGGGAACCCGCCTTGCAATGCCGAAGACAATCTGCGCGCCGGACTCCTCGTCATTGAAGCCAGGTTCAGGGGCTACTGAGGGAGTCCTGGACTAAGGGGTCCTCGGGCGTCCGACCTATTATCCATGGGCCAGACTGATGGGCTGTGAAGACACGAAGACCGAAGACTATATCCGTGTCCGGATTGGACTCTACTTGGCGTGGAAGGCAAGCTAGGCGACTGATTATGAAGATTCCCTCTTATGTAACCGACCTCGTGTAACCCTAGATCTCTCCGGTGTCTATATAAACCGGAGAGCATAGTCCGGATAGGACAGATTCATTACCATATACTCATAGGCTAGACTTCTAGGGTTTAGCCATTACGATCTCGTGGTAGATCAACTCTTGTAATACTCATATTCATCAAGATCAATCAAGCAGGAAGTAGGGTATTACCTCCATAGAGAGGGCCCGAACCTGGGTAAACATCGTGTCCCCCGTCTCCTGTTACCATCGATCCTAGACGCACAGTTCGGGACCCCCTACCCGAGATCCGCCGGTTTTGACACCGACAACGGGGTGGACAAGTGTTGATCGTCAAGATGCACGAGGCTCCTCTGATCAGTGCGGATGATGAACTCGTCATTGTGCAGGTAGGGACGCCACTGCTCCACGTCCATAAGGATGGCCATGCATTCTTTTTCATAGGTGGAGAGGCCGCGATTCTTGGGGCCGAGAGGTTTTCTCATGTAGGCGATCGGGTGCCCATCTTGCTGAAGAACAGCTCCAATGCCATAAGCGCATGCGTCAGTGTCAATCACGAACTTCTTGCTGAAATCAGGAAGTTGCAGCACAGGTGCTGATGTGAGCTTCAGTTTCAGAACGTCGAACGCCTTCTGTGTGTCACTTGTCCAGACAAACTGGTGGTTTTTCTTGAGCAAGGTGAACAGAGGTCTTGCGATGATCCCAAAGTGTTGGACGAATTTCCTGTAATATCTAGCCAGGCCGAGGAAGCTGCGTACATCTTTGGAGCACTGAGGTACATGCCACTGCTGAATTGTTTGAATCTTGCTGGGATCGGTGGAAACACCACGCTCGTCAATCACGTGGCCCAGGTAAGCGATCTGACGCTGCGCGAAGGAGCACTTGGACTGCTTAACTTGCCAATGGTCGTCTCTGAGCAGCTGGAGCACGCACGCGATGTGTTGGATGTGCTCGGTCAGGGTTTTGCTGAAGATGAGGATAGCATCAAAGAAGGAGATGACACATTTGCGCATGACTGGACGCAGAGTAGTGTGCATGCCCCCGTTGAATGTGGCCGGGCCTCCTGCTACTCCGAAGGGCACGACACGGTATTTTCAGTGCCCGGAGTGTGTTTGGAATGTTGTTTTATACTCCTCACCTTCTGCCATTCTTATTTGATGGAATCCCGCACGCAGGTCGAGCTTCGAGAACCATTTTGCACCGGCCACTTCGTTGAGCAATTTGTCGATGATTGGGACTGGAAACTTGCCGACCACGGTCATGGAGTTGAGAAGATGGTAGTCGACGCATAATCGCCAAGTGCAGTCCTTTTTCTTGACTAGCAGAGCTGGGGACGAGAAGGGGCTAGAGCTTTTCTGAATTATCCATGCATCGAGCATTTCCTCAACCTGACGTTCAATCTCTGTCTTCAGTTCGGGTTTGTATCTGTATGGTCTAGAGTTGACAGGTTGCGCGCCGGCCATCAGGGGAATGCGGTGATCGCAGTCGCGGCGAGGCGGCAAGACCCGTGGGTCCTCGAAGACGTCGGCGAACTGTTCCAGTAGTCGCAAAATCTCCACAGGAATTGGCGAGTCTGTGGTACTGTTGCTGTCAAGAGCGCTGAGGTGCACGATGTGGGCCACTGATCCTTTCTTACAAGCCTTGAGGAGTTCTGGTGCAGAGATGACCGAGAATTGGGTTTGGTCTGAAGATGTTGCAGACAATGTCAGTTGTCCGGCTGGAGTTGTAACAGTTAAGAACTGCTCGATCCAATCTATATTCATGGGGCTTTGCTGTTGCAGCCAGTCCATGCCGAGGATTACATCATAGGAGCCCAATTTGAGGATCTTGAAGTTTGTCCTGAAATCGTGCCCTTGGGTTGTCCACTGACACTCTGGAATGTAAGTGGTGCAGGGAATTGTGGTACCGTTGGCCACGCGCACACGACATGGCCGCAGTAGCGGATTTGCTCCGGAGAGTTTGGCCGCCAAGGAGCTGTCCACGAATGACGTGGAGCTGCCGAAGTCGACCAGCAACAGAATCTCGTGGCCTTGCAACCAGGCATGCAACTGCAACACCCCTGGGTCTGACGAGCCATCTTCGGCCTGACGGGACAGTGTGCAGAGATTTTCTTCGTCAGGTATCGGTGATGCTGGCGGCAACTCTTCTTGCGCATCATCTTGGGGAAACATGGCGAGCAGCTCTTCCACGATGTGCATGTGCACTGTGGGCGGGCATGTGTGGTCCTTGCCCCACCGTTCGCCGCACTTGAAGCAGAGCCCCTTCGTGCGATGGAAGGCGCGAAGGGCGGCGACCTTGCCGGCTTCAGGCGTTGCGCGTGTGGCGTCAGTACCGCGGCGATCTTCAGAGACTGATGTTGGTGTAGCAGGTTGACTGAAGAATGGCGGTGGCGACGGGCGACTCGCGTGGTTGTGGCCTCGGGGAGTGTTGACGAGGCGCCCGAACGAGTGCTCGCCGTCGGCCACTTCCTCCTGAAGCAGGGCCAGCGAGCATGCCGTGTCCAAGGCCGGTGGACGTTGCACGAGCACCACCGTGCGGATATCCGGCCGTAGTCCCTCCACAAAACGAGTCAGGAAAAAATATGGGTGAGTGAACTCTGAGTAAGATATAAGATGATTCATCAAGGTTTTGAAACGCTCGATGAAGTCTGCGGCTGTGGTAGTTTGTTTGACAGCATAGAACTGTCGGATGAGCATTTGGTATTTGTCATGCCCGAATCGGGTGCAGAGAAGGGAAGTGAAGGATTCCCAGTCCAGGCCGGCCAATTTCTTCTGGACAGACTGCAGCTAGATGCCCGCAGGGCCAGAGAAACTCAAGATGGCCATGGGTACGCGGTAGGTGTCGTGGACCGTGAACATCTGAAAGTACTGTTCACAAAGCGTTTTCCCAAAGTTCATTTTGGAACAAGGCGATGCGTTGGGTGGGTTGGTGCAGGGTTAATTTCGTCTAAGACTGGTCTGGACTCAAACTACGCACTACATTGCGGAATATTCTCAGAAAACTGATACGCACTATATTTAGGATTTTTTTTAGAAAAGGAGGATGACCCCAGCATGGAGATGCATGCGGCCATTTTATTGATTATTCTCGAGGACCTTACAAAGTAGAACAACAATATGTCTGAATCCGCCATCTTGGCAACATCTGCTGCTACTCCTATCCATAAGATGAATGGATGCAAGCTGGGCCACATAGCCAAATCTCTCATCTAAGCCTAATATCTAAAGCCAGAGGCCCCTACCGAGCCACATACCGGGTCCGGGGCACAAACCGGTCCGACGCACTCACATGTGTCGTCGCCGCCATCTTCCACTGGTTCATCTTCAGAGCAGATTGAGGTGTCAACCTTGGCAGGTCCTCCACCACGACGCCAAACGATGACCTCCACCTACGCGAGTCCATCTTCAAGCAACGGGCGTAGATCCATGCTAGGATAGGGCCGCTATATTTAGAAATGGGGGAGTACATATGATCTTTGTTTGAAACATATTTTTTTGTTTAATTATGCCTCTCACTTCCGTGGCATGACAAGTTATAGGGGATCACACAGTTTGTAAGCTATTTGTTAGCCCAAACTACTAGTGGTGTACTGATTTATATAAACGATGAAGAAAAAATTTCGTGTTTTGACCCTTTTGCGACACAAATTCAGGATCTGGCCCCAGTATGAATTTTTTTTGGGATTTGACCCTTTTCTTACCGCCAGGGGCGCTGGCGGTAGGGTTAGACAGGCTACCGCCAGGTGCCCTGGCCGTAGGGTGCAGCGGTAGCCTGTCTAATCCTACCACCAGAGCCCCTAGCGGTAGGGTCCGGGCAGTTATTTTGCCCGAGACCCCGCGCCCCTGCCCATCTCCCCACCCTTCCCCTTCCCCATCGGCAGTTTCTCATTTTCTTCCCCAACTCACCCCTCTCTCTCTCTCATCTCCTCCACTCTCCCCCTCGGATTTTCACCGTTTCTTCATCGTTTTTGTGGATCGAGCTGGCCCCGAAGAGAGAAGCGTAAGCTCCTCCAATCGCTCCAATTAGTTTTTGCAAACTTGCTTCCGATTCGATGCATTATTTTATTGAAATCCCTCATATTATTGAACCTAGATTGGAATTTTTTCACCTAAGATTGTTCTTGCTTGATTGTAGTTCTAGTTCTTAGTTCTTTAGCAACTAGTGGTATTGAATATGAACTCTAATCAATAGTTCATATGTTAGTGTGAAGATGAACCCTAATTCATAAAATTTTTTTGTTAAAAAAATTATGATGTAATGCATGTGGGAGGACTTGATTGTAGTTTTATGATGCATGTTGATATGATGATATGAAGATGTTGTTCGGAGAAAATACATTCAAGATGAACTCTATTTTAAGAAAAAATGTTTAAAAATATGATGATATGATGCATGTTGGAGGATTTTTTTTGATATGATGCATGTTGATATGATTTGATCCATCATGTGTAGTAGATGTTGTTGGAGGAATATGCTTAAGATTTTATTTTGATATGATGCATGTTGATATGATTTTTTGTTTATGTATGCTTATGCTTATGATGCTTTTGTTTATGAAATTTTATTAAGGCAGGCACCTCTTGCGGACAACATCGGCCCATGGTACTCCATGCTTGACTACACATTCGACAAGGGTCATCGTGCCCGTTTCATATAGAACGAAGAGGTAAGTAATATGAATGAAATATTGATCAAAGTTTTCGGATTGATGAAAATAATTTCCTAACTTTTGGCGTTCAATTTTTTGACAGATGCTCCAACCATTGCACATGAGGGGTCACGGGGTTCATGGGCATATGGACTACGACAAGCGCTACGCGCCATTCTTCAAGAGAGCCCATCTGTTGGGTTTTGTGTTGCAGTTCAAGCGTCAGCCGCCGACGCTTGTCCACGCAGCTCTGACAACTTTGATTGACCTGTGGCGACCGGAGACCCATTCTTTCCATCTTCCATGCGGGGAGATGACGGTGACCCTCGAGGATTGATCGATGATTACTGCCATGCCGATCGAAGGTCATGCACTCACCGGGCGAGTGGAGAGGACCAACTGACAGCAGAGGGTTACCACCCTCATCGGCGACTGCCCCGGTGCTAAGGGTAACCGTACATCCGATGTGTCGTTGCCCTGGCTCTCGGAGCACCGGAAGACATGCCCCCAAGACGCCGATGAGACAACTGTGGAGTGGTACGCGAGGGCCTACTTGTGGTATCTTATCATGGATGTCGTGTTTCCAGATAGCTTCGGGAACTCTGCCAACTGGTAGTATCTGTTCTTCCTAGCGGACTGGGATGCAGGGTACAGTTGGGGGACCACATCTCTTGCCTACCTATACCGTTCGGTAAGAGAGTATCTAATTGCCTACCTACGAAAGTATGTCCATGACATTTGTTATATCTGATCCTCATTTGATGTTTTGCAGCTTGACGACGCAACGCAGAGGACGGGAGACAAGTCCAATATGGGTGGCTTTGTCTAGGCCTTCTCCATTTGGATGTGGGAGCGGCTGCCGGTGGGGCGTCCGGAGAAGATGCCATGATGCCCATGGGGCGCCTATAGTGAAGACGGCGACGAGACTCGACACCCCACCGTAGCTTACGAGTGGGACGTTGTCAAACTGTACACGGGCCTAAACAAGAATTTGTACAAGACCTACACCAACGAGTTGGACGCTTTGGCGCATACGCAGGTATATGAACTCGCTCAACACCTTTCTCTTTGATTCCACTTTTGACCGAGAGTGGGAACTTACCAACGTATATGTAATAGGTAAACTGGTAGCCGTATCATGACCGAGAGTGGGACTTTGATCTGAACATGATGTGCGACGCGGACCGTAGTCTCTGGCGGTGCATCGTGCCCGTGATCTGTGTGTACGCCGTCAAGTGGCACTTGCCGCACCGCGTGGCCACATAGTTTGGGGTGTATCAGCATACCCCACCAGGCCCGCCCACCGATACCGGCGCCCACGCGCTCCACTTGTGAGCGCTTTGTTCTCCGTGCCCATGATTTCATTGTGTGGCGACTTTATTATGATGTTTCTTGTGTCCTATGCCTTGCAGGATGAGCCGGCAGAAGAATCAGTCGATCACAGACTGGGGAGAGGAGCATAAAACTCATGTGACGGAGTGGAACCAACGGAGGTACTGGAAAGACGTGGAGAGGAAAGTGACTGACTGGGATGCTTACCTGGACCGACACATGAGGTGGTACGATGATGGCCAGAAGCACCGTCTTCGTCTCAGGCCTAGGTGGACGGAGGAAGACATCACGGAGCTGGAGAGGGATGACCCCGAGGAAGAGGCCTACCGGACCGGCATCAGAGACATGCACAGTGGATTTAGGGAGTTTTCACCCCTCATCAACAAAGTGGTAAGTTTGAACCGACGGTTGTATTTAAATTATTTTATTCATCATCGTGACTGACTTATGCTGTTGTAGTCTGGTGAGCTGAACAGATGCATCTTTGAAGCCTCAGATGCACTAGGTGATGCCCCCGGGAGCGTACAATCTGAGAACAAAATGAGGGGGACGATGAAGGTACGATTTCAGCCTCCTCGGAACAAATGCATCTTGTTCACTTGCAATCATAAATCTGATACTTATTATGCCCTTGTTTCATTGTGAGTGCAGAAGTTCGTGAAGCGTTGTCGCAAGCTGGTAGGGCTGCTTGGGTGTGCTAAAGCTGGGTCAGTTGAAGCTTATCGGCCTGTAGCCACACAGGGTCACATCGGCTCATCGAGCCATGTTCCCTCGTCGTCTAGATTGGTTGAGGAGGAGGAGGAGGAGGAGGAGGAGGAGGCCACACATGAATAAGGGGAGGATGAGGATGAGGAGGATGAGAGCAATGGGGAGGAGGAGTACGATGAAGATTATGGACCTCCACCAACTCAAACATCTCAACCATCTCAGCTGCCGAAGAGGAATCCGAAGAAGAAGGATTTGCTGAGTCCGGACCCTTTCCAGAGACCGGTTACTCGACGGCCCAAGAAGAAGACTGAAGAGACTCGTTCAAAGAGTAACGAGGACCGTACCCCCAAGAGGGAAAGGAGCAACTGATTCTGGTCTTCGATAGTTGGCTCTTGTAGTTGGAACTCCGTTTGTGGAACGGTGTGTTTGCTACTTGTGTGTTGGAACTCCGTTTGTGGAACTCCTTTTGTAGCTTATTTGTGGAACGGTTTGTTTGCTACTTGTGTGTCTATGTGGAACTCTGTTTTCTAATTAGTTGAACTCCGTTTGCTATTTGTGAAACTATATTATCTTCAAGTTTTGTTAATGTGTATGTGATGCTCAAGTTTAATTATTTAAGATCTGTGATATTGCTGTTATATTGATTTTGAAAAGAAGCAAAGAATTGAACTTGAAACAACAAAACACAGGACCCTACCGCCACGGACCCTGGCAATAGGATCAGACAGCCTACCGCCAGCCCCCCTGGCGGTAGGGTGAACCTACCGCCAGGGCCCTTTCATATTTCGTTACAGAAGGTTTGCGAGACAAAACCCAGCCACACCCTACCGTCACGGGCTCTGACGGTAGGGTCAGAGGGCCTATCGCCAGGGAATCTGGCGGTAGGGTACTTATCCACGTCAGCTCGAGCAAACGGCCGCCGTCCCCCTCCATCGCACCCTACCGCCTAACCCTACCGCCAGAGCCTCTGGCGGTAGCGAAAGGGTCAAATCCTGAATTTTTTCCATACCAGGATCAGATCCTGAATTTGTATCCTAAAAAGATCAAAACACGAAATTCGACCAACAATGGAGGATTGACCGAAGCACTGCAGCTAGTGCAGTCTATAAAGCGCACGCGCGCACACACACATTTACTCTAACGGAGTACTACTTGTGCTTGCCTTGTATTGAAAGTGAAATGACCTGATTACGAACCGATGGGCATCGGCCCTTTATATAATTTTACGATGTAGATTTATTCATTTTACTTCGTATGTAGTTTGTCGTGAAATCTCTAAAAATACATATATTTAGAAACGAAGGGAATAGATTTCTTAGCTACTATGCTACAGTTGCTCTTGCCAGTAAAACGAATTTTACTGGTACCGACATGCAGCCAAGCATGTGTCGTAGACAGGGGTGAAGTCCACACTATTTTTTAGAGTACGCCAAAGATGTATTTTAGCTGTATAGAAGGCAGAAATATATATACAAGATGAAGTTCACACTATTGTCCTTGCAATTGCTTCTAGGTGGCATTTCTTCTTGGCTAGCACACAGAGTTTCTTATATCCTCGATTGTTTGCCCAAATGCATCATGATTGATTAGCTTAATCATAGGCTTGTTCTGCAAGGTCCGCCACAACTACTATGCCACTGGGCTACTGCCCAGTCCTTGAATCTAGCCGGTGTAAATCCACATATAACCTCAAGACACAGTTCATGTTGTACTTTTTTATCTCATGTTTTATTCCCCCCACTTGCTTAGAGCAACTCTAGCAGACCCCGTAAAATGCCGACCCGCATAAGGCTTTTGTAGTTCGCGGAAAATGGTATATGTGGGCTCGCGCGGGCGCGGTTAGACTCAGACCCGCAAAACGGACACGTAAAAAAGGATATTCGGTGAATATGCTCTTTTATGGGTCGGCTATGCGGGGTCTGCTCGGGCACCGCCGCGTCGACCCGCAAACCGAAGACACCCAATTATCGAACAATAGAACACAGTTCACATGCAAATAAAAGCTTAGTTTTGTAGGACAAACGCAAAAGGGGGTCTTGCAAAAGTGACGACCGCGTCCGGCATCATCTTGATCGATCTTCACTGCACGCCACCGAGTCCATCGAGGTCATCGCAACCACCAAGTCCACCTCCGGCACTTGTTCCAACTCCGGCACCAAAATCTTCGGCTGGTACAGTGAACGCATCGGCGACATTGGTTCCAAACCCCGTTGAGAAAACATCTCCGGCACTGTAACACGCATTGGCCGACGCAAGCATTCTCCTCTTCAAGATATCTCTTCTTGCCATATCATGACATTCTCTAGTGAGGTCGTCCATGTCATTGCGGTTCAATGTCATGATCTTGTTCTCTTTGGCAAGAAACTTGGACATGGCTTTGTTTTCAGCGGCACGTGCTCTTCTCTCCTCAATGGCCGCTTTGCGCAACCCCTCGTCCTTGAGCAATTGCCATTTTTCTTGCTTCTCCCGTGCCTTCTTCTCGGCCAACTCCTTCTTTATCTCCAACATATTTGCTAACATCAACTCATTTGATTGCACCATGGCATCAAACTTGTCCCGCAGGCTTGATGCTTCTTGCTTTCTCTTCATCTTCTCCTTAGTGTTCTTGTCACCATCGGGCTTGTTCAAGTTTCTTGGGCCATCATCATCCTCATCTTCATCCATATTTGTAAGTGAACCTCTCTCCAGTGGGAATTCTTTTTTAATCAACTTCCACTTCTCGCACTCTTTGAGCAAGTCCCAACAATGCTCTAGTTTGAAGAATTTGCGTTCCGAAGCTTCCATGTCTTTGTATCTTTGTTGGGCAATTTTGTCCTACACAATTTGAACAAACTCAAATGATGCAATATGATGTGCATAACTTGGGACGTGAAAACGAACTCACATAGTCGGATTCCACGGTTCCACTTGGAGGTGCATTGCGTACTTGTTCCAAGCAAGCTGCCCAACGGCTGCAAATAGGCTTGATCACGTCCCAACGCCCTTGGAGTGACCGAAAGGTGCGTGAAGTCCCATTGCGATACTTTGCCATCATGTGGAAGTATTGATCTTCGATCCTTTGCCAATACCTCTTGGCGGTTTGAGACGTACCCGTGCAAGCATCAAGAGACACCGCACTCTAAGCCTTGATCAAGATTTGATCTTCCAAGATCGTGTACTTCTTTGATCTCTGCCTTTTTCTTGCTTGCGCTTGCTCATACGCCCCCTCATCTATCTCCTCCAATTCTTCTTCACCACCGTGATCATCCACGCCGCCCTCCATTTTATTGCAATCGAATGCAGCGAACGGGGCTTGATCGATGTCAACGGCGTTGGTGTCCAACAAGTTTACGAACTCGGCAGTGGCATTGTTTGAACCACCGCTATAGTGAGCGACAAACAAGTCACGAGCTACCGCAAATGGCGAAAAGCAAAGAAAAATGAAGGGACCGAAGAGGCATACCTATCGGCCATTTCGTCAAACACCTCGCTTGCGGTGGAAGCAGCGCCTTTGAGCGGCATCGCCGGGGAACCTCTTACCGGGGCGGAGGGAGTGGATGAAGGAGCCGACCTCTTTGTGGCCGGAATCTTCTTCCGCTTTATGCCCGAGACCTTGCCGACCATCTCCGCTGTCGGCCGGGATCGCGCAGCGGCGTTGGCACCTAGAGCGCGGGCCTTCTCGGCGGTGGCAGCCAGATTCCCACCCTGCACGACCACGTTGACCTGCCGCTTGCGGGCAGGCGTAGTGGCGCCATGGGCGACAGCGGGGCCAACATGGCCGGCGACGATAACCGCCGGAGGGGATTGAGCGTGCGCGACCTCGACGGTGACGGGGGACAGCAGGGAGTCATCCATGGCGGCGAAGAACTGCCGGGGAAGAAGCACCGGAGCGGGCGGTAGCGGGGGCAATGGTGGCGGAGGGGTGGGGAGTGGGAACAGCCACGAGGAAATGTCCCTCCCGCCAAATCTCGCTGCGGATAGGGGCCGAGCTCGGGTCGGCCTCCCGTCCCGTGAATCTAAAGGTTGGGGGAGATCTTTTGCCACGCCCCGCAAAAAAATTTACGTGTCAGATGCGTTTGCGGTGTCTGGTCTGGCAGGATTTTTTGCGCCGACCCGTATTTTGACGGTTATTATGCGAGTCGCGGCTATATGCGGGGTTTGCTAGAGATGCTCTTATATTTTTCCTTCTCCAAGCAGCACCTGCATAGCACACATTGCTTCGTGTGAACTACGAGCAGACGTAGGCGCTAGCAAATATCAACATGTTTATTCAGTTTTATGAGCCCACACGCCTGTTAATTTTTTTGTCAGTTCTTTTGAGCACTTTGCTACAATAATTTTTTACTCTCTTTTTTCACGGTTACCATTTGCAATTTCTGATGTTTAATGATGTGATGTTCTTACCAATAGATCTTCATGGGTAATGAAGTGCTCATTGTGATTCTTTATTCTGTTTTGCATCAGCCATTAGCTAAGTGCAGAAATGAAGATCAAGAAATGCGTTGCACCCTTTCTCATCTAAAAAGAAAGTTTCTAATAACATAATCTATATATTTTTATTTCAGTTTTTACCTTAGTGCATCTACCCTGGATGACAACGCACATCTTTTGCATGATTCATCCTAATTCTTCAAACAATGATTAACCGTCTTCTTTTGCCATTTCAATTAGAGAAGCTTCTTTACCCATTTCAATTAGCCAAGCCCATCTCTGATGAGGAAGTGAGTGACGCCCTCTTCCAAATCGGGCCGCTGAAGGCACCAGGGCCTGACGGCTTTTCGGCAAGGTTTTTCCAGAGGAACTGGGCGACCCTGAGGGATGATGTAATCAAGGGAGTGCAAAATTTTTTCAGCAATGAGGAGATGCCTGACGGTGTCAATGAGACTACCATCGTCCTGATCCCAAAGAGCAATAACCCCCAAAGTATCAGAGACTACTGTCCAATTAGCTTGTTTAATGTCATTTACAAAGTCATTTCTAAGGTTCTGGTTAATCGGCTACGACCGTTCCTAAATGACATCATCTCTGGAACGCAAAGTGCCTTCGTTCCAGGCAGGCTTATCACGGACAATGCGATTATTGCATTTGAATGTTTTCATAAGATTCAGCATAGTAAGAACCAAAGAGACACTCACTGTGCCTACAAGCTGGACCTTGCGAAAGCTTATGACCGTGTTGACTGGGACTTCTTGGAAGGATTGCTAATGAAGTTGGGTTTTCATGATCGCTTCACAAAGTGGGTGATGTCTTGTGTGAGATCGGTGAAATTTGCTGTCAGATGTAACGGAGAACTCTTGGAGCTTTTCCTCCCATCGAGAGGATTGAGGCAGGGGGACCCCCTAAGCCCATATTTATTCCTTTTTGTGGCTGATTGCTTATCACTCCTGCTAGCAAAGGAGGTGAACAACAATGACATAACGCCAATCAAAATTTCCCGTGGATGTCCGGGATTTCCAACTTGCTCTTCGCCGACGACAGCCTCCTGTTCTTCCAAGCTACGGCTCAGCAAGCGAGAAGAGTGAGAGAGGTGTTGTTTGAGTTCCAAAAGGCCACAGACCAACTCCTTAGCCCATCGAAATGCTCAATACTGTTCAGTGAGGCAATCATGGACCGAGACAGAGAGGAAATCAAAAGAATTTTGGGAGTGGAGTCCACCTGTTTTGAGAGCAAATATCTAGGGCTACCAACACCGGAGGGCAGAATGAAAAATGAGAACTTTCAACCAATAATGGAGAGGTTTAGGAAAAGATGCAATAACTGGAATGAGAGGTTCATGTAACAAGTAGCAAAAGAGGTTAATGTCAAAGCAGTGGCTCAGTCCTTGCCGTCTTACGTCATGGGAGTTTTCAAAATGAACCAAAGTTTCTGTGATAGTTATGAGAAATTCATCAGAGATTTTTGGTGGGGTGACAAGGATGAAAAGCGTAGGGTCCATTGGATGTCATGGGAAAATATGACTAAGCGAAAGTGTGATGGGGGGATAGGTTTCCGGGATATGCACCTGTTCAACCAGGCCTTGCTTGCAAGGCAAGGCTGGAGATTGCTTATTAAGCCTGATAGTCTTTGTGCTAGGGTACTGAAGTCGAAATACTACCCTAACGGGAATCTCCTAGACACTGTCTTCTCCTCGGATGCTTCCCCGGCGTGGAGAGGCATTGAGTTTGGGTTGGAGCTCCTAAAGAAGGGCCTTATTTGGCGAGTTGGCAATGGTAGAAGCATCCAGATCACTAGAGACCAGTGGATCCCAAGAGAGGAGGGGCTGAAGGTGGCATCGTTCATAAGGAGATCCAGACTAAGATGGGTGAACCAGCTGATTGACGCACAAACTAAGGAATGGGATGTCGCACTAGTGCGGCAAATCTTCCAACCATTCGATGCAGAGGAGATATGCAAGCTGAAAATTCCACGGACTGAGGTTGAGGACTGCGCTGCATGGCATTATGAGAAAACAAGTATATTTACGGTCAGGAGCGCCTACAAGCTTGCTCACTCCCTAAAAACAAATGGCGCAGACAGAGCAACTAGTTCCTCTCGGGCTCTGGGGGATCGTAGCATATGGGACGCGATCTAGAAGGCGAAGATACCCGAGAAGGTCAAGATTTTCGGATGGAGAGTTGCCACAAACTCGCTAGCGACAAAACATAATGCGTTCAGGAGAACGATAGCTGAGGATAGTGTCTGTGAGGTCTCCGGGAGTGGGAATGAGGATGAGCACCACGCCGTTATCGCATGCAGTAGAAGTTCAACCCTACGGCAAGAAATGAGGTCCTATTGGCAGCTGCCAAAGGAATCTGCTCTCACATACACAGGAGAGGACTGGTTACAGCTGTTGCTACTATCTCAGGGAGAAGAAACTAGGACCAAGCTAATGCTAATTCTGTGGCAAGCTTGGAGCCTTAGAAACAATGCGATTCACGTTGATGGGAAAGATATGGTGTCAGGTGCGGTGCAAGCCTTACTGCGGATACATGATGAGATTCAGATGGCAGCGAAAAAACCCTAGAGCGAAGGAGATAAATGCAGAAAGGGTCTATTCCCAACCAAACCCTGTATGCCGACCACCTCTGGAACCGGAACACAGAGAGGCCCCACACCAGGTAGCGTTAAGTTAAACACGGACGCGGCTTTCCTTGCGGACTCGGGTGAAGCATGAGGCGGGGCAGTTGCCAGAGACCATAAGGGCCACGTTTTCCTATCGTTTGGAAGGAAACTACCTTACTGCAGTTCTGTAGACGAGGCAGAAGCCACGGCTGCAGAGATGGGGTTAAGGGAATTCGCGAAGTATTTCAACGGGAATCTGATCTTAGAGACGGACTGCGCAGTCCTAGCTCGGAACCTGAATGGAAAGGAGCAGTGCAGAGCGGCTGTTTGTGCCAGTATTTCTGATATCAAAGGGCCCCTCCAGGTTTTTTTTTGCGTTCGGAAGTCAGTGCTGTCACAAGGGAGAAGAATAAGCTAGCACATGAACTGGCATCGAAGGCAAGAGCGACGGGAGATTTCCTGATCTTTGCAAACGTCCCGGATGACTTAAGAAATGTAACGAGGAATGAGTATACCCTCACCATGGTTTAGTTTTGTGTAGCCATGGTTCTAAAAAAAAATTAGAGAAGCTTGGGAGGAATACAAGATGTAATTGCAACGATCAAGAACACAAAAAGATCAAGTATTCTTTTACTTTAAAATATGAGTCCTTGCCATAATACACCACTAACAAATTGTCCGGCGACCATCCATTCTTTGGATACATCGTTGACTACCAAGACACCCACAAGCAACATCAAATATATATTACTAAGAATATCGTTCATGCTACAAATTGCTATAATTTTACCATACAATACGTATTGATACCACAAATAAATTTGAATCACTTATATATGAAATCTATCACATTGTTAATTATTATCACCTCTATATGAAGTCTACCATATTATTGATTTAAATTGGTATCGTCTTAGTTATGTGGACGTTACTCAAAGTTCACAACAAATTCCTGCCACAACGCGCGGGGTACCACCTAGTTTTAATAGAAGTGAAGCCATAGTATTATGGTACTTCGAGGAAGAAAAACTGAAGTTTGCAAATTGTGTTAACCTCAAACGTGGTTCCTTTCCTACCTCTTATTTGGGCATTCCAGTTAGTGACTCTTGGCTTCTGATGGCATGTGCCCGCTATGCTTGGTGCAAAAGGACTGGAATCTCATTTTCTTCACCTGTGTGACTATCCAATTTGTTTGCCACTCAAATTTCCCGGATTTCTTCAGAGACCTTCAAGCTTGCTCTCCCTTCAATAGACGATGGTTATGGCTGGTTCTCGGTGGGATGTCTTGGACAGTTTGGACGATCCACAGTAAGCAAGTTATTGAGAAACTAATTTTGCCTTGCTCATCCATTGCTATTTACAGACTATGTGATTTCCTAAGCAAGCAACCGGGGCGCGAAGCCCTCGACGATATATCTACTAGACTTCGCTCCCTTGCGCAACGCCTGACGCCACCGCCTCCGCCTGATCTGGACTAGGGTCCCTGCTTTTTTATGTTTGCGTGCGTGTGTGGGCTTGTTGTTCAATTGGTGCCCCCTAGCCGACTAAGTTCTCGTGTTGGTACTTGGATCGTGTACTTTGAGAACCTTGTTGCTTGGCGGTTGCTTTATCTATAAAGTAAGATGAAAACCTTTTATTTTAAATGTCTGGCAAACTACAGCCGCGTAGAATGAACCACGGCAGTGTGTCTTTACCATAGTCCCGTGTATTGAGAACTCTATGAACACTGAATAATCTCCTTTTACCCCGAAAAAAACCGGATTAAAAAAAGGAGAACCAGCAGGCTGACCCCGGCGTCCGTTGTGTCGTTTAAAATAAGTGCACTTTACCACATGTCATATGTGGTAAGCTATGTTAAAAAAAGCAACATATCAAATAAGTGCACTTTTAGGGATCTCTGTCCTGATATATGCTCAACCGTCAAAAGAAATTCAGACAGTCTTGCAAAAGAAAAAAACAGACAGACAGGTAGATTTCTCAATGAAATATATCATAAATAATGAGATAAATCTTCACAAAAAGACCCTGAGATAAATGAGATTTTTTTTAAAATAAAAATGAGACCTTTGCTACACGTACCAGCTCTAGTCGGCCATCTGACTGTGTTTCAAAGAAAAAGCAGGCGCTAGTTTCAAAAAGAAAAAAAAGAACAGGCGCGCTTTCCCGTGGTTCGTTTTCATCTTCGCTCCAGAAAAGGGAAGGAACAAGAAGGCAACCCGGCCAGAGAAGCAAAGCTAAGATACAAGACGCGTCATCCCACTACCACTTTCCCGATCTGAACTAGCCATCGCCTATTTGTACCGCGAGGAACCAAATCATTCAAACCCTAGAAATCGAATTCTCCATTCCAGACCCCTGGGAGCCGCCATGCCCCGCCACATCCGCAACGCCCGCAACCAGGAGAACGTCGTCATCGACCTTGACGGCGACGACAGCAGCGACCAAGGTGAGCGCGCGATCGACGACCAACCTGGTCCTTTTCCCTTTCCATCCGCTTGATCTGCTCATCAGGGTGGTGTTGGGCCTTGGGCGTCCCCCGTGATCTTCTCTGTTGGTCTCTGAGACTCTGATGGTGTTGCATAGAGTGGTGTATTTTTGTTCGATGGTTGGTAGGATAGGTGCAATATGGCGCTGCTCACTCCCGTCTTCTGTTCGGATTAGATTAGATTAGGTTTGCTCCTTGTTTAATTTCATGCAAACGGAGAAGGTTCGAAATAGCTCCTCAAATTATATTTCTGGGCGGATTCTATTGGTTATTTTAAACGACTGCATGCTCCATGTTTGGATTACACTATTGCTTCTTGGAAACGGACAGGAATTCCTAGGATCATTAGCCGCTTAGATAGAATTCATGGTATTAATTTGGGTGATGTCTTTTATACGACATGGATATTTAGAGGGCCTGGTCAAATATTAAAAACCTTGATTAATATCTCGCTCTGAATCAAGGTTAAAATTATATAGACCTACATATGCATAAGATTACTGAAAGTTCAGTAGATCCAATGAGCCATTTTAGTGGTTTAATCAGTTCAGATTAGTCTTTCATATCTAGAACAATGGTGATTAGATGTTCATGACTCGGTTTCGTGGTGAGATCTGGTGCTTGCATAGATTAACCATCTAGGGCATAGAGCCTTGGCGTTGTTGTTTAATGAATTTTTCACCTATAAGTAGTATGTATCTTTGTATACATAAATTTGCCAAGTTCTACCAGCATCACCACATCTAGGGGTTAGGGCAATGGAAAGGCTGCTTAGCTAGTATTCAAGCACTAATCAGTGGTGTGATCGATCAATTACCACCGTTTATAACATCTAATCACTGCTCATAATTTTGTCCTTCTGTTTCGGTAGCTTTACAAGATTTGGTAGTTATGAATTTATGTATGTGACGTAGTATGACTACCAACTCACTCGTCACTTGTGTTTAGTGGTTGTTTTCTTAATTTCAAGCTAAACTATTTTTGATGTAGTTTAACTTAAAGTTGGAGGTTTACTAATCATTGGAAATTCTTATCTCTTATCTAATTTCAATGGCCTAATTCTTCATGTCAATTGCAATACACCATTTGTTTAATATGGCTGCATATGTTTTTTAGCACAATCTAGGAGTTTACCCGATTATTAATTAATTATGGGATATGATATTTTTAGCTTTTGTATCGGTTCACTGGATACGTTTCCTAGTGCACAGGAGGATCACATTCTAGGCTGTTTAACAATCATACACTGGCATTTCTTCCACAAGGGAAATTATTTTGTCATCTAGGAAGCAAACCACTTCCTCTTGATTCATTATATCACTATTTTAGTGATCTAAATGCTCTTATATTTCTTTACTGAGGGAGTACTTTATTATATCATTGTAAACAGTAGTAACTTAGTTCACTGGTCATGAACCAGGGTTGTACCATTTTCTTTTAACAGAAAAATATTGATTTTGTAAGTGCTTGATTTACATTTTTTTTATATAATTTCCATATACATATTGTAAACATGATGACTTGTTGTTAATTGTGAAACTGTTATGTGTTGTATCTTACTTTAGTCTTACGTTCACCCCTATATGTGGCTTTTCAAGATGATTTTACTACATAGTACAAAATAGTTACACAAGAGTGTTCTTTTTTTTAATTCACGCGGTCTAACATGGCGTGTGTGCACATGCATGAGTGTTATCTCCATGTCATTTCTATTTTTCCTTGTGTAGAATGCCAAAACAAGTGCTCCCAGACAAGCAAAGGCAGAGAAGTTAAGACGCGACGGAGCTTGAAAAATGAACTACCCTCCTTTCAAGATCAACCCCCTCTAAAAAAAAGGTCAAGCCGCATTAGCAGGAGGGACAAAACAAATAAAGAGATGCTAGACACTCATATTTTTGAGTTGTGCATGGAGTATGTTCTGTCTTTGTCTTAGGTTGTTAGTTTTCATTTTCTTTTGATTGGAATGTTAATCTTATTAATCTTATAATGTACTACTACAACTCTCTATGTAGGGATGTTTGGTCATGCATGTATATTAAAAAGAAGAACGATTACGCGTACCTTAATCCGTTGTGGTTTAACATGTACAACGACTGGGATGATAAATCAAGAATCCTTAAATGGATAAAAGCTAAGAAGATATTCACAAGACGATATGTATTTGTACCTATTGTTCTTTGGTATGTTACTCACATTATGATCATGCATAATCACTTATTTGATCCACATGATACCAAATATTCACTTTGTTGACTATATATAGGGGACACTGGAGCCTTCTTGTGTTGTGCAATTTTGGCGAGACCAAGTACTTGGGTACTAAGAAGGGGCCACGCATGCTGCTACTGGATTCATTTAAAAGGGTGAAAGCGGAGAGGTTACAACCAATCATCAACAGGTTTGTTCACTTTATTTTCTCTCTCACTAAGCCATCAAAATAATTCCAAATATGATGCTATATATGTTAGCATGTTTACGTATTTTGTTGTAGCATGGTTTTGCATGTAGGCAACTCAAGATACTAAAATGAGATATGTTTTTTTATCTATATATATTGGTAGCCCAACAAGGTGTTCAGTATTTCAAAAAACATTGTGCATTAATTGTAGTTGGAGGTTGCATGGAGTGGGCATCAAAAGCGCCCTGATATATGCCTTAGTTTACGTTCACATAAATGGTTTATGTACTCATTTGCATTGTCTATAACACATAATTGTCATCATTATTCTAAATGCCCTATATTTAATAGCCCTTTATTTCCGGTGTATACCAGATTCATTGTTGATATTTTAAAATTCGAAGAGCGGGAAGAGTTAGAGCAGTTCATAAATGAAGTCCAACTTGAGTTTCCTAAGGTATGGTGTTTAACTTCTGACAGTCGAACTATTTTTCATCTTTTGGAAAAAAATATATCTATTATTATGTTCTACATTGTTGCTTCTTAATTATTTGGATTTCTGTTATGATACTTAAACAAACTTGTAGGTGCCACAACAAAGTGGAGTAGATTGTGGTATGTATGTTCTTTACTTCGTGTACTGTTTTCTCACGATCGAAAATCTGGGAGAAGATTTGAGCCATCTGGTATGTGTCACCAGCTTCAAACTTTACACAACATTCCTGTTTGTGCCTCACAAAGTCTTTTACTAATTTGTTTGTTTAACTGATGAATTTGTTCTAAGGATGCCTTGTTCGATCCGGAGGAACTGGAGAACCTAGAGGACATACGCATAGATATTCTTTCATACAAAGAGTATGCTTATCGCTATCGTCTTCATTTAGTGGTTGTTAAATCGTGATCTTATTTCCCTTGTACTCATCTGCAGGAAAATGGATGCAAAAGCTGCAGAGTAGATTGCATGTCAAGATTACTCCGATTAAACTGTACCACCTACTTGTTATTGGGTAATGGCAGATTGGTGCTGTTGATAATTAACATCATTCTATCTTCTCTTATGCTTCCTGCTCTGTGTTAACTATCAGTGTTTTTTCTCTCTTACTCATCAGGCAACATCATCTTGACCAACAAACCAGAGTTCATCTTCACCGGTGGCAAGTTTTGAGGAAATTTGAAGACTTCCAATAATAAGTTAGTAACACATTCTATGCAAACAGCCAAGACAAAGATGGCTGATAGTCCAAACAGATAGCTTCAGGACAGTCAACACCCAGTTCATCATAAAGAATTTACAATTGTTTCCATTCGTTCAAAAAATTAAGATACCAGTGTAAGTGCATTTGATGGATTTTTTTTTAAACTACATTTGATTTTTTTTTAAAAGGAGGATTACCCCCAGCCTCTGCATCTGAAAGATGCATGCGACCATATTATTAAAAAGTGGCAGCAAAAAACAAAGTCTGAAATCCAATACAGCTCGTAAACGAAGCAAAGAGAAAAATGAAAACATTCTGCATTTGATGGATTTAGTTTGCACTTCTGCATTACCAACTTATAATTGCTGCATGGAATGTGATCGATTATAACCACCATTTCCTTTCTGGATGGATTATTTATGCATTGTTGTTCTTTCATGCGTATGCATCGAGTTGGTTATGTAATCAGAAATTAGCAGTATATGCTATATAATATGTTCCGGCCGGTAACACTTCTTATTTCGGTAAGAAGTGTAAAGTAGCGACAGCGCTCCGTCTCTAGCATTCATTCAGTAGGGTAGGACAGTAGGAGCAATGGTGGACCGATCCACTACTGGGCTGCATGCCTGCATCATGCATGGTGTGTGCTGGATTAAGTTGAGATCCTCCCTCCGTGCTGCGATGTCTTCCGAAGTTCCGATTCCTCCACGTTCTTTTGTAGCTCAGCAGGATATTTACTCAAGATTGGTCATGCTGCCGCCCCACTCATATGCGCGCTCGATAGTTACACAGCTAGTAGAAGCTGAAGCTCAGTTCCATACCTGGACGTCAGTACTCAGTGCAATTGTGTTTGCCTTCGCGTCCAAGTTAGGACAACCGAAGATTACGGGTGTGAATATGTGTCACGAGAAATTTAAGACACTTCTTAACTTTTTATAGGGCCGCTGATAAGCGAATGTCAACTAGAGTAGCTTCGAGGGAAAGTGAAATCATTAGTTAAGAGATACCTCTTAGCCACTCTCACCTTTGAGTAGTGCTATACGGACGATAAAACACGGACGATTCACGCACGACAGTGAAATCCAGCCACGCATGCAGGTGTACGGGGGAGCAACGGCCACCGGATACTTAGTCGTCTACGCTTTTATCGTGTGTAGAGCAGTTTCGCTCACCTTTTCTGATGGTCTTGTTGCAGTTAGAGAGTTTTGGTGAGATTTCTCCCACGCGCACGAGAAAGGTGGGTTTATTACTGTTATTTTATATAGTTGATTATTCAAAATGATTTATCTCTCGAACCATGTGTCCAAATCACAAACCGTTTTCACCGTTTCATTCCTCGCGTCAAGATCTCTATATTGATGGATTCTGAGAAACTTTTTGGGCAAAATTCGTGCTCCAAAATTTTACTAAACCTTCATTTAAATATTCTAACTCGTGTTTCACTTTTGGGAAGCATAGTTTGTACTCCCTTCGTTTTTATTTAGTCCGCGTATTAGCTTTAGTCAAAGTCAAGCTTTGTAAAGTTTGTCAAAGTTTATAAGCAAAAATATTAACATATACAATAACAAATCCATAACATTAGATTTATTATTGAATGTACTTTCACATAATATAGATTTGTTATGGTAAATCTTTATGTTGTTTTCTATAAACTTGGTCAAACTTTACGAAGTTTGACTTCACTCAACTCTAATATGCAGAGTAAATAAAAATGGAGAGAGTACTTTTCAAGCGAGAAACATAGTTGTGCTTCACATGGAAGCACACCTGTGTTTCACTTTTCTGAAAATTACAATTGTGCCTTCGCCTGAGAAGCACAACACGCGAGAAACACATAAAAAAATCCATGGTACATTCAATAAATTTTCCATGATATATACGATGGATTTGCCATAGTGCAAAACATGAAAAATGCAAATGCATGGAAAATTGCCATGGTATTGTACAAAAAACATGCAATGCTAAATTTTCATGGTCCATGGCAATTTTGAGAGTAAAAAATATAACACAATTGTACTTGTTATTTAGTAAAAAAATTGTTATATAAAACATGGCAATTTGTTGGAAAATTTATAATCATTACATGACCATATTTAAAAAAGTTTAACTTATCACATGGCAAATAAGAGAAAAAAACATAATTCGCTAAATTTTATGGCAAGTGTGTATATGTAAAAGAAAAAAAAAGAATGAAACTCTTGGTTTTACCCCACCCCTAGGTGGCAATTAAAAAGAATGCTTTTGTTTAATTGGGTGTTATAAATGGTGGCACTCCTAGCCCAGTGGCCAGCGAGCGGCTGTGCGACCTGGCCGACGCAGGTTCGAGCCTTGGCTCGGACGACTGTTGTCTCACATTCTCCTCTTTATTAAAAATCAGTAGGGGCTTCTCCCCCTATTGGTCTAGTTTTTGTGTTTATATAGGGTTTTTTTTCGACTTAGTTTGTTTGGTAGTAGATTTTTGTAGTGACCCGACTCAGTAAGAGTCGAAGTCTCTGTGCTTACCGTGCTAGTCCCTGGATCGACTTGCTAGCACACACAGTACTCGATGAAATAACAGAAATAACATACATCTCTTTATTACATTGATAGTCCAGGAGCAATACATTTATTACAAAATAGGGCATAGAACAAATACTGCGGAAGCAAAGTAGTAAATGAGTCCAACTCCACGAGCAAGGTTGAGTGTAGAACATCGACCTATCGCACCTTAATCCTCGTCGGATATATCTGCAACGTGATAAGTTGCAGCCACATAGGTCAGTACATTGAATGTACTGGCAAGTCACATCATAAGTGTAAAGAACCTACTTGTACATGCAATTTGGCTGGTGGAAAGCTCTAAGTTTAGTTTTTTGCATAAAGCTAGTTTTTCCCTATTAGAAAAGATGTTATTCTACTACTACACATTTGCATAGGATGAGTTGGCAAACCCAACTCCATCCGTTCCCAAGTTTCATTTAAAACCCCAACTGTTTAGTTTAAGGTGAGGAGATCTCCCGGCATTTTCACTACTAGATGCTCAAGATGTCCGTAACCGGGGACACGGCTAATCGATTAGGTTGACACTCTCAGAGGTTGTGCACTTTTCCCCACAAGACTCGACCATCTCCATGATCGGAAGATCGAGACATAGTATTTCAAAAATGTTCCCCCTTAACCCACGGATAGGCCAGTACACCTACATCATTCTATATCTGCTAGCCCATCCCGGAAGGGGTCACACTAACTACTCAACTAAGCCAGAGCCCATATTGGCTTGTGGCTGCACAGATAAGCTTCTAGACATGAGAATACGATTGATCTCTTTGAGCCGGAGCGGACGGTCCACTAGTGGTGCACCACCATGGACTTCCCATGCGTGCCCCACTGTACTTCGCCACCATTCCATCAAGTTTCCGCCCAGGTAGTTCATTAATTATCTTAGGTCCTATTTACTAAATTGTCACTCATACTTTACAATGTTCACTCCCCAATCCACATCTACTTAGCGAAGCAAAACATCACACTTAACTAGCATGAATAATATTCTAGGTGCAAAACAACATAGGCCTATGGTTCAAAAAGTGATGTGAACTATAGTGCATACACTACTAGGAAAAGGGCTATAGATGGGATGGACACTAATGGCGCACTGTACATGTGGTGCGCCATTACTAAATACTAATGGCGCACCATGTGTTGGTGCGTCATTAGTGTGCAAATACTAATGGCGCACCATGTGTTGGTGCGCCATTAGTGTGCAAATACTAATGGCGCATCCCATCCCACGGTGCGCCATTAGTAAAAAAATTTGTTTTTTAATTTTTTCAAAACTACTAATGGCGCACCGTGGGAGTGGTGCGCCATTAGAAGTTTTGAAAAAAGAAGTAAAAAAATTTATAAAAATTTTGTTAGTAATGGCGCACTAGTGGACAGTGCGCTAGTAATGGCGCACTGTCCACTGGTGCGCCATTACTAAGTTTTTTTCAAAAAAATTCAAACAAAATTTCAAATTTTTTTATATGTTTTTTTCAAAACTAGTAATGGCGCACCGTGGTTGTGGTGCGCCATTACTAGTTTAACTACTAATGGCGCACCACCCCACAGTGCGCCATTACTAGTTTGCCCGGCTTCCACCGAATGCACCCCCCTGGACCGCCTTTTCGGTTTTAAAAAAATTAAAAAAAATGATAAAAATGTCAAAAAAATAAAAGAAAATAAGTTTCCCATGTGATATGTGGTCTAGTTGTTGGGAAAAATTTACAAATATAAATTTCGACTTTATTTGCAAAATATCTCTGGAAATTTGTAAAATGGGCATAACTTTTACATACAAACTCGGATTAAAAAGTTTTATATATGAAAAATCATCTACTCGAAAAGTTACACCACGTTAAACATTTTCAAAATCCCAAAACCTAACAGAAAAAAGTTACGGGGCTTTCAAGACCTAGAGGCAAAAAAAATTAAAAAAATTGGTTTTGAAATTTCTTTTTTGAATTTTTTTTGAAAAAATGATACGTAGTATGACCGGGAAGTTTGAAATATTCTTCAAAAATTTAATCATAGTCATGAACATGAACAAAGTCCTAAACATCAACAAGGTATAATATGATTGATATGCTAGATATATCAATAAGTGCCTGAGAAGTGAGGTGTTGCTGGGGTTGGATAGAACTCTGAAGTTAAGCGTGGTTGGGTTGGAGTAGTGTGAGGATGGGTGACCTTTCGGGAAGTTTGATCACGGAGTGCGATTTGACCTGAGATTAAGAAAAAACCGAAAAAAATGAATTCTTTTTTAAAAAAATTATTTTTTTAAAAAAAATCTGAAAAAAATATTTAAAAAAAAATGTTACTAATGACGCACTTCCATGTGGTGCGCCATTAGTATACCAGATACTAATGGCGCACCAGTGGTGCGCCATTGGTACAAAATACTAGTGGCGTGCTACTAATGGCGCACCGGTAGTGCGCCATTAGTAGGCAAAACCGGTGCGCGATTAGTAGGCCTTTTCCTAGTAGTGATACTATGCATACTAGTAAAATATTAATAGGCAGATTCTAGTGTGTGAAAATTATTGTGACAAAGATTTGACCTGAGATTAAGAAAAAACCGAAAAAAATGAATTCTTTTTTAAAAAATTATTTTTTAAAAAAAATCCAAAAAAATATTTGAAAAAAATGTTACTAATGACGCACTTCCATGTGGTGCGCCATTAGTATACCAGATACTAATGGCACACAAGTGGTGCGCCATTGGTACAAAATACTAGTGGCGTGCTACTAATGGCGCACCGGTAGTGCGCCATTAGTAGGCAAAACCGGTGCGCCATTAGTAGGCCTTTTCCTAGTAGTGATACTATGCATACTAGTAAAATATTAATAGGCAGATTCTAGTGTGTGAAAATTATTGTGACAAAGGTCCAGGTGATAGGGTTTGGCTACAGTGACAAAGTGCAAAAAGAATCAACTTAATCGGAGCTACGGTTTGAGAGATATGGCCATTTGAAGTTCGAATTCGAATCTGAATAAATTCAAATTTGAATCTGACAAAAGTTTGCAAAAAGTATACCACTGGATAGATCTAAACAATACGAAGAATTTGCCGCTGGTTTCATCAAGTTTGGATCTACGGTTAAAAAGTTATGGCTAATCTAAGCTCAGGGACTAATCTGTGATAAAAGAGACTAAATAGTGAAGAAAACTATCGCAACCAGGTCCCTGGCCACGTGGCGGCTCCTGGCTGGCCGAGCAGCATCCGCTGTGGAGGCTATATGGCGAACGGCCGCTAAATAAATAAAACAACAGCGGCGGCTAACAAGAGAAAAATCGACGCTCGGTTTAAATAAACCGCACGGTCTAAGGGAACCGCGGTTAACCGCGTACCTCTTCGCAAATAATAATAATAATAATAATAATAATAATAATAATAATAATAATAATAATAATAATAATAATAATAATAATAATAATAAATGTATCCAATCTAATCTGGACCGTTGGGGTCCGATCTAACGGGCGAGGGTGGGGCGGCGGCTTACAGTGGGCTGGAGGTGGTGGCCGGCGACGACGGAGACGGCGGCGCGGCGTCGGTGACGGAGGGGGCGGCGGCTGCGGTGGTCCTCGTCAACGGTGAAGAAGACGGGGAGGTGCGGCGTGTCGAGGGCGTCGCAAAGGTGGTGGCGGCGTGCGGACGGGGCGGGACGTCGACGGCGGCTCCGACGTTGATGGCGCGGCGTCTCCGACGGAACCTAGGGGCGAAAATAGTGTCAAAAGGATGCGCCTCGGCGGGCTAAGAAGTTTTACAGAAAAAAAAAGGGTCGAAGTGGTCTACGAGCGACGAAATACTCCGGCGAGTTGCGCAGCTCCGGCGAGATGCGAACGTCGACTGCGGGCGGTAGGACGGCGTGGGAAGATGCGGGACGGCGAGGATGGAAGAAGGGGTCTTGGCCTTTATATAGGCGCGGCTAGGAGCTCTACGGAGCTGCGAATAAGCCTCATCCGCGAGAGAGCCGAGCGGCGGTTGCGGGAGCGCGGCGAGGATGCTTATCCCGTGCGGTGCGGGAGGTTGGGGACGGCCTGACGAGGCGGGGCCCGCCTGGCAGTGGCAGCGACGGTAGCGAGCGAGAGGGGGCGTTGGGCGGTCGACCGGTGCGGTGGGGTTTCGGGCGCTGGGGCGCTGGCCTTGGGACAAATGGCCAGCTGGGCCGGCTGGCCTGGCGCGGCTGGCTGAGCGCGCGCGTCCCTGGGCCGAACTGGTTTCGGTCCAGGCGGGTGAGTGCGTGCGTGCGTGTGTGTTTTTTTAAACCGAACACTAAAGTGGCCATAATTAATTCAAATGAATTAATAAAAACACCACAATAAATTCTAAAATATCTATGCAATATTTAGAGCCTAATGAACATTAACTTAAGCACAGAACATTTTGAAAATATTTTCCTAATGCAATTAATGCACTTTTTGCAAATAAAATAAATACCAATAAACTCCAAAACTTCAAATAATATTCAAAATAAAATTTCCCACTCTTTTATATTTTGAGGAAGTCATCTTATCCCCTCTCATTTGTTTTTCTCGAGTGGAAAAAATATTTTTTGAATAATTCAAAAACTCCAAAATGCAAAGAAATATGATATGCATTGTATGATTTTATTAACATCCAAATTTAATAAAAATTGGGATGTTACAATTTTAGATGGCAAGCACTACGTTTTGCACAAGGCAATTTCCCATTGCATGTGTTGGCAATTCTTTTAGGGCACGACAGATTTTTTAACACATTACAGACGCAAGCGCTCATATACACGCGCATACACTCACCCTTATAAACGCATACACGCACACCCTACCCATATGAGCACCTCCGAAAGACTGAGCCGGCATATCATCTTGAAATTTACGAAGTCACCGTAGGCACCGCGTCATCGACGGTAACGTCTCCTCCCACTGAATGCACATCGCCGGAAATCCCGAAATCAATTCAGGAATAAATGTGAGCACTAGGATTTGAATCCTGGTGGGCTGGAGATACCATAATCCCTCTAACCATCCAAAACATTGAATGTAACTATGTATACCCCCATGGCCAGTATACATACATCATGGCAATGTTGAAAATATGCCCTAGAGGCGATAATAAAGTGGTTATTATTATATTTCCTTGTTCATGATAATTGTCTATTGTTCATGGTATAATTGTATTAACCGGAAACCGTAATACATGTGTGAATACATATACCACAACATGTCCCTAGTGAGCATCAAGTTGACTAGCTCGTTGATCAGTAGATGGTTGTGGTTTCCTAACCATGGACATTGGATGTTGTTGATAAAGGGATCACATCATTAGGAGAATGATGTGATGGACAAGATTCAATCCTAAGCATAGCACAAGATCACATAGTTCGTCACGTAGTTCGTTTGCTAGACTTTTCTAATGTCAAGTATCATTTCCTTAGACCATGAGATTAGGCAACTCTCAGATACCGTAGCAATGCTTTGGGTGTATCAAACATCACAACATAACTGGGTGGCTATAAAGGTGCACTACAGGTATCTCCGAAAGTGTCTGTTGGGTTGGCATGAATCAAGACTGGGATTTGTCACTCCGTATGACGGAGAGGTATCACTGGGCCCACTCGGTAATGCATCATCATAATGAGCTCAATGTGACTAAGGAGTTAGGCACGGGATCATGCGTTACGGAACGAGTAAAGAGATTTGCCAGTAACGAGATTGAACAAGGTATGGGGATACCGACGATCGAATCTCGGGCAAGTAACATATCAGTGGACAAAGGGAATTGTATACAGGATTGATTGAATCCTCGACATTGTGGTTCATCCGATCAGATCATCGTGGAACCTATGGGAGCCAATATGGGTATCCAGACCCCGCTATTGGTTATTGGCCGGAGAGGCATCTCGGTCATGTCTGCATGGTTCCCGAACCCGTAGGGTCTACACACTTAAGGTTCGGTGACGCTAGAGTTGTAATGGGAATTGTATATGGTTACCTAAAGTTGTTCGGAGTCTCGGATGAGATCCCGGACGTCACGAGGAGTTCCGGAATGGTCCGGAGGTAAAGATTTATATATGGGAAGTCCTATTTTGGCCACCGGAAATGTTCGGGATTTTTTGGTATTGTATCGAGAAGGTTCTAGAAGGTTCCGGAGTGGGGCCCACCTGCATGGGAGACCCACATGAACGTGGGTAGTGGGGGCAAGTCCCCACACCCCTGGTCAAGGCTCACCAAGATCCCCCCTTAGAAGGAATAAGATCATATCCCGAAGGGATAAGATCAAGATCCCTAAAAGAGGGGATAACATTCGGTGGGGAAGGGAAAGGATGAGATTTCTTTCCTCCCTCCTTTGACAATGCCTCAATGGACTTGGAGGGCAAGAAACCAGCCCCCTCCACCTTTATATATAGTGGGGAGGTGCATGGGAGCTTTACCCCTTGCCCCTGGCGCAACCCTCCCCCTCCAACTCCTCCTCCTCCTCCGTTGAGCGTAGCGAAGCTCTGCCGGAGAACCACGAGCTCCACCACCACGCTGTCGTGCTGCCGGAGTTCTCCCTCAACTTCTCCTCTCCTCTTGCTGGATCAAGAAGGAGGAGACGTCCTCGGGCTATACGTGTGTTGAACGCGGAGGCGCCGTCCGTTCAGCGCTTGGGTCGGATCTTCCACGATTTGAATCGCCGCGAGTACGACTTCATCAACCGCGTTCTTGTAACGCTTCCGCTTAGCGATCTTCAAGGGTATGAAGATGCATTCCCTCTCTCTCATTGCTAGTATCTCCTTGATTTATCTTGATGACACGTAGGAAAATTTTGAATTATTACTACGTTCCCCAATAGTGGCATCATGAGCTAGGTCTATGCGTAAATTCTATGCATGAGTAGAACACAAGTAGTTATGGGCGATGATTTGTTCAATTTGCTTACCGTTACTATACTATCTTGATTCGGCGGCATTGTGGGATGAAGTGGCCCGGACCGACCTTACATGTACGCTTACGTGAGACAGGTTCCACCGACTAACATGCTCTTGTTGCATAAGGTGGCTAGCGGGTGTCTGTCTCTCCCACTTTAGTCGGACCGGATTCGATGAAGAGGGTCCTTATGAAGGATAAATAGCAATTGGCATATCATCGTTGTGGCTTTTGCGTAGGTAAGAGACGTTCTTGCTAGAAACCCATAGCAGCCACGTAAAACATGCAACAACAATTAGAGGATGTCTAACTTGTTTTTGCAGGGTATGCTATGTGATGTGATATGGCCAAAAGGATGTGATGAATTATATACGTGATGTATGAGATTGATCATGTTCTTGTAATAGGAATCACGACTTGCATGTCGATGAGTATGACAACCGGCAGGAGCCATAGGAGTTGTCTTAATTTATTGTATGACCTGCGAGTCAATATAAACACCATGTAATTACTTTACTTTTTGCTAACCGTTAGCTATAGTAGTACAAGTAATAGTTGGCGAGGCAACTTCATGAAGACACGATGATGGAGATCATGATGATGGAGATCAAGGTGTCATGTCGGTGACGATGGTGATCATGTCGTGCCTCGAAGATGGATATCAAAGGCGCAAGATGATATTGGCCATATCATGTCACTTTATGATTTGCATGTGATGTTTATCCTGTTTACATCTTATTTTCTTAGAACGACGGTAGCATAAATAACATGACCCCTCACTAAAATTTCAAGAAATGTGTTCCCCCTAAGTGTGCACCGTTGCGAAGGTTCGTTGTTTCGAAGCACCACGTGATGATCGGGTGTGATAGATTCCAACGTTCGCATACAACGGGTGTAAGCCAGATTTACACATGCAAAACACTTAGGTTGACTTGACGAGCCTAGCATGTACAGACATGGCCTCGGAACACGAGAGACCGAAAGGTCGAACGTGAGTGGTATAGTAGATGTGATCAACATGGAGATGTTCACCGTTGATGACCAGTCCGTCTCACGTGATGATCAGACACGGCCTAGTCGATTCGGATCATGTATCACTTAGATGACTAGAGGGCTGTCTATCTGGGTGGGAGTTCATTAAATAATTTGATTAGATGAACTTAATTATCATGAACTTAGTCTAAAATTGTCTTTACAATCTATCTTGTAGAACCAATGGCCCACACTAATGTTGCCCTCAACTTCAACGCGTTCCTAGAGAAAACCAAGCTGAAAGACGATGGAAGTAACTACATGGACTGGGTCCGTAACTTGAGGACCATCCTCATAGCTTCCAAGAAAGCATATGTTCTTCAAGCACCGCTAGGTGACACACCCATTTTCCCAGCAACTCAAGACGTTATGAACGCCTGGCAGTCGCGTAGTGATGATTACTCCCTGGTTCAGTGCGGCATGCTTTACAACTTAGAACCGGGGCTCCAAAAGCGTTTTGAGCAACATGGAGCATATGAGATGTTCCAAGAGCTGAGAATGGTTTTCCAAGCTCATGCCCGGGTCGAGAGATATGAAGTCTCCGATAAGTTCTTCAGTTGTAGGATGGAGGAAAACAGTTATGTCGGCGAGCATATACTCAAAATGTCTGGGTTGCACAACCCCTTGTCTCAGTTGGGAGTTAATCTTCCAGATGACTCGGCCATTGACATAATCCTCCAGTCGCTTCCACCTAGCTACAAGAGCTCTGTGATGAACTTCAATATGCAAGGGATGGAAAAGTCCATTCCTGAGTTATATTCAATGCTAAAATCAGCGGAGGTGGAGATCAAAAAGGAACATCAAGTGTTGATGGTGAATAAGACCACTAGTTTCAAGAAAGGCAGGGGTAAGAAGAACTTCAAGAAGGACGGAAAGGGAGTTGTCGCGCCCAGTAAATCAGTTACCGGGAAGAAGCCAAAGAATGGACCCAAGCCTGAGACTGAGTGCTTTTATTGCAAGGGAAATGGTCATTGGAAGTGAAACTGCCCCAAGTACCTAGCGGATAAGAAGGCCAGAACACCAAAGTTATATATGATATACATGTTATTGATGTGTACCTTACCAGTGCTCGTAGTAGCTCCTGGGTATTTGATACCGGTGCGGTTGCTCACATTTGTAACTCACAACAGGAGCTGCAGAATAAGCGAAGACTGGCGAAGGACGAGGTGACGATGCACGTCGGGAATGGTTCCAAGGTCGATGTGATCGCCGTCGGCACGCTACCTCTACATCTACCTTCGGGATTAGTTTTAAACCTCAATATTTGTTATTTAGTACCAGCTTTGAGCATGAACATTGTATCTGGATCATGTTTGATGCGAGATGGCTACTCATTTTAATCCGAGAATAATGGTTGTTCTATTTATATGAGAGATATGTTTTATGGTCATGCCCGCTGGTCAATGGTTTATTTTTATTGAATCTCGAACGTGATGGTACACATATTCATAGTGTGAATGTCAAAAGATGTAATGTTGATAATGATAGTACCACATACTTGTGGCACTGCCGCCTTGGTCACATTGGTGTCAAACGCATGAAGAAACTCCATGTAGATGGACTTTTGGAGTCTCTTGATTATGAATCATTTGACAAGTGTGAACCATGCCTCCTAGGCAAGATGACCAAGACTCCGTTCTCCGAAACAATGGAGCGAGCAACCAACTTGTTGAAATTAATACATACTGATGTATGCGGTCCAATGAGCGTTGAGGCCCGCGGTGGCTATCGTTATGTTCTCACCCTCATTGATGAATTAAGTAGATATGGGTATGTCTACTTAATGAAACACAAGTCTGAGAACTTTGAAAAGTTCAAGGAATTTCAGAGCGAGGTAGAGAATCAACGTGACAGGAAAATAAAGTTCTTACGATCTGATCGTGGAGGAGAATATTTGAGTCACAAGTTTGGCACGCACTCAAGGAAATGTGGAATTGTTTCACAACTCACGCCGCCTAGAACACCTCAGCGTAATGGTGTGTCCGAACGTCGTAATCGCACTCTATTGGATATGGTGCGATCTATGATGTCTCTTACCGATCTACCGCTATCATTTTGGGGTTATGCTTTAGAGACTGCCACATTCACTTTAAATAGGGCCCCATCTAAATCCCTTGAGACGACACCGTATGAATTATGGTTTGGGAAGAAACCTAAGCCGTCGTTTTTGAAAGTTTGGGGATGCAAAGCTTATGTCAAGAAACTTCAACCTAGAAAGCTCGAACCCAAATCGAAAAAGTGTGTCTTCATAGGATACCCTAAGGAAACTATTGGGTATACCTTCTACCTTAGATCCGAAGGCAAGATCTTTGTTGCAAGAATGGATCCTTTGTGGAGAAAGAGTTTCTCTTGAAAGAAGTAAGTGGGAGGAAAGTAGAACTTGATGAGGTACCCCCTCTTGAACCGGATAGTAGCGCAACACAAAAAGATGTTTCTGTGGTGCCTGCACCAACTAGAGAGGAAGTTAATGATGATGACCATGAGACTTCAGATCAAGTTGCTACTGAAATCCGTAGGTCCACGATGATACGTTCCGCACCAGAGTGGTACGGCAACCCTATCCTGGAAATCATGTTGTTAGACAACGGTGAACCTTTGAACTATGAAGAAGCGATGGCGGGCCCGGATTCCAACAAATGGCTTGAAGCCATGAAATCCGAGATAGGATCCATGTATGAGAACAAAGTATGGACTTTGGTGGACTTCCCCGATGACCGGAAAGCCATAGAGAATAAGTGGATCTTTAATAAGAAGACTGACGTGGATGGTAATGTGACCATCTATAAGGCTCGGCTTGTCGCTAAGGGTTATCAACAAATTCAAGGAGTTGACTACGATAAGACCTTCTCACCCGTAGCGATGCTGAAGTCTGTCCGAATCATGTTAGCAATTGCCGCATTCTATGATTATGAGATCTGGCAAATGGACGTCAAAACGGCATTCCTTAACGGTTTCCTTAAGGAAGAATTGTATATGATGCAGCCAGAAGGTTTTGTCGATCCTAAGAATGCTGACAAGGTATGCAAGCTCCAGCGCTCCATCTATGGGCTGGTGCAAACATCTCGGAGTTGGAACATTCGCTTGAATGAAGTGATCAAAGTGTTTGGGTTTATTTACAAGAAAGTGAGTGGGAGCTCTACAACATTTCTCATATTATATGTGGATGACATACTATTGATGGGAAATGATATATAATTTTTGGAAAGCATAAAGGCCTACTTGAATAAGTGTTTTTCAATGAAATACCTTGGAGAAGCTGCTTACATATTAGGTATCAAGATCTATAGAGATAGATCGAAACGCATCATTGGTCTTTCACAAAGCACATACCTAGACAAGATATTGAAGAAGTTCAATATGGATTAGTACAAGAAGGGGTTCTTGCCTGTATTACAAAGTGTGAGACTGAGCACGGCTCAATGCCCGACCTTGGCAGAAGATAGAGAAAATATGAGCATCATCCCCTATGCCTCAGCCATAGGCTCTATTATGTATGCCATGTTGTGTACCAGACCTGATTTGAACCTTGCCATAAGTTTGGTAGGGAGGTACCAAAGTGATCCCGGAATGCAACACTGGACAGCGGTCAAGAATATCCTGAAGTACCTGAGAAGGACTAAGGATATGTTTCTCATTTATGGAGGTGCCGAAGAGCTCGTCGTAAAGCGTTACGTTGATGCTAGCTTTGACACAGATCCGGATGACTCCAAGTCACAAACCGGATACGTGTATATTTTGAATGATGGGGCAGTCAGCTGGTGTAGTTGCAAGCAAAGCGTCGTGGCGGCATCTACATGTGATATTTGTAAAGTACATTGGATCTGAATGTCGCAGATCCATTGACTAAACCTCTTTCACGAGCAAAACATGATCAGCACCAGAACTCTATGGGTGTTCGATTCATCACAATGTAACTAGATTATTGACTCTAGTGCAAGTGGGAGACTGTTGGAAATATGCCCTAGAGGCAATAATAAAGTGGTTATTATTATATTTCCTTGTTCATGATAATTGTCTATTGTTCATACTATAATTGTATTAACCGGAAACCGTAATACATGTGTGAATACATATACCACATGTCCCTAGTGATCCTCTAGTTTACTAGCTCGTTGATCAGTAGATGGTTGTGGTTTCCTGACCATGGATATTGGATGTCGTTGATAATGGGACCACATCAGTAGGAGATTTATGTGATGGACAAGACCCAATCCTAAGCATAGCACAAGATCGTGTAGTTCGTTTGCTAGAGCTTTTCTAATGTCAAGTACCATTTCCTTAGACCATGAGATTGTGCAACTCCCGGATACCGTAGGAATGCTTTGGGTGTATCAAACGTCACAACGTAACTGCGTGGCTATAAAGGTGCACTACAGGTATCTCCAAAAGTGTATGTTGGGTTGGCACGAATCGAGACTGGGATTTGTCACTCTGTATGGCAAAGAGGTATCTCTGGGCCCACTCGATAATGCATCATCATAATGAGCTCAATGTGACTAAGGAGTTAGCCACGGGATCATGCGTTACGGAACGAGTAAAGAGACTTGCCGATAATTGCTACCTCTTGAGCACTGCGTTCGATTTCCCCGAAGAGGAAAGGATGATGCAGCAAAGTAGCATAAGTATTTCCCTCAGTTTTTGAGAACCAAGGTATCAATCTAGTAGGAGGCTACGCGCGAGTCCCTCGTACCTACACAAAGCAAATAACTCCTCGCAACCAACGCGAATAGGGGTTGTCAATCCCTTCACGGTCACTTACGAGAGTGAGATCTGATAGAGATGATAGATTATATTTTGGTATTTTTGGTATAAAGATGCAAAGTAAAATAAAAGGCAAAGTAAAAATGCAAAGCAATAATAAAGTGATGGAAGATTAATATGATGAAGATAGACCCGGGGGCCATAGATTTCACTAGTGGCTTCTCTCAAGAGCATAAGTATTCTACGGTGGGTGAACAAATTACTGTTGATCAATTGACAGAATTGAGCATAGTTATGAGAATATCTAGGTATGATCATGTATATAGGCATCACGTCCGAGACAAGTAGACTGACTCCTGCCTGCATCTACTACTATTACTCCACTGATCGACCGCTATCCAACATGCATCTAGAGTGTTAAGTTCAAGAAAACTGAGTAACGCCTTGAGCAAGATGACATGATGTACAGGGATAAATTCATGCAATATGATAAAAACCCCATCTTGTTATCCTCGATGGCAACAATACAATACGTGCCTTGCTGCCCCTACTGTCACTGGGAAAGGACACCGCAAGATTGAACCCAAAGCTAAGCACTTCTCCCATTGCAAGAAAAACCAATCTAGTAGGCCAAACCAAACTGATAATTCGAAGAGACTTGCAAAGATAACCAATCATACATAAAATAATTCAGAGGAGATTCAAATATTGTTCATAGATAATCTTGATCATAAACCCACAATTCATCGGTCTCAACAAACACACCGCAAAAAGAAGATTACATCGAATAGATCTCCACGAGAGACGGGGAGAACATTGTATTGAGATCCAAAAAGAGAGAAGAAGCCATCTAGCTACTAACTATGGACCCGAAGGTCTGAGGTAAACTACTCACACTTCATCGGAGGGGCTATGATGATGTAGAAGCCCTCCGTGGTGGATGCCCTCTCCAGCGGAGCTCTGGAACAGGCCCAAGATGGGATCTCGTGGGTACAGAAGGTTGCGGCGGTGGAATTAGGTTTTTGGCTCCGTATCTGATCATTTGGGGGTACGTAGGTATATATAGGAGGAAGGAGTACGTCGGTGGAGCTTCGTGGGCCCCACGAGGGTGGGGGCGCGCCTGGGGGGTAGGGCGCGCCCCCCTACCTCGTGCCCACCTCCTGGCTTTCTTGACGTAGGGTCCAAGTCTCCTGGATCATATTCGGTGAGAAAATCACGTTCCCGAACGTTTCATTCCGCTTGGACTCCGTTTGATATTGCGTTTCTTCGAAACTCTAAAATAGGCAAAAAACAGCAATTCTGGGCTGGGCCTCCGGTTAATAGGTTAGTCCCAAAAATAATATAAAAGTGGAAAATAAAGCCCAATATGGTCCAAAACAGTAGATAATATAGCATGGAGCAATCAAAAATTATAGATATGTTGGAGACGTATCAGTAACGAGATTGAACAAGGTATAGGGATACCGACGATCGAATCTCGGGCGAGTAACATACCGATGGACAAAAGGAACTGTATACGGGATTGCTTGAATCCTCGACATCGTGGTTTATTCGATCAGATCATCGTGGAACATGTGGGAGCCAATATGGGTATCCTGATCCCGCTATTGGTTATTGGATGGAGAGGCATCTCCATCATGTCTGCATGGTTCCCGAACCCCTAGGGTCTACACACTTAAGGTTCGGTGACGCTAAAGTTGTAATGGGAATTGTATGTGGTTACCGAAAGTTTTTCAGAGTCTCGGATGAGATCTCGGACGTCATGAGGAGTTCCGGAATGGTTCGCTGGTAAAGATTTATATATGGGAAGTCCTATTTTGGCCACCGGAAATGTTCGGGATTTTTCGGTATTGTACCGAGAAGGTTTTAGAAGGTTCCGGAGTGGGGCCCACCTGCATGGGGAGACCCACATGAACGTGGGTAGTGGGGGCAAGGCCCCACACCCCTGGTCAAGGCACACCAAGATCCCCCCTTAGAAGGAATAAGATCATATCCCAAAGGGATAAGATCAAGATCCCTAAAAGAGGGGATAACAATCGGTGGGGAAGGGAAAGGATGTGATTTCTTTGCTCCCACCTTTGCCAACGCCCAATGGACTTGGAGGGCAAGAAACCATCCCCCCCCACCCCTATATATAGTGGGGAGGTGCATGGGAGCTTTACCACTTGCCCCTGGCGCAACCCTCCCCCTCCAACTCCTCCTCCTCGTCCGTTGAGCGTAGCGAAGCTCTGCCGGAGAACCACGAGCTCCACCACCACACCGTCGTGCTGCCGGAGTTCTCCCTCAACTTCTCCTCTCCCCTTGATGGATCAAGAAGGAGGAGACGTCCCTGGGCTATGCGTGTGTTGAACGCGGAGGCGTCGTCCGTTCGGCGCTTGCATTGGATCTTCCGCGATTTGAATCGCCGCGAGTATGACTCCATCAACCGCGTTCTTGTAACGCTTCTGCTAAGCGATCTTTAAGGGTATGAAGATGCACTCCCTCTCTCTCGTTGCTAGTATCTCCTAGATTGATCTTGGTGACACGTAGGAAAATTTTGAATTATTACTACGTTCCCCAACAGGCAAAACTATACAAATCATGATAATTATGGAAAAAGAATGTTCTCTAATTCATGGCAAAATGTACAAAAGTTGTGTACTGGTCACATGTCAACTTTAGAAAATTTACATATCTAGATCATGCAAATGAGGAAAAATGTACTTAAGACAGGGAAATTTTAAGAATTTGCTTTCAAAAAACAATGCAGTTTGTGTTTTACATAGTTTTGTTTCAGAATTTTTGTGGTTTCATAGTTTTTTATAGATGCCAAGCACAAAGGTGTTGATCATGATCTATAAAAGCAAAAAATTGTGAAGTCCACATGTTAGCAAAAAAAATTACAAAGTGTTATGATATGTGTAGTTTCCATGATGTGTTTATAGTTGCCATGGGGTATATATAGTTACATTCCATGGTAATAAAATTTTCAATGATGTAAAAAGTTGACATGGATCTATAAATTTTCCATGTGAGCAGAAAGTTTTTTGCCATGCTCTAAATTTTCCCAAGGCTAAAAACATTTCCATGGTCCAGAAATGTAATTTGCTATGGCTTTGAAGCTACATTTGACATGTGAGCATTACAAATTTGCAAAAAAGTTGTCATGTATGAGAGAACTAAAATCCTAGATTTGCCAGGTGACATTACACACAGCTCTAAAATAGTTCTCATAACCCTAGCCGCCGGCACAACTTCCCTACATTGAGGCCGCCTCGGTCTCCCTCCTCTTCCTCATCTGATGGCCTCATCGGCGGCAATAGGAGTGGGGACAGGTCCGTCGGGTTTTATTCTCCTTATGTTTTTGTTTCCCCACCGACATCAATGAGGTGGCGGCGGCGATGGCGTGTTGGAATAAGGTCTCTCTGGTCCTTCCCTACCTTAATAACATCTGATTTGGTGCCGACGAAGGGCCTGTGAGAGTTTGTGTCTGCAGATTTGTTGGTTCCCTTCATATCTTGGCAATTGGTGTGTCTTTCAAGTAGAGTTATTGGTTGGTTATTGATGTGGTGACTTCGATATCTTCTTTCGTATTTTATTGTGGCATGATGGTTTCTCCAACACTCTTAGCCAGTGGTGATGGATCACAAGCCTGTACTTTATGGGGTGATGCTCCGACAGATATGTTGCTTCAACGATATACAATTCTCATCTCAAGGGACGAGTGGTTATTCTTCAAAGCCTGGTGTCGGTGTCCCGGTTTAGGGGCACTCATCATGGCATTTTTCGGCCTGGTGGGCTGGGGTGAGAAACCTTAAGTCAATTCAACCCTATGCCACACTGGGCGGCCCATGGTGAGATACATGAAGATTCCAAGAGACTCCCCTTCACCGATGCGTCATTATGATCCTCCACTCTCACTTGAATAAACTTAAGGTGTGAGGCCTCTAAGGAGCGCAAGAAAGGATTGGAAAAAAGAGACAAAGCTGAGAGTCGAGAGACCTTGAGAGGCTCAAAATGACAACAAAGCAGGTGTTTCGAGGCGACACTTCCTCAAATGGTCCTAACTGTTGGTGGAAACACTTCCTTTGCTAGGAGAAATGGATTGTCGAGGCATCATTACGTTAAGTGATCCTAGTCACTAGTGAAGACATTTGTCCCATCGCCTCTCTTAACATAACATTGTGTCATGCTCCATGAGACGACTGTCGGTGTCAAAACCGGCGGATCTCGGGTAGGGGGTCCCGAACTGTGCGTCTAGGTCGGATGGTAACAGGAGATAAGGGACACGAATTTACCCAGGTTCGGGCCCTCTCGATGGAGGTAAAACCCCACTCCTTCTTGATTAATATTGATGATATGGGTAGTACAAGAGTAGATCTACCACGAGATCAAGGAGGCTAAACCCTAGAAGCTAGCCTATGGTATGATTGTTGTGTATGGAGTTGATTGTCCTACGGACTACAACCCTTCGGTTTATATAGACACCGGATAGGGTTAGGGTTACACGGAGTCGGTTACAATGGTAGGAGATCTTGAATATCCGCACCGCCTAGCTTGCCTTCCACGCCAAGGAAAGTTCCATCCGGACACGGGACGAAGTCTTCAATCTTGTATCTTCATAGTCCAGGAGTCTGGCGAAGGTATAGTCCGGCTACCCGAACACCCCCTAATCCAGGACTCCCTCAGTAGCCCCTGAACCAGGCTTCAATGACGATGAGTCCGGTGCGCAGATTGTCTTTGGCATTGCAAGGCGGGTTCCTCCTCCAAGTCCTTCATAGAAGATTTATAAACACCAAGAATAGTGTCCGGCTCTGCAAAACAAGTTTCCACATATTGCCATAGAGATAATAATATCAACACAAATCAAATCTGCTGACGTATTCCGCAGTGCATCATCACACTACGGCCAAGTCCTTTTACTCGAATCGTTTTTACTTTTCCACCTCAGCACGTTTTGCGAGACAGTTTCCTTGGCATGTCTTGTCAAAGCAGAGATCGTGTGCCCTTTTTACGGGATTCTCATCAATACGGACGTGGGTAACCCAATCGTGCCCGTTAGCATGTTTCCTCGATTTAAGGCGAGTCCCAAACGGTTACGGGGAGGGCTCTTGGTATTTGACCTCTTATAAAGAGACCAAGGCCTTACTCCCTTTTTCTTCAATCTCAAGCAAGTTCGCCCGTCGCCTCGAGTTCCAACACCCTAGGCTCCAGGTTCCAGGTGCTTCGGACCTTCGACAATGTCCGGTTCTGACCTTCAAGGCCGATGGGCGCCCTCCTCCGTCACGGAGGAGGACGTACTAAAGTTGAGGGAGGCTAAGTTCCAGACTGGCGAAATTTCGCATAGGCTGCCTGCTCAAGGGCAGGTTATTCCCAGTCCCCAGCCTGGTGAGAGCGTGATGTTCATATCTCACTTCCTTCGGGGGTTAGGCTTCCCAATGGATCCCTTTGTGAGGGGGCTGCTGTTCTATTATGGGCTGGAATTTCACGACTTAGCTCCGGATTCCATCCTCCATATTTCCTCATTCATCGTCATGTGTGAAGCGTTCCTCCAGGTTACCCCTCACTTCGGATTGTGGCTCAAGACTTTTAAAGTGGAGCCGAAGATGATCGACGGACGGCACGCAGAGTGAGGAGGCGCTGTCATAAGCAAAAATGCCGATGCTCCATGGCCCGAGGGCTCTTTTCAACAGGAGCTAGGCTTGTGGCAACGGGAGTGGTTTTATATCACCGCTCCTCGGGGCTCCAAGTGGGTGGCGCCTCCTGCCTTTCGCTCGGGTCCCCCACCACGGCTAGCGTCATGGGTCAACAGAGGGTTAGATTGGGGTTTACCCAAAGACGTACCTCTGTTGCAGGGCCGTATTAAGGGTCTCTTGGAAGGAGACCTCATCCTGGTCAAGGTGATGCAGGTCATGTTGATTCGCCGAATATTTCCCGGCAAACATCGCTCCCTTCGCCTATGGGAGTTCAATCCAGAGGGGCCACGAGCTCTCCAGAATTTCATGGGCGCAACGCCCGTGGAGATGTATAAACTGTTCTTCGGATCGCAAGAAGCGTGTCCGGATTTAACCGAGGATGCAGGCCTAAGCTGCAATCGCCCGGATACTCAAGTAAGTAACCTTGTGCCCGGACCTTCTATCTGTATGATAATCTTGCCCCTAAAAGAGCCGTCCTTTTAAGAAGGAATGGATAGCGAAGGCGAAGCTGATTAGGTGTCCGGCCCCCTTCCCGAAACCAGGCCAGATCCTGTGCTTGTCAGGATGTTGAAAATAATGCCTTTGGTGGGAAGTAAGGGGGAGGACAAGGAAACTACGGCCTCCTCGAAGGAGGCTGTTCTGAGGGGAGGAGTCGACGATTCCTCTCTCAAGGAGAAGAAGAGAGCCGCCTCTGACGACCCGGAGACCACAGCCTCGAAACAGGGGAAAAAATCCTCGTCAGAGGGTCCGGCGCCGGGGACTTCCTCGGCCGAACTGCGCCCCCAAAGGGATCAGCCCTCCAGCGAGCCGTAAGTAGAGAAAGATTTTCCTTTTGAGGGATGAGAGAAATCCTTGATTTTATATCAGAGAAGATTAACCGAAATTTTACCTTGTAGCTCGGACCTCAGCCCTTCCCAGCGGAGCTCATCTTCGGGGGATCTCCTTCCGGAGATGATGGAGAGCGGGACGCCTCCCCCTGCCGTGCCGCCTAGCGAGGCGGGCGACCCTGAGGTGTCGTCGCGGAGGGTTTCTCCGAGTCCGGCAGGGGCGGAAGATGGCTATGCGGCCCCCCGAGGTACTCCGGCGCCGTATGGTGCTCGGCCGGAGGAGTTAAAGATTCTGCTGGGGCGAGTTTCTATCTCGAAGGAACACCGTGCGTTGATGGGCGCGGTGATTGAAAGGGTCTCATCCGCAGAGAGCGGATTGCATGAAGCCATCAAAAGTTCACTGACGGGTTTTGAGGTACGTTAGATAATGTACACTTTTATCAGTTGCGCATAAATAAGATGCGCCCTGTGTAGATAGTAGCCCCTGAGACTCTACGCGTCGTCAAGGAATGACGACACGCTGAGGATCATAGTCCCAGGTCTAAGATGTCGCCTTTGAATGTAGGCGGCAGGGTGTCCGGAATCAAGTCGAACTAATGATTTTGCCGTACTAAAGCGGCAACTGGACGTTGCCGATGCCGACATCGCGCTTGTCAACAAGCGACTTGATGAGGCTCAAGGTATGTAATTCCTCAGGCGGCATTTAGGTAAGAAAGGTTTAATGCCAGTGTCTTACGGTGTATGTGCTTGACGCAGATGGTGCGGCCGCCGTGGAGAGTCTTAGGGCAGAACTTGCCCGAGCTAAAGAACAAGCCAAAAAAAGTGATGCGGATGCCCGGGAAGCCTTTGAAGAGTTGAGAGCCGAAAAGGCTGCTCATTGCTGAAGCAAGGAAGAGATGGCCGAGATGGCCGAAAAGTTAAAGAGCGCTGCAGACCATTGCAGACTTCTTGAGAAAGAAGACCAGGCCAAACAGGCGGACCTAGAGAAGGCCATTGCCGATGCCAAGGATGCCCGCTCTGCGATGAGAGCTGCGAAGGAGGAACTGCGTCAAGCCGAACAAATTGTGTCTGGAAAGCCCTTTATGTTGCGAAGGAAATTTTGTGATCCGAAGTTTGCTCCTTTGGACCGGATGTGGAGTGTGGAGGATACCTATATGGATTTGGCAGCGAGTGTTGCTGATGCGATCGAACACTTTCAAGATAAAGAAGATCGCGAAGTGGAAAAGCTTTTCTGGTCGCAGTTTCACAATCCAGAGCGTCCACTTGCAGTGGACGATCGTTTGGCTCAATGGGCCGAACTGAATAGGTTGTCCGGACTCGTCATGTAGTATGTCATGAATCATCTGTGGCCGAGGAGATCGAAGCCGAAGAGTTATTTCAGCTTGGTGCAGCAATTCCTTGACGCGGTGCCGCGCATTAATGCAATGAAGAGGTCAGCATGTATAGAGGGCGCAAGGATGGCTCTTGCCCGTGTCAAGACATACTGGGCCGAGATGGAGATCACCATTGTTGCGTCCCGAGATTCGGGAAAAAACCGAGTGTCCTCCGAGCACTATTTTCAGGAAGCCCTTGAAGGCGCTCGTGTAATAGAGACGCAGTGCTCGAAAGATCCTATGATATTATAGCATATGTAATGATAGATTAATGTTTTGGTAAATTGTAGTGGCCTTTTTATACTTGTACCTTCAAGTATTGGGAACACCTCCTGTGCGGCCGTTTTAAGATATACAAAATCTGAAAGATGGCAGTCGTTGGCTTCAGCCCCCACGCACATAGTGTGGGGGTGCTCGCAGAAGACGCATTTTCACACTTAACCCAACGTCTTGGTCCTACAAAGCAGGTGATAGCGCAGCGGGCCAGGCAACCGGACTATAATGCTTTAACACTTTCACTTAGCCATAGGAGCTTGATAGTGGGACTATTTAAGTAGCCCATTAGTGGCGACTGCGCTCGCCCGAGTTCGGGGCGCGTATATGCCTGACCGGGAAGCGGCCCTTCGTTAAAGCGGAGGAATCTGATAGATTCCGATAGGTCATCGAGTGGCTGACCAGTCTCACGCTACATCATGACAGTCAGTTTTCGGCTTTCTCTACTGAGGTGCTCGCCGGCCGAACCGGGGCACAATCGCAGTAGTTCTCCTGGTGCTACCTTAGCCGATAGAGCGGAACGTAAAGTAGCCGAACTCAGGAGCCGGGCAACCCAACATTTGACCAAAGACATGATTCGGAGCTGATGCATATAATGCCAAAACTCGCGACGCCGAACACTCCCTAAGGTGTTGGTCTTTATAGGTGCGGGCAAAACAGCACTCCTTATTAAAAAGCCCCTAATGTCCAGGTACGCGCAAAAATTCTGACGTGGCCACATGCCAAGACGCCAGCCTCCTCCTTGGTTATATCGGAAAGAACCAGGGGATGTGTAGCAACAAGAGACAGTTAAAAAGGTTTACGTAGGGTCTTAATCTAAAAAGAATCCTTTAGGACGGGTCCCTACTGCATGTCTGCGCCTGTGTCTCCGTTGTGCCGTATCCTGGACGGGCGTCGCACGACGTTCATCTGTAAGAGAGAGGAACTAAGTTGAAAAACAGGTCGTGCCGAACAAAAGTTTGAAATAAACAAAGCATAAAATAAAATATATAGGGTTGAGCTTTATCGTCTCTGCATGTAGCCCCTAGTTCGGGGGTATATGGCCACTAAGCCTGTATTAATGATAATTTTGTGCCGAACTCGTCTATCCGCGTTCGTGGTCTTTTAATGACCTATTTCAAAGTTGTTTGGCTGGTGAGGCCATTTTACCGTGGGGCTGACGAGGTGGCCGCACAGTCCTCCGCTTGGAGGAGGCGCACTTTAGTGCTTCCCCTTTAAAGAGATGATGCCTCGTGGACCGGGCATCTTAAGCGTGAGGGATGCATAATGTGGTATCGCGTTAAAGCGAGCGAAAGCTTCGCGTCCCAGTAGTGCTTGATAGCGACTTGAGAACGGGACGATATGGAAGGTCAGCTTTTCGCAGCGAAAGTTATCGGCAGAGCCGAATATAACTTCGAGCCGGAGAAAACCCATACAATGGGTGTCCGGACTAGGTGTTACCCCTTGGAAGGAGGTTTTGCTGCGGCAGATTCTTGCTTGGTTTATCCCCATGTCATGGATTGTATCCTGATATATCAGGTTTAGTCCACTGCCGCCGTCCATAAGGACATTTGAAAACTGGAGCCCGCCAATGATTAGGTCGAGTATCAAGGCAGTCCAGCCTTCATCCTTGATACTTCTAGAATAATCTAGCTGATCGAAGATGATTGGTTTTGACAACCAGTGGCGGGACCCTTTGGGGATAGGTCGTGTGATGCGTGCCTTTATGGACACCGCATGTTTTGTTATGTGAAGTAAGTTCACTATTTTTACTTCTTGTGGGAAGTTCTTTTGTTTCCTGGTGCCCTGCTTTTGGGGTTCGTCCTTGTCTTCGCTTCGTGTGTCGAGCCCCTTGTGTTCGGCATTGAGTCTGCCGGATTGTTTGAAAACCCAACAATTTCTATGGGTATGGTTGGCGGGCTTCCCGGGAGTACTGTGAATCTGACATATCCCGTCCAAGATTTTATTTAAATTGGATGGATCATCCCTATTATCCTGGAGGGGCGGTTTTGTCTGATTTTTTCGTGAGCCTTTGAATCTGGCATTAACTGCCGTGCACTTTGGACTTATTTCCTTAGTCCGGCGACGGTCTTTGTTGCGTCGCGGTTTTCCGTTTCCATCCCGAATTTTGGATGTACTTGGGTTGCTGGGGCTGCATCTTGCTAGCCAGCTGTCCTCTCCTGCACAAAAGCGGGTCATGAGGCTTGTTAGTGCGGCCATTGTTCTTGGCTTTTCTTGGCCGAGGTGTCTGGCGAGCCATTCGTCTCAGACGTTGTGCCTGAAGGCTGCTAAGGCTTCAGTGTCCGGACAGTCGGCTATCTGATTCTTTTTAGTGAGGAATCTATTCCAGAACTGCCGAGCTGATTCTCCGGGCTGTTGAGTTATGTGACTAAGATCGTCTGTATCCAGAGGACGGACATAGGTCCCTTGAAAATTTGCTCGGAAAGCATCCTCGAGCTCTTCCCAACTTCCAATTGTGTTTTCGGGAAGGCTTTTAAGCCAATGTCGGGCTGGCCCTTTAAGCTTAAGGGGTAAGTATTTGATGGCGTGAAGATCATCTCCTCTGGCCATATGTATATGGAGGATATAATCCTTGATCCAGACTCCAGGGTCTGTTGTTCCATCATATGCCTCTATGTTTACGGGTTTGAATCCCTCTGGAAACTCATAGTCCAGAACCTCATCGGTGAAACATAGGGGGTGTGCGGCGCCCCTGTATTTGGGTGTGCCGGATTCTGATGATGGCTTTACTGTATTGCTTACGAAAGCTTGATTTCTTGGCCCATAAATGGACCTAACTGGGCCATGGTGCGAATCCTTAAGTGGGTCGCATGCCGATTTAAGTGCGGCGCCACTTGCCACTTTTTGGGGTCGTCTATCCGACCGTGTGGCTTTCTTATTTTTTGAATGTGAGGGCTCTAGGGCCTCTTCGTCGAATTCAGGCAGTAGCTTTCTTTTCGGATAGCTTTGAGTGCGGCGACCTTCGCCGTATGTATCTGCGGTGTTGATTACTTTACTCCATCTAATCCGGAGTGCATCTTCCGCTGTTTTTAGCTTCCGCTTCTGCTTCTTCAGACTGCGTGCAGTTGCAACGAGCCTTTTGTGGAGACTCCTTTGCTCCATCGATTTGTTCGGCGTAATGTCATCCGGAATGCCTTTTTCGCCGGGGGAGAGATGTTTGGTTTCTCTATCCATGTTGCCCTGTTCGGGCGGTAGCTCTGAGGCCTGCTCGTCGTCTACTGACTCGTCCTGCTCTATGGTTGGGTTTTTGTCGAGGCGGGGCTTGGGTCGGCATTTATGCCGATGCTTTGATTGCTTTCCGGGGGGTCGATCTCCCGTTCTATCCCCTTTTTCCTCGTTGTTACTTCCCTTAGGGGTATCCACCATGTACACATCGTGAGATGGGGTGGCTGTCCAGTGCCCTATGGGCGCTGATTCATCGATTTCTTCTGCATCGTCATCCATGCTGTCGATGTCTGCGGAGTCGCAGTTGAGCACGTTGTTTAAATTGTCGACGGTGGCTACAAAGTGGGTGGTGGGTGGGTTTTGAATTTCTTCGTTGTTCGTATCCCAACCTTGCTGACTGTAGTCCGGCCAGGGCTCTCCTGATAAAGAGAGAGACTTGAGAGAATTCAGGATATCACCGAAAGGCGAGTGCCGAAAGATGTCCGCGGCGGTGAACTCCGTTACCGGCGCCCAATCAGATTCGATTGGCAGGGACGCGGGGGGTTCGGAGTCCGGAGAAGAGTCCGGATCCTCAGAGTCATGAGTCACGTGGAGTGCGGGGCTGGTGTTTGGCTCAATCGCCTTTGAGATCAAAGCCCCCGAGGTGACGTCCAACCGCTCATCCTCGATCGACGCTACAGGCTCCGAGTTAAAGGTCAGAACCGGTGCGTGTGCGGCCTCCAGGAAACCGTTCGGAGGCAGAGCTAGATCATGCCCCTCGAGATAGTGCGGCGCGCTTGGCCGTGGCTTGAACCCGTCGAAGATCAAGTCTTCGCGGATATCAGCCGTGTAGTTTAAGCTTCCAAACCTGACTTGATGGCCAGGGGCGTAGCTTTCGATCTGCTCCAGGTGGCCAAGCGAATTGGCCTGCAGAGCGAAGCCGCTGAAGACGAAGATCTGTCTGGGTAGAAAAGTCTCACCCTGGACCTCATCGTTGTTGATGATCAAAGGAGCCATCGGGCCTAAAGGCGACGACACAGAGGAACTCTCAATGAAAGCACCAATGTCGGTGTCAAAACCGGCAGATCTCGGGTAGGGGGTCCCGAACTGTGCGTCTAGGTCGGATGGTAACAGGAGATAAGGAACACAAAGTTTACCCAGGTTCGGGCCCTCTCGATGGAGGTAAAACCCTACTCTTGCTTGATTAATATTGATGATATGGGTAGTACAAGAGTAGATCTACCACGAGATCAAGGAGGCTAAACCCTAGAAGCTAGCCTATGGTATGATTGTTGTGTATGGAGTTCATTGTCCTACGGACTACAACCCTCCGGTGTATATAGACACCGGATAGGGTTAGGGTTACACGGAGTCGGTTACAATGGTAGGATGTCGGGTGGTTGGTGCGACATATGCCAACGGGTGGCTTATCTGTGTGGGAGCCAGTAAGACGTCGCCGGTACCTGGAAGCGGGATAAGGCGAAGACATGCACGCCGACGAATCTTACCCAGCTTCGGGGCTCTCCGTGGAGATAACACCCCTACTGCTGCTCTGCGGGGTCTCCGCATGATCACTCGATGAACAAGTAGCTACAAGGTGCTCCTCGAGCTGTGTGGCGAGAGGAAGAAGAAGGGCAAGGCTAGCTCTACTCTTCTCTCTATGTCTTTTGTAACCTAGATGAGATCAACCCTTTGCATGGGTGCCCCGGGGGGTTTATATGGGCCTACCCCTCGGGGGTACAATGGTAATCCGGCTGGGAGCGGGTCCCAGCCGTCAGTGTCTACGCTCGCCGGCTTCTGCGCCGGCTGCTGGGGCCCACCGGCTGGTGGGCCCCGCCGGCTACTGGCATCTTGGTCGACAGGCAGGCCCTACTGCCCAGGGCCCTGTCGGCGGCCGATTACTGTTGCCTCAATCCTGATGATGAGGGCTTTATCGAGGTACGCGTGGCTACAGCGCCGCCGCCTGGTGGGCGATCGCTGTAGCCTCACGTCGTCTTGTCTTCTTAACGGGGCGCCTCCTTTGAGGGAAGGAGCAAGCCGGCTTTGGGAAAGCCGGCCATGTCTTGGGCCGACTGGGGGAGGCCTGGCCGCCTTCGGGTGTCTCTCTGTCCAAAGGGGCCCACCGCCCGTGGGCTGCGCTGAGAGCCCGCCGTGGATGGCGCCATAGTCATCATGGCAACAGTGCCGCGTCGGACGGGTCAGGGCTACCCCGTACGGCGCACTGTACCAGGCGTGCTCCGGGTTTCGGGGGTGGAAGGCTTTACTGTAGCCACGCCCCGTCCCATCGCCGTTATGTGGTTGCGGGCCTCGAGGGCACGATCTTGACCGCGTCGTGGGAGCCAGCCCTCCCGCGGCTTTCTTCATGTAGGTAAAGGCCGCCGCCTTCCGACAGTCGGCCTGAGAGGCAGCCGGCATGGGGAAGGCGGCCCCACGTCTTGGTTTCTTGGAGGCCGAATCGGCTCGTAATTTTTTCTGAAGTGCCAAGGGGGGCCGGCTAGGGTACCCGTGGTCATTTACCCCGACAGTAGTCCCCGAAGCTGGTCGCGCTTCGAGGTCGGCAAGGGGAACGAGAAGCTCGGTCAACTTCCTATCTTGAGGAGCCGGCAGCTGGGAGCCGGCTCTGCTTGTACGCGCCGCCTTGGACGGGCGCCGTGGTCTCGTCAACGGGAGTGCGGGCCAACCGCGCGCTGACCGCGCGCCTCCCCGCGTGTCACGCGGCAGCAAAGGCCTGCCATGGCGCGTGCGCGACGGGACGTCGCCGCAGGCCCGGGCCCGCCACGCCTGGCCTCAGCCCAGACGCGGATCTTCTGCGGCCCAGGGTGGACGGTTTGCCTTCCCGTGGCGGTTTCGCCACACCGTCAAGGCGCAGTAATTGCGGGACGTGGGGGAGTGGGCGCAGTTAATCCCACGTCCCCCACACCACGCCTCCTCGGCTCCGCCGCGAGGGTCTATAAGTAGGGGGAGGAGAGGGAGCGGCAAAGGCTCACACGCCCTCCCCCGCTCCACCCCTCCTCGTCTTCTTCTTGCTCTCTTCGCCGCCGCAGGGCCTCTTCGCCGTGCCGTTCCGCCGTAGCGGGGTCGCACGCGCCCTCGCCGCCACCGCATCTTGCTCTTGGCCGCGCCGCTCCAATGGCGCTGTCGAGCTCGTGGGACGGCTCCAACGTCCTCGATGAGCACATAGAGTTCCTCCGCCGGACGCGGCATCTGCCTGGCGAGAACTACGTGCGGGTCCGGCGCGCGTCGGAGAAGGAGATCTCGCCGGCACCGGAGGAGGGCGAGCAGGTGATCTTCCGCTCGCACTGCATACGCGGCTTCGGCCTCCCGACGAGCGGATTCCTCCGCTCGTTCCTTGAGTTTTACCACCTTCAGCCGCATCACCTCACCCCCAACGCCGTGATGCTACAGTCGGCCTTCATCACCCTCTGCGAGGGCTTCCTTGGCGTCCTCCCCACCATAGAGCTCTGGGGAGAGTTCTTTCAGAGCAAACTCGGCACCGTCGTCACGGGCGTGCCTGCCCCATGCGGAGCTTACATCGCCATGAGGCGGACAGGTGAGAACAATCCGTTCCCATCCATCCCGCTGATCCAGTCGGTGAAGCTCTGACAGAAGTCCTACTTCTACATGAGAAACGTCGCCCCGCAAGGCGACTTTGTCAATCTGTCGGCTTACGTAGCCGGCCCGCCGGCTTCGAGGCCGGCCTCATGGAGCTACCGGGCCCGGACGCTGTCCCAGGCCGGGAACGCCGCCGTCGCCCGCCTCCGGGTGATGGTCCAGTCGGAGGGCCTGGTCGGAGCCGATCTGGTGGCCGCCTTCGTGGAGCGCCGGGTACTCCCGCTCCAAGGTCGTCCGCACATGATCTGCCAGATGAGCGACCGCTTTGACCCATGCCGGCTGAGCACCAAGGAGAAGCCTCATGCCGAGGTGTCCTACCTGGTGAACTATATCGCCAACTGCAAGCTCGCCGAGGATTGGCGATTCGGCAAGGAGCCGTACTCTCGCGCCAACCCTCCGCCTGTCGTAAGTATTTCCTCTTTCCTTTCTTTTGTGTTGCCGGCTTCGATATGACCGGCCTCTGATTCGCCGGCTTGTTTTCCGCAGAATCCTCTACTTCCGCCGGCGGCGGGGGCAGAGCGCCCGTTCCACCCCGACCGCACGGTAGATGACGTCGACGATCCGGACCTCGGAGCGGCCGCCATGAAGGACGCCGCCGAGGGGAAAGGCGGCGAGGCGGGCTGCGCCGGGCTCGGAGCCGGCCTCCAGGACTGGGCGGACGATGACGAGGTCGAAACCGTCCCGCATCGCCAGCCGGCGCCGGATCCTCAAGGCGCGGGCTCTTCTGCCGCGCCGGCCGCCCGTGGCGCCGCACCGAAGCGCCCGGCTGCGTCGACCTACTTCGGCAGCCGGCCGAAGAAGCCCAGAGGCACCGCCGCGGCAACCAAGCGGGATGAGGCGGTCGCGAAGGCGGCCCGCTTCCAGAAGGTCGTGAAGCGGCCGAGGCGGTTTCGGCGTAAGTGTTAATCATCTTGTACTCTTGTCGTGTTCTTGGATTGGAGTTCTTCTAAATTCTTTCTTGGTTGGCCGGCCAGGGCGCCGCTTTCCCTTGAACGGGGCCCTGCCGCTTCCGTGATTGGATCAGCCGGTGGGTCTTCGAGCTCCCGCCGCGTGGACCCCGCGCCGACCTCATGGAAGCTACGGCGCGGAACGTGCGGGAGGCGCTGGAGGAGCGGGAGGCGTCGGAGCGGAGGGCCGCCCAGGCGGCGAAGGAGCAGGCCGACACGGCGGCCAAGGCCCAGGCGGAGGCGACAGCCGCGGAGAGGAAGGCGGAGGCCTCGCGCAACCGGCCTCCGCAGCTCGTCATCCCCCTCCGGAGTGTGGCTCCCAACACCCCTGTGCCTCCGTCTGAGGAAGCCGACCGCGGCCAGGCGGCGGCGGAGCGGAGGGAGGATGATGTGGTCGTCTTCGAGGAGGTGCCGCGGACGGCGCCGACTGGAGCGGGCCAGGGTGGCTAGCCGGCTGTGGCGCCGGTGCAGCCGGTCGGGAGCGAGCCGGCAGCAGGAGCCGGCCTGGCGGTGCAGCCGTCATCGCGCCGGCGCGCGGGGGAAGCTACCTTCGTGCGGAGCCAGACAGAGCTGCGACCGCCAGTCAGACGACGGAGGCCTTGGAGGCGGCCAGCTCCAGCACGTCCGAGTGGGCGCCCAATGAGGAGACGGGCGAACTGAACGCGTCGGCCCAGGAGGTCCGGAGCCGGCTTCAGGCTCATGCCACCGCGCTGCAGCGCTATACTCGCGATTTCCTTGCGACGCGGGCCGTCGTTCGGGTGAGTCTTCTTGCCTTGGCTGCTTTTCCTTTTTGATTTCTTCTATGGGGGCGCGTCAGCGCACCCACTGGGTGTAGTCCCCGAGTTCCGAGTCGGCTGCTGAGCAGGCGGCTCGGAACTTACTAGGTCCTGATAGTTATCTTATTCTTGCATCCTGTCTGATCTTCCAGGAGTACCATAACCGGTGTGCTGCCGCCTTCGACTCCCAGGCTCGGGAGCTGCGCCAGAAGAGCGAGGATCTGACCAACACCCGGAGTGCGTGCTCCGTTTTCTTTATATCCTGTGGGGGCGCGTCAGCGCACCCACTGGATGTATTCCCCAAGATCCGGGCTGACTGCTGAGCAATCAGGTCGGATCTTCCCCGACGACTTCTTCCTTATTGCTTCTTCCTTCGTCTTCACGCTTGCAGGGGCCAACGCCGACTTGAGGGAGCAGCTCGGCGGGGCCCAGACCGCCCTTCGCGCCAAGGAGGGCGAGCTCAATGCGTTAGTCCAGGAGCGCGACCGCCTAGCCAAGAAGTTGGCCGACCAGGAGGAGAGCCACAAGGCGGCCCTGAAGGAGGCGCGAGATAGCGAGGCCGCCCTCAAAGCCGAGTTTGAGACCGAAGCGGCGAGCTGGGCTGAGGCGAAGCAAGCGCTGAGCGAGGGTTACAGCCGGATCGAGGATCTGATCGACGGTAAGCCGCCTCCCTTACTCCTTGCTCGCCCCCTTGCCCTCTGATTCGTCTTCTGATTTGTGCTGCTTTTGTTCTCTGCGCAGACTACTTCCCCCACCACTCCGTTGCGGCCTCCCAGGCCATCGAGGCCTACCGCGAGGCACGCCGTCAGGCGGGAGTTGAGATCGCGTCGGACGCGAGCCGGACACTTGAGAAGCAGCTCCTGGCGATCCAAGCCCGGCTGCAGCTGGCACACCGCATGCTCCGCCGCCTCTAGCGCGCCGGAGCGCAGGTGCTGGCCGCCCTCTGGCCAGGCGAGGCGATTCCCCGCACCCTGAGCCGGACTGCCGACTGGCTGGAGGTGGCAGTCGGCCGCTTTGAGGCCTAGAAGGCCTCCGCTGCTTGATCTGGCACCAGGCGTGCGCTGGAGTTCGTCCTGGCCTGGTACCCCGGGCTGAATTTGGAGCAGTTGAGGACTTGGCGGGAGGAGGCTGATGAAGAGCTGGTGGGGGTGCGTCCGGCTATCATCCAGCGCGCTTCGGCTCTTGCCGACTTCACGGACACCAGCGTCTTCGCTCCTGAGGTGGACGACAACGGCGTCGCCCAGCCGGAGGAGTGGTTCAGGCTGAACCCAGCGGAGGATGAAGACTCGGCGGAGGAGATCGCCTCCAGCGATGAAGGTGAAGACGAAGAAGGGGAGGAGGGCAAAGACGTCGAGCCGGCCGGTGAAGCAATCAGCCCGCCTCAGCATGACCGTGCCTCCAGCAACGAGGCGCGTGCTAGCGCGCCCTCTGCGGGAGGCGGTGATCATGCCGAGGTTCACCAGCCGGCCACTCCTCCAGCCGGCGCTACTGTCTCCACCGACCTGCCCGACTCGTCAGTCGTTCCCTTGGCTTGATCTGCCGTCTTAGCTTTTCCTGCTTGTTACTCTTTGAACAATTTAATTAAGCTTGCGCAGTTCCACCCACTGGGGGTGTATTCAAACTATGTTGAATGTTGGCCTTTTCAAGGCCTTTTGTGTAAATATAATCATGCATGTGTTTGGCTTCCATTCTCGTATGCTTTTTATCCTTAGGTTGTTTCCTTTGCCGCCTTCCCCTGCTTGTTGTCTTCCCAGCCGGCAGCTGCTCTGCAGTCTGTGGCTAAGGAGGAACTCGGCTATCTTTTTTAGGGAAGGCAAGTACTCGAGCTTTCTTAGATTGTAGCGAAGTGAATGGAAACCGGCCGGCCGGCTACTCTTGTAGTCGGTTGGCAGTAGGAAAGAACCAGTCTTTTGTTATATCAGTCCGTTAGTCCCTAGCCGTTTTTCGTGTGGGCGTCCTTTCCTGCCTTTGGCTCTTGCCAGCCGGACAGCCGATTCTTCGAACTGCGACTTTTGGCAAGAGAGGGCTTTGGAGCCGGCACACTACTTGTCTGACCACGGGTAGGACTTCTAATATAACTTAAGGCGGCCAGTCCCCGGGCCGACTAGTCGAACCTGGTGCCGGACGAGAGAAGTAAATGAAATGGCATAATCATAAGCATGATACTCTTCCTTCATAGATGAAAGATGGCAGTCCCCGAGTTCTCCTCGGGGGGCCTATTGTCTCGTACTTGGTACAAAAGTTAGTGTGATACATATTGCATTTCAACTGTAAAATCTTCGGAGGAGGTTGGCGTTCCATGGTCGTTCCGACTCCTTGCCGGAGTCGTCTCTCTTCCGTGCCTTCGGCTTCTGTGCATCGATCGGGTAGTAGGAGTCGTTTCCTAGCGCTCTGCTGATGACGAAGGGGCCTTCCCAAGGGGCCGAGAGCTTGTGCTGGCCGGCTGATCGCTGGATCAGCCGGAGCACAAGGTCGCCCTCTTGGAAGGATCTTGGCTTGACCTTCCGGCTGTGGTAGCGACGCAGACCCTGCTGGTAGATGGCGGACCGGCTGAGGGCTAACAGCCGGCTTTCTTCCAGCAGGTCAACATCGTCTTCTCGTGCTTCCTTGGCCTCTGCCTCAGTGTACATGGTCACCCGAGGCGAGTCGAACTCGATGTCGGTTGGGATGACCGCCTCGGCACCATATACGAGGAAGAAAGGGGTGAAGCCGGTCGACCTGTTTGGGGTAGTGCGCAGACTCTAGAGGACGGCCGGTAGCTCATCAAGCCAGCAGCCGGCCGAACGCTCCAGTGGCACGACCAGTCGGGGCTTGATGCCGGAAAGGATGAGGCCGTTGGCTCATTCGACTTGGCCGTTTGAATGCGGGTGGGCAACGGACGCTAAGTCCAGTCGGATACCCTGCGTCGCGCAGAAACGTGCCAATGCTCCCTTGGCAAAATTTGTGCCGTTGTCGGTGATGATGCTGTGCGGCACGCCGTACCGAGTTGTTATATCTGCGATGAATGTCACGGCAGTCGGCCCATTCAGCTTCTTGATCGGCTTTGCTTCGATCCATTTGGTGAACTTGTCCACGGCAACAAGTAGATGTGTCATGCCGTCGTGCGCCATCTTGAATGTGCCCACCATGTCCAGACCCCAAACGGCAAAGGGCTAAGTGAGGGGAATGGTCTTGAGTGCCGAAGCCGGCAGGTGTTGCTTGGAGCTGAAGACCTGGCACTCCTTGCAATGCTTGACTAATTCCTTGGCGTCGTCCAAAGCAGTCGGCCAAAAGAATCCATGGCGGAAAGCTTTGGCGACTAATGATCTTGAAGCTGCGTGGTGGCCGCATTCACCTTGGTGGATGTCTCTGAGGATTGTTATGCCCTTCTCTTGTTCAACGCATCGCTGGAAGACTCCAGTGATGCTGCGCCTGACGAGCTCTCTGTTGACGATTCTGTATGCTCCGGCTCGGCGCTGGACTTGTCTTGCCTCTGTCTCGTCAGCCGGCAGTTCTTGGCTTGTCAGGAAGTTGAGGATGGGCTGGGCCCATGATGGAGCTATGACTTCTTCTATTGCCAACGCGGCTACTGCAACCAGGGTGGGCGGGCTGGGTTGTGAGATGCTGGAGTCGGCCGCCGCCTGTGGTGCTGGTGTAGTCCCCGGGCCGACTACCGCAATCCCCGAGTCGGGTTCAGAAGTCCCCGGGCTGGGTGCGACTACGGAAGTCCCCGAGCCGCCTGCTGAAGTCCCCGCGCCGCCTATCGGAGCTCCCGGGCCGCCTGCGTGGCTCTTCAAGCCGGATCCGGCTGCATCGGGGCTAGGCGGCATGAAGATGGAATCGGACTCTGGAGACGGCTTGATAGACGGCTTGAGGAGGCGTTGCAGAGAGACGCCGGTTGGTATTGCTTGCCGAGTGGAGCCTAATCGAGCCAGGGCATCTGCTGGCCCGTTGTCGGCTCGTGGTACGTGAAGGAACTCGCATCCTTCGAAGTACCCGCTGATCTGCTGGACGAGGAAGCGGTAGCTCGCCATGTTTGCGTCTTTGGCGTCCCAATCGCCGGATGACTGCTGGACTATCAAGTCTGAGTCGCCGTAACACAGGATCCGGCGTATGCCGAGCTCTTTGGCAAGCCGGAGCCCGTGTACGAGCGCCTCATACTCGGCCACGTTGTTGGAGGCGGCGAAGTGAATTTGCAGCGTGTATCTGAGCTTGTCGCCTTTGGGAGAGGTGAGGATGACGTCGGCTCCCAAGCCGGTGAGCATCTTGGACCCGTCGAAGTGCAGGCGCCAGTGAGTGGAGTCGGGAGCCGGCGGCAGGTACTGGGTCTCGGCCCAGTCGACGAGGAAGCCGGCCAATGCTTGGGATTTGATGGCGGTGCGGGGCTGGTAGAAGATCGTGTAAGGGGCCAGCTCGATGGCCCATTTCACCACCCGGCCGGATGCGTCCCGGCTGCCTATGATCTCGGCGAGCAGGGCGGTGCATACGACCGTGATGGGGTGCTCTTGGAAGTAGGGCTTCAGTTTCTTGGCGGCAAAGTACACGCCGTAGCACATCTTCTGGTAGTGCGGGTAGTTCTGCTTCGAGGTAGACAACACCTCGCTCAAATAGTACACCGGCCTCTGGACCGGCTGAGCTCGGCCCTCTTCTGGGCGTTGGACTACGATGACGGTGCTGACCACCCGGCTGGTTGCAGCAATGTAGAGGAGCATGGGCTCTTTCTCAGCCGGCGCCGCTAGGACAGGCGGCGTGGTCAGCATCTTCTTCAGCTCGTGAAAAGCTTGGTCGGCTTGGTCGTTCCACTCGAAGTGAGTGGTCTTCTTCATGAGGCGGTAGAGGGGGAGAGCCTTCTCTCCGAGCCGACTGATGAAGCGGTTCAGGGAAGCCAAGCATCCGGTGAACTTCTGGACGTCTCGCAGCTTGGTGGGAATCGCCATTCTCTCAATGGCCTTGATCTTCACTAGGTCGCATTCGATGCCGCGTTCGGAGACCAGGAAGCCTAGGAGCTGGCCGGCTGGTACTCCGAACACGCATTTCTCGGGGTTGAGCTTGATCCGGAATCGGCGCAGGTTCTCGAATGTTTCCTTGAGGTCTCCTAGCAAGGTGTTGCGCTTCTCCGTCTTCACCACAATGTCATCCACATAGACGTGGACATTTCTGCCGAGTTGCTTGAGGAGGCACTTCTGCATGCAACACTGAAAAGTGGCACCGGCATTTCTCAAGCCGAATGTCATAGTCAGGTAGCAGAAGGCTCCGAATGGCGTGATGAAGGCGGTCTTCAGGCGGTCGGCCGGGTCCAACTTTATCTGATGGTACCTAGAGTAAGCATCCAAAAAACTCAGCAGCTCGCATCCGGCTGTGGAGTCTATCACTTGATCTATCCTTGGCAGGGCAAAAGGATCTTTGGGGCAGGCCTTGTTGAGGCTCGTGTAGTCTATACACATGCGCCACTTGTTGTTCTTCTTCAGCACGAGGACCGGGTTGGCGAGCCACTCCGGAAAGAACACCTCCATGATGAAGACGGCAGCCAGAAGCCGGGCTATCTCTTCTCCTACAATCCTTCTCTTTTCCTCCGACAGTCGGCGGAGGGGTTGCTTGACCGGTTTTGCACCTTCTCGGACATGTAATTTGTGCTCGGCGAAATCCTTCGAAACACCCGGCATGTCCTTGGGGGACCATGCAAAGATGTCCCGATTCTCACGGAGGAAATCGGCGAGCTCGCCTTCCTATTTGCTGTTTAGGTTTGCCCCAATGACGGCAAACCTTTCCGGGTGCTCGGGGTCAAGAGGTATCTTCTTCGTTTCCTTGGCCGGCTGGAAGGAACCTTGGGCATCACACTCTTTGGGATCGGGGGACAGGGCCGGCTGCTTGCCATCCATGGCCACGACCCGGTCCAACTTCTTCTTCTCTTCGGCAATCACTAGGGACTCGGCCAGCCGGCTGCTGGCCGCTGCGCACTCGGCCGATTTCTTGTAGTCGCCGACTATGGTGATGATGCCCTTGGTGCTCGGCATCTTCATCTTGAGGTAAGCGTAGTGGGGAACAGCCATGAACTTGGCCAAGGCAGGTCGGCCAAGCAGTGCATGGTAAGAGCTCTCAAGGTCCACCACTTCAAACCAGATGGCCTCCCTGCGAAAATGATCCTTGTCCCCAAAGAGGACATCAATCTTGATCTTGCCAATGTGGGAGCAGGACAGGCCAGGTATGATGCCGTGGAACACAGTCCGGGTTGGCGTGAGCTGCTTCGTCCTGACATTGAGCTTCTTCATGGTGTCAAGGTACAGGATGTTGATGTTGCTCCTGCCGTCTATCAACACGTGGGAGAAACGGGTTGCGCGTCTGTCTGTTGCAAGGGTGGCATCCAGAACCAGTGCATAAGAGCCGAGAGATGGCATCACCTCTAGGTGGTCGGCCCGGCTCCAGCTGATGGGTTTTTCAGACCAGTGCATGTGCTCGGAGGGGTTGGAGGCAACCGCGTTGACTTCTTGGTGCTCTCGGCGCCTGCTGCGCCGGTCTTCAGGCTGGCTGGTGAAGACGACATAGGCGGTGTGCTCGTCGGGGAACTCGTCGTGCACGGCTCCAACTGCTGGCCGAGCGGCCGGCTGCTGCGGAGCCGGAGGCGGCGGACCAGCAGGTGGAGGCGGCGCGAGCCCTTCACCCTTGGAGATTCGGGTGAGCCAGTGGCACTTCCGGGTTGTGTGATTGGACGGCTTCGCGCCGTTGTGGAACTTGCATGGGGCGTCGAGGGTTTGCTCGTAGGAGAAGGCCAGCTGCCAAGCCGGCCGGCGGCCTTTCTGCTTCTTGGGTGCGGGCCGCCCTTCGGGCTGCTCGCCCTCGACCGTGGCCACCTGCCGACTGGTGGAAGGCGGCATGGGGCCCTTGCGCTTGTGGTCGTTTTGGTACGGGCGTCGGCCGGAGTCCCCAGCCGGCGTCTTGGGCGCCGGGTTGAGTACCTTCCCAGACGCATCTACCTGGAGCTCGGTCTTCATTGAGGAGTCGTCGGCAGCGTACTTGTCCGCTATGACCAGAAGCTCGTTGACGGTAGTCGGCTCGTCGCAGAGGAGCTTATGCTTGAGGAGGGTGCCCTCTCGGCACCTGGCTGTGAAGTATTTGATGGCTTGCACCTCGTGCACTCCCTCGCAAGAGTTGTGGAGCTCAGCCCAACGCGTGAGGTAGTCGCAGGTGGACTCGGCGGGGCCTTGTACGCACAAGGAGAGCTGTCTGGGCTTGGGAGCCCGCTTGTAGGTGTTGGTGAAGTTGCGGACGAAGGCTTCTGTGAAGTCTAGCCAGCTGTTGACGCTGTATGGCTTGAGGCTGTTGAGCCAGGTCCGCGCCGTGCCTTGGAGCATGAGGGGCACGTACTTCACGGCAACGCGCCTGTTGCCGTTTGCGATGCGTACTGCGGTGGAGTAGTCGATCAACCAATCTTCCGGCTTCACGGAGCCGTTGTACTTGGGCGTGTCTCTTGGGAGCGAGAACCCTTTGGGGAAGGGCTCGTCACGGATGCGGGGGCCAAAGCAAGGCGGGCCGACATCATCTTCTTCTTCTAGCGCCAGGGATCGCGCTAGGCGGTTGATCCGATGGCGGGCGTCGTTCTCGCCGACTCCTTCACGGCGACCTAGTTGGCCGCTGAGAGTCGGATGCGTGACAGGCGGTGGGGTGGGATACCTTTCCCCACGAGGCGGAGGTGGAGGCGGGTTGCCCCGCCGCTCCACGGCTCGAGGGTGGCCTTTTGCGTCTCGCTCGATGGAGATCTGGGTTCGGCTTTGGCTGGCAGCCGGCTCTTTCTCGTGTCGCGCGCGGGTTTTACCTGCAGTCGGTGTCCGGGACGTCGCGCCGTGTTCTCGGCGCGGTGGAGGGCTCTCCTCGCGGGCGTCGGCTTCGTGCCGCTATGCGGCTGCATCGATTAGCTGCTGGATGCGTCTGGTCATGTAGGGGAGCTCTTCGGCCTCCAGTCCATCCAGCTCGTCTATGGCCGCCTGGGCGGCGCACAGGTTCTCGAGCGGGGTGGCATAGACTGGGCGGTCGACTCCAAGCAAGTCGGCGATGACAGCTCCGCGCTGTCTGACGACGTCGACTCGGCTAGGCCCGCCAGGAGGTGGCTTGCCGAAGGCGGCGCGGTCGACTTCGCGCTGGTGGGCCTCGGTGAGGCGTCTCACGGAAGCTAGTTTCCGGCCCTCCGCGAGGAGGACGAGGCGGCGAGCCTCCAGCGCTTCGGCGTCGGCATCGGCCGGGAGGGGGACGGACAGTTCGTGGGTCGCCGCTCGCGGGGCGTCATGGGCGTTTTCGCCAGAGGCGCCGCCGTGGCTGATGACCATCACCTCGGCGGTGGCAACGTCACAGCCATCGGCTCGGGGAAGTGGGTCGTCGTAGATCACGACGTTGGTGGGGAAGGCGTCGGGCGAGGCCGTGTCGGAGTCGATAGGCATCAGATCGGTGGAGCCAACGGACTCCTGGTCCACAGCAGGCTCGCTGGAGACGTGGAGCTGGCCGAGGAGGTCGACGAGGCGGTCGGTGCCCGCGTCGGAGGAGGGCTCGTCGGGGATGAAGGCCTCGCCAAGGGGATCGGCGAGGTCGCTTGCTGCGCAAGCGTTGGTGACGCCTTGCAGCGCGTCGTGGCAAGCGCCATCGGGCGTGCCGGGCTGGCTACGCTCGCTAGGGAGGAAGAGGGTTTCCGTCCAGAACAGGTCTCCGGACGACAGTGCACCTGGCCCCACGGTGGGCGCCAAATGTCGGGTGGTTGGTGCGACATATGCCAATGGGTGGCTTATCTGTGTGGGAGCCAGTAAGACGTCGCCGGTGCCTGGAAGCGGGATAAGGCGAAGACATGCACGCCGACGAATCTTACCCAGCTTCGGGGCTCTCCGTGGAGATAACACCCCTACTGCTGCTCTGCGGGGTCTCCGCATGATCACTCGATGAACAAGTAGCTACAAGGTGCTCCTCGAGTTATGTGGCGAGAGGAAGAAGAAGGGCAAGGCTAGCTCTACTCTTCTCTCTATGTCTGTTGTAACCTAGATGAGATCAACCCTTTGCATGGGTGCCCCGGGGGGTTTATATAGGCCTACCCCTCGGGGGTACAATGGTAATCTGGCTCGGAGCGGGTCCCAGCCGTCAGTGTCTACGCTCGCCGGCTTCTGCGCCGGCTGGTGGGCCCTGCCAGCTGCTGGCATCTTGGTCGACAGGCAGGCCCTACTGCCCAGGGCCCTGTCGGCGGCCGATTACTGTTGCCTCAATCCTGATGATGAGGGCTTTATCGAGGTAAGCGTGGCTACAGCGCCACCGCCTGGCGGGCGATCGCTGTAGCCTCACGTCGTCTTGTCTTCTTAACGGGGCGCCTCCTTCAAGGGAAGATGCAAGCCGGCATTGGGAAAGCCGGCCATTTCTTGGGCCGACTGGGGGAGGCCTGGCCGCCTTCGGGTGTCTCTCTGTCCAAAGGGGCCCACCGCCTGTGGGCTGCGCTGACAACCCGCCGTGGATGGCGCCATAGTCATCATGGCAACAGTGCCGCGCCGGACGGGTCAGGGCTACCCCGTACAGCGCACTGTGCCAGGCGTGCTCCGGGTTTCGGGGGTGGCAGGCTTTACTATAGCCACACCCCGTCCCATCGCCGTTATGTGGTTGCGGGCCTCGAGGGCACGATCTTGACCGCTTCGTGGGAGCCAGCCCTCCCGCGGCTTTCTTCATGTAGGTTAAGGCCGGGCCGCCTTCCGACAGTCGGCCTGAGAGGCAGCCGGCAGGGGGAAGGCGGCCCCACGTCTTGGTTTCCTGGAGGCCGAATCGGCTCGTAATTTTTTCTGAAGTGCCAAGGGGAGTCGGCTAGGCTACCCATGGTCGTTTACCCCGACATAGGAGATCTTGAATATCCGCACCGCCTACCTTGCCTTCCACGCCAAGGAAAGTTCCATCCAGACACGGGACGAATTCTTCAATCTTGTATCTTCATAGTCCAGGAGTCCGGCGAAGGTATAGTCCGGCTACCCGAACACCCCCTAATCCAGGACTCCCTCAACGACCAAACCTATCAAAAATATTCCAATGTGTCAATTTTATCAGTGTACCATGACCTTCACACAAGGCCACATGCACACCTCCGCTACCCTTGCATGTAGTACTAATCAAGAGGTAGTCTGTATTTTGTCGTTGTCTCGAAAATGACAACAATTTATTATTATTATTTTTAGATGAATGGGAGGAGCTCCCTGGCTCCCATTTTCATTGAAAATGAACCCCAAACCCAAGTACCACATGATTTCACAACCCAGTTCAAAGCCACGCAGGGCTAGCTGATAATTCAGAAACAAAGTAACCAGAAAGAAGGAAACATCGAGCAGACAGTCCTTTGGACTCTAAAAAGAAAAGAACACCACAACACTCTAAGGCCACTCTGCTAACTCATAGCCAATGCTGAGGACAATGCATTGGAGTCAAGTGTGGAGATCGGGCACGGCATCTCGCCAGCAGTGGTCATCAGCGCAGCTTGAATTCCAGGTTTGGTTTCTGGGATAGGACTGAAGCTTGGTTTTGTCACCGACATTGAAGCCATATTGTTTGCTCCATCATTTGTCGAAACGGTCCACCAAAGCCACCAAATTTATTATTTTCAAATTATAAATCGAAGTGTTCTACACCTTGCTTGGTTCGTGGGAATTAAAGATGGGAACTAAAAGTTGAAGAAAGACAAGATTTTTTCGCGAATACGCAAGATGTGTATCATTCCATTGATAGGTAGAAAGCAAGAGTGTCAGGGTTACAAGGGTAACACCTTACCATGTACACAAAGCTGGCGTGGTAAGGTGGTACATGAGCAGGATAGAATGGGGATGCTCAGCCCCAATCTATCTAGGTATCAAGGAGGCATAAAGTTTGCGATGTGCTTGGTCCTGATGGTTGCCCACGCCCGAGCGTCGTCCTTGATGACTTGAAGAATATGCGTGGTAGAGGGATGTGCATGGTCGAAGATACATGCATTGCGATGGCACCAGATGGACCATGCCGTGAGGAGTGCCGGTGTCAAAACCGGCGGATCTCGGGTAGGGGGTCCCGAACTGTGCGTCTAAGGCGGATGGTAACAGGAGGCGGGGGACACGATGTTTACCCAGGCCCGGGCCCTCTCGATGGAGGTAATACCCTACTTCCTGCTTGATTGATCTTGATGATATGAGTATTACAAGAGTTGATCTACCACGAGATCGTAGAGGCTAAACCCTAGAAGCTAGCCTATGGTATGATTGTTGTTGTCCTGCGGACTAAACCCTCCGGTTTATATAGACACCGGAGGGGGCTAGGGTTACACAGAGTCGGTTACAAGGGAGGACATATACATATCCGTATTGCCAAGCTTGCCTTCCACGCCAAGGAGAGTCCCATCCGGACACGAGACGAAGTCTTCAATCTTGTATCTTCATAGTCCAACAGTCCGGCCAAAGGATATAGTCCGGCTGTCCGGAGACCCCCTAATCCAGGACTCCCTCAGTAGCCCCTGAACCAGGCTTCAATGACGATGAGTCCGGCGCGCAGATTTGTCTTCGGCATTGCAAGGCGGGTTCTTCCTCTGAGTACTCCATAGAAGATTTTGAACACAAGGATAATGTCTGGCTCTGCAAAACAAGTTCCACATACCACTGTAGAGAGAATAATATTTCCACACATCTAATCTGCTGACACGTTTGACAGCATGACATCATACCACGGCCCGGTCATTATTCGAATAGTTTTTCTCAACCAGCCACATCACGTATTGCGAGGCAGTTTTCTTGGCACGTCTTGTCGAAGCAGAGATCGTGTCCCCTTATCACATGATTCTCATCAATACGGGTGTGGGTAACCCAACCGCGCCATCACTCATGCCACTTGGGGAATAAACGAGTTTATCATGCAGGTGGGGAGGCACATAGTTTCTTCCGCCTTTATAAAGGGACAAGGATTCACCTTTTTCACCCACGCCCTCTTCCCCCTTGCTCATCCATTCTTGCGCACTCAAGCTCCAGCACCCAAGTTCGCATTTTCTCCTCAATCCACTCCAAGCATGTCTGGAGCGGGAGGCAAGTGGATGGTCTCCTCCGTTACGGAGGAGGACATCAAAAAGCTACGGGGAGCCGGATACCTAGCTGCGGATATCGCACACCGGCTGCCAGATGAGGGCCAGATCGTCCCGACTCCAGAACCCCATGAGAGGGTGGTTTTTCTTACCCACTTCGTCCGCGGACCGGGATTTCCCCTCCACCTGTTTGTCTGCGGGCTCATGTTCTACTACGGGCTGGATTTTCATGATCTGGCCCCCAATTTCATCCTCAACATCTCAGTGTTTATCGTCGTGTGCGAGGCCTTCCTCCGCATCAGGCCCCACTTCGGCCTGTGGCTGAAGACCTTCAATGTTAAACCGAAGGTGGTGGTTGGCCAGCAAGCGGAGTGCGGAGGCGCCATGTTGGGCAAAATGCCTAACGTCACCTGGCTCGAAGGCTCCTATGTGGAGACCATAAAGGGGTGGCAACCGGGGTGGTCCTACATCACCGAGCCACGCGACACCAACTGGGTGGCGGCCCCCAAATTTCGATCCGGAATCCCCACGCGGCTCACCTCCTGGAAAGAGAAGGGCCTATCCTGGGGTTCCCCGGTAGAGCTGACCGGACTCCAGACCTGCATCAAGAACATGATGAGCAAGATAATCAAGCTCGTCAACGTGGTCCAGGTCATGCTCTTCCGCCGGATCCTCCCGTGCCAATGACGGGCATTCAATTTGTGGGAGTTCGACCAGGCCAAGCACCAGACGCTGCGAGAGCTCTTCGACACGACGCACAAGGACGTCTGGAAGGTGCTGTTCAAGGGCGCTGAGGTACCTCCTCCCCTTACCGAGGACCGCGGACTCAGCGCAAAGCGCCATGCCAATCCGGTAAGTTTTTATATCTCACAGGATATTTATTTGCCCCAGTTTAATCATGTGCGGGATCTAAGCTTCCATGCCATTAACAGGACTGGGTAGAGACGGCGGAGCAGATCGATTGCCCAGCCCCCCCTGCCTGAAGATCCTGCAGATGCTCTCCTAACGGAGATGCTGGTTCTGGCGCCTTACGAGGTGCCGGTGAAGAAGGCCACGGGGACCCGAAAGGGTCTCCGGCGCAAGGTTATATCGGACTCATCGTCCGATAACTCCAAAGCGCACTCCTCCCACGAAAATGAGGAGGAGGAAGAGGAAAGCCCCCCCCCCCAGCCGGGGCGACAAGAAAAAGAAGGCCGCCCCAACCAGGGAGGCCGAAGGGTCCAAGAAGGGTAGGACCCTCCTTCCGGACTGCTCCACGACGGCCGCCTACAGCGACGACGAGCGGTTACCCGGGGACAAGCCCCTGGCGAAGTCGTAAGTATCCGGATACCATAGTAATTCATGGTATGTTTTATTGCACTGCTTCTCTTCACGCCGAACATGATTATGCAGTCCGTCTCGAGCCCATATCGACGTATCTTTGTCGGATGGTTCTTTGGACCCGTCGGATATGAATAGTGATTCACTTCCGACCGCCTCCACCCCTCGCCCTTCGAACAACGTCGAGGTGTTGTCTCAAAAGGCACCGAGCTGAGGGGAGGTAGTCCTGGAGGCGCCTCGAAGCGACTTTCTGGACCCTGGGCGCAAAGGGAGCAAGACTCCCATGGGCTCCAAGTTCGGCCCCCAGCCGAACACTACGCCGGAACCTCCGGTGGTTCCGGACTCCGGCAGGCGACCCCCCGTTAAGAGGGGCAAGCCGCCCGTGCCGGTGGCCTCTGTCCATCCAGAGGCACCGGACAACCTAATGGAAGCGCTTCGCGGCGCTTCCATCGACGAAGAGCACCGCACTATCATGAGTGCAGTGATCGAGAAGGCTCAGTCCGCCAAAAACGGACTAACTGAAGCTTGTGCCAGCCTCCTAACAGGCTTTCAGGTAAGTAATCAAATTATAGGAAAATATTACCGCATAGACAGTAGCCCCTGATGCTCTGTTTGGCGTTCATGAAGAAAGGCCGAATAGAGGATCAAATAATGACTCAGGAGTCTAATCAGAATATGTCTATGTGCATATGCAGGCTTCACTGCTGGCCGTTGCCGCATGTACTGCGGAGGTCGCTGCACTGAAGCAGGACCTTGAGCGGTTCGAGGAAGAGCTCGGCCTTACCAAGAGGCAGCTCGAGGAGAGCAAAGGTAAGCAATACCTTGTCTATATATTAAAAATAAATTTGGTTGTAAAATAATAGTATCATCATGAATTTGCCAGGGGCCACGACTGAAGTGGCGACCCTGAAGAAGGCGTTGCCGAGGCCGAAGACAAAGCGGCCAAGGAGCGCACTGAGCGAGAAAAGCAAGAAGCCCGGGTAGGAGAGGTGCAGCAAGAGCTCGAGGCTCTCGCCAAAAAACACGAGTCCTTGGAGCTTGACTCTAAGACGCGAGAGTCCGAGCTTGCAAAGGCGCTCGACAGCGCACAAAACGCCAAGGCTGAAGCCCACAAGGCCCTCGAGGAGATTGATGCGGTGAAGAAGATAGCAGCGGGTAAGGCTTTCATTATGCAAAGAAAGCATGTGAAGGAAACTTTCCTTTTACTTACCCGAGTTTGGAGCTCTCTAGGAGCGTTCGCAGATCTTCCCCGCAGTGTGCTAGATGCCGCGGAGTTTTACCGAGCTGAGGAGGGGAGCTCCACGGAAAAGTTGTTCTGGTCTCAGTATACTGGGACCGAACACCCAATGCCCTTGAGCGACCAGCTGAAGCAACTGGTCGAACTGCACAAGGCGGCCGAACAGGCCATGAAGGGTCTTATAGTCCGGATGTGGCCTGGCGATCCCCTGCCTAACAGCTACTTCGGTCTGGTGAGGCGGCTTGTAGATGCCTGCCCACGGCTTGAAGTCATAAAGCGGTCCGTCTGCATCATGAGGGGCCACCGGAGGGCAAGGAGCATCGCCGCCCCGAAATGTATTATGACAGTGTCCTGAAGGGTTCCCGCCTTGTGGCGGAGGAATGTGCTAGAGATGTAATTTTTTAATGAACATGCTCATGTGATCCTGTAATGTGAAATGAGTTCATTTGCGCTATGCAACGCTTTTTGAATTTAAAATATTACCTTTTGTGCGGCCGTTTATAAAATCTGAGAGTTGGCCAGTCGTCGGCTTCTGCCCCCATGTAACTAGTACTGGGGTGTTCGGGATAAACCTGAGCACTCTTTATCCCAATTTTGGGTCCTTCGAGGGAGGTGTTCAGCACAATGAACCAAGCAATCGGACTATAAGGCTTTATCACTCTCACTTAGCCATAGAAGTCTACAATGTTAAATTTTGGCGAAGCCCATGGTATTCGGAAGGCCGAATTTGGGGTGCTATATACGCCTAAGTCAGGCAAGGCCGACTCCTCGCCCGAAGCGGAAAAAGTCTTTAAGGACTCGAGGCCTCTCAAACAGCGACCAGCTCTCACCTTATCATGACAGTCAGTTTTCGGCTTTCTCTACTGAGGTGCTCGTCCGGAATAACCGGGACACAATCGCAGTAGTTCTCCCAGCGCTACCTTAGCCGATATAGCGGAACGTAAGGTACCAAAGCATGGGAGCCTGGCAAACCCAACTATTGACCCAAGACATGATTCGGAGCTGATGCATATAATGCTATAAGTTTGGGGTGCCGCACTGTCGAAAGTGTTCGGACTTCTCACGCCATATTATGGGGTATACGAAAGCCCCTGGCGTACTGACCGTACCAGAATGTACGGGTGCAAGTTGTCGTAAATAAACATATAAGAAAAAAGGGATGGATAATGCAATAATAGACTAATGCTATGCATTGTTATTTAAATAATACGTCGAAGCGTACTGATACAAGTAGTGCAATAAGCCAAAAATAGGACTATTTGACATGTCCTATCCAAGGGCAACCTGCGTATGGGTATGAAAAAACGGATATGTCGATTGTTATTAGAGACCACCCGGGGGTTCCCTTGTACGACTTAGCTTCTTGCCTCCTTGGTTGTTCCTTCCCGTAATGTGTCCAGCAATCATACTGCCAGAAAGGGTTTCCAGAGAGTAAGGTCCTGAAAGAGAAAAAAATGATAAAGGTGTGCCGCCCCTAGGGCGGTTGAGCTGCATTGCGGGACGTGCCCTGATCGTGCCCCCGGCTATGCCCATGGTATTTTCAGTGTGTAATTATGTACGCGCGGCACGGATTTCATCGCTTGACTGGGACTAGGATGGGGGCCGAATTGCTAGGCAAGCTCTGAACGTGCCATGCAATCCTGTTGCAGGTTACTCCGGACTCGCTTGACGGTGTCCGGGGGCTGTATTGCCGAATTGGTGGTTTTTCCTTAAAAGGCTGCTTTGTGCTTCTGCTGCGAGGGTCGCAGTGTGCTCCTCCGTGCGGAGCGAGCGCTCTGTGTTTCCATTGACTGTTATGACCCCCTAGGTCCTGACATCTTGAGCTTGAGGTATGCGTAATGCGGTACCGCATTGAATTTTGGAAATGCGGTTCGCCCGAGCAGTGCGTGATAGCCATTGCGGAACGGGACGATATCGAAGATTAACTCCTCACTTCGGAAGTTGTCCGGAGATCCAAAGACCACTTCCAGTGTGCGTGAGCCCGTGCAATGGGCCTCTACACATGGGATGACGCCCTTAAAGGTGGTTTTGGTGGGTTTGATCCTCGAGGGTTCTATACCCATTTTGCGCACTGTATCTTGATAGAGCAGGTTCAGGCTGCTGCCGCCATCCATAAGGACTCGAGTGAGGTGAAATCCGTCAATGATGGGGTCTAGGACCAATGCGGCGGATCCGCCATGACGGATACTAGTGGGGTGGTCCCTGCAATCGAAGGTGATCGGACAAGAGGACCATGGGTTGAACTTTGGGGCGACAGGCTCCATCGCATAGACGTCCCTTAGTGCGCGCTTCCGTTCCCTCTTGGGAATGTGGGTTGCGTATATCATGTTCACCGTCTTCACTTGTGGGGGGAACCTCTTCTTTCCTCCCGTGTTTGGTGGCTGGGGCTCCTCCTCGTCATCACTATGCAGCCCCTTGTCCTTGTTATTGGCATTTAACTTGCCGGCCTGCTTGAACACCCAGCACTCTCTGTTGGTGTGATTGGCTGGCTTATCGGGGGTGCCGTGGATTTGACACGAGCGATCAAGTATGCGATCCAAACTGGACGGGCCGGGGGTACTTCTTTTGAATGGCTTTTTCCGCTGACCGGATCTAGAGCCTCTGAATCCGGCATTGACTGTCGTATCATCAGCATTGTCGGCGTTGTTGCGGCGCTTGTGTCTGTTACGACGTGGTCTGCCGTTGGCATCTTTAGTATCTGAAGTGCCCGGATTCCTTGATGTGTTGTTGTTGCGAGCCAGCCAGCTATCCTCGCCTGTGCAAAAGCGGGTCATGAGTGTCATGAGGGCTGCCATAGACTTCGGCTTCTCCTGGCCGAGGTGCCGGGCGAGCCACTCGTCACGGATGTTATGCTTGAATGCCGCTAAGGCCTCTGCATCCAGACAGTCGACAATTTGGTTTTTCTTAGTTAGGAACCATGTCCAGAATTGCCTGGCTGATTCCCCTGGCTGCTAAGTTATATGGCTCAAGTCATCAGCATCCGGTGGTCGCACATAAGTGCCCTAGAAGTTGTCGAGGAATGCATCTTCCAAATCCTCCCAGCTGTCGACGGAGTTTGTTGGCAAGCTATTCAGCCAATGCCGAGCTGGTCCTTTGAGTTTTAGTGGGAGGTACTTGATGGCATGTAGATCATCACCGCGAGCCATGTGGATGTGGAGGAGGAAATCCTCAATCCATACCGCGGGATCTGTTGTACCATCATACGATTCGATATTTATGGGTTTAAAACCCTCCGGGAATTCGTGATCCATAACTTCATCAATGAAGCATAGGGGGTGTGTGGCGCCTCTGTGCCGGGCTATATCACGACGCAGTTCATATGAGTCTTGTCTGCTGTATTCGGCCTGGCCGGATTTACTTTTAGTGTATCCGGCATGACGGCCATCGTCCCGTGTTGGTGCGCACCCCCGTGACCCGTATATTGATCTTGCGTGTTTTGCCCTGCTTTCCAATATGTCTCGCAGGTCCAGCGTGTTGCCCCGGGCCTTTGTATTTTTGTTTGAGTGGCGGCAGGGTACAAGCTGAACTTCAAGCTGAAACGCCTCTCTGTCTCGACCACGAGGTGGCCGGTCAGCCACATCGTACGCTGGTGATATAGGTTTCAATGCTTCCTCCTCAAGTCGGGGTAGCGACCTGCGCTTTGGGTAACTCTTGGAGGGGCGTTCGAGTTCGTATTCCTCGGCCGCAAGGACTTCGGTCCATCTGTCTGCGGATACGTCTCCGTCGTATCTACTTTTCCGAACACTTTTGCCCTTGTTTTGGACTCTAACTCGTATGATTTGAATGGAACTAACCCGGACTAACGTTGTTTTCAGCAGAATTGCCATGATGTTGTTTTATGTGCAGAAAACAAAAGTTCTCGGAATGACCTGAAACTCCACGGAATATCTTATAAAAAATAATAATAAATTCTCGCCAAAGATGAAGACCAGGGGCCCCACACCATGTCCACAAGGGTGGGGGCGCGCCCCCTACCTCGTGGGCCCCCTGGAGACCTTTCGACGCCAACTCCAACTCTATATATTTGCTTTCGGGGAGAAAAAAATAGAGGAGAAGAAATCATCGTGTTTTACGATACGGAGCCGCCGCCAAGCCCTAAAACCTCTCGGGAGGGCTGATCTGGAGTCCGTTCGGGGCTCCGGAGAGGGGGATTCATCGCCGTCGTCATCATCAACCATCCTCCATCACCAATTTCATGATGCTCACCACCGTGCGTGAGTAATTCCATCGTAGGCTTGCTGGACGGTGATGGGTTGAATGAGATATATCATGTAATCGAGTTAGTTTTGTTAGGGTTTGATCCCTAGTATCCATTATGTTCTAAGATTGATGTTGCTATGACTTTGCTATGCTTAATGCTTGTCACTAGGGCCCGAGTGCCATGATTTCAGATCTGAACCTATTATGTTTTCATGAATATATGTGTGTTCTTGATACTATCTTGCAAGTCTATAGTCACCTACTATGTGTTATGATCCGGCAACCCCGAAGTGACAATAATCGGGACCACTCCCGGTGATGACCATAGTTTGAGGAGTTCATGTATTCACTATGTGCTAATGCTTTGTTCCGGTTCTCTATTAAAAGGAGGCATTAATATCCCTTAGTTTCCAATAGGACCCCGCTGCCACGGGAGGGTAGGACAAAAGATGTCATGCAAGTTCTTTTCCATAAGCACGTATGACTGTATTCGGAATACATGCCTACATTACATTGATGAATTGGAGCTAGTTCTGTGTCACCCTATGTTATGATTGTTACACGATGAACCGCATCCGGCATAATTTTCCATCACCGGTCCAATGCCTACGAGCTTTCCATATACTGGTTTACGCTTATTTACTTTCCCGTTGCTACTGTTACAATCACTACAAAACACCAAAAATATTACTTTGCTTTCTTTACTCTTTTGTTACCGTTACCACCACTATCATATTACTTTGCTACTAAACACTTTGCTGCAGATACTAAGTTTCCAGGTGTGGTTGAATCGACAACTCAGCTGCTAATACTTGAGAATATTCTTTGGCTCCCCTTGTGTCGAATCAATAAATTTGGGTTGAATACTCTACCCTCGAAAGCTGTTGCGATCCCCTATACTTGTGGGTTATCAAGACTAATTTCTGGCGCCGTTGCCAGGGAGCATAGCTCTATTCTTTGAGTTACTTGGGATTTATATCTGCTGGACACTATGAAGAACTTGAAAGACGAGAAAACAAAAATTTATCCCTCAATTACGAGGGAAGGTAAGGAACTGTCATCTAGCTCTACACTTGATTCACCCTCTGTTATGAGTAAGCTTGTGACACCTAAACCTGCTTCTGCTATTCGTTCTGACATGTCGCACGTTATTGATGATGCCACTTCTGCTATGCATGATACTTATGATGAAACTACTTCTATGCCTGATGCTACTGTGCCCCTTAGTGAATTTCTTGATGAACAAATTGCTAGGGCTAGAGAGAAATAAATTATTGAATCTGATTATATTGATGAAAGTGATGATGAAGATAGGCATGTTATTCCTGAGGGTTAGGTTTTTGATATGGAATCTTCTGCCGCTATTTTAGCTTGCGGAGATAGAAACGAGCTTAAGAGGCTATTAGTTAAATGGAACAAAGAATCTCTTAAAGATAAAATGAAACATGACCCTGCTTTTTCTACTTCACCTATTTGTGTTCCCGATAAGGATTATGAATTCTCTGTTGATCCTGATATAATTACTTTGGTTGAATCTGATCCCTTCCATGGCTATGAATCTGAAACTGTTGTGGCACATCTTACTAAATTAAATGATATAGCCACCTTGTTCACTAATGATGAGAGATCTCGCTACTTTTATATACTTAAAATATTTCCGTTCTCATTAAAGGGTGATGCTAAGATATGGTTTAATTCTCTTGATCCTGGTTGTGTGCGTAGTCCCCAGGATATGATTTATTACTTCTCTGCTAAATATTTCCCTGCTCATAAGAAACAAGCTACTTTAAAGGAAATATACAACTTTGTGCGAATTGAAGAAGAGAGTCTCCCACAAGCTTGGGGGAGGCTTCTCAAGTTACTTAATGCTTTGCCTGATCATCCTCTTAAGAAAAATGAAATACTTGATATCTTTTATAATGGACTAACCGATGCTTCCAGAGATTACCTGGATAGTTGTGCTGGTTCTCTTTTCAGGGAAAGGACACCGGATGAAGCTGAGATTTTATTGAATAATATGTTGACAAATCAAAATAATTGGGCACCTCCTGAGCCAGCTCCTGAGCCAGCTCCTGAGCCAGCTCTTGCTCCAATCAATGAGCCTATTCCTAAACCAACTCCGAAGAAGAGAGGTGTTCTATTTCTCGGTCCTGAAGATATGCAAGAGGCAAAGAAATCTATGAAATAAAAAGGTATTAAAGCTAAAGATGTTAAGAATTTACGTCCTATTGAAGAAATACATGGTCTTAATTTACCGCATGTTAAAGAAACATATGATCTTGATCCATTACCTATTGAAGAACCTCCCGATCTTGATAACCCGACACAGGTAGTAAAGGTAAATTCTCTCTATAGATATGATAAAGCTGAAATCCCTGCTACTAAAATTGCTAGTCAGTGCTTGGATGAGTTCGATAACTTTATGTTTAAGCAAGAAGACTTCAATGCTTATTTTGGTAGACAATTAAAATAGAATACTTATATGATTAAACACTTGGGTGATTATATGGCTAATATTAGAGGTGAACTTAAACTTGTTAGCAAACATGCCTCTATGGTTACTACTCAAGTAGAAAAAGTACTTAAAGCTCAAAAAGAATTGCTCGATGAAATGAATAGTAAGAAAAATGATTATGCTGTTAGAGTGGCTACTAGAACTGGTAGAATGACTCAGGAACCCTTGTATGCTGAAGGCCACCCTAAGAGAATTGAGCAAGATTCTCAGAGAAATAATATTGATATACCTAGTTCTTCTAAAAAGAAGAAAAAGAAAAATGATAGGACTTTGCAAACTTCTAGTGAACCTATTGTTGAACCACCTGATAATCCAAATGATATATCTATGTCTGATGCTGAAACACAATCTGGCAATGAACATGAACCTAATGAAAATGTTAATGATGATGTTCATGTTGATGCTCAACCTAGTAATGATAATGATGTACTCCCTCCGTTCGGAATTACTTGTTGCAGAAATGGATGTATCTAGACATATTTTAGTTCTAGATACATCCATTTTCGAGACAAGTAATTCCGAACGGAGGGAGTAGAAGTTGAACCTGCTGTTGATCTTGATAACCCACAATCAAAGAATCAATGTTATGATAAGAGAGACTTTGTTGCTAGGAAACATGGTAAAGAAAGAGAACCTTGGGTTCAGAAACCCATGCCTTTTCCTCCCAAACCATCCAAGAAAAAGGATGATGAGGATTTTGAGCGCTTTGCTGAAATGATTAGACCTATCTTTTTGCATATGCGATTGACTGATATGCTCAAAATGAATCCTTATGCTAAATACATGAAAGATATATTGTTATAATAAAAGAAAGATACTGGAAGCTAAAATTTCCACCATGCTTGCTAATTATACTTTTAAGGGTGGAATACCAAAGAAACTTGGAGATCCAGGAGTACCTACTATACCATGCTCCATTAAAAGAAATTATGTTAAAACTGCTTTATGTGATCTTGGAGCCAGTGTTAGTGTTATGCCTCTCTCTTTATATCATAGACTTGACTTGAATAAGTCGACACCTACTGAAATATCTTTGCAAATGGCTGATAAATCAACTGCTATACCTGTCGGTATTTGTGAGGATGTGCCTGTTGTGGTTGCAAACGTTACTATTTTAACAGACTTTGTTATTCTTGATATTCCTGAGGACGATAGTATGTCTATTATTCTTGTAAGACCTTTTCTTAATACTGCAGGGGCTATTATTGATTGCAACAAAGGCAATGTCACTTTTCATGTTAATGGTAATGAGCATACGGTACACTTTCCGAGGAAACAACCTCAAGTTCATAGTATCAACTCTATTGGAAAAATTCCATCGATTATATTTGGAGGTTTTGAATTTCCTCTTCCTACTGTCAAAAATAAATATGATATACTTATTATTGGGGATATGCATATCCCCGTTGAGGTAACTTAGTGTTATTCGAAATTTCTCTGGTTCCATGTTAATCGGAATGAGTTTGTTGACAAGACCTGATCAACCTTGTTAGTGGATTCCTTTTGATGAGCATGAGATGGATGAAACTAGAAGCACAACCTTCTGTACCCTCTTTATACTTTCTGGTATTTAGTTGAAATAAAGTAAAAATAGTATTCTTCTGTCTGTTTCCTGACTTATCCGTGCAATATAAAAATATCCCGAAAATAAAAGTCCTCAGAATGCCATGCCAATTTAATATGATTTTTTCGGGAATATTTGAGGATTTATGGTGCAAAAATCACCGCGGGGGGGGGTGCCACCTGGACACGAGGGCGGAGAGCGCGCCCTACCCCCTGGGCGCGCCCCTGCCTCATGGGCCCACGGTGGCCCTCCTCCACTTATTCCTGCACCCATCCTCTTCTTCTTCCTCACACAAACATGAATATCTGGTTCAAGCACGAGTTCTAGCTCACTTTGCTGTGATTTTTGATCTCCTTGCTCAAAGCACCTCTCGCAAAACTGCTTGGGGAGATTGTTCCTTGGTATGTGACTCCTCCATTGGTCCAATTAGTTTTTGTTCTAGTGCTTTATTCTTTGCAAATTTGTGCTGCATAGGTGACCATGTTCTTGAGCTTGCATGTCAAATTTATATGGTTCCAAGTAGTTCTAATGCTTGATATAGGCTCTAGGCACTTGTAGGAGTTGTTGCTATCAATTTTGTTGAGCTTTGTTCACTTTTGTTTGAAGTTACTAAAAATTTCAGAAAATTTCAGAGAAAAGCAATATGCTTAGGAAGATGTTCCAAGGTGGTTCTTCGAGGAAGCAAGGCCCCAGGCTTGCAATGCATGATGCTGATGAGGAGCCCCCAAGGGACGCTCCAGTGCGGCCCTGTGAATGGCCTTCAGAAAATTTTATGGATCGAGCAGGAATTAAAGAAGAATTTAACGCATATTTGCATAACGCCGATCTTGTGGACTTTGAGGCAGACAAATGCCCCCAGTATCATGATCTCACAAGTTCATTTGTGAGGAGGTATGACTTTTCATCTTCGCGTAATTCTCCTTCAGTCATGTTTGATCTTTATGACAAATCTTATACCATGGACTTAGAGGATTTTACTTTTGCCTGCAAACCCCCATAATGGGGTAGTACTATTGATCCCCATAAATCTGAATTTAGAAACTTCCTTGCCAGTATAACTGTAGGGGAATCTAGAGATATAACGCAAGCTACCATAGGGAGCATTCACTTTCCTGCTATACATTATTTTGCCCTCTTCATAGGTAGATGCATAAATGCTAAAGATGAAGCATGTCACATGTGTGTCCCTGACCTTAGCATTCTCAGGAGTGCTGTGTTAGGAGACCAATCTTATCATATGGGAGCCATTGTAGCTCGTAGGTTGCATCATAATAGATATAATGGAGATTTCTTTGGAGGAATTTATGCAACCCGCTTAGCTAATTTTCTTGAGATAGACGTTCGTGAGGGTGACATGGAGTTGCCTCCTACTTATTTAGATTTTGATTCTATGGTTTCCCACCAGTTTGTCGAGAGGACTGAATCACCTCTTCAATATCGACTAATCTTTAACAAACGGCATGTTGTCCGTATTACTCTTCCTGCTCCTGCCTTCTTTGATTCTCAGACAAAAAGGAAGATATACCATTACCAGAGAGGAGGCAGATGAGTACGAGAGGGGAGCAGAGGCAGCCCGACTCCACGCTGCAGCTCAGGAGGCGATAGCTGCTGCATCACAGTACAACCCCAACTATTCTTCGTCGCAGTACGACCCCAGCTACACCTACGGGTATCCGCCAGGCTACCCCTGGCAATAAACCAACTTAGGCCAAAAGCCTAAGCTTGGGGGAGTACATATTTCTCACCGACATTACATTTATGTTCACACACACTCATTGCTAGATGTCGGTGCTCATACTCTTTCACTGTAATATCCATGCTAGTTTATTTTCTTTTTCCTGCTTTCTTCTTGTGTGTTTGATAAACCTTAAGAAAAACAAAAAAATTAGTAATAGTTTACTTTTCTTGCTGTAGTAGTAATTAAAAAGAAAACCCAAAAATATTTCTCGTTCTTCTTTTGCTTGTTGGGAGCTTTCCCGTGTAAATAGTTTTTATTTCTTTTCTTTTCTTTGGGGGTCAGTAGGAGAAGACCATGATTAAATTGTTTAGGTGGCTCTTATATGCATTATTGTTGATTTAACCCAAAGCCCATATTGCCTTGTCTTCTCCTATTTATTGAATGCTCGCAGATTCCAGCTTAGTCCAATGCACGTGCACTCTTATTATTATTCACCTAGTTCGGTCGTGCAAGTGAAAGGCAATTATGGTGATATATGATGGATTGACTGAGATGAGAAAAGCTGGTATGAACTCGACCTCTTTTGTTTTTGTTAATATGATGAGTTCATCGTTCTTGATTCAGATTATTATGAATAAACATGTTTGCAATGACAATTAGAGATCATAGTTGCGTATGCCATGCTTGATTAGCTATGAGTTATAATGGTTTACCTTGCGTGCCAACATGCTATTGAGATGGATATGATGTGGTATAGTGGGGTGGTATCCTCCTTTGAATGATTTAGGCGGCTTGACTTGGCACATGTTCACGCATGTAGTTGAAACAAAATCAACATAGCCTTCACGATATTTATGTTCATGGTGGATTATATCCTACTCATGCTTGCATCCAATGTTTATTAATTTTAATGCATGTACATGGTTGTTGTCGCTCTCTAGTTGGTCGCTTCCCAGTCTTTTGCTAGCCTTCACCTGTACTAAGCGGGAATACTGCTTGTGCATCCAATCCCTTAAACCCCAAAGTTATTCCAGATGAGTCCACTATACCTTCCTATATGCGGTATCTACCTGCCGTTCCAACTAAATTTGTATGTGCCAAACTCTAAACCTTCAAATAAACATTCTGTTTTGTATGCTCGAATAGCTCATGTATCAACTAGCGCTGCCCTTATCTTCCATGTTAGGCGGGTTATTCTCAAGAGGAGTGGACTCCGCTCCTCACTCACGAGAAAATGGCTAATCACCGGGATGCCCAGTCTCATGCTTTATGCAAACTAAATCAAATTAATTGCAAACAAAACTCCCCCTGGGACCTGTTGCTAGTTGGAGACACTCGTTGTTTCGAGCAAGTCATGGATTGATGCTTGTTGCTGGAGGGGGAGTATAAACTTTACCATTCTGTTTGGGAACCACCTATAATGTGTGTAGCATGGAAGATATCGCCATCTCTTAGTTGTTATGTTGACAATGAAAGTATACCGCTCAAAATATTATTTATTCTCTATTTCAAAACCGAGCTCTGGCACCTCTACAAATCCCTTCTTCCCTCTGCGAAGGGCCTATCTATTTACTTTTATGTTGAGTCATCACCCTCTTATTAAAGAGCACCAGCTGGAGAGCACAGCTGTCATTTGCATTCACCACTATTAATCTATATTGGGTGTGACTATGATTGGATCTCTTTTACCATGAATTACAATGTCTAGTCAGTCCTTGATCTTTAAAGGTGCTCTGCATTTATGTTTTGCGGTCTCAGAAAGGGCTAGCGAGATACCATCTTGTTATATCATATTATGATTGTTTTAAGAAAGTGTTGTCATCTGAGATTTATTATTATGGCTCGCTAGTTGATTATGCTATTGATATGAGTAATTATGAGACCTGAGGATTATTGCAAATGTGGTTAGTTATAGTATTTGCTGAAAACTTGAATGCTGGCTTGACATATTTACAACAACAAGAGCAAACAGAGTTTGTAAAAGTTTTTCTTTTTCTCTTTCAGTTTGTCAATTGAATTGCTTGAGGACAAGCAAGGGTTTAAGCTTGGGGGAGTTGATACGTCTCCGTCGCATCTACTTTTCCAAACACTTTTGCCCTTGTTTTGGACTCTAACTTGTATGATTTGAATGGAACTAACCCGGACTGACGCTGTTTTCAGCAGAATTGCCATGATGTTGTTTTATGTGCAGAAAACAAAAGTTCTCGGAATGACCTGAAACTCCACGGAATATCTTAAAAATAATAAAAAATCCTCGGCAAAGATGAAGACCAGGGGGCCCACACCCTGTCCACGAGGGTGGGGGCGCCCCCCTAGGGCGCGCCCCCTACCTCGTGGGCCCCCTGAAGACCTTCTGACGCCAACTCCAACTCTATATATTTGCTTTCGGGGGGAAAAAATAGAGGAGAAGAAATCATCACGTTTTATGATACGGAGCCACCGCCAAGCCCTAAAACCTCTCGGGAGGGCTGATCTGGAGTCCGTTCGGGGCTCCGGAGAGGGGGATTCGTCGCCGTCGTCATCATCAACCATCCTCCATCACCAATTTCATGATGCTCACCGCCGTGCGTGAGTAATTCCATCGTAGGCTTGCTGGACGGTGATGGGTTGGATGAGATCTATCATGTAATCGACTTAGTTTTGTTAGGGTTTGATCCCTAGTATCCATTATGTTCTGAGATTGATGTTGCCATGACTTTGCTATCCTTAATGCTTGTCACTAGGGCCCGAGTGCCATGATTTCAGATCTGAACCTATTATGTTTTCATGAATATATGTGTGTTCTTGATCCTATCTTGCAAGTCTATAGTCACCTACTATGTGTTATGATCCGGCAACCCCGAAGTGACAATAATCGAGACCACTCCCGGTGATGACCATAGTTTGAGGAGTTCATGTATTCACTATGTGCTAATGCTTTGTTCCGGTTCTCTATTAAAAGGATGCCTTAATATCCCTTAGTTTCCAATAGGACCCCGCTGCCACGGGAGGGTAGGACAAAAGATGTCATGCAAGTTCTTTTCCACAAACACGTATGACTATATTCGGAATACATGCCTACATTACATTGATGAATTGGAGCTAGTTCTGTGTCATCCTATGTTATGGCTGTTACATGATGAACCGCATCGGGCATAATTTTCCATCACCGGTCCAATGCCTATGAGCTTTCCATATACTAGTTTACGCTTATTTACTTTCCCGTTGCTACTGTTACAATCACTACAAAACACCAAAAATATTACTTTGCTTTCTTTACTCTTTTGTTACCGTTACCACCACTATCATATTACTTTGCTACTAAACACTTTGCTGCAGATACTAAGTTTCCAGGTGTGGTTGAATTGACAACTCAGCTGCTAATACTTGAGAATATTCTTTGGCTCCCCTTGTGTCGAATCAATAAATTTGGGTTGAATACTCTACCCTCGAAAGCTGTTGCGATCCCCTATACTTGTGGGTTATCATCTGCTAGCAAATCTTGATCAGCTCGAAGCTGTTGTTGCTTTTTCTTCAGGCTATTTGCTGTGGCTATAAGCCGGCGCTTAAAGCGCTCCTAGTCGATGGGATCCTCAGGCACGATAAATTCTTCGTCGCCGAGGCTCACCTCGTCTTCGGAGAGAGGCATGTAATTGTCATCCTCCTTTTCTCCATCTGCTGCCTGTTCTGGAGGGCTAGCTTGTTCACCCTCCCGCTCTAAATCGTGCTGGAGGGGATTGTTGTCGTCTTCGGCACTATCCGGAGTGTTATTGTCTCCTGTACCGGTATCACTACTTTTTCTATGGCAGGACTTAGAGCGGCGCCGTTGACGTCGATGCTTGGGTTGCTTCTTGGAGGGGTCATCCTCCGCTGTCCTGTCGTCGTTGCCTTCTTTGGGGGTATCCACCATATATATGTCATATGATGAGGTGGCGGTCCAACGCCCTGTGGGCGGTGGTTCATGTTCGTCTCCTACATCATCATCCATACCGTCGATGTCTTCGGAGTCGAAGTCGAGCATGTCGATTAAATCGTCGACAGTGGCTACTAAGTGGGTGGTGGGTGGGCAGCGAATTTCTTCGTCGTCCGCATCCCATTCTAGCCGGACATAGTTCGGCCAAGGTTCTCCTGACAAGGAGAGAGGCCTTAATGAATTTAGCACGTCGCCGAAAGGCGAGTGCCGAAAGATATCCGCGGAGGTAAACTCCATGATCGGCGCCCAATCGGTTTCGATAGGCACGGACGTAGGCGGCTCGGAGTCCGTGGCCGAAGACGAGTCCAGTGGTTTGGCAACACGACTCTCATAAGGGGTGAAGTCAGTATCCGGCTCTATCGCCACTAAGAGTGCGGCCTCCATGGCGGGGTCTATCCACCCGTCCTCGGATGGCGCAATTTGCTCCGGATTGAAGGCCGGAGCAGTTGCAGGTGTGATCTCCCGAACACTGTCCGACGGTAGAGCTAAGTCATGCTCTTCGCGATCGTGCGGCGCACCTGGCATGGGCTCGAATCCGTCGAAGATCAAGTCTCCGCGGATGTCGGCAGTGTAGTTCAAGTTTCCGAACCTGACCTGGTGGCCAGGGGCGTAGCTCTCGATCTGCTCCAGATGGCCAAGCGAGTTGGCCCGCAGTGCGAAGCCGCCGAATATGAAGATCTGTCTAGGGAGGAAAACCTCACCCTGGACCACATCGTTACAGATGATCGAAGGAGCCATCAAGCCTTACGGTGACGGCACAGTGGAACTCTCAATGAAAGCACCAATGTCGGTGTCAAAACTGGCGGATCTCGGGTAGGGGGTCCCGAACTGTGCATCTAAGGCGGATGGTAACAGGAGGCGGGGGACAGGATGTTTACCCAGGTTCGGCCCCTCTCGATGGAGGTAATATCCTACTTCCTGCTTGATTGATCTTGATGATATGAGTATTACAAGAGTTGATCTACCACGAGATCGTAGAGGCTAAACCCTAGAAGCTAGCCTATGGTATGATTGTTGTTGTCCTACGGACTAAACCCTCCGGTTTATATAGACATCGGAGGAGGCTAGGGTTACACAGAGTTGGTTACAAGGGAGGAGATCTACATATCCGTATTGCCAAGCTTGCCTTCCACGCTAAGGAGAGTCCCATCCGGACACGAGATGAAGTCTTCAATCTTGTATCTTCATAGTCCAACAGTCCGGCCAAAGGATATAGTCCGGTTGTCCGGAGACCCCATAATCCAGGACTCCCTCAAGGAGGGCAAGGGAGGCGAGCCCTTTGCGCATGGCTGTTGGAACACGTCTAGTGGCAGCGGCCCACCAGTCCAGGAAGCAGTCATCGGTGTCCGGAGGGGGGATCGGCAGCCAGCACCAGTCGAAGATCTCGTGCCAGATGATCCGGGAAAATGGGCATTGAAGAAGAAGGTGGTCCGGGGTTTCCAGCACTTGGTCAAAGAAGATGCAGCGCTCATCATGCGGTAGGCCATGCCACGCAAGACGGGCCGCGGACCAGCAGTGATCTTGGCCCGCGAGCCACGCAAAGAAACGGATCCGCAGGGGAGCCCACGTGCGCCAGATGAGTTTCCAATGGGGCGCGATAGTAGAGCCAGTAAACATGGCACTGTAGCGAGAACTCATAGTGTAGACGCCCGAATCAGTCCACTTCCAGCGCAGCACGTCGGGGTCAGGGGATAGAGTGACAAGCTGCAGAGCGCGCCAAAGCTCGACGTACTGAACCATCACAGCAGGACCCAGGGCGCCCTAGATATCTCCCACCCAGGCCCTATTGTGGAGGACTTGGGCAACGGTCATCGTCCGTCTCCGGCGCTTGGAGACCAAGGCAAGCACAGCCGGCGCCAGCTCGCTGATCGAGTGGCCCGAGATCCAACGGTCTTTCCAGAACAAGCAGGAGGTCCCATCTCCAAGAATCCAGAATGTGGAAACATCGAAAATGGCCTGGACCTCGGCATCGAAGGGCAAGTGAAGGTGCCGCCAGGGACGGGAGCGATCGGTGGCCTTAAGCCACAACCATCTAGTACGAAGAGCCACACCGGTGCGCTGCAGATCTCGGATGCCTAGCCCTCCAAGCTCAGTTGGGCGGCAAACCTTTTGCCAACTAACTAGGCAACTCCTAGCAGAGGCGTCACCCTTGCCATGCCAAAGGAAGTCGCGCATGATTCTATTGATCTTCTTGAGGATAGTGGGCCGGAGCGCCATGGCCATAAGCAGGTGGTTGGGCATAGCAGCTAGCACGTGTCGCACCAGAGCCAATCTCTCCAAGTTGGCAGCTTGTGCGTCATGCGCTCCACCAATGGCATAAGTGCCACCGCGGAAACTTTCCGAGTCGAGAGCGGGATGCCGAGGTACGTGATAGGGAAGTGCGCGATCGGGTAGGACAGCGTGCCCTCAACCAGCAAAGCCTGCTCGGCCGTGCAATGGATCGGCGTGGCGGAGCATTTCCGGAAGTTGGTGTGCAGTCCGGTCGCGGCCCCGAAGATTAAAAGTCCATTGATTGGTTAAAGGGATCGGGAGTTTAAATCGAAAGGGGAATAAGAGTTTCAGAAGCCAACTTCCATCAATTCCTTCTCATGTATGTGATTAGACTTTTATTCCGGATTAGTTTTCTTCGTACACCAAGAAAAGAAATGAGAGTAAAAATCTATTCTCCACACCTAATCCCTCCATAAACTTCATTACACCAATTACTGTTCCATGTCTGAATATTACTCCCTCCGCCCCATAATATAAAAGCGCTCTTATATTATGGGACGGTAGGATTGCAAGTACCATTGGCATAACTTTGAAAAAAAAGTACCATTGGCATAACAATCTTTTTTTTTTTTGAAATGCATTGGCAATTATTTTCGGAATAGATAAATCCCTAATGTTCGGAATTTAAGCATGTCATCCCGAACGTTTTCTGATGGCAACTTTAGTTGCTGCGACTGGCAACTTTAGTTGTTAACACATGGCTTGAAATTTTGTCTGAAAATTGCCATGTCTGTCAACAACGCCTTGATTAAAGTTGCCATGAAAAAAGTTCAGATTATAGCATGATTAAATTCCGAACGTTCGGGACTTATTAAGGTCCATTATTTTTAGAGGAATTGGCAAGCAAATCTTGGTAACAAGCCGATGCCGCTTGCCTCGATGCTAAGCAAGATCGGCTCGCCAACTAGGCACTAGCCAGTCCACACCCGAACATATCCGCGCGGCGTGGACTCGCGCAACCTTCCCCTTCACCCGTTACCTCCTCGCCGGCGCCGCCGGCGCCGTCGCCGTTGTCTGCGTCCGATCCGCTCTCCTCTCTCCCCACAGCCAATAACGCCGCGAATGCGGAGCGTCTGCGCGAGGCGGTTGTGACCTGGCCGGAGCGTTGAGCCGACCCCCACCCGCGCCCGACGCCTCCCGCCGCTCGCCGCATCGGGATCTCGCTCGCACGCGTCGCCACCGCGCGATCTAGCGGCGGAGCACACGGGGCGGAGGGAGGGTTTCGCGGGAATTCCGGCGCCTGCGGGAGGCATGGCGGCGGAAACGTCCACTTCGGCGGCCGCCGGCTCGGGCGGCGGCAGCTGGGTGGAGTCGTACACGGGGATGTCCACGGACAACATCAAGGGGCTGGTGCTCGCCCTCTCCTCCAGCGTCTTCATCGGCACCAGCTTCATCGTCAAGAAGAAGGGGCTCAGGAAGGCCGGCGCATCGGGCGTCCGCGCAGGTGACCTAATTGCGCTGCTTACCGTTGAGACATCATTACCTTGCCTGTCGATCTCCTACTGTATGTTATTTGCGGGCTCCGGTTGGTGCTCTGATCTGACCTGACAGACGCTGGTGTCTGATTATGCTTAGATCCCCATTCCAGCTGAAATCCATGTTGGAGCAGCAGACATGTAATGGAGTTAGGGATAGGGTGAGCGCGCCAGAGTTTAGGTTAATAATATTGACACCGATTTAGATGTAGGGAGTTCACATATGCTGGAGTTTGTAGACAACGGTGTCGTAATGATATTGGTGTTGCTTTTATTCTGCATTGTTCGTTACATGGCTGCACTGTACTCTGGTTCTCATCTCATTGTTCAGCCAATTGAGTACTCCTACATTAATTTTAGATGTACTAGTTCAATTTAGTGGGGAATAACCTCACTAGTTAATTATTCCAAACATAGTAAAAGTTATCATTCTGTCGTTTTCATTTTTGAGAGCTTTTCTTGGTTTCAGGGCCGGTCCTGCCTTTTCGGAGGCCCGAGGCGAACTTAAAAAGTGGGCTGAATATAGTAAAATTACATCGATACAAAGCACAATCAGCTAAAAAAAAAAGAAGATACAAAGCACAACATTATTTTTGCCCTAAAAAGCATCTTTTCTTTTCATTACCAAATAAAATATATCGGATCGAACTCATCTGCCAGCATTTTCTTCTTTTTTCAAAATCATGTTTTTAGGCAACATTTTACAAGAAACGGGTGGAAATACCTGAATTTGTCAGAGGAAAAATAGAAGAAATTCAACTATCCAATCCCAAGCATATCAGATCTTCCTAGGGTCCTCGTATCCTCAAATAAGTAACCTGTAAAGAAATAGAAGATAAGTCAAGGAATCACTAGAAAAAAAAACAGTAGAAAGATCAAGTGCAAAAAGACTCTGAAATTACAAGAACTTTGTAGGCCTTTGACCCAAGAAACAGTCCTGTTGGAACTTGCAAAGTGACTGAGCTTATGAAGTGCTGCCTCTGCCTGCTGCCATCCGCTAGATGAGAATACTTATAGGCAAATCCATAAGGGAGTGAGATGGAGAAACTGAAAGTGGACCAAAGAAATCAGCTACAGCGGCAATATCCATTAATTTGCTAGACATGCTGCGTGCTTCGGGAGTAGGAGCAGAATGAGGAACAAGCAGACAGAGGAAGAAGAAACAACGGCAGCTGGTGTTACGAGATGGATCAATTAAATCGAAATTGGGATCTAGTTTTTTTTAATAGAACGTTTCCTAGCTGATTGGGCTACAAGCTTTAAGGCCCTTTTTGTTCGGCTGTGTAGCATACATGCTCAGGGTCGCCCCCCCCCCCCCCCCCCCCCATCAGGCTGGGCCCTAGACCGTCGCCCTTCTTGGCCCTACCCAGGGCCGGCCCTGCTTGGAGAAACTACCAAAATTGGCCTGAGCAATGGTTCCAAAGATTTTACCCCCTCCCTCCCATAATGTATTTTGACATTAGTGTCAAAAAACGTCTTACATTATGGGACGGAGGGAGTAGTTCTTCAGCTATTTAGTTCTGTTCAACTTTATGATTCTATTTATAAGCCGAAAACAGTTTGTTCTTGCTGACTGGTTACGCTCAAATTTGCTGTTTATGGCAGGGGTTGGTGGGTACTCTTATTTGTATGAACCATTATGGTGGGCAGGAATGATTACAAGTAAGTGCACCTCTCTGATACAAGTGGATCTTCATGTACTGCTTCTACTTAACAATGTGATCCTGACGGTATTCAGTGCTGTTTCCCAGTGATCGTTGGAGAAGTTGCTAACTTTGCAGCATATGCGTTTGCTCCTGCTATACTCGTCACTCCACTTGGTGCACTTAGCATAATCATTAGGTAAAAGCCAGAAGTGCAATCCTTAATGATAAATCTTGAGATGTTCAGCTGCTGACAATTCTGGAAGTCTCTGTTCATTCGAACTAACGTATTTCTCGCACAGCGCCGTTCTTGCAGACATTATGTTAAAGGAGAAGCTACATATATTTGGTATACTTGGATGTGTTCTTTGTGTCGTGGGTTCAACAACTATTGTGCTTCATGCCCCCCAGGAGCGTGAAATTGAGTCTGTCGCAGAAGTGTGGGATCTTGCTACAGAACCAGGTACTTTCCTTTCTTTCCCTGATTAGCAACCATGCTTTGCCTATTTGTCTTATAAAGTACTAATGTTTTTGTGTTTTCTTGCAGCATTTCTATTTTATGCGGCAATCGTGCTTGCTGCAACTTTTGTGCTCATATTCCGTTATATCCCACAGTATGGTCAGACACATATCATGGTTTATATTGGTGTTTGTTCACTTGTAGGATCTCTATCGGTATGTGTCCGTTCTACTTACGAATAATTAGCTCAATGTTTTCACATGATACTATTGATTAATTCTGCTCGAATTTTGTTTTTTATTTATTTACTTGACAGGTCATGAGCGTGAAAGCTCTTGGTATAGCCTTGAAACTGACGTTTTCTGGGATAAACCAGCTAATCTATCCGCAGACATGGTTGTTCGCAATTATTGTTGTTGCATGTATATTAACACAGATGAACTATCTGAACAAGGTAACAATAATTCTTTGCCGATGGTTCTTCTGTTGCTTAGTGATCGTACTTCAATATCTGCCAAGTAACTTTAGTACCGCAAATTATTACTCCCTCTGTAACTTAATATAAGACATTTTTTGACACTGTCATGGACTCTAAAAACGTCTTATAAAAAGTTGCAGAGGGAGTACATCTTTAATCTGCCATAATGGGTACTGGCATGCTATTGATATTAGTATCTGACTACATGATTCTGCTTGTTACAAACTTATGCTTGGTGTTTCGTACATCATTCAACCTACTATGTTTGCTTTGCAGGCTCTTGACACATTCAATACAGCAGTTGTTTCACCAATATACTATACTATGTTTACATCACTAACAATACTGGCCAGCGTCATAATGTTCAAGGTAACATATTTGGGCTTGTAGTTTTTTTATGGTGCTCTAGATGGTGCTTCTTAGTCTACTTGTTTAATTGCAAGTTTAACATGAGATCAAATAGTGCTTGCTTATACTAAGTATGCAGTGAATTGCTTTTAGAATCACTACTTGCTGAAGTGCCCTTTTGGCAGTTATCTTGTCTCACCAAAGTTGGACACAGTGATTGAATGAGGTCTGAGTAAAGGGCAGCAATGTTACCCAAATATTTAATTGCTAACCAATTTTCTGTTTGAGAGAATTTCTGGGATTAGCATTTTTATTATCTGAAACTGAACTCATCAAACCAAGAGCTCACCTATCATGATCTATGCCATATTAGTTTTTTTAAGTCTAGGACAATTCAAGTATCGATTCTTGTCATCTGGAAATGACTGCTAAACTTTGTAATTATCTTTTCAGTTGATTTGGCTATTGTGCATGGGGCTACACAACATTTCTAAAGTTCATTTAATCAAAATTCATCTTCTTGTTTCAAGCCTTTTAGTCAGCACTCGTAATCTAATTTTTAGTGCCACGGTCACTATTATGCCATCTTGAGTTCAGACGTCTAGTCTGTAAATTATCTAACGTAATGTTTGTAGTCAACAAATGTTTCTGTTAAACTTGATAAACTGCCGGTTTTGTCGTATAGATTTAGTGACAATGCTCACAGATATTAGACTACTAATACTAATTGCTTGCAGGACTGGGATCGTCAAAATCCAACTCAAATTGTGACGGAGATGTGTGGTTTTGTCACAATCCTTTCTGGAACATTTCTTCTTCATAAGACTAAAGATATGGTTGATGGTATGGTTCCACTCCCTTCTTCTGGTTTGCACATAGTAACTATATTATATTTGGTAACTTCTAACTTTCTGGCATTATAGGTCTCCCACCGACTCTGCCTATCAGGATTCCGAAACATGGTGATGAAAACGGCTATGCGTCTGAAGGAATTCCTCTTAGATCCGCTGCTGAAGGCCTCCCTCTGAGGTCACCAAGGGCAGCAGAATAATTTTGACCAACTTGAGATGCTCAGTGATCCTTGTGGCCATGGTTCGCATTCTTTCATTCTATCCAGTCTGTAGATTGTACTTTAGGGCTCTAAACAGTAAAAGGCTCGTTCCCCCTTGTAGTTTCGAGGAACCGGTAGAGTATTGGGGATATATGTCTTATACATCAAAAGTTTTTCATGTATTTTTGTTTTTGAGGAACCGGTATGGTATAGTATTGGGGATGCATCTTATACCAGCTATCATCTGTAACTGTTGTATTCTTTGAAAATAGGGAAAGAATCTTAAGAACTCAAAAATCATTCCCTCTTTCACTTCTGTTGAATCAGCACACTATTTTCTCATTGGTGGTGATGTTCTTTGCTTGCGTAATGGCAATGCTCCGTTTGCCTCGCTGCACTTGCGAAAGCAATCCTTTCTTCCATGTCCAAAGCTATCTGGCACCGAAAGCCAGGCAGATTCTTTTTGAGCGCTTGCTCATTTCAGCTCTCTCCTTTAACTAACCCTGTAACCTTCTCGTCTCATCAAACCCAACAATCTCACACACGCTTGCACACGCACCAATCTCACACCCGCTTGCACACGCACCATCAATGGCTGAGCAAGAAGGAGAAGAGTACAAGGTGCTCATCGATCAGACCGGCAAAGACGCCGGTGAGCCGCACCAAGACGCAGACGATGACGACGCCGACGACACCTCGAGCTTCATCCTGGTCATGAACCTCGTCCTCAGCGGCACGGCGCGGCTCAACGTGCTCCTCCCCACGGCCACCATCCTGACCTTCGCCATCTTCGCGCCGCTGGTGACCGACGACGGCAAGTGCGCGCGCGTCAACCGCGTGCTCACCGGCGCGTTCGTGCTGCTCTGCGCCGCCTCCTGCGTCTTCTTCACGCTCACCGACAGCTTCCGCTCCGCCACAGGCCGGCTCCGCTACGGCGTGGCCACCCCCACCGGCATCGCGACGTTCTGCGCCGGCGGGGGGAGCCGGAGGAGGGCGCCGAGGGAGCCGGAGAGGTACAGGCTGCGGTGGTCGGACCTGTTCCACACCGCGCTGTCCCTGGTGGCCTTCGTGACCTTCGCCGCCTCCCACCACGACATCGTCCGGTGCTACTACCCCGGCGCGCCCAGGAAGGTGGTGAACACCGTGCCCCTCGTCGTCGGCTTCGTCGTCAGCCTCCTCTTCGTCATGTTCCCTTCCAGGAGGAGGGGGATCGGCTACCCGTTCCTGCTCCGAACCGACCTCGTGTACCTCCGGCGCTGAACATTTTGGCGATCTATGCAGTGGACCTGAACCCTGAAATCGAGACCTCTCTGACTCTCTGTCTGTATCGGAGACGCATGTTGTAAGCTTGCATATATGATTTGATTTGTTGGAGATGTGTATGTTTGAAAGGTGTTACACGATTGATGATTCTCTTGTGGAATTAACTGAGCCCAAATGTCAAATGTATACGTATGTACAGTACATCATTGTCCTCTTTAGTAGAAAGCTGAAAACGGAGTGTAAGACGAGAGATGAAACGAGGCAGCTGCCGGACGGTGGCTCCTCATTCCTCGGCGTCCGGATCAGGCTCGAGGCCCGATATTTGCTTCAGCGGTTTCCAGATGAATTTTCTCCTGCAACAATCAAACCGGCTCGAAAGTCATTCACAAGAGAGAACACTCGTCTGTCCTGGTTTGTTAAATTCAGTGAGAGTTCAGGTGGAGATTGATGTACCAGTTGCCGCATTCCGCGATCACCCTGACTTTGGGGCGGAGGTCAGGGAGCATGGCCAGGAACTGCAGCTCAGCCTTGGACAGAACCTGCAGACGAAACGAACACGCGACAACGATGAGAAACCGCAGAGCCGATGAGCAACGTGTGAGAGTGGCGAGAGCCTGAGAGACCTTGGCCTCGTAGACCCAGACGATGAGCCCTTTGGCGTCCGGGTGCAGCAGGCTGAGCCTGTAGTCCACCTCCGGCGGGAAGTACCACCTCGCCACCGGCTGCCTCCCGAGGCTAGGCTGCAGCAGCAGGCATCGCACACCCAAGTCAGTTGTTAAGTCGTAGAGCAGATGACATTCATGGCGGCGAAAAGGAGAGGGACGACGATGGGTTCTGCGGACGGACCGGGCAGACGGGGTGGATCTTGGTGAGGGTGGACTCGGGGTCGCCGAGGCCGCGCGCGGAGAGGTCGAGGAAGTAGTAGCCCTGGTAGCGGAGGCGGTTGAGGTAGCGGCCCTCGTAGCCGCCCTCGTGCGGCGGGTAGATGGCCAGCGCCTTGTGCTCCTCCACGTCGGCCAGCCACCGCCCCAGGTCCGGCTTCACCAGGTCCCCGCCCACGAAGTCCATCAGCCCGCCGCCGCCGCCCGCGCTCACCGACACCGTCGATGGCCGTCCCGCGCCGCGCCGCCCAGGTAGGGACGTCGGCGCGTGGAGCGGCGGGGACACGGTGCGCGCCGCCGCCGCCGCGGCTGCCGCTCCCGACCACATGCTTGGCTCCGCTGCCCGCCGCTGCCTGTGTGTGTGTCAGTGTGTGCGTGTGTGTGGGTTGAGTTGCCGCGGCAGCCTGTGGCGGGAAGGTAACGGCGAGGGGATAAGGCCATCGCGCGACCCTATCCTGTCAGTCCCCATCCGTTTGAGGTAAAAGCGACAAAAAGACGGCCCAGCGCGCGGGCGCAAACGGAAAAATGTCCGGATTCCGTCCACTTTCGACCCATCCCCGGCCCAAACTTGCGCTCGGTTTGGGGTGAAACGGACGCGCGCGGACTGCCCGATGCGCGCCCTTGTCCCCCCGTGGCCCGCCTGTCGGGGACACTAGCCGTCCCTCCGCTCCCATCGCTTCACCCTCTCTCCCTGCCCCGCCCCGCCGCCGGTGCCGCCGCTATTCTCCGGCCGCCTCCTCATCGCGCAGCCCCCCCGTCGTCCATACCAAACCACGTCTCGACATGGCCGCCACCACGCCCCGCGCTTCCGCCGTAGTTTTGGTCGTCGATCGGAGGAGGTTTGGCCGTCGCCGTCCTTGCCGGTGGCAGAGGGGACACCACTGCCGGCGACGTACCACGGCGGCCGAGGCAGATTTCGACGAGAGCTCCAGAGCGGCCAGTAGCCGGCCGGCAACCACCCTGCTGCGTCGGGGTGATCATCGCGGCCTCTTCGCCACCACGACCGCAAGGTGTTCGACCTTTTGCCAACAAAGGTATGGACAGTGGAGACGAGTTTTTCTTCCATCACTTCCTTTGTTCATCGGACGATTCGTCGTCGGATGATGACGATCTTGTGGTGGCTGCACTGGTCGTTCACGACCATATTCAACGGCAGCTTCCTCGGTACAGGGGGTCACTCCCTGGCCGTGCTCCCAACCTGAACCGCAACAGGGAAAGAGGCCACGCCCTGCTCTATGCAGATTACTTTGCCAACACTCCGCTCTTCAAGCCGGATAAATTTCGTTGCCGTTTTCGTATGGCAAGGCATGTGTTCAATCGTATCCGAGAGGGAGTGGTTGCTCATGACCCATACTTCGAGTGCAAGACGGATGCCCTTGGCAAGCTTGGATTCTCCTCATACCAGAAATGCACCGCGGCCATCCGCATGCTTGCATATGGAATTCCAGGCGATCTGGTGGATGAGTATGTGCGTATGAGTGAGACAACATGTCTGATGTCAATGTACAAGTTTTGACAGGCTGTGATCGAGGTCTTTGGCCCAGAGTACTTGAGGCAGGCAACTGCCGCTGATACAGAGAGATTGTTGGCGACCAACGCAGCTAGACGCTTTCCAAGTATGCTTGGCAGCATAGATTGTATGCACTGGGAGTGGAAGAACTGTCCATTTGCTTGGCAGGGCCAGTACAAGGGGCATGTTAACGGGTGCACTGTCATATTAGAAGCGGTGGCATCACAAGATCTTTGGATATGGCATTCTTTCTTCGGCATGGCAGGTTCTCACAATGATATCAACGTGCTGCAGCGTTCTCCAGTCTTCGCGAGGCTTGCAGAAGGCCACTCCCCACCTGTCAACTTTGAGATCAACGGCCACTATTACAACAAGGGATACTATCTAGCAGATGGTATATATCCTCAGTGGTCAACTTTTGTGAAGACAATCTCGAAACCCCAAAGTGAGAAGAGAAAGAAATTTGCCCAAATGCAAGAGAGTGTTAGAAAGGATGTGGAACATGCTTTTGGTGTGCTTCAATCCCGGTGGGGTATCGTTCGAAACCCTGCACTGTCATGGGATGAAGGGAAGCTTTGGGAGGTGATGACTGCTTGTGTGATCATGCACAACATGATCGTCGAGGACGAGCGTGATGAGAGCATCTTCGACCAAGGATTTGATTATCACGGTGAAAATATTGAGCCCCTGCACCAAGACCCGGCCATATTTGAACAGTTTGCCCAATTCCACCGTGAGATGCGTGATTGGCACACTCATGTGAATCTTCAAAATGACTTGGTTGAGCATGTGTGGGAGCACGTTGGCAACCAATAGATGTATTTGGCCATTTTATGTTCAGTCAAGACAATTTCGATTTGGTTGTAAAACTATTTTATTAAAGACAATTTCAATTGGGTTGTAAAACTATTTTAACTTTCAGACAAATATTTGGGTTCGAAACTAGTTTGAATGCAAATTTGGGCAATTCTTGGCCCTGACGGACAGGATGGGGCAAAAGAATGCGGCCGCGCGCTGGGCGCACGGCCACCGCATCCCAGGACAGGTCCGGACACGACCCCAAATCCCTACCCAAAGGGACAAAAACCGAATAAAACGGACGTCCGTTTGAGGTCGCGCGGTGGAGATGGCCTAAGTCTTGGAGCTGCTCGTTGGTTAGGCGATCCGTTGGTTTGGCCGTGGTGTTGTTGGATTCCATCTTCCATGTTGGTCGTAAAAGAGTTCCCACTCCAAATTTTATCAACTACTGGAACTGATAATAGAGCACAGAAGTTTGGTAATCACTAAGGACGTGTTTGGTAGTCTGCATCAAGCCTAATCAAGTTCTGGCGGGCTAAATACTCAATTGTTTGTTGTCTGCACGCAGAAACTGGCTGGCACATAACTTAAAGCGCTCCCAGCCAGGCCCGTCTGGAACGCTCAAATCGTCCATTTCTTCAGATGCAGGCTCGGCCTAATGCAATTTACACTACGGGGAGGTGCGAGCTGGGCTTAATACATCCTATCAAACGACATACAGAACATGTCTCAGAGCCTGTATACTCTTAGGCTCCACTAGGCCGGACTTCACTGAGAATGTAACCAAACACGCTCTAGGTACTAGGTAGGTGTAAACTTGTAAACGTTTTCCCTGAGGGAAATTAGTTTATTTGGGCGAAATGTATCAGGTGACAACAAGTGGTGTAAGGTATTTTTTCATGGATCCGAGGGGCGAGAACTTGTATCTACATATGTGTTTTCACTTAAAATTTCAAATTTCAAATCGAAACATTTTTCAACTGAACGCCCAAAGTAATTACAAACTGTTTTTACTGCTCCATTCTTAGGTCGGCATCTTTGAAATTAGCCCATATTGAGAAGATCCGACAAGTATTTTATTGAACACAAATTGGACTTCCAACGGTGATAACATGTACTCCTCGGATGACATATCTGTATTTCATAGGGTAACGTATTTGTACTTCCAATGAGTTGTTTACGCCCATGTGGTGCAACTCGTACTTCCCACACAGTGTAATCTATATTCACTATGCAAGTTGTACTTCGGCTCGATCCGACATGTACTATGTGCGCGGTGTGACCTATACTCCCATTGTAACTTATACTTCCCACATAGTGCAACTTCTGCTCCTCAGTACAGCTTGTGCTTCTCAACTTCCACATGGTGCAATGTGTACTTCAAGCATAGTGCAACATGTAGTCCCCGGTGAGATCAGAGGCTCAGGGAGATACCAGACTCACCCGAAGCTTGGCTCAGATTCTGGGTGTTGCAAAGTTGGAACCTCCGAGCCACACAAAGAAAGCACATAGGTGTATTTGAGGGTTTTTTATCTTCGTTTTATTAAGTCATTTTACGAAACTTGGGGTGTCGAATAGGATTGAATATAGACAATAGAATTCCACCTCAAGTTTATCAACCTTTAGGACTAACACTTGTTCATATGCTTAACAAGCATAGCGAGTCCCTTAATCATTGTTTCATGTACAACAGAACCCTCTTTGGGAATTAGATATCATTTCACTTTGCAAGTGCCAAGGATGATGCAAAATCCAACGAACTTCATCAAAGGCTAAAAACTGTCAGAGAAATAGAACTCCATATTAATCAACTGACTTATATTTGAACTGAGAAAAAGCTAGCAGATTCATTTACAAGGGGACTATCACATAATGAATATTCATTGCTTCACTGGACATGGTAATGAGGCCCATCTGAAGTTATAACTTATAACACATCGGTAATCCACACCTTCTTGATAGGAGATACCATGACTCAGGCGATGTAGAAAACATATTATAATTTTAGGAAGCGAGTACATTTAGTTTGTACCCATGTCCTCATATATAAAGTATTCCCTATAGTATAGAAGGTTGGCATTGTTCCATGAAAAGTTATTAGCATGCAAGATAACTAAGGTATGCACTTTCTTGAGCCTTGTTGTGAGGTCACGGATCACGAGAATGGGGCATTCTCTACAAAGCTCATGAGCATTTACGAGAACACGCCCATTTAATGCTCTATTTACACAAGGTTCGTTGGTGGCAAGTATTCGGAAAATATCAGGTGCTGCCGCATGAGTCATGCTCCCATGCTCTAGAGCGAGCTCGGCCGTTGAATCTGGGATCTAGTGGACATTTCAAGAGTGCTGGACCTTACCATAATTAGGGTACTCTTAGAAGTCCTTTTGCAAATTTGAGGGAGCTCCCCAGCGGCTGTTGGATTTGGAATCCAACGCTCCTAGTGACTCAACATCTGATGCCCATAGCACCTGATATTTCCCTGCCAAGTACAGTATGAATTTTAATTTAACTCTACTCACACAAGGTCGTGATTTTAAGGCATAGTCCATTCATCAGTTGTGAAGAGATATGTGTTGTATCATAGGGGAGAGTTATTACACTAGCATAGTAATCTTTTTTGCCAACCACTTTGCAAATGGTGAGGATTGTTGGAGTTTCAACGGCAATTTTAGACCCATGTGAGATGTGACCTAATAGAATTTCTGAAAATTCCTAAGTCTAGCAAAATTTAGTCCCACATGGCTAAAGCAAGAGTTGGAGACTAACATATATATAGTGAAGATCTAGCCATGTCATAAATTTGAAGAAATCTATGCGGCTATCGCCCCCTCCTCCGCCCCTCCCCCCTTCTGGCGGTTTGGTCCATTCGACTGCCCCTTCAAATCCGGATCTTCATGTGGCAGTGGATCCGCGGTCGGCTTCCGTCGGGTGTTGAGGTCCGCAAGCGCAATGGCCCGGGCTCTGGCCTCTGCCCCCTCTGTGATTCCCCCGAAGACTCGAACCACATTTTCTTCTCCTGTGTCTCTGCGCAGTTCATCTGGAGCTGCTTTAGGGAGGCAATTGGCGTGAATTGGTGCCACTCCAACTTCCCCGACCTCTTCGCCGAACTACAGGCCTCCCCGCTTCCATCTCGCCACATTAGGTGGATTGAGATTGGGGTTCTCGCGTGGACGCTTTGGACCATTCGCAATAAACTTGTGATTCAGCGCTCCCCTCTCCGACGCTCTACTGACGCCCTCTACAAATTGTCTGGTTACTTGCAGCTCTGGCGGCCGCTTAGCCGCCCTCGGGACCTGGACGCCATCTCCGCCTTCATCGCCGACCTCCGCTCGATGGCCGTCCGTCTGTCGCCGCCCCCTCCGCCGCCTCCTCCTGAGCCTGATTAGTCGTGTGTTGCTATCCAGCTCCTGCTACGGCCTTGGCCCTGGCTGAGCTGTCTTTTTATGTTGTGTTACGTTTTTGGGCTTGTTGAGCTGTGCCCTCAGCAGAACCTCTGAACCTTATTTGTGCGACTTGGGTGTGTGTTGAACTAGTCTTGTATGTGCTCCTGGCGGTTTGCTTTATTTATAAAGCGGGGCGAAAGTCTTTTTCGGTAATTTGAAGAAACATAGGGCATGAGAAAGGCTTTAGTTAACTAAGCATATGTGTATGTATTTGGGTATTTGTTGAGTGAAAATCTCTGTTACTTGTGACAACATGGTGTAAAATTTGCTAGCTAATAAATTCACTTTGTTCTTTGCTAAATTGGGTTCTTATCTCTCGCTTAATTCTAACATATTGAATGTGATTTACTTTAATCTAACTAAATTCGGGCAATTAACTTAACATTTACACACCAAGTCAACGTTTTCATTACCAGTGCTTTATAGAGGTTGATCGTGTTGTCCTAGTGAAAGATACTAAAGGACGAGAAAACGTCTTGAGCGGGCACTTGAACAGGGGCGGAGCCAGGATTGGGTACAGGGGGCCAAGCCAAGCAGGTAAAAATATCCAGTATAAAATGTAATCATATGTAACTTGTATTAGTTTAAATTTGCCTCTGCAATTGGTATTTTTTTCTCTTCATAGCTGGCGAATTGCAATCTAGAGTTAGCTAAATTTGACATAGGAAAAATATGCATCACAAATATGACTTTTACTAGATAATTTGTGTCACAATCATGATAATTTCTAGGACACCTACAAGATAAAATCATAGTGCAAAAACCATACAACGAAAGCAACAAAAACCGATGTATAAGTTCGGCAATGATACAAGATGTCAAGATGAGAATGGAGAGTCAGGGAGATTAGTATATAGACTTATATGTTAAACCTTGGGCCTTAGCTAGTTTCTTGATCAGGGCCATAAGAATTGATAAGTTAAGCAGGCTACGTTGCATCGTCGCCGTATGAACCGGATCGTGAACAGGAGAGGCAATCGGGCAGCAAGGTCTCGGAGCGGCAATACCTAACTTTCTGCGTAGTTATCCCAAGTACACGCTAATTACAGGAGAACCCCAGGCCAGAAGATTAGAGCCAATCGCCTAATGCGGCTGCTAGTGGTCTCCACATGGGCCATTTTCCATTTTCTAAAATTCTCGACGTGCACCAAGGAGAGAAGAATGCCTCATTTGGGCCGGCCCATGTGCGAGGCGCCCTGTTTTCCAATTCATTTTTTCTTTTCTGTTTTTGTTTTTTCTATTTAAATAATCAAGGATTTCAAAAAAAATACCTAATTTCATTAAAAGTAGTAGATTTTGAAAATAAATGTTTAAGAAATCGTAAAATATTTCATGATTTTTTAAAATGTTCACATATTAAAAAACGTTCATGATTTTGAAAAACATAATATTCGGGAAATAAAAAACATGTTTCTGAAAAAAAGTGTATTAAAAAATGTTCATGAAATTGAGAGAATGTTCAAAATTTGCCAAAAAGCATCAGTTTTTTTTAAAAGTGTTTATAAAATTAAAAAATGTTTGTGAATTAGAAAAAATTCATCAATTCAAAAATAAAATGTTCATATATTTGAAAAATGTTTGCCCAAACAAAAAAATGTTCGTGGATTTGAAAATGTGTTCCCCAATTTCCAAAACATGGTTGTCAATTCAAAAATGTCCGCGATTTAAACTAAAAATGTGCACAGGTTCAAAAAAGGTTCAAATTTGTAAAAGCATGTTCGTGAATTCAAGAAATACTCACAATTTATAAATGTCCAAGAAATTGTAAAAAAAATGTTTGCAAATTTAGAAAATGCACTATTTCAAAAAATGTTTGCGATTCAAAAATATTCGTAATTGCAAAAAATGCTCATGATTTCAAAAAAAATTGAACATGAGAAAAACAAAATAAAAACGAAAATGAAAGAAAAGTAAAAAAAGGAAAAATCAAGAAATGGTATTTATGTTTCTTTACCGCCGGGAGAACCTGCATGGTGCGGCAAAAAATATTAGGGACAACACATCTTTCGACTGCCTGTTGCACTTCTGTGTCACCATCTGAACCGAACCACAACCATTTTTTGACTACTCTTACCTTTGTACCTCGCATGTTAAAAGAAGAGATAAGATCACTATTGGATAAGAGGGAGCATGTCAAAATTGCTCTTGATAAAATATGTATAAGGTATGAGAGTGAACTTGCACATTTTTTGTGATGGTCCATAACATGATTTGCATGTTGATAGAACAAGTATTTGCACCATAATAAAATTCAGAATGCAAATAGTGTCTCTATCGTTGAACGGTTGGTTGGTTGGTTGAGGGAAGGTCTTCATGTTTTTATGTAAGAGCGTCTCGACACACCACCATCTCTCTCACTCTCTCCCTCCCTCCCTCCCTCCCTCCCTCTCTCTCTCTCTCTCTCTCCCTCCCTTCTCTCTCCCTCTCCTCAAGAACTAGGACAGACTGCTCCGGCTCGTCGGCGACAGCTAAGGTATTTCTTCAGACATTTTCCCTATCGGCTAGCTATCCTGAGGTGGTGCATGCCTTCTTATTGTTATTAGTCAGATCGCATCCCTTGCTAGCTAGCTTCATCCTTCCTTGACTGAAAAACGCGCCCTCACAGAAATCTCTGTGATTTTTCCTAACAAAGTCCACATGTGCTCTTGAACAGATCGATTATGATCTCTCCTGTAAATCGTAGGGTGCATGCTGCATGCGTATAGTAGTTTTTTTGTTTGTTTCCCCTGCTGAAGTATGCATGTTTTGTTTTTGTGATGCAAACAACGATCGGCAGTATCACTTATGGTAGTTGTTTCTTGTCCTCTTTTGTAGTGGGACGATCGCCGAGGAGATGGCCGACGATGCAGGGCGGGGGTCTTCGGCGGCAGCGGCGAAGAAGGGGAGGTAAGCCATTAATTAGGAAGATGAGCAAGAGCTCTTTGCCTGGCCAGGTGTTGTAGTTAGTTAATTAGTAGTAAGATGGGCAAGGCATGTTCTCCAGGGTGTTTTGATTCCAAAATACATGTTCATTGATCGTGTCAACCTGAGAGAGAGAGAGAGAGAGAGAGAGAGAGAGAGAGAGAGAGAGAGAGAGAGAGAGGAGAGAGATGTGGTGGGTTCCAGGAAGTAAGCCAGCGATGTTGTCACTTGGCAGCCCATAGCAAGACTTTTTCTGTTCAATCATTGTCTCTCCAGCGTTGACTTGCCACCGATATGCATGTCCAACAACCGGGAGTTCCAGCAACCACCTATTTGTCTGTATGCTCACCGGAATCCCAAACCTCGCCACCGGTGTTATTTTTCTTTCCAACAGTGTCTGTTTTATTTGAGAAAAAAACAGCCCTAATCTAAAACCTTGACTAAACCAGCGTCTAATATGTTGGTGTGGAAAAAAAAATCTCAGTGAGATTTCACGAACGAAACAATGACTCACACATATACACTCAACCCAATAAACGCACGCACGCACATCTTATAATAGGCGTCTTGTAGTCGATGAGAACGTTTTCTCTCACAGAACGGACATCACTGTGAAGTCTGAAATAAATTCAGAAAAACGCAAGGAATCTAACCGTTTAGCTATGCTCAGTTCGTCAAACGGTGATTTTTTCTAATGCCATTTGATGGTGCCGAGCTTTGAAAGCAGACATATGTTGCCTATTGTGGATTCTAACGCGACAGACACCCATTGTGAGCAGAAACCGTGATAGCTAGTATGTCATCAGACTTGTAAATAGATGGAAGCTTTATGATTCTTAAAATAATATATGTTCTTCTCTTACTTTCTTTCAACCTGAACACTATGCATACACCTCATTTATTTATTTATGTTGAAAAACACCCCATATATTAATTAAGCCAAATAAAGGTTCTTACAATCATTCGTTACAACATACACCACGCAGGGCGGAACAGAATTAAAAGGAATCCCATCGGACCTAGTAATAAAGCTAAACTTAGCAATCTCATATGCCACCCCATTGGCAGTCCGACTTATCTTTGCAATATTAAAATTTTGGAGCATCCTAGATATACTCAGAGCCTCATCCATCAGATCAACCAGAGAGACCCTGTCAAGCTTCTCATTTGCAAGAAACGAATGTATGAAAGCATAGTCAATCTCTGAAATAATAGATTGGTGAAGGGTGATACCTATATAAAGTCCCGCGAGGCAGGCGCGGAGCTCAGCTTCATTCACACTGGTACACCGATCAATAAAGTCCCACGAAGAAACAATAATATCTCCAGATGAATTACGAGCTACGACCCCCACACTGGCTGCATTAGTACTCTCCACAAAACTGGCGTCAACACTTCAGTTATTGTTACTACCTGTTTTTCGTTTATGTTATAGATTCCACTTGTTCCTTTACGTTATTCAGATCTTCCCTCTTCATTTTGTTTACATTTACATGATAGACGCGTGGACAGTGAATTTTAAGTTCTTGGATTCATTTAGACAAAATAATGAAAACTTAACAGGAAATCATAAATTTAAAGTTTGGTGAAAAAGTATGATCATTTGTGAGCTAGATATAAATCATAAACTAAATTATTAATAACAACTTAAACCATTTTATTTGTTTACCAAAATTTATCTGAATGTCTATGATTTTGCACCATTTTTAAACCTAGACATTTGGTTTATTTTTCTTAGAGATTTGATATATTTTTGTTAAGTATCTAGTACTTTTTTTTGGCGGGTATCTAGTACTCCTGATATCATACTGTATTTCCTGATGCACATCCAAGTATATATCGCCACACATACAGAAGAGCGAGTGAGCATCTTGACACACTGTAGCTTAGCAAAGATAGAAAAATAAGTCCTCAAATCTCGATAAGTTTCTACCGACTCATTTTGCAGACTCGAGGGGAAGATCGCACTCATAACCGGAGGAGCGAGTGGGCTCGGAAAGGCCACGGCTTACGAGTTCATCCAGGAGGGCGCGTCCGCCGTGGTCATCGCCGACGTCAACTCTGCGTTGGGCCTAGAGACAGCCCGGGAGCTCGGCCCACAGGCCCATTTCGTCCACTGCGACGTCACCGTCGAGGAGAGCGTCGCCGCGGCCGTGGACGCCACGGTCACGAAGCACGGCCGGCTCGACGTCATGTTCAACAACGCCGGAATCGTGGGCGCGCTCTCCGGGACGTCGGAGGTGGCCAGCCTGGATCTGGGCCAGTTCGACCGCGTCATGAGCGTGAACGTGCGCGGCACCCTGGCGGGGATCAAGCACGCGATGCGCGTCATGGCGCCGGCGGGCTGCGGCTCCATCCTCTGCATGGCGAGCATCAGCGGCCTCCTCGGCGGCCTCGGCACGTACCCCTACGCGGTCTCCAAGCTCGCCGTCGCCGGGCTCGTCAAGACCGCCGCCGCCGAGCTGTCCCGCCACGGCGTCCGGATCAACTGCATATCGCCGCACGCCGTGCCTACGCCGCTGGTGCTGGAGCAGTTCTCGCAGCTGTATCGTGGCGCGGACGAGGCGCAGCTGGCCGCCATCATCGGCGGGCTCGGCGAGCTCAAGGGCGCGACGTGCGAGGCGGTGGATGTGGCCAAGGCGGCCGTGTACCTCGCGTCCGATGATGCCAAGTACGTCTCCGGCCAGAACCTGGTGGTGGACGGCGGCTTCACCACCTACAAGTACATGAACATGCCACCCCGCAAGCCTCAGGATCAGGAGTGAGTGATTGCCCACTACTGATATTGCCTGCGTTTGTGCTCGTCTGGGATGTACAAAACTGCCTGTATTCCTGTGAAACCTTGCAATGTCGACAGCTCAGGGCATCTCCCACGCGGCCCCCAAAACGGATATTGTATTTGTCTATGGACTGGTCTGGACCGGTCCACGCATAGCCGACCATTCAACCATGTCATTTTAACGCCCGTCTCTAATTTTTTTTCTAAGTCCGGAACACTCAAAATAATAACATATCAAATCTTTGATGAATGAAAATTCAAATGCAACACTAGTTTTAATTAAAATATTACAGTTCAACTAAAGTATTGAAATTTAAACTTGAATTCAACTCCGGCTATGACCCATGTGACTGGAATTTTCTAAAGTTTAAGTTGAATCACCACAGCCATCAAATTAAAATCCAACAACCTCCACTTGTTGGTTCACCTCTTCAAGCGACATTGCCGATCTTTTCCTCCAATTTTCTGTAGAACCATAATTTTTTTAGCCGCCTCCCTTCCTCTCATCTACTTCACCTCTGGCAAGGTCTTGTCCAAGCCCTTGCGGTCGACTCCGTCCCCGTCTTGTGTTCCGGCTCCATCCAATCTAAGCGGCGGTAAATACAGAACACCCCCTCTAAACATGTTAACCCTCTTCCTCGTTGGTGATGTCGCGGCCAGCTGCGTTACACCCCCCCCTCTCCCTCCCTGCATCTCCTTTTCCCTCTATGTACTTATATTCAATAAGTATTTACAACTATACAATAAATTATACAAGAAAATACGGTCCTCTTTGGGTTGTGATTAACTTTGCCACATGTTGCCACATTATTTTTTCCGAACTTACCTTACTTGAGGTGCTCTAATTCTTAGTCACACTTTGGCTGCCTTAGGAAATATTGCCACACTTTTTATATGTATATGGCATGTGGGGCTTATTGCTCACAGAAAGATTCTTGACTTAGGTGGAGGACAACCTTCCGGCGTGGAGCTCATCTGCTCTTGTTAATGAACAATAAAATTGGCATGAATAGCAAAAAAAAAAAGTTCAACACTTTTTTGAATGAAATACAAACAAAAATTATATGAGCCTACAAAAAACTTCATACCGACATGTCATTGGGATAGTTCTAGACAGAAAAACAAAAATAAAAGCTTTGAGAAAGGGTCAATATCCTTGTTTGGAGCCCTGATTTTATTTTTTCTACCCCGAACTCCCAGGATGTCATATGGCCATGAAACTTTGCATACACATGAAGAATTTGTTTGAAAATAGTGTCATATTTTTTTTGCTATTTTTAAGATTTTACTGTAGCTCATGATTAGCAACGGTTTTCCCCTTAGGTGTAGCTACAATCAAACACCCATCTAACTTAATCAAACTTGCCCAAAAGCATCTTCAACCGGTTCTGTATCTGTAATAACAACCGTTGAGGAGAAATTCGGCAAAAAAGTTCTTTAACATCGATAAAAAGGCCACGTTAGCTAACTGCCACCGTAGTGTGCCGCGCCACCGCCGCAACCACTGCTGCCTCTAAGAGCATCTCCAACAGTGGCTGCAAAAAATACGCACAAGCGATAAAATACGATTTTAACGCGCGCGAGACGGTTTCGCGCGCTTCAGCGGAGGCGGGAAACTCAGGCGCTGGGAAAAAAGCGGCAGGTCGCGCGCTAGATTTGGCGCGCCGGCCGCTTCCTCGCCACGCGCTCTCTCATCGCTCTCCACCTCGTCACGCACCCTCTGCCGCTCTCTCATCGCTCCCTCTGCCGCTTTCTCGCCTCGCCGCCGACGCGCCACCATGCCACCGTGCCGCCGGGGAGTTTTGGGCTACTGCAGCGTCCGTGCGCGCCCGTCTGGCGCCTTCTCCGCCGAGATTTGGTCCGAGACGTGCGCCTCGGACTCGGCACCTTCGAGACCGGCTACGAGGCCGCCCGCGCGTACGGCGCGGCGGCGTGGCGCCTCCGGCGGCCCCGCCGGGACATGAACTTCCCGGAGGCAACGACGCGGGAGATGGCGCAGGAGCTGGCGCCTCCCCCGCGGCTTCTCACCGACAAGGATCGTCGCGAGAATCGGAGGCGGGAGCGCCATCTCAACCTCGCCTAGATGGACGGGGAAGCCATGGCACTGTGGCGCCAACGCTTCCCGCAGGACGTCATCAACGAGCAGCAGTTCTTCGTGGAAAGGAGGGCGGAGAGGGAGGAGTGGAGGGTGGAGCGAGCCGCCTATCGCGAGGATTAGCGTACGCGGAAGGCAACCCCTGAGGTCAACATCGAGCTAGGAGCAGTGTCTTCCTGGGACTCCGAAGCCGAGCGGTACCTTGACGCCTTCATTGTGACGTCGGAGGAGGACATCATCGAGGTGGAGTCCGAGTCGGAGGAGGAGGAGGACGACAAGTAGTTTTTTGATCTATCGTTTTGTCTATCGTAGGAGGAGGCTATGAACTATCTACGCACTATGTATGTATCGTTTTTTTATCTATCATTTAATCTATCTATGTACTACTATCTAGCTATCGTTTAGAATCTATCTATCTATTGTTTCTATCTAGAGAAAAGTATATTTTTCGTCCCTTAACTCTTGGTGAAGTCTATATTTGGTCCTTCAACTCCCAAACCGGACAAGTTGCACCCCCAACTACCGAAACCGGACAAGGTTCGCCCCTGGTCTTGATTTTGACCGATTTTGGTGTTGCCCCAGTTTTGACCAGTGCATACTCAAATTCATGTAATTTTTTATATTCGTGAACTTTTTGAAATTCACATACACTTTTGATATCCGCGTAGTTTTTCCAAGGTCGCATGTTTTTTTTAAAAAATGAACATATTTTTTTCAAATCAGCGAACAATTTTGAAATTTGCATACTTTTTTCAAATCCATGATTTTTTTAACATTTGCATATTTTTTTCAGATCTGCTTATTTTTGCGTAAAAAATCTAAATCCACGTACTTTTTTCAAGTTCGCATAAAATTTTCAAATTCATGAACTCTTTCCAAAAAATGTACGCGAATATGAAAAAGTACGTCAATTTTAAAAAGTACATGAATTTGAAAAAAAAATACATGAACTTTAAAAAAAGTACGCAGATTTGAATAAGTATGCGAACTTGGAAAAAGTACGCGGATTTGAAAAAAGTACACAAATTTATAAAAAGTTCACGTATTTGAAAAAAGTACCCGACTTTGAAAACATTACGCGGACTTGGAAAAAAATGCGAATTTAAGTTGGCACATTCAAAACCGGGGTGGGATACCACCAAAACCGGTCAAAACCGTGACCAGGGATGAATCTTGTCCGGTTTCAGAAGTTAAGGGTGCAAGTTGTCCGATTTTGTAGTTGAGGGACCAAATCTAGACTCCACCAAGAATTGAGGTACGAAAAGTATATTTTTCTCTTTTATCTACCTATGCCTATATGTATATCGACTCGTAGTACAAAAGAAAACAAATATAGCATGTCTATTGGAGCGGCTTGCGCGCGTTTTATTTTGCTGGCTCCAGCGGCGCGCAAAAACTTGCGTAAACGGCATTGTAACTTTTTTTTTTGTGCGTTGCATAGAGCTCACCCAGGGTTCGCCAATACCATCGCGCCATCCTTAAAAACCACTTTTTGGGAAAGTTATTACAGGAACTGGGAAAATACCTCACGTGCCAACTTCCCTTAAATTTTACAGACATCTCATAAAACCATTTTTATGGAAAAAATAATTACACAATCTGTTGGAGTTGCTATAAATTGAGATGTGGCAAAGTGTGGCTAGAAACCAAACATAGACCCTCTATGTATTTTACTCGTGGGGTTCTTGTTCCCTTTGTACGCACGGTCGCATGCTACCGTCGGCACCAACCACAGAATCTGCGATGGCGACTGCAGAGGCCCAGGGTGAAGCCGCCAGGCCGCCAGCACGAACCCACTCCACTCAAGAGTGTCGACGAGACTTGGCATCCGGAATCTCACCGGAAAAGCGAAGGTCACATCGCCCAAAGTGCCGGCCGGGATCTTTGAACGCCACGAGATTCATCTCGCAGGATGCCGGCTGGCCCCAATGCTTTCTTTCCCACTCGTACAAAGAAAGCGAAGATTCTACCGAGGATCCGACGCTTCGCCAACCCATTACCGAAAGGAACGCTGGATCAACTTTAGCTTCAAAATCGGCCGAGGTTGGTGTGATTTGAACATGCATGACACAGAGAGTCCGAGCTCAGGGTGACAGGCACACGTTAATATTCTTTTCAAATCCTGTACTACTATTAAATTGGGTGTGGCTAGGTTTTACTCGACTAAGATTTAACCAAGTCTTAGTCAAATGGCATAACATACAAAAGAGAAAGCGAAAAACTAAAAATAAAATTTTGCACGGATCTCAATGTAACATCTTATGGATAGCATCAACTGAGACTACGTCAAGTCTTAGTCGACTGAGACTTAGAAAGAGTGTATGAAATTAGCTTCTACTACCATACAAAACAAGAACATTAGTTGGTGACACTCACACTGTTGACACTTAGGTATGTTTTCTTTGAGGCAACTACGGCGGTCATTAGCCAGCCTAAACAATTTTTTTGACACTCTGGCATCTTGTCGCTGTTCTTTTTCCTTTTCTGTTTGGCTTTTCACACTGCCAAAGTGAACTTTACCGGACGCTATCTTAGAATGTTCTTCGGTGCGTGCATGATGGACAAGCGTCGATTATGACTTGAACGGGTGGTACACCTTGAGGTCGGACTTGATGCCGGCGATGGACCCCGCGGCTGCGGCGAGGGAGATGGCGAGGCATCCAAGGCTAAGCATCTGCAGGCACACCCACTGCGTGCTCCACTTAGGCACCTTCTTCTGCACCACGTACATCTCCACGGGAAAGTAGACGGTGAGCGGCCAGAACCCCAGCGCGCCCAGGAACCCCACCACGTCGTTGAAGAAGGGCAGCATCATGGACACCACCGTCGTCGCCACCACGAACGCCGTCCGCCACGTCGCCCTGAACATGTTCACCTTGTACGTCCGGAAGAGCGGGACCTCGACCTCGCCGGTGACGAACGTCGACTCCGGCCACCTCTTCGCCGCCCATTTCTCCACGAAGGCGAACAGGGGCTGGCAGTACACCTGGTACGCGCCGACGAGGTGGATGACGATGGCGGCGTTGGCGATGTCAAGGAGCCAAAAGGGCTCGTAGAAGCCGAACCCCGTGAGGAGGTTTCCCGGGGCGGCGTCGCCGAAGGCTGCGTAGCCCATGCAGCCGCAGAGCATGTAGAAGACCGTGGTCACCGCGACGCTGACCATGGTGGCGCGCTTCATGACCGTGGACTCCGACGGCGGTGGCGCCCGGATGGTGTCCTGGATCTCGATGAGGATGAGCGAGTAGGAGTAGGCGAATGCGATGTCTCCGAACGCCTGGGTGCTGCGCCACACCTTCTGCATCGGCGTCACCGTGCCGATGCTGATGCCAGTCAGGCTACCCTTCACGCCTCCGTTTGCTGCATGCATGCAGACATCATTGGTTAACACATTGCTCAACATGATCTAGGGATTGCTTTCGTCGATCTATCAATTAGTATGTGTATAAGAGTCACCTACCTATGACTTGGACGATGCCGAGGCCGAGGCCGATGGAGGAGTAGGTGAAGGACATGGCGGCGGCGAGCATGGAGAGCCAGGAGATCTGGTCGAAGTCGGGGATCTGGGAGAAGAAGACCTGAGCCACGCCGAAGATGATCATGTAGGGCACGCTGGAGACCTTGCAGGGGTCGGCGTGGCCATTGCCGTGGAAGCAGTTAGCCCTCTTGATGGCCAGCATACTGATGGAGGCGGCGATGGTGTAGCCGATAGACACCCCGACGATGTTAGCATACTGCAGCACCCCGCAGATTTGCACCTTGACGCCGCTGAGGTTGGCGTTGACGGCGTCCATGTAGGTGTAGTTGCGCTTGCCGGTGCTCTGGTCGCCGGAGCGGTAGCAGTCGGCGAGAAGTGAGGAGGTGAAGTAGGTGACGAGGGAGAAGAGGAGCATGACGGCGGGGCCGGCTACCCAGCCGAGCTGCGCGATGGCCCACCCCAGCGACAGCACCCCGGAGCCGATCACCGCCGTGATAATGTGCGAGCTGGCCGTCCACATCGTGCCTGCACACACATCGGGACATTCATCAGACTCAGGGTGACCAACATATGATATAGTACGTCGTTCACCATAAGCCGAAGGATATTTACGTACCGGTGCGCTTGTTGCGGCCATCGTCGTCGAGCTTGGAGCCGGCGGTGTGGCCGAGCTCGGCGGCGGCTACCTCCATTGGCGGGTAGTAGTAGGTGGCCACGACCTTGTCCGCCATACCGATCGGCCTCTCTCTAGGCTTAATTGCTGCCAACAGAAGAGAGAGTAGGCGTGCGGGTGAGAACTGATAAAGAGGAGGCCAGACCACAGTAACTGCAGTGCACTCTGCGAGCTAGAGATGCGATCTTGTGCAGCGTGATCTGAAGAGACCGAGTAGTAAATGTTTCCTGGCGAGCGAGAGAGAGCGCGAGTGGTGGTGGGTGCCTGGCCTGCCTCTGGGTGCAGAAGGTACGGGTGCAGTTTATAGGAGGAGCCTGCCCTGCGTAAAGCGAGTGCCGAGTGCCGACCCGGACCGGTCGGCATTCAGGGACCAGCTGCTACCCGGTGGCTGGCGAGGACGCGGGAAGGCGCTGCTGCTAGTGCTCCCACTGGAAATTCATTTCAAACCTCCTAACTCGTAGAGTTGACGCATGTACTGTAATCTGCACACTGCTATGGGTGGTCGACATCGACACGGCCGGGCAGTCGCCTTCCGGGAAGGATCCAACCAGCACCTTTTGGCTTTCGCCATGCTTCGTCCTTCGTGGCACCAGAAAAGTGCTGATTACTCTGGTGGAGACCCTAAACCTAGCCGCCGGGCCGCCTCCATCCCAGTCCTCCCCTCCGTCACCACTGAGGAAGCCGCCGGGCAGCCAACGACGATGGCGGGGGAGGTCCTCTTCCTCCCGCGTCAGGATCGGGTGAGGCGGGTCACCCAACGGCGCGGGGGTGCTTCTCCTGGATCTGGGTCGCGGCAGCGCGACGACGTGACGGTGGGTGGAGGCGGCGGAGCTGCAGGGCAACGTGGAAGAGTTGGTGGTGCTGGTCGCTCGACGCGTCTGTGCAGTCACGGCGGCCATGGCTGCGGCGGCCGGCGGCTCAACGGTTCGAGGCGGCGGGACGTGGCCGGTGGCGACGGCGACGTCCAGCCTGGATCCCGGGGTGGCGCCCCTGGAAGGTGGCGGCAGGTGTAGCTCGGGCTTCCCACGGCGGCAATGGCGTGGTGCTGTCCCTGTCCAGTGCAGACCTACGCCGGTGATCCGGTGGCTTTGGCTCCGGATTGGTTCGGAACAAAAACGATGAGGAGCGCCCAGATCCCTCTCGGCGGCTCTCACGGTTTTGGCGAGGTGGGGTGGCGGCCCTTCTCCCAGGCTCCGGTCGTGGCACACGCAGGAAGTGACCGGTGTGCCAGGGATCCCACGATGACAGTGCTACTGTGGATGGCCACCGGATCTGGGCGGCTAGATCTGGGGCTATGAAGGCGGTTTGGGCGGTGCAAAGGTTGTCAGGTGGATTTTTTTGGGACAGATCCGGTTGAAAACCTAGCCTTCGGACAGTGGTCGGACCCGGTGATGGTGACGCCCTTGACATCGTTCCCTTCATGAAGGCATCATCTAGGTGAAGATCCCAACTCATCCCGCTACCTCCTGGGGAAACACTTGATCGGTTGATCGGATGATGACGACGCTCTTGTGTCGTTCCAAAGACCTGGCAATGCGGCTTGATTGGGGCCTTCGACTTTGGATGTTAGGCTTTGGTGTTAGGTCTAGGTATTCTGCTTGGATAATCGGCACCTATTCATCAAGTGGATAAGAGTAGTGACATATGTTACTAAGATGGTGTATTCAGATTTACTCATGCATTACTTTGTAAAAAAATTATAAATAATTAATAAAATGACTGCATGCATCACACAGATGCAAAGACTGGTAATCATCTTTTTTTCAGAAAAAAAGATAAGCCCACTACGCGAGGCGGCCAATCAACGGTGATAGAGAGTGTACCTACTTTGCACACTGGTCAGGCCACCTCGTCTCACTCTCGTGAGCACGTTATGCACGAAAAGCTAGCGATAGAACATTAGAAATAGAATTGCAACAATGTCTCGTACGTACGTGCTACCACTACTCGCTGCTAGTTACCTTTCTCTGCAGGAGCTGCCCTAGCTAGCTTTCTGCCCTTGTTGCACGGTTGGTCGAGAGAGCTCGGTGACAACTGATCGCTCGTCGCGGTAGTGCTTCGTCTGCACTGATCGGCTGGGTGCTCCGTCGGGACCCCACGGTTTGCTGGCAATTCGGTCGGGCTTTCGTCCGTCCATCCTTTCTCCACTCGCATGGAATCGGTATCTCTTCCTTTCCCGCTCACTCACATGGATGGTGAAGTGGTCCGCTATCTTACGTGTGTTGGATGGTTCCTGATCGTCGTCGTATCAATAGTTCTTTATGCCTCTGTGAGATGGCTGCAATACCATGATTTTGCTGTGCTCAATCAAAATCGATTCGATTCTTCCGGGTTCGTGGAGTCACATTCATTGCGTCCGGTTTTGACCGGCCCGGAACCTGTGGAGGAAAGCCGACGGACATTTTTATGCGTGTGCCTTTTGCGACGGAGACCGGAGAGCCATCCTTTTTCGCTCGTGGATGAATTAACTAGCTAATCCCCGTGAGAACGTGAATATGCTAAGTTGTAGACTAACTAAGAACAAGAATCGTGTGATACGATGATAACATAAGGGCATCTCAACGCCGACCCGCAAACCTTCCGCAACCGTTCAGATCGCGGAAGCCATCCATCGCGGTCCTGTATCAGTCGTTGGATGGTGCATACACGATTTTTTCGCAAACCGAACACAAAAGTAGGGGAGGTTTGCGGGAGTCCAGACCGATCGCAAGCATGCTTCTGACCGCCCCGACCCACCAAAACCCCCTCCCCCTCCTGTTCGTTTTCGGCCAGCTCCGCTCCAGAGCGTAATTGCCTGCATTCCTGCCCGGCCAGAGTAGACGCGACCACTCACTGGCGCTGGCATTGAAGCGGCACGCCGGCTGAGAGAGCGCCGCTCGTGCCGCTTCCCTATGCAGGCGACTGCCGCGCGTTCAAAAGACACGACAGCCGCCCGTCTGTCCGTCTATCGCCCGCATTGATGGACGTGGTTGCCGAGGCGTCTCCTTTGCGCCACCCGTCCGTCCCTCTACCGCCCACCGGTGTGCCCCGGTCATAGCCACAGTCATCCCTCTCTACACCACTCCCCACCATTGATCCCTCCGCAGCCAAAGCTCTCTAGGACGGGCTGATGTCGGAGCTGAAGAAGGCCATGGCCGCCATTGCTGTCGACAGGCAGCCGGAGGACGCCTCTGACGAGGACGTGCAAATGGAGGATGCCTTCGACGACGAGCCAGCGCCACCTTCCTCTTCCTCCACTATCGCCCTCCAAATTTGGCTAGGGTGGCCTCCCAGTTATGCATTTAGGATGGTAGTGTCTGGAAGTAAACACTTTTTAAGATTCAGGAACTCAACGTCCCTGGATTTTGCAGGATTCGCCAGGCCTATCTAGCAAGCAAGGAGAGGTGAAAAGCTCAGTATCTTTAAAACCAACCCCCCCATACACTTGGGTTGGGTCATAGCCTTCCATGACACCCAATATGGCTTGCGCTTCCCATTTTTACTGCCCCACCAAAATTTCCAGATCAACTTATTGAGATGTTCACAAAGCCCCCTCGGGAGCTCAAAACATGACATCAAAAACACTGGAACTGCGTGAGCTACTGATTTCACAAGTACTTGAACTACTAGTTCAAAATCGTTTCTCCTAGAAATTATGTGTGGATTGACTATGGCTATTTAGGAGCGGCTGAATTGTCCCTTCACTGGCCTATTTTGTGTTGACCAACATTTGTGCTTGTAAGGGTTGACATGGTGGGCCATGACCCACCCTGGTTTTTTTCAGTAGCCTTTGTATCATAGGGATGAGATTTGCTGGAGACATGCAAGTCTTGTTTCTTCCAATCTTCAGAAGGTGATCGTAGCACTTCGCATGCTTGCATATGTCTCCCCTACAGATTCGATGGATGACACTTCTCAAATGGTCGAAGATACAATCATCAAGTGCACACAATTGATCGTTGAGACTATGGTGAAGGTTTATGGAGAGCCGTATCTGTGAGCACCCAATGCCAAGGACACGGCCAAGCTTCTAGCGACGCAAGAAGCAAAAAGTTGACGTAGGATGCTAGAAACTGTTGACTATAAGCACTGTAAGTGGAAGAATCACCCTGCAACTTGGCACGGACAATTCACCGAGCATTGCAAGGATCTAACAAATATTTTGGAAGTTGTTGCCTCCAAAGATCTTTGGATCTGCCATTGCTACTTTCGGTTACTTCAACCTCAAAGTGAAATCAACGTCTTGTAGAGATCTTATCCATTTCAAAGGCTGGTTGCTAGTACTTCTCCACCTTACAACATCACCGTGAACGGCCATCAATATGACCAAGGCCGTATCTAGCTGATGAATCTATCCATCTTGGTCTGCATTTGTGAAGACAAGTTCTAAGCTTGTGAGCGGGAAACATACACATTTCGCCAAGGCATAAGAAGCTTAGAGGAAAGACATTGAAAAGCCATTTGGAGTGCCGCAATCAAGGTTTGAAATTGGCTTGGGGGGGGGGGGCTGCTCACTTCTGGAACAAATATATGTTGGCAAATATCATGACATGTTGTGTTATCCTACACAACACGATCATAGAGGATGAAGGGGGTATTGCAGGCCCCATTCCCATTGACTATGAACCTAATGTCAAACCAGTCAGGCCTCACAGGAATCCAAATCGCATTCAAGAAGTTTTGGAGGCGTACCGGAAGATTAAAGACTGGGCTTCCCATCATCAGTTGAAGGAGGATCTCATTGAGCATCTCATTGCCAGCTAGCTGGGAGAAGGAATGCTTAAACTGCTCTAACTTTCATTTATTTTCACTTGAGCAATTTATTTGATCAGATTATTTGGTGCATTTGGATTATTTATTGTATCAGATAAATTCCGTCATGAGAATGGCGCACATACCATAGGAAGAATCCAAAAGCGAAACAACCTACAACGTGGCATTCCTGAAGGAAATATGACCTAGAGGCAATAATAAAGTTGTTATTTATATTTCCTTATATCATGATAAATGTTTATTATTCATGCTACAATTGTATTAACCGTAAACTTAGTACATGTGTGAATACATAGACAAAACAGAGTGTCCCTAGTATGCCTCTACTTGACTAGCTCGTTAATCAAAGATGGTTGTGTTTCCTGACCATAGACATATGTTGTCATTTGATCAACAGGATCACATCATTAGAGAATGATGTGATGGACAAGTCCCATCCCTTAGCTTAGCATTATGCTCATTGAGTTTTATTGCTATTGCTTTCTTCATGACTTATACATGTTCCTCTGACTATGAGATTATGCAACTCTCGAATATCGAAGGAACACCTTGTGTTCTATCAAACATCACAACGTAATAGGATGATTATAAAGATGCTCTACAGGTGTCTCCGAAGATGTTTGTTAGGTTGGCATAGATCGAGATTAGGATTTGTCACTCCGTGTATCGGAGAGGTATCTCTGGGCCCTCTTGGTAATGCTCATCACTATAAGCCTTGCAAGCCATGTGACTAATGAGTTAGTTGCGGGATGAAGTATTACAAAACGAGTAAAGAGACTTGCCGGTAACGAGATTGAACTAGGTATGATGATACCAATGATCGAATCTCGGGCAAGTAACATACCGATGACAAAGGGAACAACGTATGTTGTTATGCGGTTTGATCGTCGTAGAATATGTAGGAGCCAATATGAGCATCCAGGTTCCACTATTGGTTATTGACCAGAGATGTGTCTCAGTCATGTCTACATAGTTCTCGAACCCGTAGGGTCCACACGCTTAACGTTGGATGACGATTTGTATTATGAGTTATGTGATTTGATGTACCAAAGTTTGTTCGGAGTCCCAGATGAGATCACGGACATGGCGAGGAGTCTCGAAATGGTTGATAGGTAAAGATTCATATATTGGAAGGTTGCATTCGGACATCGGAATGGTTCCGAGTGATTCGGGCATTTTTCCGGAGTACCGAGAGGTTACCGGAACCCCCCGGGGAAAGATATGGGCCTTATAGGCCATAGGAGGGAGGCTAACCAGCCCATAAGGGGCTGGTATGCCCCCCACAAGGGAGGAGGCCGAATTGGACTTGGGAAGGGGGCACCACCCCCCTTTCCTTCTCCTACTCCCTCTCCTTCCCCTTTTCCCCCTCCGGTAGAAGGAAAAAAGGGTGGGGCCGAATCCTACTAGGACTAGAGTCCTAGTAGGACTGCCCTCTCCCTGGCGCGCCCCTTGTTGGCTGACCTCCTCCTCCCCTCCTTTATATACGTGGGTAGGGGGCACCCCAAAGACACAAAAGACAATCTCTTAGTCGTGTGCGGTGCCCCCTCCACAGTTCAACACCTCGGTCATATCGTAGTAGTGCTTAGGCGAAGCCCTGCGCCGGTAACTTCATCATCACTGTCACCACGCGGTCGTGCTGACGAAACTCTCCCTCGGCCCCAACTAGATCAAGAGTTCGAGGGACGTCACCGAGCTGAACGTGTGCAGATCGCGGAGGTACCGTGCGTTCGGTACTTGGATCGGTTGGATCGCGAGGACGTTCGACTACATCAACCGCGTAACTAAACGCTTCCACTTTCGGTCTACGAGGGTACGTGTTCACACTCTCCACGCTCGTTGCTATGCTTCTCCTAGATAGATCTTGCGTGATCGTAGGATTTTTTTTGAAATACTACGTTAAATACTACGTTCCCCAACAGTGGTATCCGAGTCAGGTCTATGCGTAGATGTTATATGCACGAGTAGAACACAAAGAGTTGTGGGCGATAATAGTCATACTGCTTACCAGCATGTCATACCTTGATTCGGCAGTATTGTTGGATGAAGCGGCCCAGACCGACATTACATGACCGCGTTCATGAGACTGGTTCTACAGCTGTGCTTCACACATAGGTGGCTAGTGGGTGTCTGTTTCTCCAACTTTAGTTGAATCGAGTGTGACTACCCCCGGTCCTTGTTGAAGGTTAAAACATCACACTTGACGAAAAATCGTTGTGGTTTTGATGCGTAGGTAAGAACGGTTCTTTCTATAAGCCTGTAGTAGCCACGTAAAACTTGCAACAACAAAGAAGAGGGCGTCTAACTTGTTTTTGCAGGGCTTACTGTGATGTGATATGGTCAAGATGTGATGATATATAAATTGTTGTATGAGATGATCATGTTTTGTAACAGTTATCGGCAACTGGCAGGAGCCATATGGTTGTCGCTTTATTGTATGAAATGCATTCGCCATGTAATTGCTTTACTTTATCACTAAGCGGTAGCGATAGTCGTAGAAGCAATAGTTGGTGAGACGACAACGATGCTTCTATGGAGATCAAGGTGTCAAGCCGGTGACGATGGTGATCATGACGGTGCTTTGGAGATGGAGATCAAAGGCACAAGATGATGATGGCCATATCATATCACTTATATTGATTGCATGTGATGTTTATCTTTATTCATCTTATTTTGCTTCGTACGGCGGTAGCATTATAATATGATCTCTCACTAAATTTCAAGGTACAAGTGTTCTCCCTGAGTATGCACCGTTGCGACAGTTCGTCGTGCCGAGACACCACATGATAATCGGGTGTGATAAGCTCTACGTTCACATACAACGGGTGCAAGCCAGTTTTGCACACGCAGAATACTCAGGTTAAACTTGACGAGCCTAGCATATGTAGATATGGCCTCGAAGCACTGATACCGAAAGGTCGAGCGTGAATCATATAGTAGATATGATCAACATAGTGATGTTCACCATTGAAAACTACTCCATCTCACGTGATGATCGGACATGGTTTAGTTCATATGGATCACGTGATCATTTAGATGACTAGAGGGATGTCTATCTAAGTGGGAGTTCTTAAGTAATATGATTAATTGAACTTTAATTTATCAGGAAGTTAGTCCTGATAGTATTTGCATAACTATGTTGTACATTAATAGCTCGCGATGTAGCTCCCAGTTTATTTTTGATATGTTCCTATAGAAAAACTATGTAGAAAGATGAAGACTAGGTCCATGATCTGAGGATTATCCTCATTGCTGCACAGAAGAATTATGTCCTTGATGCACCGCTAGGTAACGGACCTATTGCAGGAGCAGATGCAGATGTTATGAACGTTTGGCAAAGCTCAGTATGATGACTACTTGATAGTTTAGTGCACCATGCTTTACGGCTTAGAACCGGGACTTCAAAACGTTTTGAATGCCACAGAACATATAAGATGTTCCAAGAGCTTCAATTTGTATTTCAGACTCATGCCCGAGTCGAGAGGTATGAGACCCCTGACAAGTATTTTGCCTACAAGATGGAGGAGAATAGCTCAACCAGTGAGCATGTGCTCAGAATATCTGAGTACTACAATCGCTTGAATCGAGTGGGAGTTAATCTTCCCGAAAATATAGTGTTTGACAGTGTTCTCTAGTCACTATCACCAAGTTACTGGAACTTCATGATGAACTATAATATGCAAGGGATGACGAAAATGATTCCCAAGCTCTTAGTGATGCTGAAATCGACGAAGGTAGAAATCAAGTAAAGCATCAAATGTTGATGATTGACAAGATCACTAGTTTCAAGTAAAAGGGCCAGGGAAGGAAAGGGAATGTAACGCCCCGAGACCGAAGCTTCAGAAGACTTCCGTGTATTTTGTTGTCATTGTGTGTATTTATTTATTTGTTGCATTCATCATCGCATCATCCGCATTGCATCATCATGTTTTCATAAAACTTGCATCCCCTCGTAGTTGCCGCTTCCCACTTGCTTTTGTTGACCGTTTCGAGACCAACCTTGTTCTTCGCTTTCCCTCTTGCCTAAACCGGAGTCTCTTTGCACAGTGCATCGACCCCTCGCGCGCGTCCGAAATCTGCCCCGAACCTGACCCGCTCAGACATCATCGTTTGATTCGGATCATCCCCAAATATCCCTCAAATATCTTTGTTTTCTTCATTGGACTCCCCAACCTATTTATCTCGACCGTTTGATTTTAATCGGAGGGTCCGATTAGCCCCTGTCCAAAAATCCTTGCTATATATACTACCTAACCCTAGATCCTAGGATGTCCCATCCGTCCATTCCGCCCGCCGCCGCCAGCCCACCTGGTCTCCTCCTCGGCTTCCTCACCGAGCCAACCACCATCTATCCCGATCCACCTCCCTCCAACCAGCCTCCGACCATCTCCTTGGTTTTCCGCATAGCCCAAATCGCAGCAGCCAACAACCATCCTCCTACCCGAGCAAGCATGGCCATGGTCACGCTCACCAAAGCTCTGCACCACCCCAAGCTACTCTGCCTCCAGTGTCGTCCCGCTCGTCCCGGCCTCCTCTACGCCCGGAGCTCTCCTAGCCGTGCGCCTCCTCCTCGTTCCCAGCGAAGCCCCGTCCTCCCGAGCTCTCCCACAGGCAGCCCCGCGCCCGATCCAGGCAGGATCGAGGCAACCACCTCGTGCACGCCGAGTCCAATCGTCGGACCAGCTCCACCACCAGGCTGCACCTCTCCTTCTCTTTTCCTTCTTCCCCTGGTGCTTCTCTCCCTCTTTAATCTGCCCACTGTTGTTCTAATTCTCCGTTGCCTCTGTGGTTTGCAGAGGCCGAAGCCGCTGCCGCCATGTGAGCCTTGCTCAAGCTCCACCCACGCCGGATCCACCTCCTCCGGCTTCCCCCATGTAACCTCCGTCGTCGCCCCGTTACCCTGCTTCGCCGGAGATCATTGCCGTGAAGACCTTTTTCGAGCCATGGCACGCCAAGGTCTTCATCGCCTCCTGCAGCCGCGCCTTGCTCCAACCCGCGAGGTCTGGCAAGTCCGGCTCTTCCCCGACCCCTTCAAGCCTGTCCCGGCCTTTCCCTCGTAGGATCCGGCCGACCTCCCCGCGGCCCGCCGTCTGCTGCCTCCTCTGCATCGCGCTGGTGCGCCGTTCCCCTGCTTCTGCGTGCGAGCACGCAAGGACGACGACCAGCGCCAAGTCCTGCTCGAGCGACCGCCCACGTTGACTAGTCCAGCGCCAGCCTGGACGAGCGCCACTCGCCGTGCGAGGCCTCCTCTGCTTCGCTCGCAGCCCAGATGCCCAGCGCCTCCTCAAGCCCAATGTGAGCATCCCAGTCGATCCAGAGTCAGCCCGTGTAGTTTTTCCCCTTGCTGCGATTTTCACATTTATCCAGAGAACTGCAGTTTTACAGAAAAACCCTCTTTGTCATGCATATAATAACTTATTCATCATGCATCATATGTAAATAATTTATATATGAAAAGTGCTTAGAATTTCGTCTAGTTTCATAATATGCCACTTTCATCTATGTTTAAAATGTTTAAAATGCTGTTTGTTTAAACTTGCATAAATGCCATGTTAAAATGATTTATTTCATAACTAAATAACCGTAGCTCCAAATTAAATGTTCTTTATATGTAAATGGGGTAGAAAAATGCTTAGTTTAACATGGTGCCATTACTTTGCATGTTTAACAACACTAAAATATGCTTTAGGACAGAACAGTACCAAATCTAAAATATGGACATGAGGATTTTCCGGAATTGTGGTTTGTTGCTCCGGCCTCATTTAAACTTGCCTAGATAGGTAGTTTACTTATGCCTCACCTCTTGCCATGGTAATCAACATTTAATATTGTTGGGTACATAAACGAGAGAAAACTAAATAATCGAATGTGGTGTTTCGTCAATATGCAACTCGTTGCATATTGTGCTCCACTGAACTTGTAGTATTGTTTGTGCACTTTGCCATGCCATGCCTCTTTAAACCGTACATGCATCATACTTGGTTGCGTATCATGCCATGTTTATGTGATGGTTGTTTACTATGTTGCTTGCTTCTTTCCGGGTTGCTTCTCTCGTTAGCTTCGATTTCGTTCTGGAGTTGTGAGGATTCGTTCGACTACGTCCGTTTGTCTTCTTCATGGACTCGTTCTTCTTCCTTGCGGGATCTCAGGCAAGAAGACCATACCCTCGAAATCACTTCTATCTTTGCTTGCTAGATTGCTCGCTCTTTTGCTATGCCTATGCTGCGATGCCTACCACTTGCTTATCATGCCTCCCATATTGCCATGTCAAGCCTCTAACCATCCTTTCCTAGCAAACCGTTGTTTGGCTATGTTACCGCTTTGCTCAGCCCCTCTTATAGCGTTGTTAGTTGCAGGTGAAGATGAAGTTTGTTCTTTGTTGGAACATGGACATGTTGTTCCTTGTTGGAACATGTTTACTTGTTGGGATATCACAATATATCTAATTAATTAATGCATCTATATATTTGGTAAAGGGTGGAAGGCTCGGCCTTATGCCTGGTGTTTTGTTCCACTCTTGCCGCCCTAGTTTCCGTCATATCGGTATTATGTTCCCGGATTTTGCGTTCCTTACACGGTTGGGTGATTTATGGGACCCCCTTGACAGTTCGCTTTGAATAAGACTCCTCCAGCAAGGCCCAACCTTGGTTTTACCATTTCCCACCTAAGCCTTTTCCCTTGGGTTCTGCAGACTCAAGGGTCATCTTTATTTTAAACCCCCGGGCCAGTTCTCCTTCGATTGCTGGTCCAAACCGAGCGATGTCCGACGCCCCTTGGGCAACCAGGGTCTATGCCAACCCGACGTATTGCTCATCCGGTGTGCCCTGAGAACGAGATACGTGCGACTCCTATTGAGATTTGTCGGCACATCGGGTGGCTTTGCTGGTCTTGTTTTACCATTGTCGAAATGTCTTGTAGCCGGGATTCCGAGACTGATCGGGTCTTCCCGGTAGAAGGTATATCCTTCGTTGACCGTGAGAGCTTATAATGGGCTAAGTTGGGACACCTCTGCAGGGTATTATCTTTCGAAAACCGTGCCCGCGGTTATGAGGCAGATGGGAATTTGTTAATGTCCGGTTGTAAAAAACCCGAAGTTAATCTTAATTAAAATACATCAACCGCGTGTGTAACCGTGATGGTCTCTTCTCGGCGGAGTCCGGGAAGTGAACACGGTGTTGGAGTTATGATTGACGTAGGTTGTTCTAGGATCACTTCTTGATCATAGTTCATCGACCGTGCTTTTGCCTTCTCTTCTCGCTCTCTTTTGCGTATGGTAGCCACCATATATGCTAGTCGCTTGCTGCAGCTCCACCTCACTACCCTGTCCTACCTTTAAGCTTAAATAGTCTTGATCTCGCGGGTGTGAGATTGCTGAGTCCCCGTGACTCACAAATACTTCCAAAACGAGTTTGCAGGTGCCGATGAAACCGTGTAGGTGACGCATCCGAGCTCAAGGAGGAGCTCGATGAAGATCTTGTTCATTGTGTTGTTTCGTTTCAGATGATCAGTAGTGGAGCCCAGTTGGGACGATCGGGGATCTGTGTAACATTTGGGGTAGTCTTCTTTTATTTTGGTTCCGTAGTCGGACCTTGATTGTATCTGTTTGATGTAATGCTTTACTCATGTGTTGCGTGAAGTGGCGATGGTAAGCCAACTATGTATCTCTTTCCCATATGTACTACATGGGTTGTGTGAAGATTACCTCACTTGCGACATTGCTTTCAATGCGGTTATGCCTCTAAGTCGTGCTTCGACACGTGGGAGATATAGCCGCATCGAGGGCGTTATAAGTTGGTATCAGAGCCTTCCCCGACCTTAGGAGCCCCCACTGATTGATCGTTTTTAGCGGCCGAGTTGTGTCTAGGAAAATGTTTTGAGTCATTTAGGAGTATCGGAGAGTTTAGGAATTCTTTTTACTTCCCAGTCTCCTCATCGCTCTGGTAAGGCATCCTGACGTAGAGTTTTGACTCTTCTCTTCTCAAATTTCACTAAATTTTTTTTTAGGATCACGCGGGTATCTTAGAATCGTTCCGATGGTTTTGTGATGACAACATTGTCTTGGTGCCTCCTGTCAGGGGTTTAGTGGAAGTGTCCCGGGGAGTTGAGCTCTGAGGTGTTGTCGTCATAATTTTATCGTTGCAGTTCTGGAATACCTGAGTTTAGTACGCCGACATCGAAAATCTCTTTTGTTCAGTTGTTGGTGAGATAACCCTGATAGCCCAGTACTGAGGCGAGTGCGGGAGTATTGCCATAACTCGTATAACGGATGCTTTTCGAAGGTTGAGGTAGACGATTTCCGAAGGTTTCTTGGTTATGTGTTGAAGGATGGATACAACTGGATCTAGGTATTGTTAGTTTGGGTGATATATTTTGTGTCCCCTGTATCCCTAACACCTGATTGCATAACCAGAAAGTTTCGGGAGTTTATAAGTGGGAATTCAAGTAGCTCCTAGAATATCTTTTCAACAGACACATGATACGATATGGGATCTATCATATGTTTGTTCCGGCTTATTCTGCAAGCCAAATCCTTTGTTTTGTTTTATTTGTGGTATTTGAGTTGCTTCGAAGTCAAATGTTGAATCCATACCTTTCCTAAACAGTGTTCTCATATTTCTATGTGAATACTAATCCTTCTTGATCACTGAGGTTGTCTTTTCAATTCTTTCCAACCGGTGTGCTTCTCTTCAAGTGGATCCGATCATTTCAACATTCACAAGATCACCTCTCAGTTTTTCCCAACATTGCTTGTTTCATCCGTCCCAAATTGTCTTTGTTTTTCCCGCCCTCCCACCCTCTTTCTTTAAGGACTCAGATTTCTTAACCAAGTATCCATTTTATTGAGTGAAGTTTCTTCATTCTTTTCCTTTAATGTTTTATCCGGTGATTTCTCATGAAGACGCTAAGGAAGCTTCAACTTTATCATTGTTCCATTCTAATTTTCTTCTCCGGTGGATTCAATTCAAGCTTTGTCGATCATATCGTTCCCTCATTTCAAGTGCTTTCTCATGCCAGTGCCCCTCCTAATCATTCACCTCTCATTATTCATTTGTTCCGGAGTGCTGAAGATATCTCTGAAGATTCGTGTTTCCACTCTGCATCAATTCTAGCTATTCCGAGGTCTTACCTTATTCAGCCATTTAATTCAACTGGCGCAATCTATCTTTTAAATCGTTCAACGGTGTTTCTTTTGAGTGGGCCCTAACCCACAGGCCTTTTCCCAAGATCTTACCTGACTCTTCTTATTTTCCCGGAGCTATTCTCATAGTCTTTTCCAAGTTTGACGTAAGAATGAATTTTCATCAGTCAGGTGTCTTTCTCCAAGATCTTACAAATTCTTTTCATCGTTGGTTCAACCTTCCCAATTTTCATTCCGGAGTGCCTCAACAATTCATGGTGGTTCTCATCATCATTCTCAACATTTAAAGACCGGAGAAGATTTTTCTCTCAATCTTGTCTCATTCTCTTCAAGATTCATGGCTCTAGCTTGATGTCACCCTCTCATAATTGTTTTTGATTGTGAGAATTTTTTTCACCCATCCGGAGCATTTCAGCAGTCTTTTTAGTTTGATTCTCTGGAGCTCATCATCTCAGAATTATTCATTCCAGCTTTCAGCTCTCGTTCTCCAAATCTTACCGGTGCATCATTCAAATACCCTCTAATCAGTTCATGATCTCTTCGTTCTCATGTATCTAAATTCTGTCAAGTATCTTCCTTCATTTTCTAATTCTTCCCGGTGTTTCTTTATCTTTTCTTTGTTCATTTTCAATTCTTACGGTGGATCGTTCAAGAGTTCTCTCCCTTCGTTATCATATAGATTCATTCGTTCTTTCCAAATCCTACCGGTGGTTCCTTGAAGTCCTTCTCAAGTTCATGCTATATCTCTCTTAATCCTTTCTACGAGAATAAGTAGTATGCTAAATCCATTGCTTATCATCAATTTAATTGGTGAAGCATGAGCATAATGTAATTCTTATTCTTGTTTCATCGAGTAAATTCAATTCCTTATTCCGGAGGTTCATCAAAATTCTTGATTTCATTTATTCATCTTTCTTTCCGGAGTTCCAAGTTTTCTCGATTATATCATTTCAAAGCTTCATCTTATCACTTCAAGGCTTCAACCTTATTCTTTTCATCCTTCATTTCATTTGATCATCCTTTTATTACCGGAGTTCTTCATGAAGTTTCTTCATGGTGGTTCATCAAGGATTTAATTCATTCTCGAAGTGTTCTCAAGATTCTTGTTGGAAGAGCCCAAATATTTTTCTTCCTGCATTCCAAGGTGCAATTATTTCTACCTTATTTTTTTGAGATGGTGTTATGTCATTCTTGACAATTTGAGTTCGCGTTTCATGGTTAACATGTTGTCAAGATTGAGGTATTTTAAATCCATCAATCTTTTCGTTGGAGTTATCTTGTATCATATTTCACCTAAAGCCTTCCCTAAGGATTGTTGCTATTTGTGGTGCTTATCAATGATCCAAGTTTTCTCCTAATCTCTCGGTGAAAGAGTTTTCATCTCTTTGTTGATATCAATCCAATCTGTTGTTTCCCTTAGTGGCAGAATTTCACCTCATAATTTTGAGATGTCTTCTATAAGCCCACATCAAGCTTATTCTTTTCGTTGTTGGTTTTCCAACAATCCCACTCTAACCTTCTTTCAAGGATGCTTTCCAAATTAAATTGTGGTAGAAGTTGTCATTTCTTCTCCATTCCTTTATTCCAATGATCTATCTTCTATTTTTTTTCTTCCGGAGGCATTGTGATGTTACTCTCTTCGACTCATCATCTCGTTTTGCCAAGATCATGTTCTTTTCCTTGCTAATCCATTTAACCGGAGTGTCGTGTTTTCATTCGAGTTCTCTCATCTTAGCTAGTTTTGCCCCCTTCTCAACTGGAGTGCTGTCTGAAATCTTTCTTACCCCTTGTGCCATTCTTTCAATAGTTCCGGAGGTAGAGTGTTGTTGATTTCATCAAGTATCCTCTCATCTTGTCAAGTTCATATTCTATCCCTTCCATTTTCAAACCGGAGCGTTATCGTAATTGATCCTTATCGTTCCTTGTACATCTCGTTTCAACCGGAGTGCTTGCATGTACTTCTCGTCCATTGTTCTCGTCATTCATAGCTTTACAAACTCCAAGGTTCACATGGTGTTCCTTGTTTCTCTTTTCTACCGGTGTGCTTTCATATTCCTTTTGATCCGTAAGCTCTTGTTTCATATTTTTCAACCTACAAAGGTTCTCGCAATGTTCCTTGTTCCCCTTTGCTAACGGAGTGTTTGCAATCTCGTTCATCTCCATTGTATTCTTCTTTCAATTTGTCCAACCTCTCAAGGTTCGTGGTATCACTCGTTTGTCGAAGAAGCAACTTTGTTTTACCTCTTCCCCTTCCGTTTCTCTCCGGTGCCATCCTAGATCTCGGGACGAGATCCTCTCGTAGTGGTGGAGTGTTGTAACGCCCCGAGACCGAAGCTTCAGAAGACTTCCATGTATTTTGTTGTCATTGTGTGTATTTATTTATTTGTTGCATTCATCATCGCATCATCCGCATTGCATCATCATGTTTTCATAAAACTTGCATCCCCTCGTAGTTGCCGCTTCCCCCTTGCTTTTGTTGACCGTTTCGAGACCAACCTTGTTCTTCGCTTTCCCTCTTGCCTAAACCGGAGTCTCCTTGCACAGTGCATCGACCCCTCGCGCGCGTCCGAGACCTGCCCCGAACCTGACCCGCTCAGTCATCATCGTTTGATTCGGATCATCCCCAAATATCCCTCAAATATCTTTGTTTTCTTCATTGGACTCCCCAACCTATTTATCCCGACCGTTTGATTTTAATCGGAGGGTCCGATTAGCCCCTGTCCAAAAATCCTTGCTATATATACTACCTAACCCTAGATCCTAGGATGTCCCATCCGTCCATTCCGCCCGCCGCCGCCAGCCCACCTGGTCTCCTCCTCGTCTTCCTCACCGAGCCAACCACCATCTATCCCGATCCACCTCCCTCCAACCAGCCTCCGACCATCTCCCTGGTTTTTCGCGTAGCCCAAATCGCAGCAGCCAACAAGCATCCTCCTACTCGAGCAAGCACGGCCATGGCCACGCTCACCGAAGCTCTGCACCACCCCAAGCCACTCTGCCTCCGGTGTCGTCCCGCTCGTCCCGGCCTCCTCTACGCCCGGAGCTCTCCTAGCCGTGCGCCTCCTCCTCGTTCCCAGCGAAGCCCCGTCCTCCCAAGCTCTCCCACAGGCAGCCCCGCGTCCGATCCAGGCGGGATCGAGGCGACCACCTCGTGCACGCCGAGTCCAATCGTCGGACCAGCTCCACCACCAGGCTGCACCTCTCCTTCTCTTTTCCTTCTTCCCCTGGTGCTTCTCTCCCTCTTTAATCTGCCCACTGTTGTTCTAATTCTCCGTTGCCTCTGTGGTTTGCAGAGGCCGAAGCCGCCGCCGCCATGCGAGCCTTGCTCAAGCTCCACCCGCGCCGGATCCACCTCCTCCGGCTTCCCCCATGTAACCTCCGTCGTCGCCCCGTTACCCTGCTTCGTCGGAGATCATTGCCGTGAAGACCTTCTTCGAGCCATGGCACTCCAAGGTCTTCATCGCCTCCTGCAGCCGCGCCTTGCTCCAACCCTCGCGAGGTCTGGCAAGTCCGGCTCTTCCTCGACCCATTCAAGCCAGTCCCGGCCTTTCCCTCGTAGGATCCGGCCGATCTCCCCGCGGCCCGCCGTCTGCTGCCTCCTCTGCATCGCACCGGTGCGCCGTTCCCCTGCTTTTGCGTGCGAGCACGCGAGGACGACGACCAGGGCCAAGTCCTGCTCGAGCAACCGCCCGCGTTGACTAGTCCAGCACCAGCCTGGACGAGCGCCACTCGCCGTGCGAGGCCTCCTCTGCTTCGCTCGCAGCCCAGATGCCCAGCGCCTCCTCAAGCCCAATGTGAGCAGCCCAGTCGATCCAGATTCAGCCCGTGTAGTTTTTTCCCTTGCTGCGATTTTCGCATTTATCCAGAGAACTGCAGTTTTACAGAAAAACCCTCTTTGTCATGCATATAATAACTTATTAATCATGCATCATATGTAAATAATTTATATATGAAAAGTGCTTAGAATTTCGTCTAGTTTCGTAATATGCCACTTTCATCTATGTTTAAAATGTTTACAATGCTGTTTGTTTAAACTTGCATAAATGCCATGTTAAAATGATTTATTTCATAACTAAATAACCGTAGCTCCAAATTAAATGTTCTTTATATGTAAATGGTCTAGAAAAATGCTTAGTTTAACATGGTGCCATTACTTTGCATGTTTAACAACACTAAAATATGCTTTAGGACAGAACAGTACCAAATCTAAAATATGGACATGAGGATTTTCTGGAATTGTGGTTTGTTGCTCCGACCTCATTTAAACTTGCCTAGATAGGTAGTTTACTTATGCCTCACCTCTTGCCATGTTAATCAACATTTAATATTGTTGGGTACATAAACGAGAGAAAACTAAATAATCGAATGTGGTGTTTCGTCAATATGCAACTCGTTGCATATTGTGCTCCACTGAACTTGTAGTATTGTTTGTGCACTTTGCCATGCCATGCCTCTTTAAACCGGACATGCATCATACTTGGTTGCGCATCATGCCATGTTTATGTGATGGTTGTTTACTATGTTGCTTGCTTCTTTCCGGGTTGCTTCTCTCGTTAGCTTCGGTTTCGTTCCGGAGTTGTGAGGATTCGTTCGACTACGTCCGTTTGTCTTCTTCATAGACTCGTTCTTCTTCCTTGCGGGATCTCAGGCAAGATGACCATACACTCGAAATCACTTCTATCTTTGCTTGCTAGATTGCTCGCTCTTTTGCTATGCCTATGCTGCGATGCCTACCACTTGCTTATCATGCCTCCCATATTGCCATGTCAAGCCTCTAACCATCCTTTCCTAGCAAACCATTGTTTGGCTGTGTTACCGCTTTGCTCAGCCCCTCTTATAGCGTTGTTAGTTGCAGGTGAAGATGAAGTTTGTTCCTTGTTGGAACATGGAGATGTTGTTCCTTGTTGGAACATGTTTACTTGTTGGGATATCACAATATATCTTATTTAATTAATGCATCTATATACTTGGTAAAGGGTGGAAGGCTCGGCCTTATGCCTGGTGTTTTGTTCCACTCTTGCCGCCCTAGTTTCCGTCATATCGGTATTATGTTCCCAGATTTTGCGTTCCTTACACGGTTGGGTGATTTATGGGACCCCCTTGACAGTTCGCTTTGAATAAGACTCCTCCAGCAAGGCCCAACCTTGGTTTTACCATTTGCCACCTAAGCCTTTTCCCTTGGGTTCTGCAGACTCAAGGGTCATCTTTATTTTAAACCCCCAGGCCAGTTCTCCTTCGATTGCTGGTCCAAACCGAGCGATGTCTGGCGCCCCTTGGGCAACCAGGGTCTATGCCAACCCGACGTCTTGCTCATCCGGTGTGCCTTGAGAACGAGATACGTGCGACTCCTATCGGGATTTGTCACCACATCGGGCGGCTTTGCTGGTCTTGTTTTACCATTGTCGAAATGTCTTGTAGCCGGGATTCCGAGACTGATCGGGTCTTCCCGGTAGAAGGTATATCCTTCGTTGATCGTGAGAGCTTATAATGGGCTAAGTTGGGACACCCCTGCAGGGTATTATCTTTCGAAAGCCGTGCCCGCGGTTATGAGGTAGATGGGAATTTGTTAATGTCCGGTTGTAGAAAACCCGAAGTTAATCTTAATTAAAATACATCAACCGCGTGTGTAACCGTGATGGTCTCTTCTCGGCGGAGTCCGGGAAGTGAACATGGTGTTGGTGTTATGATTGACGTAGGCTGTTCTAGGATCACTTCTTGATCATAGTTCATCGACCATGCTTTTGCCTTCTCTTCTCGCTCTCTTTTGCGTATGGTAGCCACCATATATGCTAGTCGCTTGCTGCAGCTCCACCTCACTACCCTGTCCTACCTTTAAGCTTAAATAGTCTTGATCTTGCGGGTGTGAGATTGCTGAGTCCCCGTGACTCACAGATACTTCCAAAACCAGTTTGCAGGTGCCGATGAAACCGTGCAGGTGACGCATCCGAGCTCAAGGAGGAGCTCGATGAAGATCTTGTTCATTGTGTTGTTTCGTTTGAGATGATCAGTAGTGGAGCCCAGTTGGGACGATCGAGGATCTATGTAGCATTTGGGGTAGTCTTCTTTTATTTTGGTTCCGTAGTCGGACCTTGATTGTATCTGTTTGATGTAATGCTTTACTCATGTGTTGCGTGAAGTGGCGATTGTAAGCCAACTATGTATCTCTTTCCCATATGTACTACATGGGTTGTGTGAAGATTACCTCACTTGCGACATTGCTTTCAATGCGGTTATGCCTCTAAGTCGTGCTTCGACACGTGGGAGATATAGCCGCATCAAGGGCGTTACAAGGAACTTCAAGAAGAATGGCAAGCAAGTTTCCACTCCCATGAGGAAGTCCAAAGCTAGACCCAAGCCTGAAACTGAGTGCTTCTACTGCAAAGGAAATGGTCACTGGAAGCGGAAATGCCCCAAATACTTGGCGGATAAGATGGATGGCAAAGTGAACAAAAGTATATATGATATACATGTTATTGATGCGCACTTTACTAGTGTTCATAGTAGCCCCTGGGTATTTGATACTGGTTCAGTAGTTATGATTAGTAACTCGAAACAGGAGTTACAAAATGAACAAAGACAAGTTGAGGGCAAGGTGACAATGTGTGTTGGAAGTGAGTCCAAGGTTGATAAGATCACCATCGCACACTCCCTTTACCTTCGGGATTAGTGTTGAACCTAAAATAAATGCTATTTGGTGCTTGCGTTGAGCATGAATATGATTGGATCATGTTTATTGCAATGTAGTTATTCATTGAAGTCAAAGAATAATTGTTGTTCTATTTACATGAATAAAACCTTCTATGCTCATACACTCAATATAAATGGTTTATTGAATCTCGATCATATTGATACACATATTCATAATATTGAAGCCAAAAGATGTAAAGTTAATAATGATAGTGCAATTTATGTGGCACTGTTGTTTCGGTCATATTGGTATAAAGCTCATGAAGAAACTCCATGCTGATGGACTTTTGGAATCACTTGATGCTTGCGAACCATGCCTCATGGGCAAGATGACTAAGACTCCATTCTCCAGAACAATGGAGCGAGCAACTGACTTATTGAAAATAATACATACTGATGTATGCGGTCCAATGAGTGTTGATGCTCGCGGCGGGTATCATTATTTTCTGACCTTCACAGATGATTTGAGCAGATATGGGTATATCTACGTGATGAAACACAAGTCTGAAACATTTGAAAAGTTCAAAGAATATCAGAGTGAAAAATTATCGTAACAAGAAAATAAAGTTTCTACGATCTGATCGCGGAGGCATATATTTGAGTTACGAGTTTGACCTTCATTTAAAACTGTGGAATAGTTTCACAACTCATGCCAGCTGGAACACCATAGCATAATGGTGTGTCCGAACGTTGTAACCGTACTTTATTAGATATGGTGCGATTTATGATGTCTCTTACGAATTTACCACTATCATTTTGGGGTTATGCATTAGAGACTGTTGCATTCTAGTTAAATAGGGCACCATCTAAATCCGTTGAGACGACACCATATGAACTGTTGTTTAGCGAGAAACCTAAGCAGTCGTTTCTTAAAGTTTGGGGTTGTGATGCTTATGTGAAAAAGTTTTAACCTGATAAGCTCGAACCCAAATCGGAGAAATGCGTCATCATAGGATACCCAAAGGAAACTGTTGGGTACACCTTCTATCACAGATCTGAAGGCAAGCTGTTCATTGCTAAGAATGGATCCTTTCTAGAGAAGAAGTTTCTCTCGAAAGAAGTGAGTTGGAGGAATGTAGAACTTGATGAGGTAATTGCACCTTCTCTCGAGTTGGAAAGTAGTTCATCACAGAAGTTAGTTCTGGTGATGCCTACACCAATTAGTGAGGAAGCTAATGATGATGATCATGAAACTTCAGATCAAGTTACTACCGAACCTCGTAGGTCAACCAGAGTAAGATCCGCACCAGAGTGGTATGGTAATCCTGTTCTGGAAGTCATGTTACTTGACCATGACGAACCTACGAACTGTGAGGAAGCGATGATGAGCCCAGATTCCGCGAAATAGCTTGAGGCCATGAAATCTGAGATGGCATCCATGTATGAGAACAAAGTGTGGACTTTGGTTGACTTGCCCGATGATCGGCAAGCCATAGAGAATAAAATGGATCTTCAAGAGGAAGACGGACGCTGATAGTAGTGTTACTATACAAAGCTCGACTTGTCGAAAAGGTTTTTGACAAGTTCAAGATGTTGACTACGATGAGATTTTCTTACTCGTATCGATGCTTAAAGTCTGTCCGAATCATGTTAGCAATTGCCACATTTCATGAAATCTGGCAAATGGATGTCAAAAACTACATTCCTTAATGGATTTCTTAAAGAAGAGTTGCGTATGATGCAACAAGAAGGTTTTGTCAATCCTAAAGGTGCTAACAAAGTGTGCAAGCTCCAGCGATCCATCTATGGACTTGTGCAAGCATCTCGGAGTTGGAATATACGCTTTGATAAGGTGATCAAAGCATATGGTTTTATACAGAGTTGCGATGAAGCCTGTATTTACAAGAAAGTGAGTGGGAGTACTACAATATTTCTGATAAGTATATGCGGATGACATATTGTTGATCGGAAATAATGTAAAATTTTTCTGGAAAGCATAAAGGAGTGTTTGAAAGGATATTTTTAAAGAAAGACCTCGGTGAAGCTACTTACATATTGAGCATCAAGATCTATAGAGATAGAACAAAACGCTTGATAAGTTTTTTTTTCAATGAGTACATACCTTGACAAGATTTTGAAGTAGTTCAAAATGGAACAGTCAAAGAAGGAGTTCTTGCGTGTGTTGCAAGGTGTGAAGTTGAGTAAAGACTCAAAACCCGACCATGGCAGAAAATTGAAAGAGAATGAAAATTCATTTCCTATGCCTCAGTCATAGGTTCTATGAAGTATGCTATGTTTTGTACCAGACCTATTATGAACCTCACCATGAGTTTGGCAAGAGGGTACAATAGTGATCCATGAGTGGATCACTTGACGGCGGTCAAAATTATCCTTAGAAGACTGCGGAGATATTTCTCGGTTATGGAGGTGATAAAGAGTTCGTCGTAAAGAGTTACGCTGATTCAAGCTTTTACACCGATCTGGATGACTCTGAGTCTCAATCTGGATACATATTGAAAGTGGGAGTAATTAGCTAGAGTAGCTCCATGCAGAGCATTGTAGACATAGAAAATTTGCAAAATACATACGGCTCTAAATGTGACAGACCCATTGACTAAGCTTCTCTCACAAGAAAAAAATGATCACACCTTAGTACTCTTTGGGTGTTAATCACATATCGATGTGAACTAGATTATTGACTCTAGTAAAACCCTTTGGGTATTAGTCACATGGCGATGTGAACTAATCACATGGTAATGTGAAATATTGGTGTTAAATCACATGGCGATGTGAACTAGATTATTGACTCTAGTGCAAATGGGAGACTGAAGGAAATATGCCCTAGAGGCAATAATAAAGTTGTTATTTATATTTCCTTATATCATGATAAATGTTTATTATTCATGCTACAATTGTATTAACCGAAAACTTAGTACATGTGTGAATACATAGACAAAACAGAGTGTCCCTAGTATGCCTCTACTTGACTAGCTCGTTAATCAAAGATGGTTGTGTTTCCTGACCATAGACATGTGTTGTCATTTGATGAATGTGATCACATCATTAGAGAATGATGTGATGGACAAGACCCATCCATTAGCTTAGCATTATGATCGTTGAGTTTTATTGCTATTGCTTTCTTCATGACTTATACATGTTCCTCTGACTATGAGATTATGCAACTCCCGAATACCAAAGGAACACCTTGTGTGCTATCAACCATCACAACGTAACTGGGTGATTATAAAGATGCTCTACATGTGTCTCTGAAGGTGTTTGTTGGGTTGGCATAGATCGAGATTAGGATTTGTCACTCCGTGTATCGGAGAGATATCTCTGGGCCCTCTTGGTAATGCTCATCACTATAAGCCTTGCAAGCCATGTGACTAATGAGTTAGTTGCGGGATGAAATATTACGGAACGAGTAAAGAGACTTGCCGATAACGAGATTGAACTAGGTATGATGATACCGACGATCGAATCACGGGCAAGTAACATACCGATGACAAAGGGAACAACGTATGTTGTTATGCGGTTTGACCGATAAAGATCTTCGTAGAATATGTAGGAGCCAATATGAGCATCAAGGTTCCGCTATTGGTTATTGACCGGAGATGTGTCTTGGTCATGTCTACATAGTTCTCGAACCCGTAGGGTCCGCACGCTTAACGTTCGATGACGATTTGTATTATGAGTTGTGTGATTGTATGTACCGAAGTTTGTTCGGAGTCCCGGATGAGATCATGGACATGACGAGGAGTCTCAAAATGGTCGAGAGCTAAATATTCCTATATTGGAAGGTTGTATTCGGACATCGGAATGGTTCCGAGTGATTCGGGTATTTTTTTGGAGTACCGTGAGGTTACCGAAAACCCCAGGGGAAAGATATGGGCCTTATGGGCCATAGCAGCGAGGCTAACTAGCCCACAAGGGGCTGGTGTGCCCCCACAAGGGACGTGGCCGAATTGGACTTGGAAGGGGGCGCCACCCCCTTTCCTTCTCCTAACCCCTCTCCTTCCCCTTTTCCCCCTCCGGTAGAAGGAAAAGAGGCTGGGGCCGAATCCTACTAGTACTGAAGTCCTAGTAGGACTCCCCTCTCCCTGGCGCGCCCCTTGTTGGCCGGCCTCCTCCTCCCCTCCTTTATATACGGGGGCAGGGGGGGAACCCCAAAGACACAACAAACAATCTCTTTGCCATGTGCGGTGCCCCCTGATAACCCACAAGTATAGGGGATCACAATAGTTTTCGAGGGTAGAGCATTCAACCCAAATTTATTGATTCGACACAAGGGGAGCCAAAGAATATTCTCAAGTATTAGCAGCTGAGTTGTCAATTCAGCCACACCTGAAAGACTTAATATCTGCAGCAAAGTATTTTGTAGCAAAGTACTATGGAAGTAACAGTAATGGTGGCAAAAGTAACAGTAGTAGTTTTTGTACTAATCGTAATAGTGGCAACAGAAAAGTAATGTCGGAGTAATGGGCCACGGGTAGGCTAACCCGAGACCCAGAACCTTTCAAGACATCAGGGCTGGCTGCGCCCCTCAAGGCGCCATGACGAAATGCCGCCTCCTGGTGGCCGGCTGGAGGAATAGCCGGCTGCCCGTAGACGACCGAGTTCCAAAAGCCGACAACAAGACAAGCCGACTCCTAGTGGGTGGCTTCCAGAGAAGCCGGCCCCTAGCAGCCGGCCCGTGGCGCCCATGAAGCCTGCGCCCTCATTAAGAAAGACAAGACAGGGAGTGGCTACAATGTAGCCCATCGCCCCCCAATCCAGGGATGGCCGTGGCCACAGTGCACCGTACAGGGGAGATCTCCGCCTGGCGCGACACTGTTGCCACTCCACCTCCGATGTCACCACGAGCAGGCGGAGCCCTGCACCCATGACAGCCTGTCGGTATGGCCCAAGGACGACAGGCCCCACTGATCAGCAATCGCACGGAAGATAGCTAGAGCCCCACCAGTCGGATCCAAGGGAGTCGGCCCCCGGCAGTCAGCCCGCCCCTTCCTCGGGACTCACACGACATTAACCAAACGAGACGCAGAGTGGCTACAGTAATCGCCCGCCAGGCGGCGGGGCTGTAGCCACGCTCCCTTGACCGAGCTTGCGTCATTAGCATCACGACTACAATGGTAAGCAGCCGACAAGACCCGTGAGCTGCGGTTGCGGCCTGTCGGCTCCGTACCAGACCAGTTGGCGGGGCCCACTAGACGGCGGGCCCCAGCAGCGGGCGGAGAAGCCGGCCACTAGAGAGACTGGGAGCCGGGTCCTATACCCGGCCGGATTACTATTGTACCCCTGGGGGGTAGGCCTATATAAACCCCCAGGGCACCCATGCAACGGGTTCCCAACCTGTTAGAACTAGACCAACTAATAGAGAAAGGAGAGAGCTAGCCTTGCCTTCTCCTACCTCTAGCATACAGCTCGAGGAGAACCATTGTACTCACTAGTGCCTTAGTCATCATGCGTAGACCCCGTAGAGCAGGACTAGGGGTGTTATCTCCTAGGAGAGCCCCAAACCTGGGTAAAGTGCGCCGGCGTTCGTGTCTACGCCTCATCCCACTTCCAGGCACCGGCGACATTCTACTCGCTCCCACCATGATAAGCCATCCATTGGCATATGTCGCACCCAACCCCAGACATTTGGCGCCCATCATGGGGTGAGGTGCACCGTCATCCGGAGACCTGTTCTAGACGGGAACCCTTTTCCTCCCTGGCGAGCGCAGCCAACCCGGCACGCCAGACGGAGTCTGCACTGACGCGCTGCATGGAGTAGAGGTCGCCTGCGCGGCGAGCTGCCTCGCCGATCTTGTTGGCGAGGTTTGCCTCTCCGACGAGCCCGCGTCTGACGCGGGCACCGAAGGCCCTGAGAGCCACCTCGCGAGCCTCCTCGGTCAGCTCCACGTCACCAGCGAGCCTGCTATGGACTTGGAATCCATAGGCTCCACCGACCCGATGTTGGTCGACTACGACACTGCGTTGCTTGACGCATTCCCCACCAACGTGGTGGTCTACGATGAGCCGCTTCCTCCCGCGAAAAGCGGCGGGAGCACCGTCACGGAGGTGCTTGTCATCGGTCACGGCGAGCACTCCGGCGGAGGTGCTCATGGCCCGATTGATGCGGCACTGCAAGACCTGACGACGCCCATTCCAGAAGACACCGACGCCGAGATGCTGGAAGCGCGCCGCGCCCAGCTAGTCGAGAGCGCCAAGAAGCTGGCCAACATGAGACGCCTATCAGAGGCCTACCAACGCGATATGGAACGCGTTGTGGGTGGCACGCCGGCTCCTGGTGGGCCTAGCCGCATCGGCACGGTCCAACAACGGGGCGTGGCCCTTGCCAGCCTATTCGGGGCAGATCGCCTCGTCTACACCACGCCCGCGGAGAACATACGAGCTGCCCAGGCGGCAGCAGAAGAGCCGGACAAGTTTGAGGGCGAAGAGCGTTGCCAGATGGCAGAGCGCGTCCAGCGACTCCTCGATGCGGCTGCTGAGCAGCACAAGGCCGGCTGCTGTACTGAGGCTCCCAACCGGAAAAATGACGATCCACCTCCCCGCCGAGATCAAGGCGTGACGTCCCGGATGCCGACTGGCGGCGTCCACGAAAGAAGAGACAAGGGGCCGGCTGCCAGTCGCAGCCGGACTCGCCTCACCATTGAGCGCGACCAAGACGGCCGCCCAAGAGCAGTAGAACGACGGGATGACTGTACGCCTCCTCCCCCTCCCAGGGAAAGACGCGTCTCTCCGCCGCCTGTTGAACACCTGACACTCGGCGACCGCCTTGGCCGCCGAGAAGGAGTCGGAGAGAATGATGCCCGCCACCGGATTGACCGTCTTCACCGATCCCTGGCGCTAGAAGAAGAAGATTAGCTGGGTCCGCCTTGTTTTGGCCCCCGCATTCAAGATGAGCCCTTCCCCAAAGTGTTCACGCTCCAGAGAGACACGCCCAAATACACCGGCTCCGTGAAGCCGGATGACTGGCTGATCGACTACTCCACAACCATCATCATCGCGAACGGCAACAAGCGCGTTGCCGTGAAGTATGTTCCGCTCATGCTCCAGGGCACGGCCCGGACATGGATGAACAGCCTAAAGCCCCGCATCATCAACAGCTGGGTCGATTTCACCAAAGCCTTCATCTACAACTTCACCAGCACATACAAGAGGCCGCCCAAGCCTCGGAAGCTCTACTTGTGCGTCCAAGGCCCCAATGAGTCGACTCGTGACTATCTCACGCGCTGGGCCGAGCTCCGCAACTCATGTGAAGGTGTGCACGAGATGCAGGCCATCGAGTACTTCACCGCCGGGTGCCGAGAGGGCACCCTCCTCAAGCACCGGCTTCTCTGCGATGAGCCGGCGACCCTCGATGAGTTGCTGATCATAGCAGATAAATACGCCACGGCCGAATCCTCCATGAAGGCAGAGATCCAAGTTGATGCATCTGGCAAAGTGGCTCCTCCAGCTCCTCGGGCCCCCGCTGGCGACTCCAGTCGGTGTCAGCAACCCAACGATAACAAACGCAAGGCCGCGCAGCCGGCTTCCACAAGCCGGCAGGTGGCGACATTCGAAGACCAGCAACCGGAAGGGCAGCCTCCATCCAAGCGCCAGAAGGGCGGCAAGCCCAATTGGCTGCCCGCTATCTCGTATGAGCAGACCCTTAACGCACCCTGCAAGTTCCACAGTGGTGCGAAGCCGTTCAACCACACCACTCGGAAGTGCCATTGGCTCACCAGGATCGCCAAGGGTGACGGCCTTCTGCCTCCTCCGCCTGCTGGGCAGCCGCCTCCTCCTCCCCCCAGCAGCCGGCGGTTTGACCGTTCGGAGCCATACATGACGAGTATCCTGAAGAGCACGGAGCTTATGTCGTGTTCACCAGCGTGGCCGGCTATAAGCACAGCATACGGCAAGGAGAGTAAGAGGTGAATGCGGTGGCATCAGAGACCCTCGAGTTCATGCATTGGTCCGAGAAGCCCATCAGCTGGAGCAGAGCCGATCACCCGGAAGTGCCCAATCCCGACTCCTACGCCCTGGTTCTGGATGGCACTTTTGCCATAGATAGGCGAGCTGCTCACTTTTCCCGAGTTCTGATAGATGGCGGAAACAACATCAACATCCTGTATAAGGATACCATGGAGAAGTTAGGAATCAAACAAAGGCAGCTTTATCCCAGCCGGACCATATTCCACGGCATAGTTCCTGGCCCTTCCTGCTCACGAATCGGCAAGATCCAGATAGACGTCCTCTTTAGAGAGAAAGATCACTTCCGCCGAGAGCCAGTCTGGTTTGAGGTGGTGGACCTTGAGAGCCCATACCATGCACTACTTGGCTGGCCTGCTCTGGCCAAGTTAATGGCAGTCCCCCACTATGCCTAACTCAAGATGAAGATGCCGAGTTCCAAGGGAATTCTGACCATAGCAGGGGATTACAAGAAGTCGCCCGCTTGCGCAGCAGATAGTAGCCGGCTGGCCGAGTCCCTTGTGATCGCGGCCGAGAAGCGGCTCCTTGACCGAGTTGTGGCGATGGCATGCAAGCAGCCAGAAATGTCACCCAACCCCAAGGAGTCGGAAGCCGAGGGCTCGTTCAAGCCGGCCAAAGAGACAAAGAAGATACCCTTGGACCCGGAGCACCCGGAGAGGTACGCTGTCATAGGTGCAAACCTTGACAGCAAATAGGAAGGCAAGCTCGTCGATTTCCTCCATGAGAATCGGGACATCTTTGCATGGTCACCTGAAGACATGCCGGGTGTTCCGACGGATTTCGCCGAGCACAAGTTACATGTTCGGTCTGATGCCAAGCCAGTCAAGCAACCCTTCCGCCGCCTGCCAGAAGAGAAGAGAAGAGTCATTGGAGAAGAGATAGCCTGGCTGCTCACAGCCGACTTCATCATGGAAGTGCTCTTTCCAGAGTGGCTGGCCAACCCAGTCCTGGTGCTGAAGAAAAACAAGCAGTGGCGCATGTGTATTGATTACACAAGCCTCAACAAAGCCTGCCCCAAAGACCCATTTGCTTTGCCGAGAATTGACCAAGTGATAGACTCCATAGCCGGATGCGAGCTGTTGAGTTTTTTGGATGCATACTCGGGGTATCACCAGATCAAGCTGAACTCGGCCGACAGGCTGAAGACCGCCTTCATCAAACCATTTGGAGCCTTCTGCTACTTGACCATGATGTTCGGCTTGAGGAATGCCGGCGCCATGTTTCAATGTTGCATGCAAAAGTGCCTCCTCAAGCAACTCGGCAGGAACGCCCAAGTGTATGTGGACGATGTTGTGGTGAAGACGGAGAAGCATGGAACGCTGCTAGAAGACCTCATGGAGACCTATGAGAAATTGCACCGATTTCAAATCAAGCTCAACCCGGAGAAATGCGTCTTCGGAGTACCAGCCGGCCAACTACTTGGCTTCCTAGTTTCAGAGCGCGACATAGAGTGCAACCCTGTGAAGATCAAGGCCATCGAGAGGATGGAAGTGCCCACCCGACTGCTCGACGTGCAAAAGTTCACCGGGTGCTCGGCGTCCATCAGCCGCTTCATCAGTCGGCTGGGAGAGAAGGCTCTCCCCCTATACAAGCTCATGAAGAAGACCACTTTTTTCGAGTGGAACGACAAGGCGGATGAAGCTTTTCTCCATCTCAAGAAGATGTTAACTACTCCACCTGTCCTAGCGGCTCCGACTCCTAAGGAGCCCATGCTCCTCTACATCGCCGCCACCAGCCGGGTGGTCAGCACAGTCATAGTGGTAGAACGGAAGGAGGAAGGCAAGGCACTACCAGTCCAGAGACCGGTGTATTACTTGAGTGAAGTGCTGTCAGCCTCCAAGCAAAACTACCCTCACTATCAGAAGATGTGCTACGACGTGCACTTTGCCGCCAAGAAATTGAAGCCGTATTTTCAAGAGCACCCAATCACTGTTGTCTGCACTGCTCTGCTTGCCGAGATCATTGGAAGCCGGGATGCCTCAGGCCGAGTGGCTAAATGGGCCATAGAGTTGGCCCCCTACACCATCTACTACCAGCCTCGCACCGCCATCAAGTCACAAGCACCGGCCAACTTCCTCGTCGACTGGGCCGAGACCCAGTACCTGCCACCAGCATCGGACTCCACCCATTGGCGGATGCACTTTGATGGTTCCAAGATGCGTACCGGTTTGGGAGCCGGCATCATCCTCACCTCTCCCAAAGGCGACAAGCTCAGATATGTGTTGCAAATCCATTTTTCCGCCTCCAACAACATCGCTGAATACGAAGCACTCATTCACGGGCTCCGGCTTGCCAAAGAAATCGGCATTCGCCGGATCCTGTGCTATGGTGACTCTGACTTGGTGGTCCAGCAGTCGTCGGGTGAGGGAGTCCTGGATTAGGGGGTGTCCGGATAGCCGGACTATACCTTCGGCCGGACTCCTGGACTATGAAGATACAAGATTGAAGACTTCATCCCGTGTCCGGAAGGGACTTTCCTTGTCGTGGAAGGCAAGCTTGGCGATACGATATGTAGATCTCCTACCATTGTAACCGACTCTATGTAACCCTAGCCCTCTCCGGTGTCTATATAAACCGGAGGGTTTTAGTCCGTAGGACAGAACAACAACAATCATACCATAGGCTAGCTTCTAGGGTTTAGCCTCTCTGATCTCGTGGTAGATCTACTCTTGTACTACCCATATCATCAATATTAATCAAGAAGGAGTAGGGTTTTACCTCCATCGAGAGGGCCCGAACGTGGGTAAAAACATCGTGTCCCTTGTCTCCTGTTAGCATCCGCCTAGACGCACAGTTCGGGACCCCCTACCCGAGATCCGCCGGTTTTGACACCGACATTGGTGCTTTCATTGAGAGTTCCTCTGTGTCGTCGCTTTTAGGACCGATGGCTCCTCCGATCATCAACAGCGATGCGGTCCAGGGTGTGATTTTTCTCCCCGGACAGATCTTCGTATTTGGCGGCTTTGCACTGCGGGCCAATTCGCCTGGCCATCTGGAGCAGATCGAAAGCTATGCCCCTGGCCATCAGGTCGGGTTTGGAAGTTTGAACTACACGGCTGACATCCATGGAGACTTGATCTTCGATGGATTAAAGCCACAGCTGAGCGCGCCGCACTGTCACGATGGGCATGATCTAGCTCTACCATCGAACAGTGCCCTGGAGGCCGCACCTGTGTCCGCTTCGACCCTTATCTCGGAGCCGACCACACCAATCGGGGATGGGTGGTTAGACACCGCCTCGGAGGCTGCAATCTCTACAACAATCAAGCCAAACACCAGCCTTGTCCTCTGCGAAGCCCGTGACCCCAAGGTGCTGGACTCCGAGCCCTCCGCGCCCCTAGAAATCGAATCCGATTGGGCGCCGATCAAGGAATTCACCGCCGCAGACATCTTGTAGCACTGCCCTTCGGCGACATTCTGAATTCACTCAGGTCTCTCTCTTTGTCAGGAGAGTCCTGGCCGGATTATGACTGGCAGGATTGGGATGAGGACGAAGAAGAAATTCGATGCCCACCCACCACCCACTTCGTAGCCACTGTCGATAATTTAAATGACGTGCTTGACTTCGACTCCGAAGACATCAATGGTATGGACAACGATGTAGGAGATGAACATGAACCAATCCCTATAGGGCACTGGACTGCCACCTCATCTCATGATGTATACATGGTGGACACACCCAAAGGAACCAACGACGAGGAACACAGGGATGCAACGAGGGATCGTTCACTCAAAAAGCAATAAAAGCGGCGACGCAAGCGCCACTCCAAGCCCCGCCTCGACAGAGACAGCAGCCATAGAGCAGGACGAGCCGGCGGACGACGAACATGCCTTCGAGCAACCGTCCGAACAGGGAAACTTGGACAAACAAACCGAACAACCCGTCCCCGGCGAAAACAATAGCCCGGACGACCTTACACTGGATAAGCTCATGGAACAGAAGAACCTCCACAAAAGGCTCGTCGCCACTGCGCGTAGCCTGAAAAAGCAGAAGTGGAAGCTCAAAACTGTGGAAGATGCACTCAGAAACAGATGGAGCAAAGTACTCAACACCGCAGACAAACATGGCGGCATTCGCCGCACAAAAAGCTATCCGAAGCGAAAGCTATTGCCTAAATTTGACGAGGAGGCCTTAGAGCCCCCACAGTCAAGAAATAAGAAAGCCAACCGGTCGGATAGACGACCCCATGGCCAGCATGGAGTGGCAAGCGGCGCCGCACACAAGCCGGCACACGATCCACTCAAGGATTCGCATAAAAAAGGTGGCCCAGCCAGATCTATCTATGGGCCAAGAAAGCAAGCTCTAGTAAGCAATGCAACACAAAAAATATCCGAACATCACGGCACACCCAAATACAGGGGTGCCGCACACCCCCTATGTTTCACCGATGAGGTTCTGGACCATGAATTTCCAGCGGGATTCAAGCCCGTAAACATAGAGGCGTACGACGAAACAACAGACCCTGGAGTCTGGATTGAGGATTATATCCTCCACATACACATGGCTAGAGGAGATGACCTCCACACCATAAAATACTTACCCCTCAAGCTTAAAGGGCCAGCCCGGCATTGGCTCAAAAGCCTTCCCGAAAACACAATTGGAAGTTGGGAAGAGCTCGAGGATGCTTTCTGGGAAAATTTTGAAGGGACCTATGTCCGCCCTCCGGATGCAGATGATCTACGTCATATAACTCAACAGCCCGGAGAGTCAGCCCGAAAATTCTGGAACATATTTCTTACTAAAAAGAATCAGATAGTCGACTGTCTGGACGCCGAAGCCCTAGCAGCTTTTAAGCATAACGTTCGAGACGAATGGCTCGCCAGATACCTCGGCCAAGAAAAGTCAAGAACAATGGCCGCATTAACAAGCCTCATGACCCGCTTTTGCGCAGGAGAGGACAGCTGGTTGGCAAGATGTAGCACCAGCAACACAAGTACATCCGAAGTTAGAGATGGAAACGGAAAACCCCGACGCAACAAGGACCAGCGCCGGAATAAGGGAAACAGCCCAAAGAGCACGGCAGTCAACGCCGGATTCAAAAGCTCGCGGTAGATTAAGAGAAAGCCGCCCCTCAAGGACAACAAGGACGAGCTGTCTAACCTAAACAAAATCTTGGACAAGATATGTCAAATCCACAGTACCCCCGGGAGGCCTGCAAACCATACCCACAGAGATTGTTGGGTCTTCAAGCAATCCGGCAAACTCAACACTGAACACAAGGGGCTCGACACACCAAGTGAGGACGATGACGAACCCCACAAGCAGAGCACCAGGAAACAAAAGAATTTCCCACAAGAAGTCAAAATAGTAAACTTACTTCACGTGAAAAAACGAGTGGCGCCCATAGAGATACGCGCCATACAGCCTATCCCAAAAGAGTCTCGCCGATGGTTGTTAAAACCGATCACCTTCGACCATCAGGATTACTCTAGAAGTATCCGGAACGCAGGCTGGACTTCCTTGGTATTAGATCCAATAATCGGCGGACTCAACTTTACAAATGTCCCGATGGACGGCGACAGTGGTCTAAACCTGTTATACCAGGACAAAATCCGCAACATGGGCATAGACCCAACAAAAATTTGCCATAACACAACCTCCTTTCAAGGGGTAATGCTAGGCTCGGATGCCCATTGCATGGGTTCTCTCCGGCTAGAAGTTATGTTCGGCTCCCCCAACAACTTCCATCGCAAAAAGCTAACCTTCCATATCGCCCCATTTTCAAGTAGCTATCAAGCACTATTGGGATGTGAAGCTTTCACCCGCTTTAACGCAATACCACATTATGCATCTCTTATGCTTAAGATGCACGGTCCACGAGGCATCATCTGTTTAAAGGGAAAACATTGAGTGCGCCCCCCGCGTGGAAGACTGTGCGGCTGCCTTGATAGCCTCACAATAAAACAGCTTCACCAGCCAAAACACCTAAACAGGTCGTTAAGACAACGTACATGGCTAGACGAGTCCGACATAAACATACAATTGATAAAGTCTTAATAGCCACATACCCCTGTACTAGGGGCTCCGTGCATATAAAACAAGACACAATAAAGCTCAATTTTACCCATTTCGATTTATACTTTGTTTATTTAGTATAACTTACGTTTGGCACGATCTTTCTTCAACTAAGTTCCTCTCTTTTACAGATGAACACCATGCTACGCCCGTCCAGGATACGGCACAACGGAGACACAGGCGCATACGTGCAGCAGGGACCCGTTCCAAGGATTCTTTTCAGATTAAGACCCTGTGTAAACCTTTTTTACTGTCTCTTGTTGATACACATCCCCTGGTTTCTTGGTATAACCAAGGAGGAGGCTGGCGTTTTGGCATGTGGCCACGTCAGAATTTTGCGCGCACCTGGACACTAGGGGCTTATTACTCAGGGCATTGTCCCGCCCGCCCTCATAAAGACCGAAAACCTTAGGGAGTGTTCAGCGTCGCGAGTTTGGCCTTACATGCATCAGCTCCGAATCATGTCTTTGGTCAAATGTTGGGTTTGCCCGGCTCCTGTGTTTTGCTGCCTTATGTTCTGCTCTATCGGCTAAGGCGGCACCAGGAGGACTAATGCGATTGTGCCCCGGTTCGGCCAGGCGAGCACCTTAGTAGAGAAAGCCAAAAACTGACTGTCGTGATATAGCGTGAGACTGGTCAACCACTCGATGACTTACCAGAATCTTTAGGATTCCTCGGCATTAACGTAGGGCCGTTTCCCGGCCAGGCACATACGCGCCCCAAGTTCGGGCGAGCGCAGGCGCCACCAGGGGCTATATAAGTAGCATCACTGTCAAACTCCTATAGCTAAGTGAAAGTGATAAAGCATCATAGTCTGATTGCCTAGTTCGCTGCGCTATCACCTCCTTTATAGGACCAAGACGTTGGATCAAGTGTGAAAATGCGCCTTCTGCGAACACCCCCGCATTATTTGCGTGGGGGCTGAAGCCGACGACTGCCATCTTTCAGATTATATATACATATATCTTAAATGGCCGCACAGGAGGTATTACAATACTTGCAGGAACAAGTATAAAAAGCTTCTACAATTTATCAAAACATCATTTTACAATAATATATGCTATTCGAACATAATATCCTTCAAGCACTGCGTCTCTATTAAACGAGCGCCTTGCAGAACTTCCTGAAAATAGTGCTCGGCAGGTACTCGGCTTCCATCCGAGTCTTGGGATGCAACAGCAATGGCCTCCATTCCCGCCCAGTATGTCTTGACACGGGCAAGAGCCATCCGCGCACCCTCTATGCACGCCGACCTCTTCATTGCATTGATATGCGGCACCGCACCAAGGAACTGCTGCACCAAGTTGAAATAACTTTTTGGCTCTGGCCTCTCCGGCCACAGATGACTCATGACATACTTCATGGCGAGTCTGGACAACCTATTTAGCTCGGCCCATTCGGCCAAACGATCGGCTAATGACAGTGGACGCTCTGGATTGTGGAACTGCGACCAGAAGAGCTTTTCCACTTCGCGATCTTCTTGATCCCGGAAGTGTTCGACCGCATCTGCGGCACTCGCTGCCAAATCCAGATAGGTGTCCGCCGTACTCCACATCCAGTCTAACGGAGCATGTTTAGGATCACAAAACTTCCTCCGAAGCATAAAGGGCTTTCCAGCCGCGATTTCTCCGGCCTGATGTAGCTCCTCCTTCATAGCTCTCATCGCAGAGCGAGCATCCTTGGCATCGGCAACGGCCTTCTCCAGGTCCGTCTGTTCCACCCGGTCTTCTTTTTCAAGAAGCTTGCAACGGTCAGCAGCGCTCTTCAGCTTCACGACCATCTCGGCCATTTCCCTCTTGCTTTGGCAGTGAGCAGCCTATTCGGCTTTCAGCTCTACAATTGCCTTTTCGGCAGCCGCATCACTTTTCATGGCTTGCTCCTTGGCTCGGGCAAGTTCGGCCCGAAGATTCTCCATGGCAGCAGCACCATCTGCATCAAGCGCACACATTGTAAGATATTGGCATAAAGCTCCTCTTACCAGGTGCCGCCGGAGGAATTACATACCTTGTGCCTCGTCAAGCCGCTTGTTGACAAGCGCGATGTCAGCATCTGCCATGTCAAGTTGCCGCTTTAGCTCGGCAAATTCATCAGTCCGGGCGGCCATCGGACACTTCGCCACCTACGTATGAAGGCGGCATATTAGACCTGGGGTTATGATCCTCTGCGCGCCATCACTTTTGACAACGCACAGAGTCTCAGGGGCTACTATCTACACAGGGCGCATCTTATTTATGCGCAACTGTCCAAAAAGGGTACATTATTTCGCGTACCACAAAACCTGTCAGTAAACTCCCGACGGCCTCGTGCAATCCGCTCTCCGCGGATGCAATCCCCTCAATCACCGTACCCATCAATGCACGGTGCTCCTCTGAGATAGATGCTCGCCCTAGCAGATCCTCCAGCTCCTCCGACCGCACACCGGATGGTGCCGGACTTGTTCGATGGCCCTTTTCTAATGCCGGACACGGAGGGCTTTGGGGGGCCATATGACTACCTTCCGGCCCTGCCGGATTCGGAGAAACCCTCCGCGACGATACCTCAGGATCGCCCGCCTCGCAAGGCGGTACGGCAGAGGGAGGTGTTCCGCTCTCCATCATCTCCGGAAGAAGATCCCCCGAAGACGAGCTCTGCTGAGAAGGGCCGAGGTCTGAGATACAAGGTAAATCTTCGGTTACTTTTCTCAGATATAAAGCAAGGATTCCTCTCATTTCTTAAAAAGAAAAACTCCTCTCTACTTACGGCTCGGTGGAGGGCTGATCCCCTTGAGGGCATAATTCGGCCGAAGCATCCCCCGGTGCAGGACCCTCTAACGAAGATTTCTTCCCCCGCTTAGAGGCCATGGTCTCCGGGTCTTCAGAGGTGGTCCTCTTTTTCCCCTGAGGAGAGGAATTTTCGATTCCTCCCTTCCTAACAGCCTCCATCGAGGAGGCCGTAGCTTCCTTGTCCCCTCCCTCGCTTTCCTCCGATGGCACTACCTCCAACATCCGGACCAGCACGGGATCCGGCGTGGTCTCGGGGAGGGGGTCCGGACACCTGATTAGCTTTGCTTTCGCTATCCACTCCTGCTTAAAGGACAACTATTTTAAGGGCAATTTTATGATAAATATACGGATGGCGAGTCCGGGCACAAGGCTACTTACTTGAGTATCCGGGCGATTGTAGCTCAGACCTGCGTCCTCAGTCAAGTCCGGACACGTTGCTTCTGATCCGAAGAACAATTTGTACATCTCCATGGGCGTCGCGCCCATAAAATGTTGGAGAGCTCGCGGTCCCTCGGATTGAACTCCCACAGGCAAAGGGGGCGACGTTTGCCGGGCAGGGTTCGGCGGATCAACATGACCTGCGTCGTCACGACCAGGCTGATGTCTCTTTCTAAGAGATTCCGTATGCGGCCCTGCAACAAGGGCACGTCCTTGACGGCCCCCATTCCAGTCCTTTACTGAACCATGATGCTAGCTGTGGTGGGGGATCCGAGCGAAAGGAAGGTGGCGCCACCCACTTGGTACCCTTGGGAGCGATGATATAAAACCACTCTCATTGCCATAAGCTGGACTCCTCTTGAAAAGATCCCTCGGGCCATGGAGCATCAGCATTCTTGCTTATAACAGCGCCTCCGCACTCCGCGTGCCGTCCCTCGATCATCTTCGGATCTACTTTGAAGGTCTTGAGCCATAGTCCAAAGTGAGGAGTAACACGGAGGAAGGCTTCACACACGACGATGAATGAGGAAATGTGGAGGATGGAATCCGGAGCTAAGTCATGAAATTCCAGCCCATAATAAAACATGAGCCCCCTCACGAAGGGATCCGTCGGGAAGCCTAGCCCCCGAAGGAAGTGAGAGAGGAACACCCCACTCTCACCAGGCTTGGGAGTGGGAATGACCTGCTTTTGAGCAGGCGGCCTATGCGAGATTTCGCCGGTCAAGAACATGGCCTCTCTCAGCTTTAACGCGTCCTCCTCCGTGACGGAGGAGGGCATCCATCGGCCTCAAAGGTCGGAACCGGACATTATCGAAGGTCCGAAGCGCCTGAAATCTGGAGCCTTGGGTGCTGGAACTCAAGGCAAAAGGCGAACTCGTTTGAGATTGAAAGAAAGGAGTAAGGCCTTGGTCTCTTTATAAGAGGTTGAATACCAAGGGCCCTCCCCGTAACCGTTTGGGACTCGCCTTTGATCGAGAAAATATACCAATGGGCACGACTGGGTTACCCATGTCCGTATTGATGAGAATCCCGTAAATTAAGGGGACACGGTCTCTGCTTTGAAAGGACGTGCCAAGGAAACTGCCTCGCAAAACACGCTGGGGTGGGACAGAAAAACCGATTCGAATAAGGGCTTGGTCGTGGTGTGATGTCACGCTACTAAATACGTCAGCAGATTAGATTTGTGTAAATATTATTCTCTCTATGGCAATATGTGGAAACTTATTTTGCAGAGCCGGACACTATCCTTGTGTTCAAAATCTTCTACGAAGTACTTGGAGGAGGAACCCGCCTTGCAATGCCGAAGACAATCTGCGCGCCGGACTCGTCGTCATTGAAGCCTGGTTCAGGGGCTACTGAGGGAGTCCTGGATTAGGGGGTGTTCGGGTAGCCGGACTATACCTTCGCCGAACTCCTGGACTATGAAGATACAAGATTGAAGTCTTCGTCCCATGTCCGGATGGGACTTTCTTTGGCGTAGAAGGCAAGCTAGGCGATGCGGATACTCAAGATCTCCTACCATTGTAACCGACTCTGTGTAACCCTAACCCTATCCAGTGTCTATATAAACCGGAGGGTTTTAGTCCGTAGGACAGAACAACAACAATCATACCATAGGCTAGCTTCTAGGGTTTAGCCTCTCTGGTCTCGTGGTAGATCTACTCTTGTACTACCCATATCATCAATATTAATCAAGCAGGAGTAGGGTTTTACCTCCATCGAGAGGGCCCGAACCTGGGTGAAAACATCATGTCCCTTGTCTCCTGTTACCATCCGCCTAGACGCACAGTTCGGGACCTCCTACTCGAGATCCGCCGGTTTTGACATCGACATCGGGCGATTGGGATGCCAAAGATGCAAACATGGCGAGCTACCGCTTCCTCGTACAACAACTCAGTGGATACTTTGAAGGGTGCGAGTTCCTCCATGTGCCAAGGAATGGCAATGAACAAGAAGATGCCTTGGCACGAATCGGTTCCACCCGTCAAGCAATACCAACCGGCGTCGCCTTACAACGCCTCCTCAAGCCGTGTGTCAAGCCATCGCTAGAGTCAGATTCCATCTTTGTGCCGTCTCCTCCTGAAGCAGCCGGATCCGACTTGAGGACCCCAGCAGCCGGCACGAGGAATCCGGCAGGCGACCCGAGGACTGCAATAGTCATACCCGGCCCGGGGACTTCAGAACCTGGCTCGGGGACTGCAGCAGTCGGCTCGGGGACTTCATCGACTCAGCAAGTGGCAGGTGACTCCAACCCGCCGCCTCCTGGCCCAACCGCCCTCGTGCCAGTTGCAGTCCTAGCAGTCGAAGAAATTGCAGCACCTTCATGGGCCCAGCCCATCCTCAACTTCCTGGTAAACAAAGAGCTGCCGACGGATGAGATCTCGGCCCGGCAAGTGCAACGCCAGGCAGCAGCTTACACCATAGTCAACAGAGAGCTCGTGAGGCGCAGTGCCAGCGCTGCGTGGAGCTGGAGCAAGGCCAAGCAATCCTCAAAGATATTCATCAAGGCGAGTGTGGCCATCACGCGGCTTCAAGAGCACTCGTGGCCAAAGCTTTTCGGCATGATTTTTTTCTGGCCGACTGCTTTAGAAGAAGCCAAAGACTTGGACCAGAAATGCAAAGGGTGCCAGAAGTTCTGCTCCAAGCCACATCCGCCGGCTTCCGCACTCAAGACTATCCCCATTGCCTGGCCCTTTGCCGTCTGGGGCCTGGACACGGTGGGACCATTCAAGACTGCACGAGGAGGCATGACTCATCTGCTTGTCGCGGTGGACAAGTTCACCAAGTGGATAGAAGCAAAACCAATCAAGAAATTGAATGGTCGGACTGCTGTGACTTTCATCTCTGACATCACCATCTGGTATGGCATACCACACAACATCTTCACCGACAATGGCACGAACTTTGCCAAAGGCACCTTGGCCCGTTTCTACGCGATGCGGGGCATCCGACTGGACTTAGTGTCCGTTGCCCATCCGCAGTCAAACGGCCAGGTGGAGCTAGCAAACAACCTCATCTTGTCCGGCATCAAGCCCCGACTGGTCGAGCTTCTGGAGCGTTCGGCCGGTTGCTGGCTCGACGAGCTGCGAGCCGTCCTCTGGAGCCTGCGCACAACTCCGAACAAGTCAACCAGCTTCACGCCTTTCTTCCTCGTCTACGGTGCAGAAGCCGTCATCCCGTCGGACATAGAATTCGACTCTCCCCGAGTCACCATGTACACCGAAGAGGAGGCAGAAGAAGCGTGACAAGATGGTGTCGATCTGCTGGAAGAGGGCCGACTGTTGGCACTCAGTCGATCCAGCATCTACCAATAGAGCTACGCCGATACTACAACCGGAAGGTCAAGCCGAGATCTTTCCAAGAGGGAGACCTTGTGCTCCGACTGATCCAGCGAACAGCCGGCTAGCACAAGCTCTCAATGCCTTGGGAAGGCCCCTTCATCATCAGCAAAGTATTGGGCAACGACTCCTACTACCTGATCAACGCCCAGAAGCCTCGAGCGCGCAAGAGGGACGACTCCGGCAAGGAGACGGAGCGGCCATGGAATGCAAATCTCCTCCGAAGATTTTACAGTTGATGCAGTATGTCCCACGCTACCTTTTGTATTAAAGTACGAAGACTCCGGGTCCCCAGAGAAGAGCTCGAGGACTGCCCTCCTTTATCTATATGATAAGAATTATGCCTGTGAATGTGTCATTTTCTTTATGCCGCTTGACACCGGGTCCGACTAGTCAGCCCGGAGACTCGCCGCCTTGTACTATGAAATGCTTCCTGCAGCCGGACAAGTAATGTGTTGGCACTTAAGCCGTCTCCTGCCAGAAGCCGCAGCTCGCAGAGCGACTGTCTGGTGGGCAGGAGAAAGACAGAAAGGGTGCCCACATGAAAAATGGCTAAGGACCCAAAGCATGTGCATAGTTCAAGCCGATTTCCCGCCTCTACGACCGGCTGTTGAGCAGCCAGCCGGCCGGCTTCTACTTAACTTGCTAAAGAACTCTAAAACGGCTAAGTACCTCCCTCCCCAGAAGTAGCCAAGTACTTGACCCAGCCACAGTCCACAGAGCGGCTGTTCAGCTGGCAAGACGACAACCAAGGGAAGGCGGCAAAGGAAAGAAGCCAAAGAGCAGCAAGCAAGAAAAGATAAAACTCGGAAAAATATTTTACATAGCAAAAGGCCCTTGGCCGATATTTAACAGAAGTTTGAGATACACCCCGCAGGTGGAGTTGTGTTGGAAATATGCCCTAGAGGCAATAATAAAAGCATTATTATTATATTTCCTTATTCATGATAATTGTCTTTATTCGTGCTATAATTGTGTTAACCGGAAATCGTAATACATGTGTGAATAACAGACAACAACATGTCCCTAGTGAGCCTCTAGTTGACTAGCTCGTTGATCGACAGATAGTCATGATTTCCTGACTATGGACATTGGATGTCATCGATAACGGGATCACATCATTAGGAGAATGATGTGATGGACAAGACCCAATCCTAAACATAGCATAAGATCGCATAGTTCGTTTGCTAGATTTATCCAATGTCAAGTATCCTTTCCTTAGACCATGAGATCGTGTAACTCCCGGATACCGTAGGAGTGCTTTGGGTGTGCCAAACGTCACAACGTAACTGGGTGACTATAAAGGTATGCTACGAGTATCTCTGAAAGTGTTTGTTGGGTTGACATGGATCGAGACTGGGATTTGTCACTCCGCTTGACGGAGAGGTATCACCGGGCCCTCTCGGTAATGCATCATCACAATGAGCTCAATGTGACCAAAGTGTTTGATCACGGGATCATGTATTACGGAACGAGAAAAGTGACTTGCCGGTAACAAGATTGAACGAGGTATTGGTATACCGACGATCGAATCTCGGGCAAGTAAAATACCGATTGACAAAGGGAATCGTATACGGGATTAATTGAATCCTTGACATCGTGGTTCATCCGATGAGATCATCGTGGAGCATGTGGGAGCCAACATGGGTATCCAGATCCTGCTGTTGGTTATTGCCCGAGATCCATCTCGGCCATGTCTGCATGTCTCCCGAACCCGTAGGGTCTACACACTTAAGGTTCGGTGACGCTAGGGTTATAGGGATATGTATGTGCAGTAACCCGAATGTTGTTCGGAGTCCCGGATGAGATCCCGGACGTCACGAGGAGTTTCGGAATGGTCCGGAGGTAAAGATTTATATATGGAAAGTCATCATACGGACATCGGGACAAGTTTCGGGGTTATCGGTATTGTACCGGGACCACCGGAAGGTCCCGGGGGGTCCACCGGGTGGGGCCACCTATCCCGGAGGGCCCCATGGGCTGTATGAGGGAGGGAACCAGCCCCTAGGGGCTGATGCGCCTTCCCCCCCCCATGGGCCCATGCGCCTAGGGTTTGGGGGGGGAGGGAAACCCTAAAGGGGGCGCCCCCCTTGCTTGGGGGGCAAGCCCCCCTTCCCTGGCCGCCGCCCCCCCTAGGAGATCTCATCTCCTAGGGCAGGCGCCCCCCCTTGGGGGTTATATAAAGGGGGGGGGGGGAGAGAGGGGGCTGACCACCCATTGCCCTGGCGCCTCCCTCTCCCTCTCCAACACCTCCTCCTCCTCCATTGAGCACGGCGAAGCCCTGCCGGAGTACTGCAGTTCCACCATCACCACGCCGTCGTGCTGTTGCTGGAGCCTTCATCCCCAACCTCTCCTTTGCCTTGCTGGATCAAGAAGGAGGAGACGCCACGCTTTCCGTACGTGTGTTGAACGCGGAGGTGCCGTCCGTTCGGCACTAGATCATCGGTGATTTGGATCACGGCAAGTACGACTACCTCATCCACGTTCACTCGAACGCTTCCGTTGCGATCTACAAAGTGGTATGTAGATGCTATACAATCTGAATACTCGTTGCTAGATGAACTCATAGATGGATCTTGGTGAAACCGTAGGAAATTTTTTAATTTTCTGCAACGTTCCCCAACAGTGGCATCATGAGCTAGGTCTATGCGTAGTTCTTCTTGCACGAGTAGAACACAATTTGTTGTGGGCGTAGATGTTGTCAACTCTTCTTGCCGCTACTAGTCTTATCTTGCTTCAACGGTATTGTGGGATGAAGCGGCCCGGACCAACCTTACACGTACGCTTACGTGAGACCGGTTCCACCGACGAACATGCACTAGTTGCATAAGGTGGCTGGCGGGTGTCTGTCTCTCCTACTTTAGTTGGAGCGGATTCGATGAAAAGGGTCCTTATGAAGGGTAAATAGAAGTTGAAAAATCACGTTGTGGTCTGAACGTAGGTAAGAAAACGTTCTTGCTAGAACCCTAATTCAGCCACGTAAAACTTGCAACAACAATTAGAGGACGTCTAACTTGTTTTTGCAGCAAGTGCTTTGTGATATGATATGGCCAAAGTGGTGATGTATGATGAATGATCTATATGTGATGTATGAGATGTTCATGCTATTGTAATAGGAATCACGACTTGCATGTCGATGAGTATGACAACCGGCAGGAGCCATAGGAGTTGTCTTTATTTTTGTATGACCTGCGTGTCATTGAGAATCGCCATGTAAATTACTTTACTTTATTGCTAAACGAGTTAGCCATAGTAGTAGAAGTAATAGTTGGCGAGCAACTTCATGGAGACACGATGATGAAGATCATGATGATGAAGATCATGGTGTCAAGCCGGTGACAAGATGATCATGGAGCCCCAAGATGGAGATCGAAGGAGCTATGTGATATTGGCCATATCATGTCACGTTTATTATTTGATTGCATGTGATGTTTATCATGTTTTGCATCTTGTTTACTTAGAACGACGGTAGTAAATAAGATGATCCCTCATAATAATTTCAAGAAAGTGTTCACCCTAACTGTGCACCGTTGCGACAGTTCGTTGTTTCGAAGCACCACGTGATGATCGGGTGTGATAGATTCTAACGTTCACATACAACGGGTGTAAGACAGATTTACACACGCAAAACACTTAGGTTGACTTGACGAGCCTAGCATGTACAGACATGGCCTCGGAACACGGAAGACCGAAAGGTCGAGCATGAGTCGTATAGAAGATACGATCAACATGAAGATGTTCACCGATGTTGACTAGTCCGTCTCACGTGATGATCGGACACGGCCTAGTTGACTCGGATCATGTAATACTTAGATGACTGGAAGAGGGATGTCTATCTAAGTGGGAGTTCATTAAATAATTTGATTGAATGAACTTTATTATCATGAACTTAGTCTAAATATTTACAATATGTCTTGTAGATCAAATGGCCAACGTAGTCCTCAACTTCAACGCGTTCCTAGAGAAAACCAAGCTGAAAGACGATGGTAGCAACTATACGGACTGGGTCCGGAACCTGAGGATTATCCTCATAGCTGCCAAGAAAGATTATGTCCTAAGAGCACCGCTGGGTGACGCACCTATTCTCCCTGCAGAACAAGACGTTATGAACGCTTGGCAGTCACGCTGCGATGATTACTCCCTCGTTCAGTGCGGCATGCTTTACAGCTTAGAACCGGGGCTCCAAAAGCGTTTTGAGAGACATGGAGCATATGAGATGTTCGAAGAGCTGAAAATGGTTTTCCAAGCTCATGCCCGGGTCGAGAGATATGAGATCTCCAACAAATTCTTTAGCTGTAAGATGGAGGAAAATAGCTCTGTCAGTGAGCACATACTCAGAATGTCTGGATTGCACAACCGCTTGACTCAACTGGAAGTTAATCTTCCGGAAGAAGTGGTCATTGACAGAATCCTCCAGTCGCTTCCACCTAGCTACAAGAGCTTTGTGATGAACTACAATATGCAGGGGATGGTAAAGACCATTCCTGAGGTGTATGCTATGCTGAAATCAGCAGAGGTAGAAATCAAGAAAGAGCATCAAGTGCTGATGGTGAATAAAACCACTAAGTTCAAAAGGAGCAAGGGTAAAAAGAACTTCAAGAAGGACGGCAAGGAAGTTGCCGCGCCCGGTAAGCAAGTTGCCGGGAAGAAGCCAAAGAATGGACCCAAGCCCGAAACTGAGTGCTTTTATTGCAAGGGAAGTGGTCACTGGAAGCGGAACTGCCCCAAATACTTAGCGGACAAGAAGGCCGGCAAAACCAAAGGTATATGTGATATACATGTAATTGATGTGTACCTTACCAGCACTCGTAGTAGCTCTTGGGTATTTGATACCGGTGCAGTTGCTCACATTTGTAACTCAAAGCAGGAGCTACGGAATAAACGGAGACTGGCGAAGGACGAGGTGACGATGCGCGTCGGGAATGGTTCCAAGGTCGATGTGATCGCCGTCGGCACGCTGCCTCTACATTTACCTACGGGATTAGTTTTAAACCTCAATAATTGTTATTTAGTACCAAGTTTGAGCATGAACATTGTATCCGGATCTCGCTTAATTCGAGATGGCTACTCATTTAAATCCGAGAATAATGGTTGTTCTATTTATATGAGAGATATGTTTTATGGTCATGCTCCGATGGTTAATGGTTTATTCTTGATGAATCTCGTATGTGATGATACACATATTCATAGTGTGAGTACCAAAAGAGTTAAAGTTGATAACAATAGTCCCACATATTTGTGGCACTGCCGCCTTGGTCACATAGGTGTCAAACGCATGAAGAAGCTCCATGCAGATGGACTTTTAGAGTCTCTTGATTATGAATCATTTGACACGTGCGAACCATGCCTCATGGGTGAAATGACCAAGACTCCGTTCTCAGGAACAATGGAGCGAGCAACCAACTTATTGGAAATTGTACATACCGATGTGTGTGGTCCAATGAGTGTTGAGGCTCGCGGTGGCTATCGTTATGTTCTCACCCTCACTGATGACTTGAGTAGATAAGGGTATATCTACTTAATGAAACACAAGTCTGAAACCTTTGAAAAGTTCAAGGAATTTCAGAGTGAGGTTGAAAATCAACGTGATAGAAAGATCAAGTTTCTACGATCAGATCGTGGAGGAGAATACTTGAGTCACGAATTTGGCACACACTTAAGAAAATGTGGAATAGTTTCACAACTCACGCCGCCTGGAACACCTCAGCGTAATGGTGTGTCCGAACGTCGTAATCGCACTCTATTAGATATGGTGCGATCTATGATGTCTCTTACCGATTTACCGCTATCTTTTTGGGGCTATGCTTTAGAGACTGCCGCATTCACTTTAAATAGGGCTCCGTCGAAATCCGTTGAGACGACACCGTATGAATTATGGTTTGGGAAGAAACCTAAGCTGTCGTTTCTAAAAGTTTGGGGATGCGATGCTTATGTGAAGAAACTTCAACCTGAGAAGCTCGAACCCAAGTCGGAAAAATGCGTCTTCATAGGATACCCGAAAGAAACTGTTGGGTATACCTTCTACCTCAGATCCGAAGGCAAGATCTTTGTTGCCAAGAATGGATCCTTTCTAGAGAAAGAGTTTCTCTCGAAAGAAATAAGTGGGAGGAAAGTAGAACTTGATGAAGTGTTGCCTCTTGAACCGGAAAATGGCGAAACTCAAGAAACCGTTCCTGAGGTGCCTGCACCGACTAGAGAGGAAATTAATGATTATGATCAAGATACTTCTGATCAAGCTCCTACTGAAATTCGAAGGTCCACAAGGACACGTTCCGCACCAGAGTGGTACGGCAACCCTGTCTTGGAAATCATGTTGTTAGACAACGGTGAACCTTCGAACTATGAGGAAGCAATGGCGGGCCCGGATTCCGACAAATGGCTGGAAGCCATGAAATCCGAGATAGGATCCATGTATGAAAACGATGTATGGACTTTGACTGACTTGCCCGTCGAACGGCGAGCCATAGAAAATAAATGGATCTTCAAGAAGAAGACAGACGCGGATGGTAATGTGACCGTCTATAAAGCTCGGCTTGTCGCTAAGGGTTATCGACAAGTTCAAGGGGTTGACTACGATGAGACTTTCTCACCGATAGCGAAGCTGAAGTCCGTCCGAATCATGTTAGCAATTGCCGCATACTATGATTATGAGATATGGCAAATGGACGTCAAAACAGCATTCCTTAATGGTTTCCTTAAGGAAGAATTGTATATGATGCAACCGGAAGGTTTTGTCGATCCTGAGAATGCTGACAAGGTATGCAAGCTCCAACGCTCGATTTATGGGCTGGTGCAAGCATCTCGGAGTTGGAACATTCGCTTTGATGAGATGATCAAAGCGTTTGGGTTTACACAGACTTATGGAGAAGCCTGTGTTTACAAGAAAGTGAGTGGGAGCTCTGTAGCATTTCTCATATTATATGTAGACGACATACTTTTGATGGGAAATGATATAGAACTCTTGGACAGCATTAAGGCCTATTTGAATAAGAGTTTTTCAATGAAGGACCTTGGAGAAGCTGCTTATATATTAGGCATCAAGATCTATAGAGATAGATCGAGACGCCTCATAGGTCTTTCACAAAGCACATACCTTGATAAGATATTGAAGAAATTCAATATGGATCAATCTAAGAAAGGGTTCTTACCTGTGTTACAAGGTGTGAAATTGAGCTCAGCTCAATGTCCGACCACGGCAGAAGATATAGAAGAGATGAGCGTCATCCCCTATGCCTCAGCCATAGGTTCTATTATGTATGCCATGCTGTGTACCAGACCTGATGTAAACCTTGCCGTAAGTTTGGTAGGTAGGTACCAAAGTAATCCCGACAAGGAACACTGGACAGCGGTCAAGAATATCCTGAAGTACCTGAAAAGGACTAAGGAAATGTTTCTCGTTTATGGAGGTGACGAAGAGCTCGTCGTAAAAGGTTACGTCGACGCTAGCTTCGACACAGATCTGGATGACTCTAAGTCACAAACCGGATACGTGTATATTTTGAATGGTGGGGCAGTAAGCTGGTGCAGTTGCAAGCAAAGCGTCGTGGCGGGATCTACATGTGAAGCGGAGTACATGGCAGCCTCGGAGGCAGCACATGAAGCAATTTGGGTGAAGGAGTTCATCACCGACCTCGGAGTCATACCCAATGCGTCGGGGCCAATCAAGCTCTTCTGTGACAACACTGGAGCTATTGCACTTGCAAAGGAGCCCAGGTTTCACAAGAAGACCAGGCACATCAAGCGTCGCTTCAACTCCATTCGTGAAAATGTTCAAGATGGAGACATAGAGATTTGTAAAGTGCACACGGATCTGAATGTTGCAGATCCGTTGACTAAACCTCTCCCTGAGGCAAAACATGATCAGCACCAGAACTCTATAGGTGTTCGATTCATCACAATGTAACTAGATTATTGACTCTAGTGCAAGTGGGAGACTGTTGGAAATATGCCCTAGAGGCAATAATAAAAGCATTATTATTATATTTCCTTATTCATGATAATTGTCTTTATTCGTGCTATAATTGTGTTAACCGGAAATCGTAATACATGTGTGAATAACAGACAACAACATGTCCCTAGTGAGCCTCTAGTTGACTAGCTCGTTGATCGACAGATAGTCATGATTTCCTGACTATGGACATTGGATGTCATCGATAACGGGATCACATCATTAGGAGAATGATGTGATGGACAAGACCCAATCCTAAACATAGCATAAGATCGCATAGTTCGTTTGCTAGAGTTATCCAATGTCAAGTATCCTTTCCTTAGACCATGAGATCGTGTAACTCCCGAATACCGTAGGAGTGCTTTGGGTGTGCCAAACGTCACAACGTAACTGGGTGACTATAAAGGTATGCTACGGGTATCTCTGAAAGTGTCTGTTGGGTTGACATGGATCGAGACTGGGATTTGTCACTCCGCTTGACGGAGAGGTATCACCGGGCCCTCTCGGTAATGCATCATCACAATGAGCTCAATGTGACCAAAGTGTTTGATCACGGGATCATGTATTACGGAACGAGAAAAGTGACTTGCCGGTAACGAGATTGAACGAGGTATTGGTATACCGACGATCGAATCTCGGGCAAGTAAAATACCGATTGACAAAGGGAATCGTATACGGGATTAATTGAATCCTTGACATCGTGGTTCATCCGATGAGATCATCGTGGAGCATGTGGGAGCCAACATGGGTATCCAGATCCTGCTGTTGGTTATTGCCCGAGATCCGTCTCGGTCATGTCTGCATGTCTCCCGAACCCGTAGGGTCTACACACTTAAGGTTCGGTGACGCTAGGGTTATAGGGATATGTATGCGCAGTAACCCGAATGATGTTCGGAGTCCCGGATGAGATCCCGGACGTCACGAGGAGTTTCGGAATGGTCCGGAGGTAAAGATTTATATATGGAAAGTCATCATACGGACATCGGGACAAGTTTCGGGGTTATCGGTATTGTACCGGGACCACCGGAAGGTCCCGGGGGGTCCACCGGGTGGGGCCACCTATCCCGGAGGGCCCCATGGGCTGTATGAGGGAGGGAACCAGCCCATAGGGGCTGATGCGCCTTCCCCCCCATGGGCCCATGCGCCTAGGGTTTGGGGGGGGGAGGGAAACCCTAAAGGGGGCGCCCCCCTTGCTTGGGGGGCAAGCCCCCCTTCCCTGGCCGCCGCCCCCCCTAGGAGATCTCATCTCCTAGGGCAGGTGCCCCCCCTTGGGGGTTATATAAAGGGGGGGGGAGAGAGGGGGCTGACCACCCATTGCCCTGGCGCCTCCCTCTCCCTCTCCAACACCTCCTCCTCCTTCATTGAGCACGGCGAAGCCCTGCCGGAGTACTGCAGTTCCACCATCACCATGCCGTCGTGCTGTTGCTGGAGCCTTCATCCCCAACCTCTCCTTTGCCTTGCTGGATCAAGAAGGAGGAGACGCCACGCTTTCCGTACGTGTGTTGAACGCGGAGGTGCCGTCCGTTCGGCACTAGATCATCGGTGAATTGGATCACGGCAAGTACGACTACCTCATCCACGTTCACTCGAACGCTTCCGTTGCGATCTACAAAGTGGTATGTAGATGCTATCCAATCTGAATACTCGTTGCTAGATGAACTCATAGATGGATCTTGGTGAAACCGTAGGAAAATTTTTAATTTTCTGCAACGTTCCCCAACAAGTTGTGCAAAATTAACAAGTTCGTCGAGACTGATAGGTAGGTAAAGCAAAAGATAAACTGGCGCCCTAGGGAGCGACAGACAGGTTCGGTGGATTGGAGGAGTCGTTGGCGCCGGTTGGTGGAGCAGCCGGCTGGTCAGTCTCTATTTGGTCACCTCCAGTAGCAGCCGGCTCGCTTGGGCGTGACTCGTTGCTGGAGGCACGGTCGAGCCGAGGTTGGCCGTCCGCTCCAACCTCTGGCGCCTCCTCTTCGCCTTCCTCCTCCTCTTTGTCTCCTTCCTCACCACTGGAGTCGATCACCTCGGCCGAGTCCTCGCCGTCCTCCGGGTTCAGCCCGAACTAGTCTGGTGGCACCTCGGCACCGTTCTCAACCCGCTCCGGGACGAAGACGCTGGTGTCGGTGTACTCGATGATTACCACCGCACGCTTGACAAGGTCATCTTCCATGACCGCCAACTCCTCCTGAGCCTCCAGCCGAAATGTGGCAAGCTGGGCTAGACTTAGCCCAGGGTACCATGCGTTGATGAATTCCAAGGCCCGACGCGCTCCACCCCGGGCCGAGGAGCCTTTCCAGGCCTCAAGACAGCCGGCCGCCACCTCCAGCCAGTCGGCAGTCCGAGTGGGAGTGCGCGGTGCTGGCATGTCCGGCCACAGGGCGGCGACCGCCTGGGCGCCGCCACGCTGAAGACGGCGCATCATCCGGTGAGCCGGACAAAGACGGGCCTCGATGCTCAGGAGCTGCTCGTTAAGGGTTCGGGGGGCGTCGGCAGCGATCTGCGCGCCTTCCGCCCTCCGTCCTTTGCGATCAGCTTCAATGGCCTGATTGGCGGCGTCCGAGTGACCAAGGAAGAATTCTGCCTAGACAGAAAGCAAAGAGCCAAAGTTAGAGACAAGAGGTCGGCTCGACCAGCAGCCGGCAGCTCAAAGAAGGAAAAAGAGGGAAGCTCACCATCGACTATGTCTTCAATCTCGTGAAAGCCGGAAGTCAACATCGCCTCCTTGTCGGTCCAGGCGGAGTGTTCGGTCGCGAACTCAGCAAGGAGGCTGGTCTCCTTATCCTCCGCCTCCTTCTGGGCCTTCTTGAGAAGCTCCGCCTGCTCCGCCAGTTGCGCGACCAGCCGGTCACGCTCTTCAGCAAGCTTGCCGCACTCCTCCTCCTTAGCGTGCAGCGCGGTGTTGGCTTCGCCCAGCTGCTGCTGCAAGGAGGCGTTGGCCTCTGCAGAAGAAAAGAAGAAGGGAAAGGTGTCAGCAACCAGCAAAGAAGAAGTACAGTGGCCAGGGAGATCCGGCCCGACTGCTAAGTAGTGGGCCCGAATCTCGGGGACTACAGCCCCCGCGAAGAAAGAAGTCGTCAATATCAACCCAAAAAGATCGGTCGCCAGGAAGATCTGGCTCGACTGCTCAGCAGTCAGCCCGAATCTCGGGGACTACAGCCCGCAGGTGCGCCAGCGTGCCCCCGCAGAGAAAGAAGAGGACTTAGTCCGGCTTTTCGACAAGTCGGCGGTCCGCTGACCTAGCTCCTGGACGTTGGAGTTAAAAGCAGCCACACGAAGGTTGTGATAATCTTGTGATAAAAATTTCAGATACATGTTAGTACTTGGAACTCACCGATTAGAGTTCCAAGCCGCCTGCTCAGCAGCCGGCTTGAAACTCGGGGACTACACCCAGTGGGTGCGCTGGCGCGCCCCCACAGAGAAGCACAAGAAGCAGAAACAAAGAAAGAAGGAAACATACCCGGATGGCCTCTCGCGAGTCCAGATACGCCGTGTTGCAGCGCTTGAGAGCATCGGCGTTGGCTCGGAGTTTGGCTTGGACGTCCAGAAGCACCCGATTCAACGGGCCCGTCCCGCCTCCCTGCACCCACCCAGTGGGTACGGTGCTGGTCGCCTTGGTGTCCGGGATCGAGGAACTCGCGGCGCCGGTCTCCAGCGGGCATGGTGCCGAAGCCACCTTTGCAAGTCGGCGACGCGTTGGTGTGCCGACCTCAGGAGTCGGGACCGTCGCCACCTCGTTTCCAGCTGGCGGCACCGGCGGGTCCGCGGGCTGCTCTCCTTGCACGTTCCCGAACAGCGGCGGTGGAGGCACAATCACGTCCGGCATGGCAATGTCGCTGCCGTCCCTCTCCATGATAGGGTGCTCGTCGCCAGCTTCCCCAGTCTGCGCCACAAACTCCGGAGGTGGAGGCGCGGAGTTCAGGGGAGTGATGAATATCGCCGACTTGCGGTGCGCGGCTTCTTCAGCCTGCTTCTTTGCTGCGGCGGCTGCGGCGGCCTCCGCCAGTTTCTTCAGGGCGGCGGCCTCTGCCTTCTCTGCTTCTGCCTTCTCCAAGCGGGCGGCTTCCTGCTCCTCGCGCGCGTCCTGCGCGTTCTGCTCCCTCGCCTCCCGGAGGTCAGCGGCCGGATCGATCCGTCGAGTGGTGGTGGAAGTCTCCGCCGACCCCATGATGGAGGTGGCGGCCGATTTCTCAAGAGAGAGCGGAGCCCTAGATCAAGGGAAACAAAGTAAAGAAGCTTAGACAGAATCAATAAGGAAAAAATGAAGGCGCAAGAGGAAGGCAGTACTTACACAGAAACCAACTACGGCTCCTTCAGCGCCTTGCGGAAGCGGATGGCCTTCGCGGCCGCTTCATCCCGCTTGGTCGCTGCGGCCGAGCCCTTGGGCTTCTTCGGCCGGCTGCCGAACATGGTCGGCACGGCCCTGCGTTTCTTCGCGCCACCTTGGGCGTCCGGCGAGTAGACGAGCTCGCGCCCGGCTGGCCAGACCCTGGCTGGTGGCGCGGGGCGACTTCCCCCGCATCATCATCGGGCCATTCTTCGAGGCTGGCTCCGAGCCTCGCGCCTCCTGCTTTGCCACCTCCTCCCTTGGCGTTATCCTCCAAAGCCGCCGCCCCCAAGTCGGGGTCATCCACGTCGCTCTCCGCTCGGTCGGGGAGGAATCGGTGCTCCGGCACCTTGGCGCCGGCTGGAGGAGGGGCCTCTGCTCAGAGGCTGATTGGTCAGGCAGGACAGGCTGAACTCAGCAACAAAAAGGATAGAGAAAAAGAAAGATAACTTACCATAGGCGGGGGGTCGGCTCTTGAATACGACTCCATGCCAAACTGCCACTCCTCCGAGAGCTCGCAGTTCGCAAGATAGTTCACCATGTGAGCTACCTCTGCGTGAGGCATCTCCTTGGTGCACAACCGGTGAGGGAGTCCTGGATTAGGGGGAGTCCGGATGGCCGGACTATACCTACAGCCGGACTCCTGGACTATGAAGATACAAGATTGAAGACTTCGTCCCGTGTCCGGAGGGGACTTTCCTTGGCGTGGAAGGCAAGCTTGGCGGTGCGGATATTTAGATCTCCTACCATTGTAACCGACTTTGTGTAACACTAACTGAGGGAGTCCTGGATTAGGGGGTGTTCAGATAGCCGAACTATATCTTCAGCAGGACTCCAGGACTATGAAGATACAAGATTGAAGACTTCGTCCCGTGTCCGGAAGGTTCTTTCCTTGGCGTGGAAGGCAAGCTAGGCGTGCGGATATTCAAGATCTCCTACCAATGTAACCGACTCTGTGTAACCCTAACCCTATCCGGTGCCTATATAAACCGGAGGGTTGTAGTCCGTAGGACGAACACATCATAACCATCATCATACCCATAGGCTAGCTTCTAGGGTTTAGCCTCCTTGATCTCGTGGTAGATCTACTCTTGTACTACCCATATCATCAATATTAATCTAGCAGGAGTAGGGTTTTACCTCCATCGAGAGGGCCCGAACCTGGGTAAAATAAAGTGTCCCTTGTCTCCTGTTACCATCCGACCTTGACGCACAGATCGGGACCCCCTACCCGAGATCCGTCGGTTTTGACACCGACATTGGTGCTTTCATTGAGAGTTCCTCTGTGTCGTCGCCTTTAGGCCCGGTGGCTCCTTTGATAATCAACAACGATGAGGTCCAGGGTGAGACTTTTCTCCCCGGGCAGATCTTCGTCTTCGGCGGCTTCGCTCTGCGGGCCAACTCGCTTGGTCATCTGGAGCAGATCGAGAGCTACGCCCCTGGCCATCAAGTCAGGTTTGGAAGCCTAAAGTACACGGCAGATATCCGCGGAGACTTGATCTTCGACTGATTCGAGCCACAGCCAAGCGCGCCGCACTATCTCGAGGGGCATGATATAGCTCTGCCTCCGAACAGTGTCCTGGAGGCTGCATACGCTCCGGCCCCGATCCTCGATTCGGAGCCCGCTGCGTTCTTTGAAGATGAACGGTTGGACGTCACCTCGGGGGCTGCGATCTTAAAGGCCATTGAGCCGAACGCGAGCCCCGCGCTCCGCATGGCCTGTGACTCCAAGGAGCCGGACTCTTCTCCGAACTTCGGGTCGTCCGTGCCCCCGCCGATCGAATCAGATTGGGCGCCTGTAATGGAGTTCACCGCCGCGGACATCTTTCAGTATTCACCTTTTGGTGATATTCTGAATTCTCTCAAGTCTCTCTCTTTGTCAGGAGAGCCCGGGCCGAACTATGGCCTGCGAGGTTGGGATTCGGACGAGGAAGAAATTCAAAGCCCACCCACCGCCCACTTAATAGCCACTGTCAACGATATATCCGACATGCTCGACTTCGGCTCCGAAGACTTCGACGGTATGGATGACGAAGGAGGAGACGAGCAAGAACCAGCACCTGTAGGGTGCTGGACCGCCACCTCGTCATACGGCATATACATGGTGGATGCTCCAAAAGATGGAGATGGCGATGGAACAGCCGAGGATGGCACTTCGAAAAAGCCTCCAAAACGCCGACGTCAGCGGCGCCGCTCCAAATCCCGCCACAGCAGAAACGGTGATTCCGGCACGGGAGATAATACTACCCCAGACAGCGCCGAAGAACACCAAAACTAGCAGGATTCGGCACAGGAAGATGGAGAAGACCGCCCTCATGAGAGAGTGGCAGAGCGAGAGGTCGAGGACGATAACTACATGCCTCCCTTCGAATATGAGGCAAGCCTCAGTGATGATGAATTCATCGTACCATCAGACCCCGCCGAACAAGAGCGCTTTCAACGCAGGCTTTTTGCCACGGCGAACAGCTTAAAGAAAAAACAGCAACAGCTTAGAGCTGATCAAGATTTGCTAGCTGACAGATGGACTGAAGTCCTTGCGGCCGAAGAGCACGAGCTCGGACGCCCCTCCAAAAACTATCCTAAGCGCAGGCCGCTACCCCAATCAGAGGAGGAAGCCCAAGACATGGCAGATCGGCCACCTCACGGCCACGACAGAGAAGCCTGTCGAACATCCAAACAAGCCATGCCCCGCAGCCGCTTTACCAAGGCACGGGAACACTAACCAGACCTGCGAGACGTCCTGGAGGACAAAGCAAGGCAAACAAGATCGATCTATGGATCGCGCGGACGCCCGACGACACGTGATAGTTCTCACTCCGTACACAATAAATCCGGCCGGGCCGAACACAACAGGCACAGCTCCTCCGAACTGCGTCGAGACATAGCCCAATACAGGGGCGCCGCACACCCAGTATGCTTCACAGACGAAGTAATGGATCATAGAATCCCAGAGGGTTTTAAACCCGTCAACATCGAGTCGTACGATGGTACGACAGATCCGGTAGTATGGATTGAGGACTATCTCCTCCACATCCACATGGCACGTGGCGATGATTTGCACGCCATCAAGTATTTACCCCTTAAGCTTAAGGGACCAGCCCAGCACTGGCTTAACAGCCTCCCCGCAGATTCGATCGGCTCTTGGGAGGACCTGGAGGCCGCATTCCTCGACAACTTCCAGGGGACCTACGTACGGCCACCGGACGCCGACGACCTAAGCCACATAATCCAGCAGCCAGAAGAATCGGCCAGGCAATTCTGGACACGGTTCCTAACAAAGAAAAATCAGATAGTCGATTGTCCGGATGCAGAGGCCTTAGAAGCCTTCAAGCATAACATCCGTGATGAGTGGCTTGCCCGGCACCTGGGATAGGAAAAGCCGAAATCCATGGCAGCCCTCACGACACTCATGACCCGCTTTTGCGCGGGCGAAGATAGCTGGCTAGCTCGCAGCAACAACTTATCGAAGAAGCAAGATAATTCAGATACCATGGACAAAAGTGGCAGGTCGCGATGGAATAAACAGAAACGCCGCGTCAGCAGCGACAGCAATGAAGATACGGCAGTAAACGCCGGATTCAGAGGCCATAAATCCGGTCAGCGGAAAAAGCCATTCAAAAAGAATACCCAGGGCCCGTCCAGTTTGGACCGAATACCCAGGGACCATAAATCGTGCCAGATTCACGGCACCCCCGAAAGGCCAGCCAATCACACCAACAGGGATTGTTGGGTGTTCAAGCAGGCAGGCAAGTTAAGAGCCGAAAACAAAAACAAGGGGCTAGACAGCGATGACGAAGAGGAGCCCAGGCCGCCGAACAACAATGGACAGAAGGGGTTTCCCCCACAAGTGCGGATGGTGAACATGATATACGCGACTCATATTCCCAAGCGGGAGAGGAAGCGTGCACTACGGGACGTATACGCGATGGAGCCAGTCGCCCCAAAGTTCAACCCATGGTCCTCTTGCCCGATCACCTTCGATCGAAGGGACCACCCCACTAGCATCCGTCACGGCGGTTTCGCCGCATTGTTTTTTGACCCAATCGTTGACGGATTTCACCTTACAAGAGTCCTCATGGACGTCGGCAGTAGCCTGAACCTGCTCTACCAGGATACAGTGCGGAAAATGGGCATAGATCCATCAAGGATCAAGCCCACAAGGACGACCTTTAAAGGCGTCATCCCAGGTGTAGAGGCCAATTGCATAGGCTCCATAACACTTGATGTGGTCTTCGGATCTCCGGACAACTTCCGAAGGGAAGAGTTAATCTTCGACATAGTTCCGTTCTGCAGTGGCTATCATGCTCTGCTTGGACGAACCGCATTCGCTAAATTCAATGCGGTGCCGCACTACGCATATCTCAAGCTCAATATGCCAGGCCCTCGAGGTGTAATCACGGTCAGCGGAAACACCGAATGCTCCATCCGTACGGAGGAACACACGGCGGCCCTCGCAGCAGAGGTACAAAGCAGCCTGTTAAGGCAGCTCTCGAGTCCGGCCGCTACAAAGCAGGACAAAGCAAAACACGCCCGGAGTAACCCGCAGCAAGACCGACTGGCGTGTTCAGAGCACGCGTAGAAATGCGGCCCCAACCCCAGCCATCGCTACATAGCGGAGCTAGTACCTCGAGTACACAATTACGCCCTTACAATTCCATGGGCATAGGGGAAGGGGCAGATAAAACGGCATGCCAACAATACGGCGTCAAACGTACTAGGGGCTGTCGGGTTCTTCTTTTCTTTCAGGACTCCATACTCTGGATACAGTGTTCGGCCTCGCTGCCGCACAGACGATATAGGACCCAGGAAAGCAGACAAAACAACGCCGCATCATGGAACTCTCAGGTGGTCTCTATTTCGAGCGATATATCTGTTTTTAAATTCCACGGCCTGCGCCTGGTCAGGACATGTTAAATAGTCTAAATTTTTTCGCACTACTTGTATCGTTCGGCTTGAATAAACAGCCTCCTCATAAATAATGCATAGCTTTTCGTCTATTTTTTTCATTATCTTCTTTTAATATACATATGTTTACTCAAATAACATGATCGCACCCGTACACCATGGTACGGCAAACCACGCCAGGGGCTTTATTACCCTTCTATCTGGTGTGAGAAGTCCGTCCACTTTCACAAGTGCGGCACCCCGAACTTATAGCATTATATGCATCGGCTCCGAGTCATGATTTTGGTCATATGTTGGGTTTGCCCGGCTCCTATGTTTTGGTGCCTTACGTTCCGCTCTATCGGCTAAGGTAGCACTAGGAGAACCACTGCGATTGTGCCCCAGATCAGGTGGGTGAGCACCTCAGTGGAGAAAGCTAAAACAGACTGTCATGATAAGGCGCGAGACCGGTCGCTGTTCGAGAGGTTTTTCGAGTCCCTAAAGGCTTATGCCGCTTCGAGCGGAGAGCTGGTTAAGTCCAGCTAAAGGCGTGGATAGTGCCCCAAATTCGGCCTTCTGAACTAGGGGCTTCGCCGAAATTTAAAATTATAACGTTCTATGGCTAAGTGAGAGTGTTCAAGCATTATAGTCCGATTGCCTGGTTCCCTGTGCTGAGCGCCTCCCTCGAAGGACCCAACTATGGGAACAAGAGCCCTCAGGTTTATCCCGAACACCCCAGCACTAGTTGCATGGGGGCAGAAGCCGACGACTCGCCATCTCTCAGTTATTGATAAACGGCCGCACAGAAAATAATATTTTAAATTCAGAAAGCATTGCTTAAGCGCATATGAACAAGTTTTCCGCGCACAGGATACAAACGAGCGAGTTCATTGAAATATTTCATCTTTGGCACACTCATCCGCGACAAGGCGAGCTCCAGCGAGAACTTCCTTGTAGTAGTTCTCGGGCTTGCGATGCTCCTTCCCCTGCGGCGGCCCGTCCTTCACCAGCTTCTCTCCGTCCAGCTTGCCCCAGTGTACCCTTACACGGGCAAGGGCCCTCCGGGCACCTTCTATGCAGACGGAGCGCTTGATGACCTCAAGCCGTGGACAGGCCTCCACCAGCCGCCGCACCAGCCCGAAGTAGCTCCCAGGCAGGGCCTCTCCAGGCCACAGCCGAACTAGTAAGCCTTCATGGCCTATTCGGCCGTCTTGTGGAGCCCGGCCAGCTGCTTCAGCTGATCGCTTAAGGGCACAGGGTGTCCGGCCTCAGATTACTAAGACTAGAACACACTCTCCGTCGAGCTGTCCTCTTCAGCTCGGTAGAATGCGGCGGCGTCGGATGCGCTGCGGGGAAGATCGAAGAACGCCCCTGGAGAACTCCGGATTCGGGTAAGTAATAGGTATTTCACCTTTATATTCCTACTTTGCATTAAGAATGCCTTACCCGCTGCTATCTTTTTCACATCCTCCAACTCTTGGAGGGCCTTTTGGGCTTCGGCCTTGGCACTCTTGGTGGTCTCAACAGCAGCCGCGAGCTCGGATGCTTGCGTTTTTGCCTCAAGCTCCAAACCCTCATGTTTCTTCATGAGAGCTTGTAGCTCTTGCTGCACCGCGCCGACTTGGACCCCAAGCTTTTCTCGCTCGGTGCGCTCCTCGGCCACTTTCTTCTCGGCCTCAGCCAGTGCCTACTTCAGGGTTGCCACCTCGGTTGTGGCCCCTACAATAAGCAGTACAATCCTGTTATTTCCTTTTGCATTCAAGCCTCTCTATAGGCACCTTCTTTTTCTAAGGGGTATTTCTTACCTTCCGTTTCCACGAGCTGCCTTTTGGCAAGGCCGAGCTCTTGCTCGGACCGCTCGAGGTCCTTTTTCAGGACTTCCACCTGCGCAGTCAGTGCGGCGGTGGACAGCAGGGAAGCCTGCATACGCATATTAGACTTTTTATTAGACTCCTGCGAAAATTGTTGGATCCTCTATTCGGCTTTTCTTTCCGAACACCGAACAGAGCATCAGGGGCTACTGTCTATGCGGTAATGAATTAAGCATATTTTTTGCTTACCTGGAAGCCTGTTAGAAGGCTAGCGCAAGCTTCATTCAGTCCGCTCTTGGCGGACTGAACCCTTTGGACCACCGCACTCATAACAGTACGGTGCTCCTCGTCGATGGTGGCGCCTTCAAGCGCCTCCAACAGACTATCCGGCGCCTCTGGTTGGACAGAGGTCGCCGGCTCAGACGGCTTACTCCTCTTGGAAGGAGTTCGCCCACCGCGAGCCAGGACGGTTGAGTCCGACGCGGTGTCCGGCACAAAGCCGGACTGGGAGCCCTGGGGGGTTTCATCCCCTTTACTCCTGGGGTCCTGAGGATTGCCTTGCGGCTCCTCCAGGACCACCTCCTCCTGCCCTGTTCGGCAGGACGCCGCTTCGGCGTCGTCCGCCCCGCTGGGGGAGACTGCGGGAGGGACAGAGTTCATGTCCGACGAATCCAGGGAGCCGCTCGATGAATCATCGAGTGCGGCTCGGGGCGGGCTGCGCAAATAGCATTCGACATTAGGGTAAGCTGTGCACTTGAAGATACTATGAGTCATTCTGGTATGTGAATACTTACGATGTCGCCGGACGCTTGGTTCTGTTCGGCCACTCCTTTCCGCCCTCTTCGGCGTTGGGGGAGTAGTCCGGCGGAGGGGTCTTCCTTTTCCTCGACCCCTCGGCCTCCCCTGTTGGGGCGGCCTTCTTCTTTTTTCGCTCCCCTTGCTGGAGGGGGAGAGCTTCCTTGTTCCTCCTCCTCGTTTTCACGAGTGGAGGGCGTCGCAGACTCGCCAGATGACGAGCTCGACACCACCACATTGCGGGCACTCTTTCGAGTCCTGGTGGTCTTCTTCTTCTTGACCTTCTTCTCCGGCACCACATAGGACGCCGGAGCCAGCAGCTTCTCTAAGAGAGCTGGGGCTGGGTCTTCGGGCAGAGGAGCCGGACAGTTGATTGGTCCGGCTATCTTCAGCCACGCCTGTCAAAGGCAAAGGGAGTTTTTAGATCCCACATAGAGTTAATCTATGTAGAAAAGCTTAACGAACCTGTGAAAGGTATAAATAGCCTACCTCGCCAGCGTTGCGCTGCGAGCTGTATCCGCGGTCCTCGGAAGCGGATGTGGGGCACTCAGCGCCTTTGGTTAGCACCTTCCAGACGTCTTCATACGTCGTGTCGAAGAGCCTATTGAGGGTTTGGTGCTACGCCGGGTCAAATTCCCACAAAGTGAACTCCCGTTCTTGGCACGGGAGGATCCGACGAACGAACATGACCTGGATGATGTTGACATGCCGGATGGGCTTGTTCATCAGGGACCGAATGCAAGTTTGCAGTCCGGTCACTTCTTCTTCGTTGCCCCACGATAGGCTCGTCTCTTTCCAGGACATGAGCCGCGTGGGGGGTCCGGATCGGAACTCAGGGGCCGCGACCCATTTCGAGTCGCGTGGCTCGATGATGTAAAACCACCCTGCTTGCCACCCCTTTAAGGACTCCACAAAAGAGCCATCAAACCAGAGTGCGTTGGCCATTTTGCCGGCCATAGCACCTCCGCACTCCGCCTGGGTGCCGGACACCACCTTGGGCTTGGCGTTGAAGGTCTGGAGCCAGAGGCCGAAGTGGGGGCGGATGCGGAGAAAGGCCTCACACACGATGATAAACGCCGAGATATTGAGGGTAAAGTTCGGGGCCAGATCGTGGAAGTCCAGGCCGTAGTAGAACATGAGCCCCCGGACAAAAGGGTGAAGTGGAAAACCCAGTCCGCGGAGGAAATGGGGGAGAAAAACTACCCTCTCATGGGGCCTTGGGGTGGGAAGAAGCTGCCCCGCCTCGGGAAGCCAGTGCGGGATGTCCTGGGACAGATATCTGGCCTTCCTAAGCTTTTTGATTTGACCCTCCGTAATGGAGGAAGCCATCCACTTGCCACCCGCTCCGGACATCGCTGGAGCAGGTTGGGGAAGAAAGAGCGAACTTGGGCGTTGGAGCTTGAGTGCGCAGGAGATGGATGGGCAAAGGAGGAAGAAGGCGTAGGTGAAAGAGGTGGATCTTTATCCCCTTATATAGGCAGATGCCATTATGCGTCCCCACCTACCTAATAAAACTCGCTTGCCGCTCACACGCCGTGGTAAATGGCGCGGTTGGGTTACCCACGTCCGCATTAATGAGAATCCCGTTAAAAGGGGCACACGATCTCTGCTTCGACAAGACGTGCCAAGGAAACCGCCTCGTTGAACGTGCTGCGGTGGAACAACAAAAAATAATCCATACAGAAGGCTTGGTCGGAGTGTTATGACGCACTGCGGAATACGTCAGCAGATTTGATTTGTGTTTGTATTATTCTCTATATGGCAATACGTGGAAACTTGTTTTGCAGAGCCGGACACTATTTTTTGGTGTTTATTATCTTCTTGAAGAATTTGGAGGAGGAACCCGCCTTGCAATGCCGAAGACAATTTGCGCGCCGGACTCGTCGTCATTGAAGCCTGGTTCAGGGGCTACTGAGGGAGTCCTGGATTAGGGGGTGTTCGGATAGACGAACTATATCTTCAGCCGGACTCCAGGACTATGAAGATACAAGATTGAAGACTTCGTCCCGTGTCCGGAAGGTTCTTTCCTTGGCGTGGAAGGCAAGCTAGGCGTGCGGATATTCAAGATCTCCTACCAATGTAACCGACTCTGTGTAACCCAACCCTATCCGGTGCCTATGTAAACCGGAGGGTTGTAGTCCGTAGGACGAACACATCATAACCATCATCATACCCATAGGCAAGCTTCTAGGGTTTAGCCTCCTTGATCTCGTGGTAGATCTACTCTTGTACTACCCATATCATCAATATTAATCTAGCAGGAGTAGGGTTTTACCTCCATTGAGAGGGCCCGAACCTGGGTAAAATAAAGTGTCCCTTGTCTCCTGTTACCATCCGACCTTGACGCATAGATCGGGACCCCCTACCCGAGATCCGCCGGTTTTGACACCGACACTAACCCTATCCGGTGTCTATTTACACCGGAGGGTTTTAGTCCGTAGGACAACAACTCCAACATACAACAATCATACCATAGGCTAGCTTCTAGGGTTTAGCCTCCTTGATCTCGTGGTAGATCCACTCTTGTACTACCCATATCATCAATATTAATCAAGCAGGACGTAGGGTTTTACCTCCATCGATAGGGCCCGAACCTGGGTAAAACTTCGTGTCCCTTGTCTCCTATTACCATCCGCCTAGACGCACAGTTCGGGACCCCCTACCCGAGATCCGCCGGTTTTGACACCGACATTGGTGCTTTCATTGAGAGTTCCTCTGTGTCGTCACTTTTAGGCCTGATGGCTCCTTTGATCATCAACGATGATGCGGTCCAGGGTGAGACTTTTCTCCCCGGGCAGATCTTCGTCTTCGGCGGCTTCGCACCGCGGGCCAATTCGCTTGGCCGTCTGGAGCAGATCGAAAGCTACGCCCCTGGCCATCAGGTCAGGTTTGGAAGTCTGAACTACACGACTAACATCCGCGGGGACTTGATCTTCGACGGATTCGAGCCACAGCCAAGCGCGCCGCACTATCTCGATGGGCATGGTCTAGCTCTTCCGCCGAACAGTGTCCTGGAGGCCGCACGCGCATCGGCTCCGACCCTTAATTCAGAGCCTGCTGCGCCGATCGAGGATGAGCGGTTGGACGCCACCTCAGGGGCTGCGATCTCAAAGGCGATCGAGCCGAACACCAGCCCCACACTCTGCACGGCCCGTGACCCCGAGGAGCCGGATTCCTCTCCGGACTCCGAGCCCCCCGCGCCCCTGCCGGTCGAATCCGATTGGGCGCCGATAATGAAGTTCACCGCCGCGGACATCTTCCAGCACTCTCCCTTCGGCGACATCCTGAATTCGCTAAAATCTCTCTCTTTATCAGGAGAGTCCTGGCCGGACTATGGTCAGCAAGGTTGGGATACGAACGATGTAGAAATTCAAAGCCCACCCACCACCCACTTCGTAGCCACTGTCGACGATTTAACCGACGTGCTTGACTTCGACTCCGAAGACATCGACGGTATGGACGACGATGCAGGAGATAAACAAGAACCAGCACCTGTAGGGCGCTGGAAGGCCACCTCGTCATATGACATATATATGGTGGACACTCCAAAAGATGGAGAAGGCGATGGAACAGCGGGGGATGACACTTCTAAGAAACATCCCAAGCGCCTACGTCAGCGGCGCCGCTCTAAATACCGCCCAAAGCAAAAACGGGGATTCTAGCACGGGAGATAATACTACTCCGGATAGCGCCAAAGAACACCCCCTCCAGCAAGATTCGGCATAGGAGGATGGAGAAGCCAACCCTCATGAGAGACCGGCAGACCGAGAGGTTGAGGATGACAACTATATGCCTCCCCCCGAAGACGAGGCAAGCCTCGACGACGACGAATTCGTCGTGCCATCAGACCCTGCCGAACAAGAGCGTTTTAAACGCAGGCTTTTAGCCACGGCAAGCAGCCTCAAGAAAAAGCTGCAACAACTTAGAGCTGATGAAGATTTGCTAGCTGACAGATGGACTGAAGTCCTTGTGGCCGAAGAGTATAAACTCGAACGCCCCTCCAAGCATTACCCAAAATGCAGGCTGCTACCCCGATTAGAGGAGGAAGCACCTACATCACCGGCGCATGACATGGCCGACCGGCCACCTCATGGCCGTGACAGAGAGGCCTCTAGGCCCTCCACTAAAGCCATGCCCCGACACCGCTCAAAACATGCTGAGGCATGGGAAAACGCGCCAGACCTGCGAGATATACTGGAGGACAGGGCAAGGCAAACATGATCAATCTACGGACCACGCGGGCGCCCCACGACACGTGACGGTGATCTTCAGTCTGGATACAATAAATCCGGTCGGGCCGAACACAATAGACAAAGCTCCTGTGAGCTGCGTCGTGATATATCCCAGTACAGAGGCGCCACACACCCACTATGCTTCACAAATGGAGTAATGGATCATAAAATCCCTGAGGGCTTCAAACCCGTAAACATTGAATCATACGATGGCACAACAGATCCTGCGGTATGGATCGAGGACTATCTCCTTCATATCCATATGGCGCGCGGAGACGATCTACACGCCATCAAATACCTCCCGCTCAAACTTAAGGGACCGGCCCGACATTGGCTTAACAGCTTGCCAGCAGATTCAATCGGTTCTTGGGAGGACCTGGAAACCGCATTCGTTGACAATTTCCAGGGTACCTATGTGCGACCACCGAACGCCGATGACCTAAGCCACATAATTCAGCAGCCAGAAGAATCGACCAGGCATTTCTGGACGCGGTTCCGAACAAAGAAAAACCAAATAGTCGACTGTCCGGACGCAGAGGCCCTCGCGGCCTTCAAGCATAATATCTGTGACGAGTGGCTCGCCCGGCACCTGGGACAGGAAAAGCCGAAATCCATGGCAGCCCTTATGACACTCATGACCCGCTTTTGCGCGGGAGAAGACAGCTGGCTAGCTCGCAGCAACAACTTAACTAAGACCTTGGTAATTTGGATACCAAGGACAAAAGCGGCAGGTCGCGCCGGAACAAGCAAAAGCGCTGCGTTAACAACGACAGCAACAAGGATACGGCAGTAAATGCCGGATTCCGAGGCTACAAATCCGGTCAGCGGAAGAATCCATTCAAAAGAAATACTCAGGGCCCGTCCAGTTTGGACCGAATACTCGACTGCTTGTGCCAGATACATGGCACCCCAGAAAAGCCAGCGAATCACACCAACAGAGATTGTTGGGTGTTCAAGCAGGCAGGCAAGTTAAATGCCGAAAACAGAGACAAGGGGCTGCATAGCGATGACGAGGAAGAGCCCAGGCCGCCGAACAACAGTGGATAGAAGAGTTTTCCCCCACAAGTGCGGACGGTGAACATGATATACGCAACCCACATCTCCAAAAGGGAGCAGAAGTGTGTGTTACGGGACGTATACGCGCTGGAGCCAGCCGCCCCAAAGTTCAACCCGTGGTCCTCCTGCCCGGTCACCTTCGATCGAAGGGACCACCCCACTAGCATCCGTCATTGCGGGTTCGCCGCATTGGTTCTTGACCCAATCACTGATGGATTTCATCTCACAAGAGTCCTTATGGACGGCGGCAGCAGCGTGAACCTGCTTTACTAGGATACAATACGGAAAATGGGCATAGATCCCTCGAGGATCAAGCCCACCAAAACGGCCTTTAAAGGCGTCATACCAGGTGTAGAGGCCAACTGTATAGGTTCGGTCACACTTGAAGTGGTCTTCAGATCTACGGATAACTTCCGAAGCGAGGAGTTAATCTTCGACATAGTCCCGTTCCGCAGTGGCTATCACGCACTGCTCGGGCGAACCGCATTCACAAAGTTCAATGCGGTACCGCACTATGCATACCTCAAGCTCAAGATGCCAGGCCCTCGAGGAGTAATCACAGTCAACGGAAACACCGAACGCTCCCTCCGAACGGAGGAGCACAGAGCAGCGCTCACAGCAGAAGTACAAAGCAGCCTCTCTAGGCAGTTCTCCAGTCCGGCGCTTAAAAGGCCGGACACTGTCAAGCGCGCCCGGAGTAACCTACAACAAGACCGCCTGGCATGTTCCGAGCTAGCGTAGCAATGCGGCCCCAACCCTAGCCCTCGCGATATAGCTGAAAGTGCAACTATCCCTAGGTGGTTTTGGTAGTTCATAACAACATATAGCTCATTGAGCTAATGCTATTTCAAGACAATTATTTCAGGAAAGCTCAATGATTGGCATGGCATGGATGGTGAAAGTGGAACCCTCAAACTGCTAAGGACAAAGGATTGGCTCAAGCTCAAACGCTCTAGACTCTTCATTTTACATTTTAGTGATCCAAGATCACATTGAGTCCATAGGAAAAGCCAATACTATCAAGGAGGGATGAGGTGTTGCTTAATGAGCCTTTTGCTTCATGTGCTTAATGATATGCTCCAAAATCCTCAACTACTTTCCCATTTCCACATATGACCTAAACCCTAAGCCAAACTCGGTCCTACCGATTCTTTCTATCCAGCGCCACCGAGTTTCAAATGTCATAAGCCACTGCCAAACCCTAGCAAATCGGTTCTACCGATAGGGATCTCGGTCTCACCGAGATGGGATTGCAATTTCTCTGTTTCCTTTTTGTAACTTTTCGGTCTCACCGAAAGAGCGGATCGGTCCCACCGAGATTGCAATGCAAACTCTCTGTTTCCCTTTTGTAACTTTTCGGTCTCACCGAAAGAGCAAATCGGTCCCACCAAGTTTGCCTGACCAACTCTCTGGTTAGCTAATTACCAAATCGGTCTCACCGAGTTTGTGTAATCGGTCTCACCTAGATTACGTTATGCCCTAACCCTAACCGTATTGGTCCTACCGAGTTGCATGTCAGTCCCACCGAAAATCTCTAACGGTCACTAGGTTTACTATTTCGGTCCGACCGAGTTTGTTGATTCGGTCCCACCGAGATTGGTAAATTGTGTGTAACGGTTGGATTTTGTGTGGAGGATATAAATACCCCTCCACCTCCTCTTCACTCGTGGAGAGAGCCATCAGAACACATCCACACTTCCAACTCATATGTTCTGAGAGAGAACCACCTACTCATGTGTTGAGACCAAGATATTCCATTCCTACCATATGAATCTTGATCTCTAGCCTTCCCCAAGTTGCTTTCCACTCAAATCTTCTTTCTACCAAATCCAAATCCTGTGTGAGAGAGAGAGAGAGTTGAGTTTTGGGGATACTATCATTTGAAGCACAAGAGCAAGGAGTTCATTATCAACACACCATTTGTTACTTCTTAGAGAGTGGTGTCTCCTAGATTGGCTAGGTGTCACTTGGGAGCCTCCGACAAGATTGTGGAGTTGAACTAAGGAGTTTGTAAGGGCAAGGAGATCGCCTACTTCGTGAAGGTCTACCGCTAGTGAGGCAAGTCCTTCGTGGGCGATGGCCATGGTGGGATAGACAAGGTTGCTTCTTCGTGGACCCTTCGTGGGTGGAGCCCTCCGTGGACTCGCGCAACCGTCACCCTTCGTGGGTTGAAGTCTCCATCAATGTGGATGTAGGATAGCACCACCTATCTGAACCACGGGAAAAACATCTGTGTCTCCAATAGCGTTTGAATTCTCCAAACCCTTCTCTTTACATTCTCTCAAGTTGCATGCTTTACTTTCCGCTGCCTATATACTCTTTGCATGCTTGCTTGAATTGTGTGATGATTGCTTGACTTGTCCTAAAGTTGCTAAAATCTGCCAAGAACTAAAATTGGGAAAAGGTTAAGTTTTTATTTGGTCAAGTAGTCTAATCACCCCCCCAATAGACATACTCCCGATCCTACAAGTGGTATCAGAGCTATGGTCTCCATTTGCTTTGATTTCTATAGCTTTTGGTGGTCATAGCCTTGGTTTCACAACCTAGGAGAGTATGGCGTCCAGCGAGGGAAATTATCACCGTAGAGGTCCTTACTTTGATGGTACTAATTTTGCTAGTTGGAAGCATAAAATGAAAATGCATATTCTTGGACATAACCCCGCCGTTTGGGCTATTGTGTGTGTTGGTTTGCAAGGTGGCTTTTTCGATGGGAAAGAACCAAACCGTGAAGCTACCACGGATGAGTTGAAGATGCTGCAATACAATGCTCAAGCTTGTGATATTCTCTTCAACGGATTTTGCCCCAAAGAATTCAATAAAATCAGCCGTCTTGAGAATGCAAGGGAAATTTGGAATACTTTGATTGATATGCACGAAGGTACCGACTCCGTCAAGGAATCCAAATTGGATGTGCTTCAAAGTCAACTTGACAAGTTCAAAATGAAGGATGGTTAAGGTGTCGCTGAACTGTACTCTAGGCTTGCTCTCATCACAAATGAGATTGCCGGCTTAGGGAGTGAAGAGATGACCGATAGATTCATCATCAAGAAGATCCTAAGAGCCTTGGATGGAAAATATGATACCGTGTGCACATTGATCCAAATGATGCCCAATTACAAAGATCTCAAGCCTACGGAGGTCATTGGAAGAATTGTTGCTCATGAGATGTCACTCAAGGATAAAGAGGAACTTCACAACAAATCGAGTGGTGCTTACAAAGCCTCATGTGAAGCCCCCACATCATCAAGTGAGAAACAAAACTTCAACGAGGAATTGAGCTTAATGGTGAAGAACTTCAACAACTTCTACAAGAGTAGAAGCAAAGATAGAAGCTCCAAGTCCAGGTCCTACAATGACAAAAGATCTTCTAGTCGAGAGTGAAACTGCCATAATTGTGGAAGACCCGGACACTATTCCAATGAGTGTACGGCTCCCTACAAAAGAAGGGAAGATTCTCCAAAAAGAAGAAGCAAAAGAGAAGAATCACCATCAAGAGAGAGAAGGAGTAGAGATGATCGTTATGAACGAAGATACTCACGGAGAAGCAAGGATTCGGAAAGAAAGGAAAAATCATCAAGGAGCTACACAAAACGAAGACATCAAGCTCATGTTGGTGAATGGGTATCCGGCTCCGACTCCGACAACCACTCCAAGAGAAGTTATCTCTCCAACTCCGAATATACTCAAGATGAAGGTGTCGATGGTCTAGCACTTGTGTCAACCAACTCCTACGACATATTTGACTCACCAAATGTAGGAATTGGAAGATGCTTCATGGCCAAAGGTCCTAAGGTAACACACCCTGAGTATGTTGATTTTAATAGTGATGAAGATAACTTGTTAGGTGATGATGATTTACTTGTTGACAACTCTAGTGATGAATACTATGATGAAACGTCCATAAATCATGCTAAAACGAATGGCAATGATAAGGAGAAAATTGAGGCTCTAACTAAAGAACTAAAAACTCGTAAGTTAGCTCATGAAACTATCTTCGAAGATCATCGAGAACTTTTAAAACCTCATGAGAAGTTACGCTTTGAAAAGCTCAATCTTGAGCAAGAGCATGAGTTTTTAAAGGCAATCAATGATGATCTCCGCAAGAAAATTTCTTCTTACATTGCCAAGCATTTACTCTTATCCACTTACATGCCTCAAGTCAAGTCTAGTAACAAGAACAAGAAAGATTCTTTCTCTAGTAGTAACAATGATCATGTTAAAGCCAATGTTGTTGCTTCTAGTAGTTCTCTTGATTCCACTAATGATTCTCTTAGCCAAGTCACACTTGAGCAAGAAAATAGCTTTTTGAAGGGAATCATAGAGAAAGGAGTGTACAAAACCCTTGTCGGGAGTTAGCAATTCGAGGAAATTGTACGCAAGCAAGGAAGGCACCGGAAGAATCAAGGTGTTGGTTTTGAACGAAAGTTCAATGCCAATGGAGTTGAGTGGTAAGAAGATCAATACTCCAAGACAAAGTTTGTTCCACAACAAGAGAAGTATGATCCTACTTCTTTCAAGGGGACACAAGCTCACGATGATCTTCCACCACAAGACTACAAGCAAAAAGGCAAGGACAAGCTTCTAGAGGAAATTGATACATTTGAAGAAGCTCCTAAGACCTTAGTCAAGTGGATTCCCAGGACTACTTCAAGTTCCACTTCATCAAGTACGACTACAACTCCAAGGATTCCCATTAAGATGGTGTGGATCCAAAAGAAGAAGAACTAGAGAGTTCTTGAGGGTGACTCCGCCAACATACTTCACTCTTATCATTTTGGCGAGAACAAGTGCAATCAACTTCCATATCTTGGACTAGTTCAAGGAGTCACAAACCCTCTTGTTGGTAAGTCAAGGGACAAGGTAACCTAAAAGTTTTCATGGACATCATCTTGTGTGTGCATCACTCTATGTCTATGGATATCCTTGTTTGTTCCTTGTGGGACTAACCCATGTAGGTATTGAAAGTGCAATTCACTCAAAAGGATATATCCAAGTGATCTACATCAACATTGAGCATACACATCTTCAACATCTACATGAAGTCATCATCGACAAAACCCAAGGTTAGTTCATCCCTCTTAGGGGGGATATCACATCTAGGGGGAGCTTTACTCTAAGACTTGAGCTAAAGCAACTCTAATGATGTGAACACAACAATGCTTTATGTAAAAGTGGTAACCCCACTTGAGCTTAAACGATGAGTATGACCTATGATCAAGTGTTCTCATTTGACTCCTAAGTCAATATACTCATATATAGATGACCTAGTCATCGCCAATTGCTTGATAGATGCTAGAATTGGTTGTGCATGCTATGTCACATATTTCAATTGCCATTTTATTGTGTGAGCATGTTGGTTGCATATTTTACTCATTCGAGGACATCCAGTTGTTGTTTTGATTGTTTGGCTTTATTTTTTCTTTTGCCAAGTGGATGGACAAGAATGCCTAAGAACCTCCTCTAGCTATCTATGCTTTTCTCGTCTCAAACTCTATTCATGCTACATCACAAAATTGATCAAGTCAGATTCGAACCACTCTGTGTGAGGAGCACTCGGAGTCCCCGATTCGTCATAGACTTAAACTTCCAAAACCTCTTTGTGATTCTCGGTCTGACCGATACCCCACTTTCGGTCTTACCGAGATCATTAAGTTGATCTATGTTTTCGATCTCGGTGCAACCGATCTGAACCTTTCGGTCACACCGAGTTGCAATAACTGTATACAGTTTTGCATCTCGGTGCCACCGAGTTATTCCACTCGGTCACACCGATAGGGTTGGGCTATATATAGACACGGGCAAAAATTTGGAAATTTCTCCGAACCACTTCGCCCGCGCGATAGCTCGCTCTGCCAACGTGGTCTCCGGATCGTCTCCTCGCCGCCAGCCGCCTCCAGTCGCTGGTCTCCGTCGCCGTCAACGGAATTCAACCCCGCCGTTGCCGCCGTAGCGAGTCTCCGCCGAACTAGGGTATGGACTCGATCTTTGTGCTATTCCCCAATCCGATTCCTAGCACACTGCGATCATATTGTTTCTAGCACGTTTGAAACACTCCAATCCAGTCAACGCGATTCATAGAATAGGTTTGATTCGAAATTTTAGGGTTAGGTTTCCACCGAAACCATCTCGGACCTACCGAGTTGAAAAACTCGGTCCCACCGATTTGGCTTATGCCATTGCACAAGTAAGACTCGGTCTGACCGAGTATTGCTAATCGGTGTGACCGATTTTGGAACTCTGTGAAACCCTAGCAGTCTCAGTTCCACTGAACTGTGACTCGGTCTGACCGAGTTCACTAGTTTAGGTTCCAAAACTACTTTGGTATCACCGAGTTTAAAAATCGGTAGATCCGAAATGATTTATGTGGGAAACTAAAACTAAGATTTTGAATCATTCTTTTGCAAAAATCTCTGCATTTTGTGATGCTTATCCACTCTACCTCATCTATAAACCATTCACAGGGTCAGCAGTCAGCTTGTTCATCATGTCAGATCAGAGTGACAGCTAGAACATGTCAGAACAGCCAGTACACATGAGTGAGGGCACTAGTCCCTCCAGCTCTTCAGATGAAGGCAGCAGGAGCACTCCCAGTAACCTGCCAAAGCTGCCACCAGACAAAGGAAGAAAAGAACCTCAGAATCAGAGGATGAGGACTATGTGGCAGAAGAAGAAGCTACTTCCAAGAAAGTTGTGCTTAAGAAGGAGTATGGCTCATCTGCAGCCATCAAGCCAGGGATGAAAATCAAAAGGTCCGCAGGCAGGCAGCCTATGCCAAAGGCCAGAGCCTCAACAAAGATTCCTGAGAAGCCTGCACCCAAAGAGCCAGTTGCTGCTGAAGGGAAGAAGGAAAGGAAAAGAGGCAGATGGTGCAAAAAAGTTGATCCCATGGCTGAATTTGAACAGCATTCTTCTGATGAGGAAGAAGAAGAAGAGGTTGCTGCACCAGCACCTAAGGCACCCAAGCTAATGGGTGATGCAATCAAATCAGGGGCTACGGTATCCAAGCCCAAGGAAGCACCCAAGACTGCGTCAAAGGCCAAGACAGCTCCAAAGACGAATACAAGGAGCCTCCCAGCTGCTGAAAAGAACAAGGCCCCAGTGCCTGACACTGCAGAAGAAGAGGAAGACCAAGTTCTCAGAAAGTTGAAGCCCAAGATCCCAGACCACAATGATGCTCATCCTGTGGCTGAGGATATGAAGATCAGAAGAGACTCAGGGCTGAGAAAGTGGAGAGCAGAAGATCCATATGCTACCAGGAGGAGAACTGCTGTTGACTACAGGTTCCACACTAAGGAACAGCAGGACTTCTATGAGACAGTCTTGTTGGATAAGAAGCCCATTGTGTGTGACATGAGATGGGTCGACTGGGAATACATCAAGGACAATGAAGAGCACTATCCTGGAGTGCAAGACAGCTTCAAGGCTTGTGGAGTAGCTGACTTTGTTGGGCAGAAGCTCACAAAGTGGAATGAATAGTTGATCATGCAGTTCTACTCCATAGCACACTTTTATCCAGATGGCAGAATTGTATGGATGTCTGAAGGTACGAGGTACCAATCAACAATTGCTGAGTGGGCACAGCTCATCAATGCCCCAGAGGAGCATGAGGATGACCTAGATATTTATGCCAAGAGGAAGATGGACCACAACTCTATGTCCAACATGTACAAGGAGATCCCAAACAAGGCACTTGACACTTTCAAGTTTGGATCAGTACATTATCTTCTGTCAGGATTGCCAACCATCAATTGGATACCGAGGCACACCTTGTTGCCCAAGTCAGGTGATCACAAGATGACCAGAGGCCATGCAATCAACTTGCTTCATATCTTTGATGTACCATAGAAATTCAAAGCCATGAGCCTCATGGTAGAAACAATCAAGAGGACTACAGCAGACCAGAAGAGGAGCTGTGGATATGCCCCTCAGATCCAGGAGCTGATTAACTCCAAGATGGGCACAGGCATATACCTCTTGGACAAGGAACATTTGCCTATTCATCCAGATTTTGAAGATAATCAAGTTGTGATGAACAAGGATGAACCATCTTCAGCCCATGCACAAGCACAGAAGGAGAAGGCAAGGAAGGAGAAAGCTGCCAAGATGCCAACTCAAGCGGAGGCATCTGAATATTTCTTGAAAGCCAAGCAAGATCAGCTCAGTTACTTGATTGCATCCACCCTGAGGATAGAGAAAGGACTGGCCACCCTCACTCAGAATCAGGAGAGCTTAGAGAGGATCGTAGAACAAAAGTTCTATGACTTGGATGTCAAAGTGACAGAAATCCAGTCTGAAGTGGAGCAACTTCAAGATGACATGCAGGAGAAGAAAGGGAAGACTACCACTGATGCATTTACCAGAGTGCCACGAGCCCAGTGGTCGTCTGCAGTGCCAGTTCCTGACACAAGAGCCACCACCTCAGCTCCAGCCACAGCACCAGCCCAACCAGCTCCAGCATCTACTTCAGCTCCAACTCCAACCACGTCTACAGAAGCCTTCGTCCTTGGAGTGATTCGGACTCCACCACCACCATAAGATCAAGCCTGAGTGTCGATCTAGCACTATGCATTTTCTAGGAACTTTTTGGTAACTTGTTGCCAAAGGGGGAGAAAAATGTATAGATCATAAGCTTCGAGAGAGAGTGTGTTGCTTTTATTCTCTCTTGCTTTATTTGGTGGTTTTTCAAACTTTGTTTGCTTTTGGTCGAGATACTTTGATATGCTTGTGAGACATTGATGATCATGTGTTTGGTCATAAGCTACACTTATGCATGCTTGATATATCTTATCTATCTTATGTGATCATTCACTTTTCTTAGTGATGAGTGCATGTATTTCATTCTTATCATTTTGAGCGCTCCACCAAGATGTATGTGACATGGAAGAGTAACCCATGATTCTAACTCTTTGTGCACTTGCAGTCCAAAGCAAATTTTAAATATGCACAAATTTAGGGGGAGCTCTTACTTATCACATACTTCTCAAAGCGACGATATAATTCATTCTTATTATCATTTGTCGAAGCTTTGATCTATATGTTGTCATCAATTACCAAAAAGGGGGAGATTGAAAGTGCAACTATCCCTAGGTGGTTTTGGTAATTCATAACAACATATAGCTCATTGAGCTAATGCTATTTCAAGACAATTATTTCAGGAAAGCTCAATGATTGGCATGGCATGGATGGTGAAAGTGGAACCCTCAAACTGCTAAGGCCAAAGGATTGGTCAAGCTCAAAAGCTCAAGACTCTTCATTTTACATTTTAGTGATACAAGATCACATTGAGTCCATAGGAAAAGCCAATACTATCAAGGAGGGATGAGGTGTTGCTTAATGAGCCTTTTGCTTCATGTGCTTAATGATATGCTCCAAAATCCTTAGCTACTTTCCCATTTCCACATATGACCTAAACCCTAAGACAAACTCGGTCCTACCGATTCTTTCTATCCAGCGCCACCGAGTTTCACATGTCATAAGCCACTGCCAAACCCTAGCAAATCGGTTCTATCGATAGGGATCTCGGTCTCACCGAGATGGGATTGCAATTTCTCTGTTTCCTTTTCATAACTTTTCGGTCTCACCGAAAGAGCGGATCGGTCCCACCGAGATTGCAATGCAAACTCTCTGTTTCCCTTTTGTAACTTTTTGGTCTCACCGAAAGAGCAAATCGGTCCCACCAAGTTTGCCTGACCAACTCTCTGGTTAGCTAATTACCAAATCGGTCTCACCGAGTTTGTGTAATCGGTCTCACCGAGATTACGTTATGCCCTAACCCTAACCGTATCGGTCCTACCGAGTTGCATGTCAGTCCAACCGAAAATATCTAACGGTCACTAGGTTTACTATTTTGGTCCGATCGAGTTTGTTGATTCGGTCCCACCGAGATTGGTAAATTGTGTGTAACGGTTGGATTTTGTGTGGAGGCTATAAATACCCCTCCACCTCCTCTTCACTCGTGGAGAGAGCCATCAGAACACATCTACAGTTCCAACTCATATGTTCTGAGAGAGAACCACCTACTCATGTGTTGAGACCAAGATATTCCATTCCTACCATATGAATCTTGATCTCTAGCCTTCCCCAAGTTACTTTCCACTCAAATCTTCTTTCTACCAAATCCAAATCCTGTGAGAGAGAGTTGAGTGTTGGGGAGACTATCATTTGAAGCACAAGAGCAAGGAGTTCATTATCAACACACCATTTGTTACTTCTTGGAGAGTGGTGTCTCCTAGATTGGCTAGGTGTCACTTGGGAGCCTCCGACAAGATTGTGGAGTTGAACCAAGGAGTTTGTAAGGGCAAGGAGATTGCCTACTTCGTGAAGATCTACCGCTAGTGAGGCAAGTCCTTCGTGGGCGATGGCCATGGTGGGATAGACAAGGTTGCTTCTTTGTGGACCCTTCGTGGGTGGAGCCCTCCGTGGACTCGCGCAACCGTTACCCTTCGTGGGTTGAAGTCTCCATCAACGTGGATGTAGGATAGCACCACCTATCCGAACCACGGGAAAAATATCCGTGTCTCCAATAGCGTTTGAATTCTCCAAACCCTTCCCTTTACATTCTCTCAAGTTGCATGCTTTACTTTCCGCTGCCTATATACTCTTTGCATGCTTGCTTGAATTGTGTAATGATTGCTTGACTTGTCCTAAAGTTGCTAAAATCTGCCAAGAACTAAAATTGGGAAAAGGTTAAGTTTTTATTTGGTCAAGTAGTCTAACCACCCCCCTCTAGACATACTTCCGATCCTACAATAGCAAAACCAGTGCTTCGCATACACAACTACGCTCTTGAAATACCATGGGCACAAGGGAAGGGGCATCAACACGGCACGCCCAAAACACGGCTTAAACCATACTAGGGGCTGCCGGATTCTTTTTTAATTTTCTCTTATTTTCAGGACTCCATACTTCAGACGACCTGTTCGGCAATTCAACTGCCGCACAAACGATGCAAGATTCAGGAAAGCAGACAAGCCATGCCGCATTATGGAACTCCCAGGTGGTCTCTATTACGAGCAGGATACCTGTTTTGAATACAATTCCGCGGCCTGCCCCTAACCAGGACATGTTAAATAGTCCAATTTCTTTTGCTTATCGCACTATTTGTATCGTTCTGCTTTGATAGCAGTCTTTCTATAAACAATGCATAACTTTTGTCTATTTTCTGCATTACCCTCTTTTTATATATATGTTTATTAATAACATGTTACACCCGTACAACGTGGTACAACAAATACGCCAGGGGCTTCAGCACCCCTTAATATGGTGTGAGAAGACCGAACACTTTCACAAGTGCGGCACCCCGAACTTATAGCACTATATGCATCGGCTCCGAATCATGATTTGGGTCAATAGTTGGGTTTGCCTGGCTCCTATGTTTTGGTGCCTTATGTTCCGCTATATCGGCTAAGGTAGCACTAGGAGAACTACTGCGATTGTGCCCCAGTTGAGCTGGGCTGAGCACCTGAGTAGAGAAAGCTAAAACTAACTGTCATGATGAGGCGAGAGACCGGTCGCTGTTTGAGAGGTTTTTCGAGTCCTTAAAGACTTATGCCGCTTCGAGCGAGGAACCGGCTTTGTCCGGCCAAGGCGTGGATAGCGCCCCTAACTGGGTCTTCCGAATACTAGGGTGTCGGTGTCAAAACCGGCGGATCTCGGGTAGGGGGTCCCGATCTGTGCGTCAAGGTCGGATGGTAACAGGAGACGAGGGACACTTTATTTTACCCAGGTTCGGGCCCTCTCGATGGAGGTAAAACCCGACTCCTGCTAGATTAATATTGATGATATGGGTAGTACAAGAGTAGATCTACCACGAGATCAAGGAGGCTAAACCCTAGAAGCTAGCCTATGGGTATGATGATGGTTATGATGTGTTCGTCCTACGGACTACAACCCTCCGGTTTATATAGGCACCGGATAGGGTTTAAGGTTACACAGAGTCGGTTACATTGGTAGGAGATCTTGAATATCCGCACGCCTAGCTTGCCTCCCACGCCAAGGAAAGAACCTTCCGGACACGGGACGAAGTCTTCAATCTTGTATCTTCATAGTCCTGGAGTCCGGCTGAAGATATAGTTCGGCTATCCGAACACCCCCTAATCCAGGACTCCCTTAGTAGCCCCTGAAGCAGGCTTCAATGACGACGAGTCCGGCGCGCAAATTGTCTTCGGCATTGCAAGGCGGGTTCCTCCTCCAAATTCTTCAAGAAGATAATAAACACCAAAAAATAGTGTCCGGCTCTGCAAAACAAGTTTCCACGTATTGCCATATAGAGAATAATACAAACACAAATCAAATCTGCTGACGTATTCCGCAGTGCGTCATAACACTACGACCAAGCCTTCTGTATGGATTATTTTTCGTTGTTCCACCGCAGCACATTCAACGAGGCGGTTTCCTTGGCACGTCTTGTCGAAGCAGAGATCGTGTGCCCCCTTTAACGGGATTCTCATTAATACGGACGTGGGTAACCCAACCGTGCCCGTTAAGCACGTCCTGCCTTGATTAAAGGCTAGTCCAAGACGGTTACGGGGAGGGCTCTTGATATTCTGCCTCTTATAAAGAGACCGAGACCTTGCTCCCCTCTTGTGTTCTCAAAACAAGCTCGCCCATAGCCTCGAGTTCCAACACCCCAGGCTTTTAGATTCTAGGCGCACCGAACCATCGACAATGTCCGGCTCCGGCCTTCAAGGCCAATGGATGCCCTCCTCCGTTACGGAGGAGGACGTATCAAGGTTGAGGGAGGCTAGGTTCCTGACCAGCGAGATCCCGCATAGGTTGCCTGCTCAAGGACAAGCGATCCCAAGCCCTCAGCCTGGTGAGAGAGTAGTATTCATCTCCCACTTCCTTCGGGGATTAGGCTTCCCAACGGATCCTTTCGTAAGGGGGCTGATGTTTTATTATGGGCTGGAATTCCATGACCTAGCTCCAGAGTCCATCCTCCATATCTCCTCCTTCATTGTTGTGTGCGAAGCGTTTCTCCATATCACTCCTCACTTCGGATTATGGCTCAAGACCTTCAAGGTAGAACCAAAGATAATCGAGGGGCGTCACGTAGAGTGCGGAGGTGCTGTTATAAAAAGGAATACCGATGCTCCATGGGCCGAGGGCACTTTTCAAGAGGAGCTCGGCTTATGGCAACAGGAGTGGTTCTACATCACCTCTCCTCGGGGCACCACTTGGGTAGCGCCTCCCACCTTTCGCTCGGGCCCCCCACCACGTTTAACATCGTGGATCAACACAGGGTTAGATCGGGGCTTGCCCAAAGACGTTCCTCTGTTGCAGGGCCGCATAAAGGATCTCCTAAAAGGAGACCTCAACCTGGTCAAGGTGACACAAGTTATGCTGATTCGCCGGACACTGCCTGGCCAACGCCGCCCTCTCCGCTTGTGGGAGTTCAACCCAGAGGGGTCGCGAGTTCTCCGAAATTTCATGGGCATGACGCCTACGGAGATGTATAGACTGTCCTTCGGACCACAAGGAGTGAGTCCGGATTTGACCGAGGATGCTGGTTTAAGCCGCAACCGCCCGGATACATAAGTAGGTGACCTTGCTCCCGGACCTTCTATCCGTACAATTGACTTATTTTTTAATAGTACTTCTCCTTTTTACGCAGGAGTGGATAGCGAAGGCGAAGCTGGTCCGGTGTCCGGCTCCCCTTCCCGAGACCAGGCTAGATCCTGTGCTAGTCAGGATGTTGGAGGTGTCGTCTCTGGAGGAAAACGAAGGGGCGGACAAGGAAACCGTGGCCTCTTCGAAAGGGGCCATCCCAAAGGTGGGAATCGACAACTCCTCTCCAAAGGGGAAGAAAAGGCCCGCCTCTGACGACTCGGGAGCCGTAGCTCCAAAGCCGGGGAAAGAATCTGCGTCAGAGGACCCGACGCCGGGGAGCCCCCTCGGCCGAACTAAATCCTCAAAAGGAGCAGCCCTCCAACGAGCCGTAAGTAGAAAGAGAGTCATTCTTTTAAGAGAAATCCTTAATTTATATCTGAGAAGTTTTAACCGAAACCTTACCTTGTAGTTCGGACCTTGACCCTTCTCGGCAGAGCTCGTCATCGGGGGATCTTCTTCCGGAGATGATGGAGAGCGGAACGCCTCCTCCTTCATCGCCTAGCAAGGCGGGCGACGCCGAAGTGTCATCGCAGAGGATTTCTTCGAATCTGCCAGAGGCAGAAGGTGATCATGCGCCCCCCCGGGGTTCTCCGTGTCCGGCCTCCGAAGAAGGCCACAGGACGAGTCCGGCACCATCTGGTGTTCGGTCGGAGGAGCTGAAGGTTCTACAGGGTCGAGCCTCTGTTTCAGAGGAGCATCGTGTGTTGATGCACACGGTGATTGAAAAGATTTCATCCGCGGAAAGCGGACTGAACGAGGCCGTCAAGAGTTTACTGGCGGGCCTTGAGGTACGTTTTGAATAACGAACATTAGTGTTAATTGCGCATAATAACATGCGCCCTGTATAGATAGTAGCCCCTGAGACTCTGTGTGCCGCAAAGATTTGCGGCACGCAGAGTATCTTAATCCCAGGTCCTTTAAGTGGCACCTTTGTATGTAGGTGGCAGGTTGTCCGGAGTCGAGCCGGACTCGAGATTTTGCCAAAATGAAACGGCAACTCGATGAGGTAGAAGCCGACATCGTGCTTGTTAACAAGCGGCTTGATGATGCTCAAGGTATTGAGTTTATTTGGCGATTGTTAGTAAGAGGAGCTTTATGTCAATATCTTACCTTGTGTATGCTTGATGCAGATGGTGCGGCGGCCGTAGAAGGACTTAGGGCCGAGCTCGCCAAAGCAAAGGAACAAGCCAGAAAAAGCAATGCGGCTGCCGGAAGAGCCCGTGAAGAGCTAAAAGCCGAACAGGCTTCCCATTGCCGAAGCAAGGAGGAGATGGCTGATATAGCCGTGAAGTTGAAAAGTGCTACTGACCGTTGCAAACTTCTTGAAGAGGAAGGTCGAGCCCGGCAGACGGATTTAGAGAAGGCCGTCACCGACGCCAAGGACGCCCGCTCTGGTATGAGAGCATCAAGGGAAGAGATGCGTCAAGCCGGACTAGTTGCAGATGGAAAGCCCTTCCTGCTGCGGAGAAAATTATGTGATCCGAAGTTCGCCCCGTTGGACCGAGCGTGGAGCGTGGAGGACACCTATCTGGATTTGTCGGCTAGTGCCGCTGATGCGACCAGGTACTTTCAAGATAAGAAAGATCATGAAGTGGAAAAGCTCTTCTGGTCGCAGTTCACTAATCCAGAGCGTCCACTATCAGTGGATGATCGCCTGGCCCAATGGGCCGAGCTGAATAGGTTGTCCGGACTCGCCATGAAGTATGCCATGGACCGCCTGTGTCCGGGGAGATCGAAGCCGAGAAGCTATTTCAGTTTGGTGCAGCAATTTCCTGACGTGGTGCCTCGGATTGAAGCTCTAAAGAGGTCCGCTTGCACAGAGGGCGCGCGGCTAGCTCTTGCCCGTGTCAAGACATACTGGGCAGATATGGAGCCCACCGTTGTTGCGTCCCGTGATTCGGATAAAAGCCGAATTCCTTCCGAGCACTATTTTGAGGAAGTCCTCACGGGCGCTCATATAATAGAGACGCAGTGTTCGAAAGATGCTGTTTTATGACAGCATATGTAATCGTAGATCAATATTTTTATAAATTGTAATGGCGTAATTTAGACTTGTGCCTTCAAGTATTAATAACACCTCCTGTGCGGCCGTTTTAATATATAAATTCTGAAAGATTGCAGTCGTTGGCTTCAGCCCCCACGCACATAGTGCGGGGGTGCGCGCGGAGAACGCATTTTCACACTTAACCCAATGTCTTGGTCCTACAAAGGAGGTGATAGCGCCGCGGGCTAGGCAACCGGACTATAATGCTTTAACACTTTCACTTAGCCATAGGAGCTTGACAGTGGGACTCTTTAGGTAGACCTTTAATGGCGAATGCGTTTACCCGAATTCGGGACGCATATGTGCCTGACCGGGAAGCGGCCCTTCGTCAAAACGGAGGAATTCGATAAATTCCTATAAGTCATCGAGTGGCGACCAGTCTCGCGCTACATCATGACAGTCGGTTTTCGGCTTTCTCTACTGAGGTGCTCACCCGGCCGAACCGGGGCACAATCACAGTAGTTCTCCTGGTGCAACCTTAGCCGACAGAACGGAACTTAAGGTGGCCGAACTCAGGAGCCGGGCAACCCAACATGTGACCAAAATCATGACTCGGAGCTGATGCATATAGTGCCAAAACTCGCGACGCCGAGCACTCCCTAAGGTGTTCGGTCTTTGTGGGTGCGTGTAAAACAACACCCTTAAAAAAGAAAAAAGCCCCTTGTGTCCAGGTACGAGCAAGAATTCTGGCGTGGCCACATGCCAAAACGCCAGTCTCCTCCATGGTTATAGTGAGGTAAACCAGGGGATGTATAGCAGCAAGAGACAGTAAAAAAGGTTTACACAGGGTCTTAATCTAAGAAGAATCCTTTGGGGCGGGTCCCTACTGCACGTCTGCGCCTGTGTCTCCGCTGTGCCGTGTCCTGGACGGGCGCCGTACGACGTTCATCTGTAAAAGGGAAGAACTAAATTGAAAAATGGGTCGTGCGGATCAAAAAGAATAATAAATAAAATGTGAAGTGAGAAATAGATACGGTCGAGTTTTATTGTCTCTGCGTACAGCCCCTGGTGAGGCGTACCAAGCCTATAACGAAAATGGGCTTGTGCCGAACTCATTGAGTCCGGGTCCGCGGCCTTTTGTGACTTACATTGAAAAAGTCTTTTGGCTGGCGAGGCCATTTTGTTGGGCGGCTGTTTAAGCGGCCGCACAATCCTCCGTTTGGAGGAGATGTAGTTCAGTATGCTCCCTTTAAAGAGATGATGCCTCGAGGACCGGGCATCTTTAGCGTGAGGGATGCATAATGCGGTATTGCATTAAAGCGAGCGAAAGCTCCGCGTCCCATTAGTGCTTGATAGCGACTTGAAAATGGGACTATGTGGAAGATAAGCTTTTCGTGACAAAAGTTATTGGCAGAGCCAAATATGACCACAAGCCGGAGAAAACCCATACAGTGGGTGTCCGAGACTGGTGCTACTCCTTGAAAGGAGGTTTTACTGTGACGGATTCGTGCTGGGTTTATGCCCATGCGGTGAATTGTATCCTGATATATCAGATTTAGTCCACTGCCACCGTCCATAAGGACGTTGGTAAACTGGAATCCGTCTATTATTGGATTAAGTATCAGGGCAGTCCGGCCTGCGTGTTTGATATTGCGAGAATAATCTAGCTGATCAAAAATGATTGGCTTTAGTGACCAGTGGCCAGACTTCTGAGGGATAGGCTTGAATGTGCGGACCTTTATGGGTGCCTCATGCCTTGTTATGTGAAGTGAGTTCACTGTTTTGACTTCTTGCGGGAAGTTCTTTTGCTTCCTGGTGTTCTGCTTTTGGGGTTCGTCCTCTTCCTCACTTGGTGTGTCGAGCCCCTTGTGTTCGGCGTTATGCCTTTCGGATTGTTTGAAAACCCAACAGTCTCTGTGGGTATGATTAGCAGGCTTTCCAGGAGTACTGTGTACCTGACATATCCTGTCCATGATTCTCTTTAGACTGGACGGATCTTCCCTATTATCCTGAGGGGGTGATTTTGTCTGATTTTGCCGTGAGCCTTTGAATCCGGCATTGACTGTCGTGCTCTTCGGACTTTTTCTTTTGATTCGGCGAAGGTCCTTGTTTCGCCGTGGTTTCCCGTTTCCATCCCTGATTTCTGATGTACTTGGGTCGCTGGGGCTGCATCGTGCCAACCAGCTGTCCTCTCCTGCGCAAAAGCGGGTCATGAGGCTTGTGAGTGTGGCCATTGTTCTTGGCTTTTCCTAGCCGAGGTGTCTGGCGAGCCATTCGTCTCGGACATTGTGCCTGAAAGCCGCTAGGGCTTCGGCGTCCGGACAATCCACTATTTGATTCTTTTTAGTGAGGAATCTGTTCCAGAACTGCCGAGCTTATTCTCCGGATTGCTGAGTTATGTGACTGAGGTCGTCTGCGTCCGGGGGACGAACGTAGGTCCCTTGAAAATTTGCTCAGAAAGCGTCCTCGAGCTCTTCCCAACTTCCAATTATGTTTTCGGGAAGGCTTTTAAGCCAGTGCCGGGATGGCCCTTTAAGCTTAAGGGGTAAATATTTTATGGCGTGGAGATCATCTCCTCTAGCCATATGTATGTGGAGGATATAATCCTCGATCCAGACTCCCGGGTGTGTTGTTCCATCGTATGCCTCTATGTTAACGGTTTTAAATCCCTCTGGGAATTCATATTCCAGGACCTCATCGGTGAAGCATAGAGGGTGTGCGGCACCCCTATATTTGGGTGTGCCGGATTCTGATGGTGGATTTTTTGCATTGCTTGCGAGAGCTTGCTTTCTTGGCCCGTAAATGGACCTGGCTGGGCCATGATGCGAGTCTTTGATTGTGTCGCATGCCGCATTGAGTGCGGCGCCATTTGCCATATTGTAGTGGCCGAGAGGTCGTTTATTCGACCGTGTAGCCTTTTTGTTTTTCGAGTTTGGGGGCTCTAGGGCCTCCTGGTCGAATTCGGGCAGTAGCTTTCTCTTCGGATAGCTTTTGGTGCGGCGGCTGCCGCCGTATTTGTCTGCGGTCTTGATTGCTTTGCTCCATCTTGTTTTGAGTGCATCTTCCGCCGTCTTTAGCTTTTGCTTCTGCTTCTTCCGGCTTCGTGCTGTGGCAACGAGCCTTTCTTGGAGATTCTTCTGCTCCATGATTTTATCCGGCGTGGTATCGTCCGGAGTTCTGTTATGACCGGGGGAGGACTGTTCGTCCTCTCTGCCCGTGTTACCCTGTTCGGACGACTGTTCTGGGATGCGTTCGTCATCTGCCGGCTCGTCCTGCTCTATATATGGCTGGGTCTTGATCGAGGCGGGGCTTCGCACGGCGTTTACGTCGCCGCTTTGAGTGCTTTTTGGAGGGTTTACCCTTCTTTTCGCCCCCTTCTTCCTCATTGTGAGTTTTTTCAGGTGTATCCACCATGAATACGTCATTAAGTGGGGTGGAGGTCCAGTGCCCTATGGGCGCTGGTTCCCGTTCGTCTCCGTCTTCGTCGTCCATACCGTCGAAGTCTTCGGAGCCGTAGTCGAGCATGTCGGTTAAATCGTCGACAGTGGCTATTAAGTGGGTGGTGGGTGGGCTCTGAATTTCTTCATCGTCCGAATCCCAACCTCGCAGGCCATAGTTCGGCCTGGGCTCTCCTGAAAAAGAGAGAGACTTGAGAGATTTCAGAATATCACCGAAAGGCGAATACTGAAAGATGTCCGCGGCGGTGAACTCCATTACCGACGCCCAATCTGATTCGATTGGCAGGGGCGCGGGAGGTTCGGAGTTCGGAGAAGAGTCCGGCTCCTTGGAGTCATGTGCCATGCGGAGTGCGGGGCTTGCGTTTGGCTCAATGGCTTTTAAGATCGCAGCCCCCGAGGTGATGTCCAACCGTTCATCCTCAAAGAACGCAGCGGGCTCCGGATCGAGGATCGGGGCCGGAGCGTATGCGGCCTCTAGGACACTGTTCGGAGGCAGAGCTATATCATGCACCTCGAGATAGTGCGGCGCGCTTGGCTGTGGCTTGAATCCGTCGAAGATCAGGTCTCCGAGGGTATCTGCCGTGTAGTTTAAGCTTCCCCACCCGGCTTGATGGCCAGGGGCGTGGCTTTCGATCTGCTCCAGATGGCCAAGCGAGTTGGCCCGCAGAGCGAAGCCGCCGAAGATGAAGATCTTTCTGGGGAGAAAAGTCTCACCCTGGACCTCATCGTTGTTGATGATCAAAGGAGCCATCGGGCCTAAAGGCGACGACACAGAGGAACTCTCAATGAAAGCACCAATGTCGGTGTCAAAACCGGCGGATCTCGGGTAGGGGGTCCCGATCTGTGCGTCAAGGTCGGATGGTAACAGGAGACGAGGGACACTTTATTTTACCCAGGTTCGGGCCCTCTCGATGGAGGTAAAACCCTACTCCTGCTAGATTAATATTGATGATATGGGTAGTACAAGAGTAGATCTACCACGAGATCAAGGAGGCTAAACCCTAGAAGCTAGCCTATGGGTATGATGATGGTTATGATGTGTTCGTCCTACGGACTACAACCCTCCGGTTTATATAGGCACCGGATAGGGTTTAGGGTTACACAAAGTCGGTTACATTGGTAGGAGATCTTTAATATCCGCACGCCTAGCTTGCCTCCCACGCCAAGGAAAGAACCTTCCGGACACGGGACGAAGTCTTCAATCTTGTATCTTCATAGTCCTGGAGTCCGGCTGAAGATATAGTTCGGCTATCCGAACACCCCCTAATCCAGGACTCCCTCATAGGGGCTTCGCCGAAATTTAAAATTATAGAGTTCTATGGCTAAGTGAGAGTGTTCAAGCATTATAGTCCGATTGCCTTGTTCGTTGCGCTGAGCGCCTACCTCGACGGACCCAATCATGGGAAAAAGAGCGCTCAGGTTTACCCCGAACACCCCAGCAGTAGTGGCATGGGGGCAGAAGCCGACGACTGGACATCTCTCAATTTTTGATAAAAGGCCGCACAGAAAGTAATATTTTAAATTCAACAAGCATTGCTTAGCGCATATGAACAAGTTTTCAGCGCACAGGATAAACATGAGGGAGTTGATTCAAAAATTACATGCTTGGTACATTCATCTGCCATAAGGCAGGCACCAGCAAGAACATCCTTGTAATAGTTCTCGGGATTGCGATGCTCCTTCCCCGGCGGCGGCCCGTCCCTCACAAGCTTCTCACCGTCCAGCTTACCCTAGTGCACCTTTGCACGGGCAAGGGCCCTACGGGCACCTTTGATGCAGACGGAGCGCTTGATGACCTCGAGCCTTGGACAGGCCTCCACCAGCCGCCGCACCAGCCCAAAGTAGCTCCCAGGCAGGGCCTCTCCAGGCCACAACCGGACTATGAAGCCCTTCAGGGCCTGTTCGGCCGCCTTGTAGAGCTCGACCAGCTACTTCAGCTGGTCGCTCAAGGGCACAGGGTGTACGGCCTCAGCGTACTAAGACCAGAACACCTTCTCCGTCGAGCTGCCTTCCTCGGCTCAGTAGAATGAGGCGGCATCGGATACACTGCGGGGAAGATCTGCGAATGCCCCTGGAGAACTCCAGATTCGGGTAAGTAACAAGTAGTTCACTTTTATATGTCTGCTTTGCATAAAGAATGCCTTACCCGCCGCTATCTTTTTCACCGCCTCCAACTCTTGGAGGGCCTTCTCGGATTCGGCCTTGGCAGACTCGGCAGTTTTAAGGGCCGCCGCGAGCTCGGACGCTCGCGTCTTCAAGTCAAGCACCAAACTCTCATGTTTTTTCATGAGAGCCTGAAGCTCTTGCTGCACCTCGCCAATCTGGGCCTCAAGTTTCTCTAGATCGGTGCACTCCGTGGCCGCTCTCTTTTTGGCCTCGGACAGCGCCTGCTTGAGGGTCGCCACCTCAGTCGTGGCCCCTACAATAAGCAGTATAATCCTGTTATTTTTGCAATTGCATCTTTTTTTATATATTTTTTCTATAAGGTATCTCTTACCTTCTTTTCCTCGAGCTGCCGCTTGGCAAGGCCGAGCTCTTGCTCGGTCCGCTCGAGGCCGTTCTTCAGGGCACCCACCTCCGCAGTCAGTACGGCGGTGGCTGGCAGCAAAGCCTGCATACGCATATTGACTCTTTTTTGTTAGACTCCTGCGAAATTTGATAGATCCTCTATTTGGCTTTTCTTTCCGAACGCCAACAGAGCATCAGGGGCTACTATCTATGCGGTAATAGTTTTACATAGTTTACTTACCTTGAAGCCTGTTAGAAGGCTCGCACAAGCTTCAGTCAGTCCGCTCTTGGCGGACTGAACCTTCTAGATCACCGTACTCATAATAGTACGGTGCTCCTCGTCGATGGAGGCACCGTTAAGCACCTCCAGCAGATTGTCCGGCACCTCCGGTTGGACGGAGGCTGCCGGCTCAGAAGGCTTGCTCCTCTTGGAAGGAGTTCGCCTACCGCGGTCCAAAACTATTGAAGATTCCGGCGCGGTGTCCGGCTCAAAGCCGGACTTCGAGCCCTGGGGGGTCTTGTCCCCTTTACTCTTGGAGTCCGGGAGGTCGCCTCGCGGCTCCTCCAGGACCACCTCCTCTTGCTCCGGAGCTTGTCACGACGCCACTTCGGCGTCGTCCGCAGGGCGGGGGGGGGGGGGGGGAGACAGCGGGCGGAACGGAGTTCACGTCTGATGAATCCAGGGAGCCGCTCGACGACTCGTCGAGTCCGGCTCGGGGCAGCCTGCATAATTACATTCGACATTAGGGAAGAGCTGTGCAACAACAAGGATATTATGAGTTACTCTGGTATCCAAATACTCACGATTTCACCGGACGCTTGGTCCTGTCCGGCCACTCCTCATCGTCCTCGTCGGCGTCGGGGGAGTAGTCCGGTGGAGGGGTCTTCCTCTTCCTGGACCCTTAGGCCCCCTGCTGAGGCGGCCTTCCTCTTCTTTCCTCCCCCCGCTGGAGGGGGAGAGGGTTCTTCTTCCTCCTCCTCGTCATCACGGGAGGAGTGCATCTCGGATTCGTCGGACGACGAATCCGACACCACCACATGACGGGAACTCTTTCAAGTCCCCATGGCCTTCTTCTTCTTGGCCTTCTTCTCCGGCACCATGTAAGGCGCCGGAGCCAGCAACTTCAATAAACGAGCGTCTGCTGGGTCTTCGGGCACAGGAGCCGGATAGTTAATTGGTCCGGACTTCACCTGTCAAAGGTAAGGGAGTTTAGATCCCGCATAGAGTCAAACTATGAGAAACAAATATCCTGTAAAAGGTACAGAATACTCACCGCGCTGGCTGTGCGCTGCGTGCTAAATCCGCGGTCCTCGGATGCGGATGCGGGAGCCTCGGCGCCCTTGAAAAGCACCTTCCAGGCGTCTTCGTACGTCGTGTCGAAGAGCCTGTTCAAGGTTCGGTGCTGCGCCGGATCGAACTCCCCGTTGTTGACACGGGAGAATCCGGCGGACGAGCATGACCTGGACTATATTGGCAAGCTTGAGCTGCTTGTTCACCAGAGACTGGATGCATGTCTGCAATCCGGTCACCTCTCCTTCGTCACCCCAAGACAGGCCCATCTCTTTCCAGGACGTGAGCCGCGTAGGGGGTCCGGTTCGGAACTCAGGGGCTGCAATCCATTCCGGATCGCGTGGCTCGGTGATGTAAAACCACCCTGATTGCCACCCCTTCAAGGTCTCCACGAAGGAGCCCTCGAGCCATAGGACGTTGTCCATCTTGCCCGCCATGGCACCTCCGCACTCCGCTTGGCTACCGCGCACCACCTTCGGCTTGACGTTGAAAGTCTTGAGCCAAAGGCCGAAATGGGGGCGGATGCGGAGGAAAGCCTCGCACACGACGATAAACGCCGTGATGTTGAGGATGAAGTTCGGGGCCAGATCGTGGAAATCCAGGCCATAGTAGAACATGAGCCCCCGGACAAATGGGTGGAGAGGAAAGCCCAGTCCGCGGAGAAAGTGGGGAAGGAATACGACCCTCTCATGGGGCTCTGGGTGGGGAGAAGCTGCCCCTTTTAAGGAAGCCGATGCGCGATGTCTTTGGACAAGTATCCGACCTTCCTCAGCTTTTTTACATGGCCCTCCATGACGGAGGAGACCATCCACTTGCCTCCCGCTCCGGACATTGCTAGAAAAGGTTGAGGTGGGAAGTGCGGGCTTGGGAACTGGAGCTCGGGTGCGCAGAAGATGGGTAGGCAAAGGAGGAAGAAGGCCTAGGTAAAAAGGTGGATCCTTATCCCCTTATATGGGCGGATGCGGCTATGCGTCCCCACCAGCCTAGTAAAACTCGCTTGCCTCCCAAGCGCCGTGATAAATGGCGCAGTTGGGTTACCCACGTCCGTATTGATGAGAATCCCGTAAATGGGGGACACGATCTCTGCTTTGACAAGACGTGCCAAGGAAACCGCCTTGCGAAACACGCTGAGGTGGAGAAGTGAAAACGATTCGAATAAAGGCTTGGCTGTAGTGTGATGTCACGCTATGGAATACGTCAGCAGATTAGATTTGTGTTATCATTATTCTCTCTATGGCAATATGTGGAAACTTATTTTGCAGAGCCGGACACTACTCTTGGTGTTTACAATCTTTTATGAAGAACTTGGAGGAGGAACCCGCCTTGCAATGCCGAAGACAATCTGCGCGCCGGACTCGTCGTCATTGAAGCCTGGTTCAGGGGCTACTGAGGGAGCCCTGGATTAGGGAGTGTCCAGATGGTCGGACTATACCTTCAGCCGGACTCCTGGACTATGAAGATACAAGATTGAAGACTTCGTCCTGTGTACGGAGGGGACTTTCCTTGGCGTGGAAGGCAAGCTTGGCGGTGCGGATATTCAGATCTCCTACCATTGTAACCGACTTTGTGTAACCCTAACCCTATCCGGTGTCTATATAAACCAGAGGGTTTTAGTCCGTAGGACAACAACTCCAACATACAACAATCATACCATAGGCTAGCTTCTAGGGTTTAGCCTCCTTGATCTCGTGGTAGATCCACTCTTGTACTACCCAAATCATCAATATTAATCAAGCAGGACGTAGGGTTTTACCTCCATCAAGAGGGCCCGAACCTGGGTAAAACTTCGTGTCCCTTGTCTTCTGTTACCATCCGCCTAGACGCACTGTTCGGGACCCCCTACCCGAGATCCGCCGGTTTTGACACCGACAACCGTCTTGGGTCCCGATGCCCGCTCATCTGACAGATCATGCGAGGGCGGCCCTGGAGCGGGAGCACTCGGCGTGGCATGAAGACGGACAGCAAGTCGGGCCCGGTCAGGCCCTCCGACTGTGTCAACACTCGGAGCCGCGGGATGGCGGCAGCTCCGGAAGGCGTCAGAGTCTTGGCCTGGTACGACCAGTTGAGCCGCCTCCCAGCCAGCGGGCTGGCTTCGTAAGCTGGCAAGCTGACCTAGTCGCCCTCCGGGAAGACGCTCTTCATGTAGAAGTACACCCGCTGCCACATCCTCACCGACTTGATCAGCGTGATGGGAGGAAATGGATTTTCGGCCGCCGGCCTCCGCACCGCAATAAAAGCGCCGCACTGAGTCGGCACGCCCGCGACGAGGGTGCCGAGCTTGGTGTAGAAGAACTCCCCCCAAAGCTCTATGGTGGGGAGGACGCCAAGGAAGCCTTCGCACAAAGTGACAAAGGCGAACAGGAGCACCACCGTGTTCGGGGTGAGGTGGTGCGGCTGAAGACCGTAGAACTCGAGGAAGGACCGGAAGAAGCTGCTCGCCGGTAGGCCGAGGCCGCGCAGGCAGTGCAAGCGGAAGACGACCCACTCGCCTTCCTCCGGCGCCGGCGACGTCTCCCATAGTCCTTGCTGGGCAGCCGCCGCGGAGAAAGTCGATGTGGTCGTCATGAACTTCGGAGCCATCCCATGCTCCGGAGCACGCCATGGGGGGCGTGGGGTTGGAAGATGAGCTAATCGGAGACGAACCATCGCAGCGCTCAGCGTGGTTTGGAGGTGCTACGGTGAGAGGAAGAAGAAGGAGGAAAGAATGGGGTGGAGGGGCGCGCGTGCTCCGCCGCTCCCCCTCCTCCCACTACTTATAGGCCTACGGGCTGCGAAGCCGAGGGGGCGATCGTGGGATTTACTACGCCCACGACCCCACACCCCCACGCCCCCACGTTTATTGCGCGAGTTACTGCGCGCAGTAACTCCACGGGAAAACTCAACTGCCCACCTTGGCCGCAACGGATCGGCTCGCGCGCCAAGGCGTGGTAGTGGCGGGCCCCCCCAGCGGGCGTGTCCCATCGCGAGCATGGGTTGGCAGACTGGCCCGGCCGCTCGGCGCCACATGACATGCCCACAACGGGCGGTGGCCTGGAGGCTTAGCTAGCACGCTACCTGGTTCCCGCCGACGCATTCGAAGTTTGGATAAGTCAGGCTGGGCGAGGCCGATTCCCACTAGTCGCCTCGGCAGAAGTCGGATGAAGCTCCACCTCAAGCACTTGGAGAAAGAAACTGCTGAGGCTCCCCGGCTGCTCAGCCGTGGCACCTCACCAGCTTCGGGGACTACTGTCGGAGTAATGGGCCACAGGTAGGCTAACCCGAGACCCATAACCTTTCAAGACATCGGGGCTGACTGCGCCCCTCAAGGCGCCAAGAAGAAATTCCGCCTCCTGGTGGCCGGCTAAAGGAATAGCGAGCTTCCCGTAGATGACCGAGTTCCAAAAGCTGGCATCAAGACAAGCCGACTACTAGTGGGCGGCTTCCAGAGAAGCCGACCCCTAGCAGTCGGCCCGTGGCGCCCACGAAGCCTACGCCCTCATCAAGAAAGACAAGACAGGTAGTGGCTATAGTGTAGCCCATCCCCCCCAATCCAGGGACGGGCGTGGCCACAGTGCACCGTACAGGCGGAGGTCTCCGCCCAGCGCGGCACTGTTGCCACTCCACCTCTGATGTCACCATGAGCAGGCGGAGCCCTGCACCCATGGCGGCCTGTTGATACAGCCCAAGGACGACGGGCCCGACCGATCAGCGATAGCACGGAAGATGACTAGAGCCCCACCAGTCGGATCCAAGAGAGGTCGGCCCCCGGCAGTCGGCCCGCCCCTTCCTCGGGACTCACACACCATTAACCAGACGAGACGCAGAGTGGCTGCAGTAATCGCCCGCCAGGCGGTGGGGCTGTAGCCACGCTCCCTTGACCGAGCCTGCGTCATTAGCATCACGGCTACAGTGGTCAGCAGCCGACAAGACCCGTGAGCGGCGGGGGCGGCCTGCCGGCTCCATACCAGACTAGTCGGCGGGCCCCAGCAGCCGGCGGAGAAGTCGACCACCAGAGAGACTGACAGCCGGGTCCTACACCCGGCCGGATTACTATTGTACCCCTGGGGGGTAGGCCTATATAAACCCCCCAGGGCACCCATGCAAAGGGTTCCCAACCTGTTAGAACTAGACCGACCCATAGAGAAAGGAGAGAGCTAGCCTTGCCTTCTCCTACCTCTAGCATACAGCTCAAGGAGCACCATTGTACTCACTAGTGCCTTAGTGATCATGCGGAGACCCCACAGAGCAGGACTAGGGGTGTTATCTCCTAGGAGAACCCCCAACCTTGGTAAAGTGCGCCGGGGTTCGTGTCTATGCCTCATCCCGCTTCCAGGCACCGGCGACGTTCTACTCGCTCCCACCATGATAAGCCATCCATTGGCATATGTCGCACCCAACCCCCGACAAGTAACTAAGAAAAGATCATTATGTTAAAAGCTAGTAGGCAATGGATCAATGATGGATAATTATGTCGGATGCGATTCCTCATGCAACAGTTATAACATAGGGTGACTGTCGGTGTCAAAACCGGCGGATATCGGGTAGGGGGTCCCGAACTGTGCGTCTAGGCGGATGGTAACAGGAGACAGGGGACACGATGTTTTTATCTAGGTTCGGGCCCTCTCGTTGGAGGTAAAACCCTACTCCTGCTTGATTAATATTGACGATATGGGTAGTACAAGAGTAGATCTACCACGAGACCAGGGAGGCTAAACCCTAGAAGCTAGCCTATGGTATGATTGTTGTCTACGGACTAAAACCCTCCGGTTTATATAGACACCGGAGAGGGCTAGGGTTACACAGAGTCGGTTACAATGGTAGGAGATCTACATATCCCTATCGCCAAGCTTGCCTTCCATGCCAAGGAAAGTCCCTTCCGAACACGGGACGAAGTCTTCAATCTTGTATCTTCATATTCCAGGAGTCCGGCCGAAGATATAGTCTGGCTATCCGGACACCCCCTAATCCAGGACTCCCTCAGTAGCCCCTGAACCAGGCTTCAATGACGACGAGTCCGACGCGCATATTGTCTTCGGCATTGCAAGGCGGGTTCCTCCTCCAAGTACTTCATAGAAGATTCTGAACACAAAGGTAGTGTCGGCTCTGCAAAATAAGTTTCCACATATTGCCATAGAGAGAATAATATTTACACAAATCTAATCTGCTGACATATTCCGTAGCATGACATCACACCACGACCAAGCCCTTATTCGAATTGTTTTTACTGTCCCACCTCAGCGCGTTTCGCGAGGCGGTTTCCTTGGCACGTCCTTTCAAAGCAGAGATCGTGTCCCCTTAATTTACGGGATTCTCATCAATACGGACGTGGGTAACCCAGTCGTGCCTGTTGGTATGCTTTTTCGATCAAAGGCGAGTCCCAAACGGTTACGGGGAGGGCCCTTGGTATTCAACCTCTTATAAAGAGATCAAGGTCTTACTCCTTTCTTTCAATCTCAAACGAGTCCGCCTTTCGCCTCGAGTTCCAACACCCAAGGCTCCAGATTTTAGGCGCTTCGGACCTTCGATAATGTCCGGTTCCGACCTTCGAGGCCGATGGATGCGACGTGCTAAAGTTGAGAGAGGCCAGGTTCTTGACCGGCGAAATCTCGCATAGGGTGCTTGCTCAAGGGTAGGTAATTCCCACTCCCAAGCCTGGTGAGAGTGTGGTGTTCATGTCTCACTTCCTTCGGGGGCTAGGCTTCCCGACGGATCCCTTCGTGAGGGGGCTCATGTTTTATTATGGGCTGGAATTTCACGACTTAGCTCCGGAGTCCATCCTCCATATTTCCTCATTCATCGTCGTGTGTGAAGCCTTCCTCCGTATTACTCCTCACTTCAGACTATGGCTCAAGACCTTCAAAGTAGAGCCGAAGATGATCGAGGGACGGCACGCGGAGTGCGGAGGCGCTATTATAAGCAAGAATGCTGATGCTCCATGGCCCGAGGGCTCTTTTCAAGAGGAGTCCAGCTTATGGCAACGAGAGTGGTTTTATATTACCGCTCCCAAGGGCACCAAGTGGGTGGCGCCACCTGCCTTTCGCTCGGGCCCCCCACCACAGCTGGCGTCATGGGTCAATAAAGGACTGGACTGGGGGCCATCAAGGATGTGCCCTTGTTGCAGGGACGCATCCGCGATCTCTTAGAAAGAGACAATAGCCAGGTCGTGGTGACGCAAGTCATGTTGATGTGCCGAGCCTTGCCCAGCAAACGTCGCCCCCTTCGCCTGTGGGAGTTCAGTCCGGAGGGACCACGATCTCTCCAGCATTTCATGGGGGCGATGCCCGTGGAGATGTACAAATTGTTCTTCGGATCACAAGCAATGTGTCCGAACTTGACCGAGGACGCAGGTCTGAGCTGCAATCACCCGGATACTCAAGTAAGTAGCCTTGTGCCCGTAATCGCTATCCGTATATTTATCATAAAATTGCCCCTAAAGGAGCTGTCCTTTAAACAGGAGTGGATAGCGAAAGCAAAGCTAATCAGGTGTCCGGCCCCCCTCCCCGAGACCACGCCAGATCCCGTGCTAGTCAGGATGTTGGAGGTTGTGCCTTCGTAGGAAAGCGAGGGAGGGGACAAGGAAGCTACGGCCTCCTCGAAGGAGGTTGTTCGGAAGGGAGGAATAAAAAATTCCTCTCCTCAGGGGAAGAAGAGGACCGCCTCTGACGACCCGGAGACCATGGCCTCAAAGCGGGGGAAGAAATCTTTGTCAGAGGGTCCTGCGCCGAGGGATACTTCGGCCGAATTTTGCCCTCAAGGTGATCAGCCCTCCACCGAGCTGTAAGTAGATAGGAGTTTTCTTTTTAAGAAATAAGAGGAATCCTCGCTTTTATATCTGAGAAGAGTAACCGAAAATTTACCTTGTAGCTCGGACCTCAGCCCTTCTCAGCAGAGCTCGTCTTCGGGGGATGTTCTTCCGGAGATGATGGAGAGCGGAACGCCTCCCCCTGCCATACCGCCTTCCGAGGCGGGCGACCCTGAGGTATCGTCACGAACGGTTTCTCCGCGTCCGGCCTTCGAGAAGGGCCATCGGACGAGTCCGGCACCGTCCGGTGCGGGGTCGGAGGAGCTGAATGATCTGCTAGGGCGAGCATCTATCTCAGAGGAGCACCGCGCATTGATGGGTACGGTGATTGAGAGGATTTCATCCGTGGAGAGCGGATTGCACGAGGCCGTTAGGAGTTTACTGACAGGTTTTAATATACGCAAAATAATGTACCCTTTTTGGACAGTTGCGCAAAAATAAGATGCGCCCTGTGTAGATAGTAGCCCCTGAGACTCTATGCGTTGTCAAAAGTGACGGCGCGCAGAGGATCATAATCCCAGGTCTAATATGCCGCCTTCATACGTAGGTGGCGAAGTGTCCGATGGCCAGCCGGACTGATGAATTTGCCGAGCTAAAGCGGCAACTCGACGTGGCAGATGCCGACATCGCGCTTGTGCACAAGCGGCTTGACAAGGCACAAGGTATGTAATTCCTCCGGCAGCACCTGGTAAGAGGAGCTTTATGCCAGTATCTTACAATGTGTGCGCTTGATGCAAATGGTGCCGTTGCTATGGAGAATCTTCGGGCGGAACTTGCCCGAGCCAAGGAGTAAGCCAGGAAAAGTGATGCGGCTGCCGGAAAGGCAATTGAAGAGCTGAAAGCCGAACAGGCTGCTCACTGCCAAAGGAAGAAGGAAATGGCCGAAATGGCCGTGAAGCTGAAGAGCGCTGCTGACTGTTGCAAGCTTCTTGAAAAAGAAGACCGGGCGGAACAGACGGACCTGGAGAAGGCCATTGTGGATGCCAAGGATGCTCGCTCTGCGACGAGAGCTATGAAGGAGGAGCTACGTCAGGCCGGAGAGATCGCAGCTGGAAAGCCCTTTATGCTGCGGAGGAAGTTATGTGATCCTAAACATGGTCCATTAGACCGGATGTGGAGTACGGCGGACACCTATCTGGATTTGGCAGCGAGTGCCGCAGATGCGGCCGAACACTTTCGGGATCAAGAAGATCGCGAAGTGGAAAAACTCTTCTGGTCGTAGTTCCACAATCCAGAGCGTCCACTATCGTTAGCCGATCGTTTGGCCAAATGGGCCGAGCTAAATAGGTTGTACGGACTCGCCATGAAGTATGTCCTGAGTCATCTGTGGCCGGAGAGGCCAGAGCCGAAAAGTTATTTCAACTTGGTGCAACAGTTCCTTGGTGCGGTGCTGCATATCAATGCAATGAAGAGGTCAGCGTGCATAGAGGGTGCGCGGATGGCTCTTGCCCGTGTCAAGACATACTGGACGGGAATGGAGGCCATTGCTGTTGCATCCCAAGACTCGGATGGAAGCCGAGTACCTGCCGAGCACTATTTTCAGGAAGTTCTGCAAGGCGCTCGTTTAATAGAGACGCAGTGCTCGAAGGATATTATGTTCGAATAGCATATATTATTGTAAAACGATGTTTTAATAAATTGTAGAAGCTTTTTATACTTGTGCCTGCAAGTATTGTAATACCTCCTGTGCGGCCGTTTAAGATATATCTATATATAATCTGAAAGATGGCAGTCGTCGGCTTCAGACCCCACGCAAATAATGCGGGGGTGTTCTTAGAACGCGCATTTTCACACTTGATCCAACGTCTTGGTCCTACAAAGGAGGTGATAGCGCAGCGAACTAGGCAATCGGACTATGATGCTTTATCACTTTCACTTAGCCATAGGAGTTTGACAGTGATGCTACTTATATAGCCCCTGGTGGCGCTTGCGCTCGCCCGAACTTGGGGCGCGTATGCGCCTGGCCGGGAAACGGCCTATGTTAATGCGAAGGAATCCTAAAGATTTCGGTAAGTCATCGAGTGGTTGACCAGTCTCACGCTATATCACGACAGTCAGTTTTCGGCTTTCTCTACTGAGGTGCTCGCCTGGCCGAACCGGGGCACAATCGCTGTAGTTCTCCTGATGCCGCCTTAGCCGATAGAGCGGAACGTAAGGCAGCAAAACACAGGAGCCGGGAAAACCCAACATTTGACCAAAGACATGATTCGGAGCTGATGCATAAAAGGCCAAACTCGCGACGCCGAACACTCCCTAAGGTATTCGGTCTTTATGAGGGCGGGCGGGACAACGTCCTGAGTAGTAAGCCCCTAGTTTCCTCCTTGGTTATACCAAGAAACCAGGGGATGTGTATCAACAAGAGACAGTAAAAAAGGTTTACGGAGGGTCTTAATCTGAAAAGAATCCTTGGAACGGGTCCCTGCTGCACGTCTGCGCCTTTGTCTCTGTTGTGCCGTATCCTGGACGGGCGTAGCACGGTGTTCATCTGTAAAAGATAGGAACTTAGTTGAAGAAACATCGTGCCAAACGTAAGTTATACTAAATAAACAAAGTATAAATTGAAATGGGTAAAATTGAGCTTTATTGTCTCTTGTTTTATATGCGCGGAGCCCCTAGTACAGGGGTATACGGCTATTAAGCCTTTATCAGTTGTATGTTTATGCCGGACTCGTCTAGCCGTGTCCGTGGTCTTAACGACCTGTTTAGGTGTTTTGGCTGGTGAAGCCGTTTTATTGTGGGGCTGTCAAGGCAGCCGCACAGTCTTCCGCGCGGGGGCGCACTCAATGTTTTCTCTTTAATGAGATGATGCCTCGTGGACCGGGCATCTTAAGCGTAAGAGATGCATAATGCGGTATTGCGTTAAAGCGGGCGAAAGCTTCGCGTCCCAGTAGTGCTTGATAGCTACTTGAAAACAGGGCGATATGGAAGGTTAGCTTTTCGTGACGGAAGTTGTCGGGGGAGCCGAACATAACTTCTAGCCTGAGAGAACCCAGGCAATGGGCATCCGGGCCTGGTGTTACCCCTTGAAAGGAGGTTTTGCTATGGCGAATTTTTGTTGGGTCTATCTCCATGTTGCGGATTGTGTCCTGGTATAACAGGTTTAGACCACTGCCGCCGTCCATCAGGACATTTGTCAAGTGGAGTCCGTCGATTATTGGATCTAGCATCAAGGCAGTCCGGCCTGCGTTCCGGCTACTTCGAGAGTAATCCGATGGTCGAAGGTGATTGGTTGTAACAACCAATGGCGAGACTCCTTTGGGATAGACTGTATGGCGTGTATCTCTATAGGCGCCACTCTATTTTTCCCTTTTGTAACGTGAAATAAGTTTACTGTTTTGACTTCTTGTGGGAAATTCTTTTTTTCCCGGTGCTCTGCTTGTGGGGTTCGTCGTCCTCACTTGGTGTGTTGAGCCCCTTGTGTTCGGCGTTGAGTTCGCCGGATTGCTTGAAGACCCAACAATTTGTGGGTATGGTTTGCAGGCCTCCCGGGGGTACTTTGGATTTGACATATCTTGTCCAAGATTTTGTTTAGGTTGGACAACTCGTCCTTGTTGTCCTTGAGGGGCGGTTTTCTCTGACTCTGCTGCGAGCTTTTGAATCCGGCGTTGACTGATGTGCTCTTTGGGATGTTTCCCTTATTCCGGCGCTGGTCTTGCTGCGTCGGGGTTTTCCGTTTCCATCTCTAACTTCGGATGTACTTGGGTCGCTGGTGCTACATCTCGCCAACCAGCTGTCCTCTCCTGCACAAAAGCGGGTCATGAGGCTTGTTAATGCGGCCATTGTTCTTGGCTTTTCTTGGACGAGGTGTCTGGCGAGCCATTCGTCTCGAACGTTATGCTTAAAAGATACTAGGGCTTCGGCGTCCGGACAGTCGACTATCTGATTCTTTTTAGTAAGAAATCTGTTCCAGAATTTTTGGGGTGACTGTCCAAGCTGTTGAGTTATATGACTTAGATCATCTGCATCCGGAGGGCGGGCATAGGTCCCTTGAAAAATTGCTCGGAAAGCATCCTCAAGCTCTTCCCAACTTCCAATTGTGTTTTCAGGAAGGCTTTTGAGCCAATGCCGGGTTGGCCCTTTAAGCTTGAGGGGTAAGTATTTTATGGCGTGGAGGTCATCTCCTCTGGCCATTTGTATGTGGAGGATATAATCCTCAATCCAGACTCCAGGGTCTGTTGTTCCGTCGTACGCCTCTATGTTTTTGGGCTTGAATCCCGCTGGAAATTCATGGTCCAGAACCTCATTGGTGAAACATAGGGGGTGTGAGGCACCCCTGTATTTGGGTGTGCCGTGATGTTCGGATATTTGTTGTGTTGTATTGCTTACTAGAGCTTGCTTTCTTAGCCCATAGATAGATCTGGCTGGGCCATCTTTTTGATGTGAATCCTTGAGTGGATCGCGTGCCGGCTTGTGTGCGGCACCGCTTGCCGCTCTAGGTTGGCCATGGGGTCGTCTATCCGACCGTGTGGCTTCCTTATTTTTTGATCGTGGGGGCTCTAAGACCTCCTCGTCAAATTCAGGCAGTAGCTTTCGCTTTGGGTAGCTTTTTGTGTGGTGACTGCCGCCGTATTTGTCTGCGGTGTTGAGTACGTCTTCCGCAGTTTTGAGCTTCCGCTTCTGCTTTTTCAGGCTACGCGCAGTGGCGACGAGCCTTTTGTGGAGGTTCTTCTGCTCCATGAGCTTATCCGGTGTAAGGTCGTCCGGACTGTTGTTTTCGCTGGGGACGGGTTGTTCGGTTTGTTTATCCAAGTTGCCCTATTCGGACGGTTGCTCGAAGGCATGTTCATCGTCCACAGGCTCATCCTGCTCTATGGCTGGGTCTGTATGGCTGTTGTCTCTGTCGAGGCGGGGCTTGGAGCGGCGCTTACGTCGCCGCTTTGATTGCTTTTCGAGTGAGAGATCTCTCGTTGTGTCCCCAAATTCCTTGCTGTCGCTTCCTTTAGGTGTGTCCACCATGTATACATCATGAGATGAGGTGGCTGTCCAGTGCCCTATAGGCGCTGGTTCCTGTTCGTCTCCTACATCGTCGTCCATACCGTCGATGTCTTCGGAGTCGAAGTCGAGCATGTCGTTTAAATTATCGATAGTGGCTACGAAGTGGGTGGTGGGTGGGCTTTGAATTTCTTCGTCATCCGCATCCCAACCTTGCCGACCATAGTCCGACCAGGACTCTCCTGATAAAGAGAGAGACTTTAGTGAGTTCAGAATATCGCCGAAGGGCGAGTGCTGAAAGATATCCGCGGCTGTGAATTGTCACATCCGTAGTTCTGGTTTGCTCTGGGCTAGCTTGTCATGTGTTGCATCATGTTTAATTTGCTTTTAAACTTGAAATGGGGATTGATCAAAACCCTAGCACCAATGAATCCAACTAGGTTCAAATAAAACTCATTTTCAATGAACCCAAAATGCCTTTGGAAAAGTTCATCATTTTGAATTGGTATAGAACCTCTGCCAAAAGTGATGAACATATTTCTAGGTCATTTCTGGATTATTGAATTAATCCATAAATATTTGCACTTGGACATTAAGATACTATAAATATTTTTACATGTCCAAATAATTCCGAAAGTACTTGGGGGCTGTTGGAAATAATTTCACAAGTGCCCACAATTATTTTCAGCATTTTATGAAACGGTTTAGTATTTTTACTAAATCAAAACATACAAAGAAAATAGAAAACAAAAACAGAAAGAAAAGAGAGGGCACTGTACCTGGCTTACCTGTCCAGCCCAGCTGGCCCAGACCAACCGCGCACCGTCCTCAGCCTCCTACCAGTAGGCAGGAGGGCGTGTGGTCTCCGCGCGCGCCCACGCGCCGGCCACCTCCTCTCTGCCTGCTTGCTCCCGGCCTCCCCTGAGATGCCACGCGATCCCCTGGAGCCGTCTGAACCCCCTCGCTCTCTCCCTCTCCCCCGTTCCCCTCCTGTTTCTCACTCTCTCACGCCGACCAAGCACACCCGTCACCACCGTCGCCGTCCACCGTGGCTACCGAGACCCCCTCGTCCAACCACCGTATCCCCGAGCTCCGCCGTCCCGCTCTTCCTATCCTCATCGACGCACGCAACTCCAGGAGCAGCGGAACGCCACCCCCGTCGTCTTCATCACCGCTTCTGTCCGGTGATCCCCGTGGTCGATTCGCCGTCGCAGACGCCTCCCCGAGCCCGTTGAGACCGCCGACGAACTCATTGTGAGCCCCTCTTCGTTTCACCCCTAACCCCGTCGCCCCGCACGTCCTCTAGCGCTAGCGCCGCCGTGCCCGAAGCTCGCCGCCGCACAGCCATGTCGCCGCCGTCGTTTCAGACGCTGTCGCTCGCGAGCGAGCACATCAACGTGCTCAACGTCCCTCCACGAGCCCGTAGCCCCCAATGGCTTCCCCTCCCAAGCTCCGTAGCGCTGAACCAGCCGTTCTCGTAGCTCCGGCCACCGCCAGGGATGCCGTGGCCATCGTCTCCAGCCACCCCGCAGCCTCCCGCGTGATCTCCTGGATGCGCGCGAGGATGGGCATCCCTCTGGTGCCTCCAGCGCGTCGAGCCGACCCCTGTATCGCCGTCCCGAGCAACTCCGGCGATCCTCCGCCGTCGGGTTTGGTCGCCGGCGTCCAACTCCGGTGGCTGCTGACGTGGCACCGTCATTAGCGCCTAACTAACCCTATTAGTTTAACCCCTAGACACTTACAGCCGGGACCCACCGGTTCAATTAACAGGCTAACTAAATTAGTTAGATTTAATCTAATCCGATGGACCCACGGGTCAGCATTGACTTTGCTGACATGGCGTTTGACTGGTCCCACCTGTCAGTGAGTCTGACTAGCCCTGAGTCACTGACCAGTGGGACCCGCACATCAAGTTTGACCTGGACCTGATCTGTTGACCTGCTGACGTCACAACAACGTCATGCTGACGCAGTTAACCTTTTTCTGGATTTATTCTTAATCAGGAAATTCCTGAAATTAGTTTAAACTTCAAAAATTCATAGTAATTCAACCGTAACTCCAAATGAAATAAATTATATATAAAAAAATATCAGATAAATCCAATCTATCGATTTATGCTGTTTTCATGCATGACAGAGCAACTTAACCTTGCTGTATAGATCAAAACATGATAATGCACATTATAAATTCATAACTTGAGTTTGAATTTGAACCCTTGGTTCAAATTAGCTCAAACCCTTCTGGTTCTAGTTGCATTAGCTCAAATCACATCATATTGACATATCATGATCGTGCATCATATTGTGCATTGCATTGATTGTGTTTCCTATCTGTTGCCGGTGGTTGTCCCCTCTCGATAGACGTATTCCGACGATGAGATCAATGTGAAGGAAATATGCCCTAGAGGCAATAATAAAGTTATTATTTATTTCCTTATATCATGATAAATGTTTATTATTCATGCTACAATTGTATTAACTGGAAACATAATACATGTGTGAATACATAGACAAACAGAGTGTCACTAGTATGCCTCTACTTGACTAGCTCATTAATCAAAGATGGTTATGTTTCCTAGCCATGAACAAAGAGTTGTTATTTGATTAACGAGATCACATCATTAGTTGAATGATCTGATTGACATGACCCATTCCATTAGCATAGCACTCGATCGTTTAGTATGTTGCTATTGCTTTTATCCATGACTTATACATGTTCCTTTAACTATGAGATTATGCAACTCCCGTTTACCGTAGGAACACTTTGTGTGCTACCAAACGTCACAACGTAACTGGGTGATTATAAAGGTGCTCTACAGGTGTCTCCGAAGGTACATATTGGGTTGGCATATTTCGAGATTAGGATTTGTCACTCCGATTGTCGGAGAGGTATCTCGGGGCCTTCTCGGTAATGCACATCACATAAAGCCTTGCAAGCATTGCAACCAATGAGTTAGTTGCGAGATGATGTATTACGGAACGAGTAAAGAGACTTGCCGGTAACGAGATTGAACTAGGTATTGGATACCGACGATCGAATCTCGGGCAAGTAACATACCGATGACAAAGGGAACAAACGTATGTTGTTATGCGGTCTGACCGATAAAGATCTTCGTAGAATATGTAGGAGCCAATATGGGCATCCAGGTCCCGCTATTGGTTATTGACCGGAGACGTGTCTCGGTCATGTCTACATTGTTCTCGAACCGTAGGGTCCGCACGCTTAAGGTTACGATGACAGTTATTATGAGTTTATGAGTTTTGATGTACCGAAGGAGTTCGGAGTCCCGGATGAGATCGGGGACATGACGAGGAGTCTCGAAATGGTCGAGACGTAAAGATCGATATATTGGACGACTATATTCGGACATCGGAAAGGTTCTGAGTGATTCGGGTATTTTCGGGAGTATCGGGGAGTTACGGGATTACGGGAGAAGTAATGGGCCTTGATGGGCTTTAGTGGGAAGAGGAAAAGGCTGCTGCGCCCCCCCTCCCCTTTGGTCCGAATTGGACTAGGGAAAAGGGGGCCGGCCACCTTTCCTACTCCTCCTATTCCTTCTCCCTTCCTCCCCTCTTGGTGGACTCCTACTAGGACTTGGAAACCTAGTAGGACTCCACACCCTGGCGCGCCAAACCCTTGGCCGGCCTCCTCCTCCTCCATCCTTTATATACTGAGGCAAGGGGCACCCCATAAACACACAAGTTGATCTACGGATCGTTCCTTAGCCGTGTGCGGTGCCCCCTTCCACCAAATTCCACCTCGATCATATTGTTGCAGTGCTTAGGCGAAGCCCTGCGCCGGTAACACATCAAGATCGTCACCACGCCGTCGTGCTGACGGAACTCTTCCTCGACGCTTTGCTGGATCGGAGCCCGGGGATCGTCATCGAGCTGTACGTGTGCTAAAACTCGGATGTGCCGGAGTAACGGTGCTGTGATCGGTTGGACCGCGAGGAGAATGTACGACTACTTCCTCTACGTTGTGTCAACGCTTCCGCTTCGGTCTACGAGGGTACGTAGACTAACACTCTCTCCTCTCGTTGCTGTGCATCACCATGATCTTGCGTGTGCGTAGGAATTTTTTTTTGAAATTACTACGTTCCCCAACAGTGGTATCAGAGCCTAGGTTTTTATGGTATGATGTTATTTGCACGAGTAGAACACAAGTGTGTTGTGGACGATACAAGTCATACTGCCTACCAGCATGTCATACTTTGGTTCAGCGGTATTGTTGGACGAGACGATCCGGACCAACCTTACGCGTACGCTTACGCGAGACCGGTTCCCTCGACGTGCTTTGCACATAGATGGCTTGCGGAAGACTGTCTCTCCAACTTTAGTTGAACCGAGTGTGGCTACGCCCGGTCCTTGAGAAGGTTAAAACGGAGTCTATTTGACAAACTATCGTTGTGGTTTTGATGCGTAGGTAAGATGAGTTCTTGCTTAAGCCCGTAGCAGCCACGTAAAACTTGCAACAACAAAGTAGAGGACGTCTAACTTGTTTTTGCAGGGCATGTTGTGATGTGATATGGTCAAGAGATGATGCTAAATTTTATTGTATGAGATGATCATGTTTTGTAACCGAGTTATCGGCAACTGGCAGGAGCCATATGGTTGTCGCTTTATTGTATGCAATGCAATCGCGATGTAATGCTTTACTTTATTACTAAGCGGTAGTGATAGTCGTGGAAGCATAAGATTGGCGAGACGACAACGATGCTACGATGGAGATCAAGGTGTCGCGCCGGTGACGATGGTGATCATGACGGTGCTTCGAAGATGGAGATCACAAGCACAAGATGATGATGGCCATATCATATCACTTATATTGATTGCATGTGATGTTTATCCTTTTATGCATCTTATCTTGCTTTGATTGACGGTAGCATTATAAGATGATCTCTCACTAAATTATCAAGAAGTGTTCTCCCTGAGTATGCACCGTTGCGAAAGTTCTTCGTGCTGAGACACCACGTGATGATCGGGTGTGATAGGCTCTACGTTCAAATACAACGGGTGCAAAACAGTTGCACACGCGGAATACTCAGGTTTAACTTGACGAGCCTAGCATATACAGATATGGCCTCGGAACACGGAGACCGAAAGGTCGAGCGTGAATCATATAGTAGATATGATCAACATAGTGATGTTCACCATTGAAACTACTCCATCTCACGTGATGATCGGACATGGTTTAGTTGATTTGGATCACGTGATCACTTAGAGGATTAGAGAGATGTCTATCTAAGTGGGAGTTCTTAAGTAATATGATTAATTGAACTTAAATTTATCATGAACTTAGTCCTGGTAGTATTAGCATATCTATGTTGTAGATCAATAGCTCGCGTTGTTGCTTCCCTATGTTTATTTTGATATGTTCCTAGAGAAAATTGTGTTGAAAAATGTTAGTAGCAATGATGCGGATTGGATCCGTGATCTGAAGTTTATCCTCATTGCTGCACAGAAGAATTATGTCCTTGATGCACCGCTAGGTGACGGACCTATTGCAGGAGCAGATGCAGACATTATGAACGTTTTGCTGGCTCAATATGATGACTACTTAATAGTTTAGTGCACCATGCTTAACTGCTTAGAATCGGGACTTCAAAGACGTTTTGAACGTCATGGAGCATATGAGATGTTCTAGGAGTTGAAGTTAATATTTCAAGCAAATACCCGAGTTGAGAGATATGAAGTCTCCAACAAGTTCTATAGCTAAAAGATGGAGGAGAATCGCTCAACTAGTGAGCATATGCTCAGATTGTCTGGGTACTACAATCGCTTGAATCAAGTGGGATTTAATCTTCCAGATAAGATAGTGATTGACAGAATTCTCTAGTCACCATCACCAAGTTCGTAGAACTTCGTGATGAACTATAATATGCAAGGGATAACGGAAAATATTCCCAAGCTCTTCGCGATGCTAAAATCAGCGAAGGTAGAAATCAAAGAAAAACATCAAGTGTTGATGGTTGACAAGATCACTAGTTTCAAGAAAAGGGCAAAAGGAAAGAAGGGGAACTTCAAGAAGAACGGCAAGCAAGTTGCTGCTCAAGTGAAAAAGCCCAAGTATGGTCCTAAGCCTGAGACTAAGTGCTTCTACTGCAAAGGGACTGGTCACTGGAAGCGGAACTACCCCAAGTGATTGGCGGATAAGAAGGATGGCAAAGTGAACATAAGTATATTTGATATACATGTTATTGATGTGTACTTTACTAGTGTTCATAGCAACCCCTTAGTATTTGGTACTAGTTCAGTTGCTAAAATTTAGTAACTCGAAACGGGAGTTGCAGAATGAACAAAGACTAGTTAAAGGGCAAGGTGACGATGTGTGTTGGAAGTGGTTCCAAGATTGATATGATCATCATCACACACTCCCTATACTTTCGGGATTAGTGTTGAAACTAAATAAGTGTTATTTGGTGTTTGCGTTGAGCATGAATATGATTTGATCATGTTAATTGCAATACAGTTATTCATTTAAGTTAGAGAACAACTGTTGTTCTGTTTACATGAATAAAACCTTCTATGGTCATACACACCAATGAAAATAGTTCATTGGATCTCAATCGCAGTGATACACATATTCATGATATTGAAACCAAAAAGATGCGAAGTTAATAATGATAGTGCAACCTATTTGTGGCACTGCCGTTTAGGTCATATTGGTGTAAAGTGCATGAAGAAACTCCATGCTGATGGGATTTTGGAATCACTTGATTATGAATCACTTGATGCTTGCGAACCATGCCTCTTGGGCAAGATGACTAAAAACGCCATTCTCCGGAACAATGGAGCAAGCAACAGATTTGTTGGAAATCATACATACTGATGTATATGATCCGATGAATATTAAGGCTCGCGACAAGTATCATTATTTTCTAACCTTCACAGATGATTTGAGCAGATATGGGTATATCTACTTGATGAAACATAAGTCTGAAACGTTTGAAAAGTTCAAAGAATTTTAGAGTGAAGTGAAAATCATCGTGACAAGAAAATAAGGTTTCTACGATCTGATCGCGGAGACAAATATTTGAGTTACGAGTTTGGTCTTCAATTAAAACAATGTGGAATAGTTTCACAAAATTCATGCCACCTGGAACACCACAGCATAATGGTGTGTCTGAACGTCATAACCGTACTTTATTGGATATAGTACAAACTATGATGTTTCTTACCGATTTACCAATATCGTTTTGGGATCATGCATTAGAGACAGCTGCATTCACGTTAAAAGAGGCACCATCTAAATCCGTTGAGATGACACCGTATGAACTATGGTTTAGCAATAAACCTAAGCTGTCGTTTCTTAAAGTTTGGGGCTGCGATGCTTATGTGAAAAAATTTCATCCTGATAAGCTCAAACCCAAATCGGAGAAATGTGTCTTCATAGGATACCCAAAGGAGACTGTTGGGTACACCTTCTATCACAGATCCGAATGCAAGACTTTTGTTGCTAAGAATGGATCCTTTCTAGAGAAGGAGTTTCTCTCGAAAGAAGTGAGTGGGAGGAAAGTAGAAAACTTGATAAGGTAATTGTACCTTCTCCCTTATTGGAAAGGAGTTCATCACAGAAATCTGTTCTTGTGAGTACTACACCAATTAGTGAGGAAGCTAATGATGATGATCATGTAACTTCAGATCAAGTTACTACTGAATCTCGTAGGTAAACCAGAGTGAGATCCGCACCAGAGTGGTACGGTAATCCTGTTCTAGAAGTCATGTTACTAGACCATGACGAACTTGCGAACTATGAGGAAGCGATGATGAGCCCAGATTCCGCAAAATGGTTAGAGGCCATGAAATCTGAGATATGATCCATGTATGAGAACAAAGTATGGACTTTGATGGATTTGCCCGATGATCGGCAAGCCAAAGAAAATAAATGGATCTTGAAGAGGAAGACGGACACTGATAGTAGTGTTACTATCTACAAAGCTAGAATTGTCGCAAAAGGTTTTCGACAAGTTCAAGGTGTTGACTACGATGAGAGTTTCTCACTCGTATCTATGCTTAAGTCTGTCCGAATCATGTTAGCAATTGCCGCATTTTATGAAATCCGGCAAATGGATAAACAAAACTACATTCCTTAATGGATTTATTAAAGAAGAGTTGTATACGATGCAACTAGAAGGTTTTGTCGATCCTGAAAGGTGTTAACAAAATATGCAAGCTCCAGCGATCCATCTATGGACTGGTGCAAGCATTTCAGAGTTGGAATATACGCTTTGATAAGTTGATCAAAGCATATAGTTTTATACAGACTTGCGGTGAAGCCTGTAATTACAAGAAAGTGAGTGGGAGCACTACAACATTTCTGATAAGTATATGTAAATGACATATTATTGATCGGAAATAATGTAGAATTATTCTGTAAAGCATAAAGGAGTATTTGAAAGGAGTTTTTCGAAGAAGGACCTCGGTGAAGCTGCTTACATATTGAGCATCAAGATCTATAAGAGATAGATCAAGACGCTTGATAAGTTTTTCAATAAATACATACCTTGAAAAGATTTTTGAAGTAGTTCAAAATGGAACAGTCAAAGAAAGAGTTCTTGCCTGTATTACAAGGTGTGAAATTGAGTAAGACTCAAAGCCCGACCACGGCAGAAGATAGAAAGAGAATGAAAGTCATTCCCTATGCCTCAGCCATAGGTTCTATAAAGTATGCCATGCTGTGTACCAGACCTATTGTATACCCTACCCTGAGATTGGCACGGGAGTACAATAGTGATCTAGGAGTAGATCACTGGACGGCGGTCAAAATTATCCTTAGTGGAATAAGGATATGTTTCTCGATTATGGAGGTGACAAAAAGGTTCGTCGTAAAAGGTTACGTCGATGCAAGTTTTGACACTAATCTAGATGACTCTAAGTCTCAATCTAGATACATATTGAAAGTGGGAGCAATTAGCTAAAGTAGCTCCGTACAGAGCATTGTAGACATAGAAAATTGCAAAATACATAACGGATCTGAATGTGGCAGACCCGTTGACTAAACTTCTCTCACAAGCAAAAGTCACACTGTAGTACTCTTTGGGTGTTAATCACATAGCAATGTGAACTAGATTACTGAATCTAGTAAACCCTTTGGGTGTTGGTCACATATCGATGTGAACTATTGCTGATAAATCACATGGCGATGTGAACTAGATTATTGACTCTAGTGCAAGTGGGAGACTGAAGGAAATATGCCCTAGAGGCAATAATAAAGTTATTATTTATTTCCTTATATCATGATAAATGTTTATTATTCATGCTACAATTGTATTAACTGGAAACATAATACATGTGTGAATACATAGACAAACAGAGTGTCACTAGTATGCCTCTACTTGACTAGCTCATTAATCAAAGATGGTTATGTTTCCTAGCCATGAACAAAGAGTTGTTATTTGATTAACGAGATCACATCATTAGTTGAATGATCTGATTGACATGACCCATTCCATTAGCATAGCACTCGATCGTTTAGTATGTTGCTATTGCTTTTATCCATGACTTATACATGTTCCTTTAACTATGAGATTATGCAACTCCCGTTTACCGTAGGAACACTTTGTGTGCTACCAAACGTCACAACGTAACTGGGTGATTATAAAGGTGCTCTACAGGTGTCTCCGAAGGTACATATTGGGTTGGCATATTTCGAGATTAGGATTTGTCACTCCGATTGTCGGAGAGGTATCTCGGGGCCTTCTCGGTAATGCACATCACATAAAGCCTTGCAAGCATTGCAACCAATGAGTTAGTTGCGAGATGATGTATTACGGAACGAGTAAAGAGACTTGCCGGTAACGAGATTGAACTAGGTATTGGATACCGACGATCGAATCTCGGGCAAGTAACATACCGATGACAAAGGGAACAAACGTATGTTGTTATGCGGTCTGACCGATAAAGATCTTCGTAGAATATGTAGGAGCCAATATGGGCATCCAGGTCCCGCTATTGGTTATTGACCGGAGACGTGTCTCGGTCATGTCTACATTGTTCTCGAACCGTAGGGTCCGCACGCTTAAGGTTACGATGACAGTTATTATGAGTTTATGAGTTTTGATGTACCGAAGGAGTTCGGAGTCCCGGATGAGATCGGGGACATGACGAGGAGTCTCGAAATGGTCGAGACGTAAAGATCGATATATTGGACGACTATATTCGGACATCGGAAAGGTTCTGAGTGATTCGGGTATTTTCGGGAGTATCGGGGAGTTACGGGATTACGGGAGAAGTAATGGGCCTTGATGGGCTTTAGTGGGAAGAGGAAAAGGCTGCTGCGCCCCCCCTCCCCTTTGGTCCGAATTGGACTAGGGAAAAGGGGCCCGGCCACCTTTCCTACTCCTCCTATTCCTTCTCCCTTCCTCCCCTCTTGGTGGACTCCTACTAGGACTTGGAAACCTAGTAGGACTCCACACCCTGGCGCGCCAAACCCTTGGCCGGCCTCCTCCTCCTCCATCCTTTATATACTGAGGCAAGGGGCACCCCATAAACACACAAGTTGATCTACGGATCGTTCCTTAGCCGTGTGCGGTGCCCCCTTCCACCAAATTCCACCTCGATCATATTGTTGCAGTGCTTAGGCGAAGCCCTGCGCCGGTAACACATCTAGATCGTCACCACGCCGTCGTGCTGACGGAACTCTTCCTCGACGCTTTGCTGGATCGGAGCCCGGGGATCGTCATCGAGCTGTACGTGTGCTAAAACTCGGAGGTGCCGGAGTAACGGTGCTGTGATCGGTTGGACCGCGAGGAGAACGTACGACTACTTCCTCTACGTTGTGTCAACGCTTCCGCTTCGGTCTACGAGGGTACGTAGACTAACACTCTCCCCTCTCGTTGCTGTGCATCACCATGATCTTGCGTGTGCGTAGGAATTTTTTTTTGAAATTACTACGTTCCCCAACACAATGACACCGATGAAGAGTTATACTATCTTCAGAAGTGCCAAGCAAGCAAAACCCCCTTGTTCATTCCGATACAATCCCACTCTCTCGCTCCTGCTCTCTTTTACTGCATTAGGACAACAACGTTTCAACTGTTACATGCTGCAGTAGCTAAACCCCTTTCCTCTGCATGACCTGTCATTGCCACAGTAAATAGATGAAACCCACTAGCATGAGTAGGAGTTGTTTGAGCCCTGGTGTGCCTACTCATTCATGCTTGTTTTTCATGCCTGCTATTGCTTAGAGTTGAGTCAGGTCTGATTCATCGAGGATGAATTGGAATGTGGTGAACATGTCCTACTATTGAGATCTAAGTGTGTGAACACGATTTTGTAAAGATAGTGGTGAGAGGCCATGTAGGAGTACATGGTGGGTTGTCTCATTGAAACCATCCTCAGGAACTGAGTTCTGTGTTTGTGATCCATGAACAGTTACTACCACACATTGGGTTCTGGTAACTCGACCCCTCTTGACTTATTAATCAACTTGATGTCTGTCCAGGAGTTGCAACTAGTTTCTAGTGTTTGTAGGTAGTGTTAGTAGTCTACCAAGTGGCACCCGGTACAGATGGGCTTGGGACAGACTAGGCACCATGGCCGGGTAGACCAAGTGTCGCACGTTTGTGGGCTTGGAACCCTGTACACATCGTTTGGGGCCGTGAGCGACACCCCGGCCGGATCTCCTTGCGGATGGAACCCGAATAGGCGATAAACCTGGACTAGAGACTTGTGTGGTTAGTCAGGTCGTGGCCGACTCCCTCGCCAGGCTTCCGCTTGAAGGTTGCCGAGGTACATGACGTGTACATGGTGGTAAGTGGCGAGAGCGTGTGTGAAGAAGTACACCCCTGCAGGGTTATCATTATCTATTCGAATAGCCGGATTCCTCGGATATGGAAACTTAGACCCCTTGCATAGTTCATAGACAAGTGAAAGTGGATACTCTAAAATGTGCAAGATAAGCGTGAGTGCTATGGATGGCCTTCTCGTAGGGAGACGGGAGCGGATCCATAGTGGTGTATTGATATGGTGAATATGTGGACTCATGTGCGCCACCTCAAAAGAGTTACTTGCAGTCGTAGTTCAGGATAGCCACTGAGTCAAAGCTGGCTTGCTGCTGTCAAACTCCACCACCCCTTTGTTGATACTGATGCATATGTAGCTAGCTCTGATGTAAGTCTTGATGGGTACATTTGTACTCACGTTTGCCTATTTTATGTTTTGCAGAGAGACGTCAGTCTTGCTAGTAGTTCCGCATGGACTTCGACGTTTAGCTTGTTACCTCAGCTACGATCTTGTGCCCTCGGCAGGATTTGGTAGATAGTCAGGCATCTCAGCCTTTTTCATTTGTAGTTGTCTGTACTCAGACAAGTTAAGCTTCTGCATGTGCTTTAACTTGTATGCTCTGAATGTTGGGTCATGAGACCCATGTTTGTAATATCTCGCTCCTCGGAGCCTAATGAATAAATACTTGAGTCGTAGAGTCTTGTTGTGATGCCATGTTGTATTTACTCATATCGGGCATATTGTGTGTATGATTGAAATGCTTGGTATGAGTGGGATCCGACTATCTAGTTGTTTATCCTTGGCAGCCTATCATATGGGGAAATGTAGTCTAGTGCTTCTGAGCGATAGTAGTCCACTACAGCCCGGTACACCGGAGTCCTGCTAGCCCAGCACTACTGCTCGGAACACTTGACTGGCCGGCATGTGATTCACTTCGTTCCTGTGTCTGTCCCTTCGGGGAAATGTCACGCGGTGTTATCCGGAGTCCTGCCTAGCCTGCTACAGCCCGGGTTACCGGAGTCCTGTTAGCCCAGTGCTACAGCCCGGATTTATACGTTGTTGACCGACATGCTCGATGTGATTCATGTATGCCTGTCCTCATGGGTTAGCGCCGCCTTGGGTTCACGACTAGCCATGTCGGCCCAGGTTCTCTGTCATATGGATGCTAGCGACACTATCATATACGTGAGCCAAAAGGCGCAAACGGTCCCGGGCCATGGTAAGGCGACACCCGTGGGAATACCGTGCGTGAGGCCGCAAAGTGATATGAGGTGTTACCGGCTAGATCGATGTTACTTGGAATCGGGGTCCTGACATGAATTCCATGACTGGCGCCCAATCGGATTCGATTGGCAAGGGCACGGGGGGCTCGAAGTCCAGAGAGGAGTCCGGCACCTTGGAGCCACGGGCCTCGCAGAGAATAGGGCTGGTGTTCGGCTCGATCGCCGTAAAGATTGCACCCCCGAGGCGGTGTCCAACCACCCGTCCTCGATTGGTGCAGTCAGCTCTGAGCTAAGGGTCGGAGCGGACATGGGTGCGGCCTCCAAGGCACTGTCTGGCAGCAGAGCTAGATCATGCCCTTCGTGACAGTTCAGCGCGCCCGGCTGTGGCTTGAATCCATCGAAGATCAAGTACCCGTGGATGTCGGCCGTGTAGTTCAAACTTCCAAACCTGACCTGATGGCCAGGGGCGTAGCTTTCAATCTGCTCCAGATGGCCAAGCGAATTGGCCCGCAGTGCAAAGCTGCCAAATACGAAGATTTGTCCGGGGAGAAAAGTCTCACCCTGGATCACATCGCTGTTGATGATCAGAGAAGCCATCGGGCCTAAATGTGACGACATAGAGGAACTGTCAATGAAAGCACCAATGTCGGTGTCAAAACCGGCGGATCTCGGGTAGGGGGTCCCAAACTGTGCGTCTAGGCGGATGGTAATAGGAGACAAGGGACACGAAGTTTTACCCAGGTTCGGGCCCTCTCGATGGAGGTAAAACCCTACTCCTGCTTGATTAATATTGATGATATGGGTAGTACAAGAGTAGATCTACCGCAAGATCACAGAGGCTAAACCCTAGAAGCTAGCCTATGGTATGATTTTTGTTCTACGGACTAAAACCCTCTGGTTTATATAGACACCGAAGAGGGCTAGGGTTACACAGTGTCGGTTACAATGGTAGGAGATCTACATATCCTTATCGCCAAGCTTGCCTTCCATGCCAAGGAAAGTCCCTTCCGGACACGGGACGAAGTCTTCAATCTTGTATCTTCATAGTCCAGGAGTCCGGCTGAAGGTATAGTCCAGCTATCCGGACACCCCCTAATCCAGCACTCCCTCAGTGACACAGAACTAGCTCCAGTTCATCAATGTAATGTAGGCATGTATTCCGAATATAGTCATACGTGCTTATGGAAAAGAACTTGCATGACATCGTTTGTCCTACCCTCCCTTGGTAGCGGGGTCCTATTGTAAATTAAGGGATATTAAGGCCTCCTTTTAATAGAGTACTGGACCAAAGCATTAACACCTAGTGAATACATGAACTCCTCAAACTGCGGTCATCACCGGGAGTGGTCTCGATTATTGTCACTTCGGGGTTGCCGGATCATAACACATAGTAGGTGACTATTGACTTGCAAAATAGGATCAAGAACTCACATATATTCATGAAAACATAATAGGTTCAGATCTGAATTCATGGCACTTGGGCCCTAGTGGCAAGCATTAAGCATAGCAAAGTCATAGCAACATCAATCTTAGAACATAATGGATACTAGGGATCAAACCCTAACAAAACTAACTCGATTACATGGTAAATCTCATCCAACCCATCGCCGTCCAGCAAGACTACGATGGAATTATTCACGCACATCGGTGAGCATCATGAAATTGGTGATGGAGGATGGTTGATGATGACGATGGCGACGGATTCCCCTCTTCGGAGCCCCGAACGGACTCCAGATCAGTGCTCCCGAGAGAGATTAGGGCTTGGTGGCGGCTCCGTATCGTAAAACACGATGAATCCTTCTCTCTGGTTTGTTTCTCCCCGAACATGAATATATGGAGTTGGAGTTGGCAAGCATGGTGGAAATTTCATCTTCCGGTATCTTTCTTTTATTTGTAACAATATCTTTCTTTTATTTGTAACAATATCTTTCTTTTATTTGTAACAATATCCTTGGTCACGTGCATGACTTTACTAATTTCGCCACCTTGGTGAACAAGGCCATTAACATCGAGACTGGTCTACAGGAATACCAGAGCTCTCACAGGCGCAACCGTGACATGGGCTCATCTTCGGGCCCGCCCTCGCAGAAGCGTAAGATATGGATTCCCAACAGCATGTACCAGCCAACTACACCTGCCCCAAGGCAGACCTATGTTGCACCTCGTCTGCCTCCTCCTCCATCTAGGCAGCCAAGGCTTCCAGCACCACCACCCCAAGCTTCTTTTCCCATTCCCAATAATGGTTTGTGCTTCAGGTGTGGTCAACCAGGGCACCGTGCTAGGGAATGCAACCAGAACCAGAATCAACTAGCCCTTCCAGCAACTGGCCGTGGAAGCAACCAGCCCCGCAACAACAATGCCAAGTTTTATGGTCGTGTTCATGCCAACCACGTTGATCTCAATGAAGCTCAAGACTAGCCTGCTACTGTGATGGGTACACTACTTGTTAATTCCGTACCTGCATCTGTTTTATTCGATACAGGTGCATTGTATTCATTCATGTTAGAAGATTTTGCATTCATGCATGGCATTAAAAGTGAAGACATGAATGCGTCACCATTAGTACACACCCCTGCGGGCCAATGTCGAACCTCCATGGTCTGCAACGACGTCCCCGTTGAAATCGAAGGACTGGAATTTCTTGTCTCTCCCATCGTACTGAAGTCCTGTAGCATTGATCTCATTCTGGGAATGAATTGGTTAAAAGCGCATACTGCTTCTATCGTTTGCGCCACCAAGACCGTCCATCTGCTACACCCTTCTGATGAAATAATAAGCTACAATGGTCGTCTAGTTCAGAATGCCGAGGCAAGGCTCTATGCATTGAATGCATTGAATGCTGCACCACTCGAGGGCATTGAAAACATTCCTGTCGTTCGTGAATTCTAGGACTTCTTTCCTAAAGAACTTCCAGGGATTCCCCCTGCTAGAGCTATCGAATTCATCATCGACTTGAAACCAGGCACCACTCCTATAGCCAAGCGACCCTACAAGATGCCGCCGCATGAACTCCTTGATCTTAAGGAGGAAATTGACAAATCTCTTCGCAAAGGTTTCATTCGCCCAAGTTGCTCTCCTTGGGGAGCACCTTCTCTCTTTGTCAAGAAGAAGGATGGGACAAACCGATTAGTCCAAGACTACTGTCCTATAAACCAAGCTACCATTCAGAATAAGTATCCTCTTCCTCGGATCAATGATCTGTATGATCAACTGGCTGGTTCATCAGTGTTCTCTAAACTCAACTTGGGGTTGGGTTACCACCAGATCCGTGTTTGTGAAGAGGATATACCAAAGACCGCCTTCGTGACTCGATATGGTTCATACGAGTACACTGTCATGTCATTCGGCTTAACCAATGCTCCAGCCACCTTCTCTCTTCTGATGAACTATATATTCATGGATTACCTCGACAAGTTTGTCGTGGTTTATCTGGATGATATCCTGGTATTTTCCAAGAACGAAGAGGAACATGTTGAACATCTTCGTCTTGTACTGGAAAATCTACAAGAGCATCAACTATATGCCAAGTTCTCCAAATGTGAATTCTGGCTACCCGAAGTAACCTATCTTGGGCATGTCATCTCTAAGGATGGTATTGCCGTCAACCCTTTACGAGTCCAGGATATTCTTGATTGGACTCCTCCCAAGAACGTTAAGCAAGTCAGAAGTTTTCTCGGTCTCGCCAGCTATTGCCGTCGATTCGTCGAGAACTTCTCCAAGATTGCCAGGCCTCTGACTAACCTGTTGCATAAGGGCGCCAAGTTCCAATGGATAGACAAATGTCAGGAAAGTTTCCAGGCACTCAAAGACAAGTTCACTTCTGCTCCAGTGCTTGCTCCACCTGATACTAAGAAGGACTTCGTCATTTACTGCGACGCTTCCCGTCAAGGATTAGGTTGTGTCCTAATGCAAGACCGCAAAGTGATTGCTTATGCTTCTCGGCAATTGCGCCCTCACGAAGAGAACTACCCAGTTCACGACCTCGAGCTTGCTGCTGTCATTCATGCACTGAAGAAGTGGCGACATTACCTTCTTGGTAATCGTTGCGAGATCTTCACGGACCACCAAAGTCTGAAGTATCTGTTTACTCAGCCAGACCTGAACCTCCGTCAGTAGAGATGGATGGAGATTGTTGCAGACTTTGACTTGGGTATTTCCTATACACCAGGCAAGGCTAATGTAATGGTTGATGCCTTAAGCCGCAAGTCTTACTGCAACCACCTCCAGGTTCACAAAGTTCAGCCCTCGCTTGTTGAAGAATTCAGAAAGCTGAACCTCCATATTGTTCCTCCGGGAGCACTTGCTCCCCCTCCCGAAGATTTCCCCAAACTGAACCTCCATGTTGTTCCCAAAGGTTCTCTCAATACCCTGGCTGCGAAACCAGATCTTGTGGACACCATCAAATGGATACAGAAATGTGACAATGAGTGGACAGGATTAAGCGTTATCTCGCAGAAGGAAAGCCCTCATTCTTCACTGTTGCTGATGATGACACTTTATTCTTCAAGGGTCGCCTAGTGGTTCCGAGTAAGAAGGAAAACCTGGATATGACTCAGAAAGTTATGAAAGAAGCTCATGATACACCTCTATGTATCCATCCTGGTAGTACAAAGATGTATCAAGACATCAGTCAGAGATTCTGGTGGTCTAATATGAAGCAAGACATTGCTCGTTATGTTGTTGAGTGTGACGTTTGCCATCGTATCAAAGCAGAACATCAAAGGCCTGCTGGAACTCTGCAACCTATCTCTATTCCTGAATGGAAATGGGAGCATGTCGAGATGGACTTTGTCACTGGATTTCCCAGATCGCAGAAAGGTAATGATGCTATTCTTGTCGTCATTGACCGGCTTTATAAAGTTGAACTTTTTTGGCAGTCAAAGAAACAATCACTGCTAGTCAGCTGACAACTCTCTATATGTCCATGATTGTTTAACTCCATGGTATTCCATTGGTTATTCACTTCAAGATTCTGGGCAAGTTTCCGAGAAGCTATGGGAACTCATCTGTCATTCAGTACTGCATTTCATCCGCAGTCACAAGGGAAAGTTGAACGTGTCAACCAAGTTCTCAAAGACATGCTTCGAGCTTGTGTTATTTCCTTCGCCAAGAAATGGGAATCTCTCCCGTATGCTGAGTTGTCTTATAATAATAGCTATCAAGCTAGTCTGAAGATGCCCCCCTTCGAAGTGTTATATGGACGAAAGTGCCGAACCCCTCTGAACTGGTCAGAAACTAGGGAACGTCCTCTCTTCGGTCCGGATATTATTCAACATGCGTAAGAACAAGTCTGCATTATTCGCGAGAATCTCAAGACTGCTCAGTCACGTCAGAAGAGTCAGTATGACCGTAAACATAAAGACATGGTCTATCAACCTGGCGAAAAGGCTTATCTTCGAGTTACACCAATGAAGGGTGCTCACCGCTTCGGGATCAAGGGCAAGCTAGCTCCTCGCTATATTGTCCCATTCACTATTCCGGAAAGGCGTGGAAAAGTGGCATATCAATTGGAGCTTCCGCCGAATCTTTCTCAGGTTCACGATGTGTTCCACGTGTCACAGCTCCGCCGATGCTTCAAGGACCCAATCCGAGCAGTGATCATGAAGTGCTCGAATTGCAATAGGACCTCTCCTATAAAGAGCATCCGGTCCGCATTCTCGACCAAGCTGAACGCTGCAGACGTCAGAAGGCGATCAAATTCCTCAAAGTCGAGTGCTCACACCATTCTGAAGATGAAGCCACTTGGGAACGCGAGGATCGCCTGCGTGATGAGTACCCCGCACTGTTTCCTTCTACCTCCTAAATCTCGGGACGTTATTTCTTGCAGTGGAGGAGAATTATAACGCCCGGATAATTATGCTACAGTGAACCTATGCCAATGATGCCATGTCATCTGCGATTACTGTTGCTAATTTCAAACCGATTCAAAAATCAATTAAAAATATGGCAAACAAACAAATGTCTTCAAACATTGAAACAAAAATGTTTGGGCAGTGCCAAAAATGGCATAGGTAATTATAGTGCAGTGAACACCTTTTTAGAAAATGTCTAAATACATTAAAATGAAATAAAACAAAAAAGTGAAATAAATAAAAGAAAATGCAAAACAGAAAACAAAATAAAACAAAAGAGGAGGACCCCTCTGGCCACCTGGGCCAGACGACCTAGCCGGCCAGCCAATCTGGCCCTAACCGGCCCAGCCCCACTCGCTTAACCCCCACGCCCCCGAAACCCTAACCGGCCACCACCCCACTCCCCCCACATGAAAAATATCTCCTCCCCTGCTCTCCCCCGATTGGATCGGGATCGAGAGGAGGAGGTCGACGCGACGGTCCGACCCCGCCACCCGATGCCGCCTCGCCATTGGACGCCGCCCTGCCGAAGCGCTCCCCCGCCGGCCTGCTTCTCCTCCGGCGCCGTCGTCCCCGTCGCCCTCCTCGCGCCCCGCTGCCCTGACCCTGAGATCACCCGTGACGCCCCCTCTCCTTCCCTCCCCTTCTTGACGCGCCACCGTGCGAGCTCGCGCGCACCTGCAGCAGTCGTGCGCCGTCCGTGCCCCGGACCTCCCTCACCTGAGGCCGTCTGCACTTCTCCCTGCCTCCTCCCCCTCGCTCGCACGCCCAGCCCGCGCGTGGCCTCGCCCTGGCTCGCCAGCCCCGCTCCGCGCCCTCCCCAGCACGTCCCCGCGCGCGCGTTCGCGCTCGCCGAGCGGCGACCGCGCCCGTCCACGCGCCCGCGCCCCGCCTTTGCTCGCGACCACCACGGCTACGGCCACGCCCGCTCGATCGCGTGTGCGCACGCGCCTCCCCTCGGCAGCCCTGCTCGCACCGCTGGCGCCTGCTGCTGCTCTCTACCTCGTCTGCCCGCCGTGTTGCCGTCGCCCGCACCGCCCCGCGCTACCGGGCTCGCCGCTGCTGCTTTGAGTTGCCGTCGCCGGCGCGCTATGGCGCCCGTACCCCCACTACGGCCCGGTCCGCCCCCTCGTTCGGGTGCCGCCCCATTAACCGCCACCCATGCGCCCGCTAAGGCCCTTGGGGCCACAAACATGTGGGGCCCGACACAAGAACTTATTTAAAAATAAAAATAAAAATAATTAATTAATCAATTAATTAAATAATTAATTAAAGAAATAATTAACTTAATTAATTCTGATTAATTAAGTTAAACAACTAATTAAACTAATTACACATTAGTTACCTAATTAACCTGATTAGTTAATTAGCTAATTAAGTAGTCAATGACAGTGGGGCCCACCCCTAACTAATCCTGATTAGGTTAATTAATGTGTTTAATTAAAATGCGTCACTGACAGGTGGGACCCACACGTCAGTTTGACCAATCAACACCCCTGTTGACTGCCGACGTCATGCTGACGTCAGCATGCACTGTTGTGGATAATGTTGAATTAAAATAATTAAATAAATTCTAAAAATGATTTAAAACTTTAGAAAATCATATAAAATAAACAATAGCTCAGATGAAAATACTTTCTACATGAAAGTTGCTCAGAACGACGAGATGAGTCCGGATACGCAGCCCGTTCGTCCGCCACATCCCTAACCTATCGAACTCGCAACTTCCCCCCTCCGGTTCATCTGTCCAAAAACGCAAAACACCAGGAATACTTTCCCGGATGTTCCCCCCTTCACCGGTATCACCTACTACCGCGATTGGGCACACCTAGCATCACGCTTTGTCACGTCATGCATCGTCATGCATTTGTTTGCATTGTATTTATTGTTTCTTCCCCCTATTCTCTCACTAGACAACGAGACCGACGCCGCTGCTACCTAGTACGACTACGGTGTTGACCACCCCTCCTTCTTGCCAGAGCAATCAGGCAAGCCCCCCCTTGATCACCAGATATCGCCTATTCTTCTCTATACTGCTTGCATTAGAGTAGTGTAGCATGTTACTGTTTTCCGTTAATCCTATCCTGATGCATAGCCTGTCCTTGCTACTACTGTTGTTACCTTTACCTCCAATCCTACATGCTTAGTATACGATGCTAGTATTCCATCTGTGGCCCTACATTCTTGTCCGTCTGCCTTGCTATACTATCGGGCCGTGATCACTCGGGAGGTGATCATGGGTATATACTTATATACATGTATGATACCTGTGGTGACTAAAGACGGGTCGGCACGTAGAAGTACCCGCGAGTGGATCTTTGTGGCGGAGTGACAGGGCAGGTTGAGACCACCTAGGCGAGAGGTGGGCCTAGCCCTGGTCGGCGTTCGCAGTTACTTTAATAATATGCTTAACGAGATCTTGGTATTTGATCTGAGTTGGGTCATTGACCTTATACGCACTAACCGCCACGTGGGACAAGATATGGGCAACCGGCACCGTGGTATCAGCCGAAGCTCTTTTTGACGTCAGCGATTGAGCGGCGCGCGCCGGATTGGACTGGAACGCCTGCTAGGCTAGGTCTGCTTTTGGCCGCCCTCGCAACATGCAGGTGTGCAATGGGCGATGAGCCCAGACCCCTGTACCATAGGATTTAGACCGGCGTGCTGACCTCTCTGTTGAGCCTAGGTGGGGCTGCGACGTGTTGATCTCCCGAGGCCGGACATGACGCAGGAAAGTGTGCCCAGCCAGAGGGATCGAGCATGTCGGGTAATGTGGTGCACCCCTGCGGGGAAGTTTATCTATTCGAATAGCCGTGATCTTCGGTAGCAGGACGACTTGGAGTTGTACCTTGACCCTTATAACAACTAGAACGGGATACTTAATAAAACACACCCTTCCAAAGTGCCAGATACAACCCGGTGATCGCTCTCTAATAGGGCGACGAGAGGGAATCGTCGGGTAGGATTATGCTATGCGATGCGACTTGGTGAACTTACCATCTACTCTCTCCTACATGCTGCAAGATGGACGTGGCCAGAAGCGTAGTCTTCGACAGGAGTAGCTATCCCCCTCTTATTCTGGCATTCTGCAGTTCAGTCCATAGATATGGCCATTTACACATATACCCATGCATATGTAGTGTAGCTCCTTGCTTGTGAGTACTTTGGATGAGTACTCACGGTTGCTTTTCTCCCTCTTTTCTACCTTTCCCTTCTACCTGGTTGCTGATACGTCCATTTTGACTCATGCTTTTATATCGATATTTCTTGCATTATGGGCTGTTATTACACGTTATGTCACAATACTTATGCCTATCCTCTCTTATTTTACAAGCTTTACATAAGGAGGGAGAATGCCGGGAGCTGGAATTCTAGGCTGCAAAAGGAGCAAATATTAGAGACCTATTCTGCACAACTCCAAAAGTCCTGAAACTCTACGAAATTCATTTTTGGAAATAATAAAAAATATCCAGCGGAAGAAGTTCACCAGAGGGGGCCCCACCTGTCCATGAGGGTGGGGAGTGCGCCCTACCCCCAGAGCACGCCCCCTACCTCGTGGGCCCCTTGTTGGCTCTCCGATGCCCATCTTCTGCTATATGAGGTCTTTCGTGTTGGGTTCTGTGGTAGGGTGCGTCGACTACAAATTAAAATTTTCCTACGCGCAGAAAAACCAGGAACATGCTCCGGGAGATGGATCATAGATCGTTACCACTAGACGTACAGTGCCGTGCAGCAGAAGAAGAGTTGGGGCAGCGCATCCACGTGGATCATCTCCTCCTCGTCCGATCTCCCTCGAACAGCCGGTCATCAGTTCCCATGTACAGGTTCGCCGGAGCGGCGCAGGTGCACCACCTCTAACGGTATCCGCGCGTGTAGGAGGAACACCGTGTGGCGGACTGCTAGGTCCGATCACATAGTCGGCGGCGAGTGGAGGTGTCTATTCGCAACACATGCAAACACTAGTGACAACGCCGAAGCGATCAACCCCATGAGTGTGCTGCACCTCCACTTTATATAGGCGTCCATCGCGGGCTCAACACTTGGGCCTCGCACGGACCCTAAAGCCCACAAGTCTACTCGGCCACAATCCAAATAGAGCTCGGATCACGTACGACCAGTGTCCTCGAATTCGACCTCGTAGGTTCCTTCCCTTAAGCACGCGACCCCTTAGGTTCAAGCCGGCTTGGTCGCAGTTCGGATCACCTCCGAACTGCATGGTTGGTAGCGGCCTCTAGCAAGGCATGCCGAACACCAAGCAGACTATGAAGCTGGTTCGGCGAACATGTACATCACACTTCCAATCATTTTGCCACACGATATATGTTGTCGGGCTCAAGGCGAGTCTGTCATCCTTGTGCTAGCCCGACCTCTTTCTCGTTCCAGTGATGCCGACCACAAACCGGATTATCTCATAATCCTTGTCGCATGGCCATGCTTATCCTGGTCAGATCACACGAGGGCCCCAGAGTATATCTCTCCTCATCGGAGGGGCAAATCCCATCTTGCTAGACCACGTATCGCAGCATGGGTCTGGACAAACCCAAAACCTACCTTTGTAACTACCCAGTTACGGAGTAGCGTTTGGTCGGCCCAAACAAAGTCTATCACCATCCCGAGTACATGCGTCAGCTCAGGTCATAGGACATAGAACGTATGTTGCACTAGAGACTCACATATTACATATCGCTGCGTCTCATAGTTGGGTCTGTCTGACTCGGACCTTATCTCGACTCGGATCCGACTATGTCGAATCCGACTAGACCTTTCCAAGTCCATATTATAGGGTTAGCATCCAATGCTTCATGGCTAGTGAGACCAAGCCATCGACCGTGTCATATGCTAGTCTAGTCGGCTGCATGTCCACACAGCCCTTTCGACTAGGGACCTTTTAGGACAGTCATCATACAATGCATAGTCCCACAAACAAGTCATGTACTTGCTGATATACATCATTGACAATGTCCAAGGACTATTTTTATTGATAAACACATAGGAAATATCAGCATAGATGATTGCCTCTAGGGCATATCTCCAACAGTCTCCCACTTGCACTAGAGTCAATCAATTAGGCATTGAATGCCCATAGCTCTAACATGCCCCTCATGCTTGGATTGTGGAAGCGGCTTAGTCAACGGATCTACAACATTTGCATCCGTGTGAATTTTGCATAACTCTACATCACCATTCTTTACGATCTTTCGTATCAGGTGATATTTCCGATCTATGTTTCTGACCTTGTGGTGATTCCTCGGCTTCTTGGCTTGTGCGATGGCACCAGAATTATCACAATAAAGGTCCAACGGTTTTACCGAGGCTGGGCAAATACCAAGACCATCCAGAAAGTTCCGGATCCAAACACCTTCCTTCGCAGCTTCACAAGCCGCAATGTATTCGGCTTCTATGGTAGAATCGGCCACCGTATCTTGCTTGGAACTCATCCAGCTCACTGCTCCTCCGTTCATGACGTACACGAATCCGGACTATGCTCGACAATCATCTCTGTCGGTTTGGAAACTAGCGTCGGCATAAACTTTTACGACGAGCTCTTCCTCACCTCCATAAACTAGGAACATCTCTTTAGTCCTTTTCAGGTACTTCAAAATAGTTTTTACCGCTGCCCAGTGACTCTCACCTGGGTTGGCCTGGTATCTGCTTGTTAGGCTTATTGCAAAAGCAACATCAGGCCTTGTATATATCATGACATACATGATGGATTCGATTGCCGAGGCATACGGAATCCTACTCATCCTGCTTCGCTCATCAGATGTTGAAGGACTCTAAGTCTCGCTTAGCCTTATACCATGTGAGAGTGGCCAGAACCCTTTCTTCGCCTCACTCATCTTGAACCGCTTCAACACTTTATCTATGTACGTGCTCTGGCTTAAGTCGAGCAACCTCCTCGATCTATCTCCATAGATCTTAATGCCTAAAATATACACTGCCTCACCAAGGTCTTTCATCAAAAACTTGCCATTCAATGATCCCTTGATCGAGTTCAACATCTAAACATCATTTCTGATCAGTAGTATGTCATCCACATACAAGATCAAAAACACTATCGAGCTCCCACTTAACTTCTTGTATAAACAAGCGTCCTCTTCGCTTTTGATGAAACCAAGACCAGTGACGACCTCATCAAAACGAATGTTCCAACTCCGAGATGCTTGTCTCAACCCTTAAATGGATCTCTTGATCTTGCATACCTTACTAGTGCTAGTAGGATCAACAAAATCCTCGGGCTGTATCATATACACATCCTTAGTTAAATTTCCGTGAAGGAAAGCCGTTTTGACATCCATCTGCCATATCTCGTAATCAAAATATGCAGCTATAGCTAGTATGATCCTCACCGACTTCAGCATCTCTACCGGCGAGTAAGTCTCGTCGTAGTCAATTCCTTGAACTTATCCATAACCTTTAGCGACAAGCCGGGCTTTGTGGATCTGAACATTTCCATCCACATCGGTTTTCTTCTTAAAGACCCATTTGCAACCAATGGCTATTACGCCAGGCGGCGGATCAACCAAGTCCCAGACTTGATTCTCATCCATGGACTTTAACTCGGATCTCATGGCCTCCATCCATGCCTCGGAATCTGGGCTCACCATTGCTTCCGCATATGTGGTCGGCTCGTCGCTTTCTAGCAACAATACATCACGCACTCTGCGCAATCTTTCCGACCTCTGTGGTTCCGATGCCACTTCCACTACGGGTTCCCTGACTGACTCCGGTATGATCTCATCACCAGCCGAGCCGTCCTCGAGTGGTCCTCGAATTTCTTTGAGTCGGACCGTCCTCCCACTGGCCCCCAACTGAGAAACTCTTTCTCAAGGAAAACCCCGTTCCGAGCTACAAACACTTTGTTCTCTTCCCGGTTGCAGAAGCTATATCCCAAGGTTTCCCTCGGATATCCCATGAATATGCATTTATCCGACTTAGGTGTAAACTTGTCCGATATAAGTCGCTTGACAAATGCTTCACAACCTCAAATCTTTAGAAAAGACAAACTGGGAGTCTTCCCGGTCCACATATCATGTGGTGTCTTGTCTATGGATTTTGATGGTACCTTGTTAAGTGTGAAGGCTGCAGTTTCTAGAGCGTATCCCCAGAATGACAAGGGTAAATCCGATTTTCTCATCATAGACCGGACCATGTCCAACAAGGTCCTATTCCTCCGTTTTGACACGCTGTTTCTCTGCGGCGTACCCGGAGGTGTGAGCTGAGGTACTATACCTCAGCTTTTCAGATGATCATCAAACTCCTAGCTCATGTATTCACCTCCACGATCAGATTGTAGAAGCTTTATAGTCTTGCCGAGCTGATTCTCAACCTCGTTCTGAAACTCTTTGAACTTTTCAAAAGTTTCCGACTTGTGCCTCATCAAATAGATATATCCATATCTACTCAAGTCGTCGGTAAAAGTCACGAAGTACTGATAGCCACCTCTGGCAGTTGTGCTTATTGGACCACACACATCACTATGTATTAGTTCCAATAGCTCGGATGCCCTCTCGCAACTCTTTGCGAAAGGAGACTTAGTCATCTTGCCTAGCAAGCATGATTCACATGTCTCGAACGACCTGAAGTCGGAGGAAGTTAGGAGCCCATCATCATGGAGCTTCTTCATGTGTTTCAGACTAATGTGTCCAAGTCGGCAATGCCAGAAGTATGTCTAATTTATCTCATTAGGCTTATGCCTCTTGACATTCACGGTATAGACCGGTTCCTGTTCTAGATTCAATATAAATAGCCCATCAATAATGGGTGGATAGCCGTGGAACATACCATTCAAAAATATCGAACAACCATTGTCCTTTAAATTGAATTCATAACCTCGACTCATCAAACATGAGGCAGAAATAATGTTCCGACTAAGTGCAGGAATGTAATAACAATTATTCAATTCCATAATGAATCCGGAAGGAAGATGGAGTTGCATCGTGCCGACCTCCAACGCAGCAACTCTTGCTTTGTTGCCGACCTTGATGTCAATCTCCCCTTGTGCCACACGACTAGTTGAAAGTGCAACTATCCCTAGGTGGTTTTGGTAATTCATAACAACATATAGCTCATTGAGCTAATGATATTCCAAGATAACTATTTCAGGAAAGCTCAATGATTGGCATGGCATGAATGGTGAAAGTGGAACCCTCAAAATACTAAGGACAAAGGATTGGCTCAAGCTCAAAAGCTAAAGACTCTTCATTTTACATTTTAGTGATCCAAGATCACATTGAGTCCATAGGAAAAGCCAATACTATCAAGGAGGGATGAGGTGTTGCTCAATGAGCTCTTTGCCTTATGTGCTTAATGATATGCTCCAAAATCCTCAACTACTTTCCCATATCCACATAAGACCTCAACCCTAAGCCAAACTCGGTCATACCGATTCTTTCTATCCGGCGCCACCGAGTCTTCATATGGCATAAGCCACTGCCAAAACCCTAGCAAATCGGTTTCACCGATAGGGATCTCGGTCTCACCGAGATGGGATTGCAATCTCTCTGTTTCCTTTTCGTAACTTTTCAGTCTCACCGAAAGAGCGGATCGGTCCCACCGAGATTGCAATGCAAACTCACTGTTTCCCTTTTGTAACTTTTCGGTCTCACCGAAAGAGCAAATCGGTCCCACCGAGTTTGCCTGACCAACTCTCTGGTTAGCTAATTGCCAAATTGGTCTCACCGAGTTTGTGTAATCGGTCTCACCGAGATTACGTTGTGCCCAAACCCTAACCATATCGGTCCTACCGAGATGCATGTTAGTCCCACCGAAAAACTCTAACGGTCACTAGGTTTACCTTTTCGGTCCGACCGAGTTTGTTGATTCGGTCCCACCGAGATTGGTAAATTGTGTGTAACGGTTGGATTTTAAGTGGAGGCTATATATACCCCTCCACCTCCTCTTCATTCGTGGAGAGAGCCATCATAACACATCTACACTTCCAACTCATATGTTCTGAGAGAGAACCACCTACTCATGTGTTGAGACCAAGATATTCCATTCCTACCATATGAATCTTGATCTCTAGCCTTCCCCAAGTTGCTTTCCACTCAAATCTTCTTTCCACCAAATCCAAATCCTGTGAGAGAGAGTTGAGTGTTGGGGAGACTATCATTTGAAGCACAAGAGCAAGGAGTTCATCATCAACACACCATTTGTTACTTCTTGGAGAGTGGTGTCTCCTAGATTGGCTAGGTGTCACTTGGGAGCCTCCGACAAGATTGTGGAGTTGAACCAAGGAGTTTGTAATCGCAAGGAGATCGCCTACTTCGTGAAGATCTACCACTAGTGAGGCAAGTCCTTCGTGGGCGATGGCCATGGTGGGATAGACAAGGTTGCTACTTCGTGGACCCTTCATGGGTGGAGCCCTCCGTGGACTCACGCAACCGTTACCCTTCGTGGGTTGAAGTCTCCACTAACGTGGATGTAGGATAGCACCACCTATCCGAACCACGGGAAAAACATCCATGTCTCCAATAGCGTTTGAATTCTCCAAACCCTTCCCTTTACATTGTTGCGAGTTGCATGCTTTACTTTCCGCTGCCTATATACTCTTTGCATGCTTGCTTGAGTTCTGTGATGATTGCTTGACTTGTCCTAAAGTTGGTAAAAGCTGCCAAGAACTAAAATTGGGAAAAGGTTAAGTTTTTATTTGGTCAAGTAGTCTAATCACCACCCCTCTAGACATACTTCCGATCCTACAAGTGGTATCAGAGCTTTGGTCTCCATTTGCTTTGATTTCCATAGCTTTTGGTGGTCATAGCCTTGGTTTCACAACCTAGGAGAGTATGGCGTCTAGTGAGGGAAATTATCACCGTAGAGGTCCTTACTTTGATGGTACTAACTTTGCTAGTTGGAAGCATAAAATGAAAATGCATATTCTTGGACATAACCCAGCCGTTTGGGCTATTGTGTGTGTTGGCTTGCAAGGTGACTTCTTCGATGGGAAATAACCAAACCGTGAAGCTACCGCGGATGGGTTGAATATGCTACAATACAATGCTCAAGCTTGTGATATTCTCTTCAACGGATTGTGCCCCGAAGAATTCAACAAAATCAGCCGTCTTGAGAATGCAAAGGAAATTTGGGATACTTTGATTGATATGCACGAGGGTACCGACTCCGTCAAGGAATCCAAATTGGATGTGCTTCAAAGTCAACTTGACAAGTTCAAAATGAAGGATGGTGAAGGTGTCGCTGAAATGTACTCTAGGCTTGCTCTCATCACAAATGAGATTGCCGGCTTAGGGAGTGAAGAGATGACCGACAGATTCATCATCAAGAAGATCCTAAGAGCCTTGGATGGAAAATATGATACCGTGTGCACATTGATCCAAATAATGCCAATTACAAAGATCTCAAGCCAATGGAAGTCATTGGAAGAATTGTTGCTCATGAGATGTCACTCAAGGATAAAGAGGAACTTCACAGCAAATCAAGTGGTGCTTATAAAGCCTCATGTGAAGCCCCCACATCATCAAGTGAGAAACAAAACTTCAATGAAGAACTGAGCTTAATGGTGAAGAACTTCAACAAGTTCTACAAGAGTAGAAGCAAAGATAGAAGCTCCAAGTCAAGGTCCTACAATGACAAAATGTCACGACCGGTTTCCAATAAAAATATTCATTGAGAAACCAATCTTTAGAATCCAGTTTGAGATAGAAACCTCCTCACTGGTAGACAAACTTTTGATACAATAAGCCAGTAGCATCAAATATAATACAGGGTTGAGCTGATAATGCTCAACAATTTATTACAAGCGTGCCATAAATTATACATAAAGGTGGTTATGACACAAGGGAGTGGTGGCATACTACTGACTCGCAAATATGGTAGTGGTGCAGTAACACAGTGGGGAGTGGATACGTGACTCTCAAACTATCATCCCATCGAGCGTCGAGGTGAGGCTCAATGAATTTATTTGGGTTGCGGAAGCGGGTATAAAACAATGACCAAGCCAGGGTCGCATGAGACTGACTGGGACTCCTCTAGGCGTCGGATGCGCTATCGAACTCTTCATCCATGAGATCACCTTCGTCAGCATCTGGCCAAATCAACAAGCCAGTGAGTACTTTGAAAGTACTCGCAAGACAGTTCGGACGTAGGATATAACAACTGCATGCATGAGTGCGTCACGATTAAATTATCAATGCATATTCAAAGTAATATTAGGCAGGGTAAGTAAAAAGGGAAAACGGCGGTAGTCCGCCTGGAATCCCAACAGTAAAGTAATAGAAAACAATCGAGTGTCTAGAGCGACGCCACGAGAGTAAATTAATAGAAGAAAGAACAAGGGCTAAAAGAAATGCCATAGTCGGGCGTCTGAGCGACACCACATAAAGGGCTTTAAAAGAAATGCCACAGTCGGGCGTCTAAGCGACACCACATAAAGGGCTTTAAAAGAAATGCCACAGTCGGGCGTCTGAGCGACACCACATAAAGGGCTTTAAAAGAAATGCCACAGTCGGGCGTCTGAGCGACACCACATAAAGGGCTTTAAAAGAAATGCCACAGTCGGGCGTCTGAGCAACACCACATAAAGGGCTTTAACTGATAAAGAAATAATAGTCATAATAAATATATTCAACTCATGAAATTAAACGGGTTAGTCCATCCTCAAGAACAAACATTTAACTGATCTTAGTGCTCATGGTCCCACCGGATGATCTGTCACCAAAACTGGCACATGTCAGTTAGCATGGGACTTGAATATAGATAAGATGATTTGAGGATATATGACTCTGCAGAGTGTGTACAAAATTTCTCACAGTTAACGGATTTCCGTAGTCACAAGGACTAGTTCCGTTTACGGTATCTCAGAAGGAAACACAGCTAACCAGTACACACCCATCCAACCTCTCGATGTCAGGAATCACCCTCGACATCGTCCAAGAAAAACTTTTGAGACGGGGAGATCACAATCTCGAATAGCATGGGATCAAATTTATATACGCGCGCTCTAAGGGGTGCCTCCCTCTCGGTCCCAACCGGAAACACCCATGCCCCCTGACCGGATGACTGGCTTTAATCCAGGGCCATGGAACCATCATCCCAGCCTCTCCTTTTTGGTGTGTACCAAGAAAGCGGTTTGCGACTTACTAAACCATATCCCTTTCGGGAAACATGTGATAGTACAGGGAGGGGAAATGGATATGAGCCCAACCGATACGGGTTGGTACTGAAGTAAACCTGCATGGCATAAGACTGGCATGCTACCACACTTCCATCTTACCCACCTTCATGCCAACACATGGCCTTGCATACTCATATCCAACAAGGTATGGATCATCGAGCTTACTAGTCTCAACAATGCATAATATATAGTTCATCGGTATGCTCCACAACATGCCATGAAACTAACTAAATGCAAAACATGCCAATACACTCATCATATCAAAAGTTCAAACATGCTTGCCTGGTTTGGAGTAGTCGGAGTCTAACTCGGTGAAGTTTGCGGTCCCGTCACCTCCGTCGGTATCTACGGTATAAAGAAAACATACGCGCTAACGTGAATACCGAGAGGTGCAGAAAAAGTATTGCAAATATTTTTTAAATAAATCTGATAAAAAACTAGACAAAATTTTGAAGAGAACAGAAAAAGAATCACTCAAAAATATGCTTCTGTTAAAAAGATATAAAGGTTTTTGTCCAGGGACCCATCTGTAATGAAACAGAAACTTCCCAGGGTTTTTATTATAAAAACAGAAAACGTTTCGATAGCAACTACGCCGGCCCAGAGGGAAAGCGTATTCTGGCAAAAGACGTTTTCAGAAAACGATTCGATTAGAAAGACAGAGAGGCTGACAGGCGGGTCCCATCCGTCAGGTTTAAAATTTAAAAGAGGCGGGTCGGGGCTCGCTGGCGCCCGACAGCCGCGGTGGTCGCCGGCGGCGATCAATGGCGAGGTGGGGAGATCGGAGGATACCTCCGTGCTCAGGGTGCCATTCCGCGTCGGATGGTGGTGGTGGTGGTCGCCGGCGAGCACTGTGTCGACGGTGGACCTTGCTCCGGCGGACGGCGGTTCGGGTGATCGTGGACCTTGCCGGAGAGGGCTGCAATGATCAAATTGACGAGGGGGTTAGAGTACTGGTAGCTAGAGGTGGTGCTTGACGGAGTTTGGGCACCGGAGTTGACCTCACCGCAGTGAATCGAGCTGGAGCCCGAGGCGGACGGAGGTGGCCGGAGTCGAGGAAGAAGGGCTCCTCGAGGCCCCTCCAGTGGCCAGGCGGGGTGTGGTGAGGTGGTGGAGCCGTGCGGGAGTGAGAGCGGGCTCGGGGGCGCTATATATAGCCGGCCCGATGCGGTTGCCACGAACGGGATAAGTCCGGCGAGGGATTACGGTGATGCAGAGCATTGGTCGGGTGGTGTAGGCGTTGAGCGCCGTCACGAAGGTCCATTGGGTCCGTTTTGGTGCTAAACAAGCTGGGATTCGAAGTCTTGGGGGGAACTCGACGGAATGGAGTAGTGCGGGCACGTCGGCGGCAGAGAGCACGCTCTGTGCGCGTGGCGCCACGGCGACGGTGCTGCATGCGTGCACTGGCGGGGAGTTGGCCACGCGGAGCCACCAGGAGGTTTGGGCGGCGCCGAACGGCGTTGAGCCGCCGTTCTGCTCCCTGTCGGCCGTTACGGTGGTGCTGCCGCCGCGGGACACGCCGGCGCATGCGGGCTAGGGCGCCACCGACGCCAGGAAGGCGCAAAGCACGCGTGCGGTGCTCCAGACAAGCAAGCCAGGGGGCGAGCAACGTGCCAAGGGCACTGTGATCATGTGACTGATCTTAACTGACGAAGATCGACACTGAATTCTGAATTTGACTGAATGTGATAGAAACAGTGCATGCAAGGTGTTCGACAGAATGATCCAGGCATGTAGGGATTTTTCCTTGGGCTGATTTTTGGTAGAGTGGCTCCTCATTGCTCCAGTAGGCTGCCTGATTTTTGGTAGAATTTTTGGAGAAGTGTAGATATGAATTTCACCAAATTTGGCAAATCTGGTCCAAACTTGCAGGGACTGAAATTTGAAAATTTTGAAAAGAAGAAGAGTGGATCAAGATGGTTCTGGGTTGTGGGTACAAGGGACTAGCCAGTAGAGTTGGTTTGAAGTCAAATCTCAATTGCAATGGGGTACTTGCTTTGAAAATCCACCAGGCTCAAAATAATTGACACAAAGTATTTGAGAGGTGAAGTAATCAAAAATAAAATCCAAAACTTGTTTGGGTGAGTTGGGACAGGGAACTTGGGTTGATAACAAGGAGGAGAGGAGATTTTGGAGTGATTTTACCTCATGGGCAAAATTACAAGGTCATGGGTGGTTTTCAATAGAATGAAAATCCCAAATTTTCATAGAGTTTTCTTTTCGAAAAGAAAAGATTGAACTCCCAAAAATAATTTGAGAAGAGAACCAATCAGAGGAGAAGTTTTAAAAAGGTCAAACCCAAGGTTTTGAAGAAGGAAACAGAAATAACAATCCCAGCCAAAGAAAAGATTTTTAAGAGGATGGTTTTTCTAAAAAAAAATTGCCTTATTTCACAAAAGAAAGACCAGCAAGGTTTTTGCAAAAAACCAATTAATTTTTTTGGAGTGTCACAACACCTACCCCCTTAGGAAAAATCTCGCCCCCGAGATTTCAGTTGTCCCTTAAGTAAGTGCGGATGCTCTGCTCGAAGAAAATCCTCTCTTTCCCAAGTTGCTTCGTTGTCAGTGTGATTGCTCCACTGAACTCTGAAAAATCTAATGGTGTTTTGTCGGGTCCTCCTTTCAGACTCCTCTAGTATCTTCACTGGATGTTCCCGATAAGTGAGGTCTTGTTGCATGTCAATGTTCTCATGGGATACTTGTTTCTCTGGGTTGCTTATGCACTTACTTAACTGCGAAACGTGGAACACGTTGTGGAAATCTGATAGTTCCTTAGGTAAGTCTAGTTGGTAGGCGACCGTGCCTCTTCGTGCCAATATATAGAATGGTCCGATAAATCTTGGCGCTAGCTTCCCTTTTATCTTGAATCGTTGTAATCCCCTCATAGGGGATACTCGTAGGTATACAAACTCTCCGGGTTCGAAGCTGACCCTACGATGCTTCTGATCGTAATAACTCTTCTGTCGGCTTTGGGCGGTCTTGAGCTTATCCCCGATTAGCTTGACTTTCTCCTCGGCGTCTCTGAGCATGTCTGGTCCGAAGATGCGGTTGTCTCCGGTTTCTGACCAATTCAACGGGGTACGACATCTTCGTCCATACAAAGCCTCAAATGGTGCCATTTGCAGGCTGGCCTGGTAACTGTTGTTGTATGCGAACTCGGCATATGGCAGACTTTCTTCCCAACTGGCTCCATATGTGAGGACACATGCTCTCAGCATGTCTTCTAAGATCTGGTTTATGCGTTCCGTCTGCCCATCTGTCTGAGGGTGGTAAGCTGTACTGAAGGCTAGCTGAGTTCCCAGTGCCTGTTGTAAGTGATCCCAAAATCTCGAAACGAGCTGAGTGCCCCTGTCGGATATTATAGTCCTTGGGACACCGTGTAGACAAACTATGCGGGAGAGGTAAATCCTGGCAAGCTTCTGAGTGGTGTGGGTTGTCTTTACTGGAATAAAATGTGCTACCTTGGTTAACCAGTCGGTGATGACCCATATAGCATCATTCCCGTGTCGTGACCGAGGTAGTCCGACAATGAAATCCATCCCTATTTCATCCCATTTCCACTCAGGTATTTTGTTTGGCTGCAGTAGTCCGGCTGGTCTCTGATGTTCAGCTTTTATGTGTTGACATGAGTCGCAACATGCGATGAAGGTAGCGATGTCCCTCTTCATACCGTGCCACCAAAATCTTGCTTGAATATCTTTATACATTTTTGTCCCTCCAGGGTGAATGGAATATGGGGCGGTGTGTGCTTCAGCCAAAATTTGCTGTTTAAGATCTTCTATGTTTGGTACGCAGAGTCTTTCCCCGTACCATAGTATTCCCCCATTGTCTATGACGAATTCTGAGGCTTTGCCCTTACTCACCTTTCTCTTAATACCTTCTATACTGGGTGACCCGGCTGAGCTTCTTTAATTTTCTCCACAAGGTCGGGTTGTATCTCCAAATTTGATATGGTGCCTTCTGCTACCATTAATAAGTTAAGTCTGGTAAATTCTTGTTGGAATTCGGGTCTCAAGCCGTGCAGACTGCTTTCGTCGGAGCTGGGGTTCCGACTAAGAGCATCGGCCACCACATTTGCTTTACCTGGATGGTAGTGGATACCGACATCATAATCCTTTACTAATTCCAACCAGCGCCTTTGCCGTAAATTTAATTCTGGCTGCGTGAAAATGTATTTGAGACTTTTGTGGTCTGTATATATTTCACATCGATTTCCAAGTAAGAAATGCCTCCATTCCTTAGGTGCATGGATGACTGTTGCCATCTCCAAGTCATGAGTGGGATAATTTTCCTCATGCTTGCGAAGCTGCCTTGAAGCGTATGCGACGACCTTGCCTTCTTGCATCAATACACATCCAAGACCTTTCCTGGATGCGTCACAATATACTTCAAAATTCTTTTGTATGTCTGGCACGACTAATACTGGTGCTGTTGTTAACTTCTTCTTTAGCTCTTGGAAACTTTTCTCGCAGGCCTCTGTCCATTCAAACTTCTTTTCCTTCTTGAGTAACTGGGTCATAGGTTTGGCTATGGTGGAGAATCCTTCAATAAATCTGCGGTAATATCCTGCCATTCCCAAGAAACTTCGTATATCTGTTACACTGGTTGGTGACTTCCAGCCAAGTACGGCCTTTACTTTCTCCGGGTCCACGGCGATACCGTCTTGGGTTAGCACGTGGCCTAGAAAGCCTACTTGCCTTAACCAAAATTCACACTTGATGAACTTGGCGTACAATTGGTGTTTCCTGAGTTCTCCTAGTACAATTCTGAGATGTTCAACGTGCTCTTCTGGTGTTTTGGAGTATACCAGAATATCATCGATGAATACCACCACGAACTGGTCCATAAACTTCATAAATACTTTGTTCATGAGGTGAACAAAATATGCAGGAGCATTTGTTAATCCAAAAGGCATTACTGTGAACTCATACAGTCCGTATCTGGAGGTGAATGCTGTCTTGGGGATATCTTCTGTTCGTACCTTTAATTGATGGTATCCTGACCTTAGGTCAATTTTTGAGAACACCTTGGCCTTAGCGAGCTGATCGAATAAATCATTTATTCTTGGCATCGGGTATTTGTTCTTGACCGTGACCATGTTGAGTGCTCGGTAGTCAATACACAATCGCAGTGTTCCATCTTTCTTTTTGGCAAACAAAATTGGTGATCCCCATGGTGAGGAACTGGCTCGAATGTATCCTTTGTCAAGCAATTCCTTTATTTGTTTCTTCAGTTCAACCAACTCGGACGGTGCCATTCTGTATGGTTTCTTGTATATGGGGGTGGTTCCTGGTGCAAGCTCAATGCTGAACTCTATCTCTCGATTTGGTGGCATGCCTGGTAGCTCATCGGGGAATACGTCTGGAAATTCACATACTACTGGAACCTTGCTCAGCTCAGAAACATCTACCTTATTCAGTCTTGGTTGCCTGGGTATTTTCCTTTCCTTGGCGGATACCCTTATCGTCTTCCCGAGGTGATGCGTGAGCATTACGGTCCGGTTGAAACAGTCAATGAAACCTTTATTTGTGGTTAGCCAATCCATCCCAAGGATGACATCTAGTCCCTTATTTTCCAACACAATAAGGTTCGCGTAAAATTTCAGCCCTTCGAACTCAATAATCACATCCTGACAGTAGTTCTGAGTAACTTGCTGAATCCCAGGGGACTTAATGATCATTGATTTCTCTAAAGGAAGCATCGAAAAATTATTTTGCAAAGCAAAACTTTTCGAAACAAAAGAGTGAGAAGCTCCAGAATCAAACAAAACCATTGCAGGTATTGTGTTGACAGGAAACGTACCGAGTACGATATCCGGAGCATTTTGTGCCTCCTCTTTGGTTATGTGGTTCAGATGACCCTTCCGGTAGTTATTGTTGGGATTGAAATTGTTTCGCTTGGGCGCTGAATTACTGTTGCCGTTGTTCGGCTTTGGTGCTGAGTTTCTTGGCTTGGGACACTACTTGGCATAGTGTCCTTCTTCTCCACAGGCGTAACAAGTAACACCTGGGCGATATGTGAACTCCTTGTCCCTAGCATGGAAATTCTTTGTTGGGCGTGAGACGTTGGATGATGATTTGTGCGTTCCACCCTTTTGAAAATCTGTCTTGCTTCGGTGATTGCGAGCATGGTTAGTCTGGTCCCTTTTTCGCTTGCAGATATCTTCCAAACTGCGTCTTTCATTTTCCAGAGTAATGGCTTTATCCACCAGTGTCTTAAAATCTGGGAAAGTGTGTATGACCAGTTGGCATTTTAGCGCGGGCGCTAGGCCGTCAAGGAATTTCTCCATTTTCTTGCTTTCAGTCATACGCTCTTCGTTGGCGTAGCGGGATAACAGGGTAAGTTGGTCGTTGTAATCTGACACTATCATGTTCCTTTGCTTGAGGTCATCGAACTCTCTTTTCTTGATTTTCATAATACTCTTAGGAATGTGTGCACCGCGGAAACCTTCCTTGAAATCATCCCAGGTTATATCATTTTCGTTGGGATGCATGTGCAAGAAATTCTCCCACCAAGATGCAGCTGCTCCGGTGAGATAGTGCGGAGCATAAAGTACCTTCTCGGGGTCTGGACATTTTGCAATAATTAATTTTCTCTCCATATCTCGAAGCCAGTCTTCAGCCTCAAGTGGCTTGTCAGTATGAGAAAATGTCTGGGGACGTGTCTTCTGTAGTTCGGATAATTTAGAATGCTGTTGATACTGTCCATGGTGATTTCCTATGTTGATGACTTGGTTCATCATTTCACGATGTTGTTGCTGACTTTGTTCATAAAGGCGGCACATTTGAGATAGTGCCGTTTCACTGTCCTGTTGACTTGTCTGACCTGGTGTGAAATTGTTGCTTGGCTGAGTATCATGGTATTGATTTGACTGCCCTTGTGCAAAATTGTTGCCCGGTTGATTGCCATAATTTTCCTCTGGTGGAGTTGGCATGGAGCGAGTCCAAGGACGAGACATTTTTCACTCTGGGGATGTATTTTTGCAAAGCCCATAAGTAACGAAAATAAATCCGTAAAAGCACAAGGTTGGCAGAGAAACCAAATAGCCAAGATTACTCAAGGGAAAAACAAATCGATTTGCGCATAGAGAAGGACTGCATCATTACGTATCTTACACGCGGGCGATAATTATACAATATGTCACTCAGGATATGCGTACAACATCCTGACATGTTATTTAGGCTAGTGCACTTCTCCAGATCCTACATGATGCGCAAACAGGCTACTTCCCATATCTTACATGGCGGTACAACGCGCGATGGCTAAGCGTACTTAGTCGGAGATGTTGATGATGTCTTTGGCCCTGCCAAGGGTGAGGCGTAGCGAGGCTGGAGACTCAACTTCCTCCTCGCTAATGGGCTCCATACGAGTAGTGCTGCGCTGAGTAGATGGAGCGGGTGCCAGGGGCGGAATAACACGAATAGGAGTCGGCGTGAGGGGCGGTGCAGTGCGCGCTGGAGTGGGCGCAATGACCTGGTTGAACTCCTCAGTGGAAGGCAGGCGACGAGCAGGTGCATAAGATGCTGATGATGAGGCATAAGTCAGTGGCGGTGCTGTGGGCAGGAGCTCCCTCCTGTTGGCAGCACATGTATGGACTGAGTCCATGCGGGCGGCCACAAAGTCATCTACCAAGCTGTCGAAGGCGGCCTCCAGAGCCCGCAGATACTCAATAAGCATCTCAAAGGCCTCGTCTCGTTCTCCTCTGGGGCAGGAGTATGCGTAGTGACAGGTGTAAGGCACGTGGCATGGAAGATAGCGGTAACGACGAGCCTTCATCACGGGAAGAACATCCCTGAGGCGAGCTATCGACTCGCGGGCTGCCATCTGGATGGCATGCTTCTCCGTGGGCATGGCTCTTCCCACGAACCGGAAGCGGCGTAACTCACCACGCCCTCCCCTGAATTGCACCGAGGCCTGGTGCATAGTCAGACTGTCGTTGACTTTGTGCTGGCAGAGTGAGACGACCGGGCGCACAGATGGCCCCATCGCGACCTGAACGACGAAGGATAGAAGCTTGACGAACCCATCGGGCACGTTGGCGAAGGTCTGAGACTCGCAGCTGTTGTCGGCCATCTACAAAAAGTAGGCAAAAATTCTGAAGAGTCAGATCATAAATATATGCTGACTGTCAGAAAAATGACTATGATTGCAAAAACATGAATAAGCTCTATCATGCTAATAACCGATCGGCGATCGCACCTAATGGCTTCCTACAGTCAGCCTGGCTCTGGTACCAAGCTTGTCACGACCGGTTTCCAATAAAAATATTCAATGAGAAACCAATCTTTAGAATCCAGTTTGAGATAGAAACCTCCTCACTGGTAGACAAACTTTTGATACAATAAGCCAGTAGCATCAAATATAATACAGGGTTGAGCTGATAATGCTCAACAATTTATTACAAGCGTGCCAAAAATTATACATAAAGGTGGTTATGACACAAGGGAGTGGTGGCATACTACTGACTCGCAAATATGGTAGTGGTGGAGTAACATAGTGGGGAGTGGATACGTGACTCTCAAACTATCATCCCATCGAGTGTCAAGGTGAGGCTCAATGAATTTATTTGGGTTGCGGAAGCGGGTATAAAACAGTGACCAAGCCAGGGTCGCATGAGACTGACTGGGACTCCTCTAGGCGTCAGATGCGCTATCGAACTCTTCATCCATGAGATCACCTTCGTCAGCATCTGGCCAAATCAACAAGCCAGTGAGTACTTCGAAAGTACTTGCAAGACAGTTCGGACGTAAGATATAACAAATGCATGCATGAGTGCATCACGATTAAATTATCAATGCATATTCAAAGTAATATTAGGCAGGGTAAGTAAAAAGGGAAAACGGCGGTAGTCCGCCTGGAATCCCAACAGTAAAGTAATAGAAAACAATCGAGTGTCTAGAGCGACGCCACGAGAGTAAATTAATAGAAGAAAGAACAAGGGCTAAAAGAAATGCCACAGTCGGGCGTCTGAGCGACACCACATAAAGGGCTTTAAAAGAAATGCCACAGTCGGGCGTCTGAGCGACAACACATAAAGGGCTTTAACTTATAAAGAAATAATAGTCATAATAAATATATTCAACTCATGAAATTAAACGGGTTAGTCCATCCTCAAGAACAAACATTTAACTGATCTTAGTGCTCATGGTCCCACCGGATGATCTGTCACCAAAACTGGCACATGTCAGTTAGCACAGGACTTGACTATAGATAAGATGATTTGAGGATATATGACTCTGCAGAGTTTGTACAAAATTTCTCACAGTTAACGGATTTCCGTAGTCACAAGGACTAGTTCCGTTTACGGTATCTCAGAAGGAAACACAGCTAACCAGTACACACCCATCCAACCTCTCGATGCCAGGAATCACCCTCGACATCGTCCAAGAAAAACTTTTGAGACGGGGAGATCACAATCTCGAATAGCATGGGATCAAATTTATATACGCGCGCTCTAAGGGGTGCCCCCCTCTCGGTCCCAACCGGAAACACCCATGCCCCCTGACCGGATGACTGGCTTTAATCCAGGGCCATGGAACCATCATCCCGGCCTCTCCTTTTTGGTGTGTACCAAGAAAGCGGTTTGCGACTTACTAAACCATATCCCTTTCGGGAAACAAGTGATAGTACAGGGAGGGGAAATGGATACGAGCCCAGCCGATACAGGTTGGTACTGAAGTAAACCTGCATGGCATAAGACTGGCATGCTACCACACTTCCATCTTACCCACCTTCATGCCAACACATGGCCTTGCATACTCATATCCAACAAGGTATGGATCATCGAGCTTACTAGTCTCAACAATGCATAATATACAGTTCATCGGTATGCTCCACAACATGCCATGAAACTAACTAAATGCAAAACATGCCAAGACACTCATCATATCAAAAGTTCAAACATGCTTGCCTGGTTTGGAGTAGTCGGAGTCTAACTCTGTGAAGTTTGCGGTCCCGTCACCTCCGTCGGTATCTACGGTATAAAGAAAACATACGCGCTAACGTGAATACCGAGAGGTGCAGAAAAAGTATTGCAAATATTTTTCAAATAAATCGGATAAAAAACTAGACAAAATTTTGAAGAGAACAGAAAAAGAATCACTCAAAAATATGCTTCTGTTAAAAAGATATAAAGGTTTTTGTCCAGGGACCCATCTGTAATGAAACAGAAACTTCCCAGGATTTTTATTATAAAAACAGAAAACGTTTCGATAGCAACTACGCCGGCCCAGAGGGAAAGCGTATTCTGGCAAAAGACGTTTTCAGAAAAGGATTCGATTAGAAAGACAGAGAGGCTGATAGGCGGGTCCCATCCGTCAGGTTTAAAATTTAAAAGAGGCGGGTCGGGCTCGCTGGCGCCCGAGAGTCGCGGTGGTCGCCGGTGGCGATCCACGGCGAGGTGGGGAGATCGGAGGGTACCTCCGTGCTCAGGGTGCCATTCCGCGTCGGGTGGTGGTGGTGGTGGTCGCCGGCGAGCACTGTGTCGACGGTGGCCCTTGCTCCGGCGGACGGCGGTTCGGGTGGTCGTGGACCTTGCCGGAGAGGGCTGCAATGATCAAATTGACGAGGGGGTTAGAGTACTGGTAGCTAGAGGTGGTGCTTGACGGAGTTTGGGCACCGGAGTTGACCTCACCACAGTGAATCGAGCTGGAGCCCGAGGCGGACGGAGGTGGCCGGAGTCGAGGAAGAAGGGCTCCTCGAGGCCCCTCCAGTGGCCAGGCGGGGTGTGGTGAGGTGGTGGAGCCGTGCGGGAGTGAGAGCGGGCTCAGGGGCGCTATATATAGCCGGCCCGAGGCGGTTGCCGCGAACGGGATAAGTCCGGCGAGGGATTACGGTGATGCAGAGCATTGGTCGGGTGGTTTAGGCGTTGAGCGCCATCGCGAAGGTCCATTGGGTCCGTTTTGGTGCTAAACAAGCTGGGATTCGAAGTCTTGGGGGGAACTCGACGGAACGGAGTAGTGCGGGCACGTCGGCGGCAGAGAGCACGCTCTGTGCGCGTCGCGCCACGGCGACGGTGCTGCATGCGTGTGCTGGCGGGGAGTTGGCCACGCGGTGCCACCAGGAGGTTTGGGCGGCGCCGAACGGCGTTGAGCCGCCGTTCTGCTCCCTGTCGGCCGTTACGGTGGTGCTGCCGCCGCGGGACACGCCGGCGCATGCGGGCCAGGGCCCCACCGACGCCAGGAAGGCGCCAAGCACGCGTGCGGGGCTCCGGACAAGCAAGCCAGGCGGCGAGCAACGTGCCAAGGGCACTGTGATCATGTGACTGATCTTAACTGACGAAGATCGACACTGAATTCTGAATTTGACTGAATGTGATAGAAACAGTGCATGCAAGGTGTTCGACAGAATGATCCAGGCATGTAGGGATTTTTCCTTGGGCTGATTTTTGGTAGAGTGGCTCCTCATTGCTCCAGTAGGCTGCCTGATTTTTGGTAGAATTTTTGGAGAAGTGTAGATATGAATTTCACCAAATTTGGCAAATCTTGTCCAAACTTGCAGGGACTGAAATTTGAAAATTTTGAAAAGAAGAAGAGTGGATCAAGATGGTTCTGGGTTGTGGGTACAAGGGACTAGCCAGTAGAGTTGGTTTGAAGTCAAATATCAATTGCAATGGGGTACTTGCTTTGAAAATCCACCAGGCTCAAAATAATTGACACAAAGTATTTGAGAGGTGAAGTAATCAAAAATAAAATCCAAAACTTGTTTGGGTGAGTTGGGACAGGGAACTTGGGTTGATAACAAGGAGGAGAGGAGATTTTGGAGTGATTTTACCTCATGGGCAAAATTACAAGGTCATGGGTGGTTTTCAATAGAATGAAAATCCCAAATTTTCATAGAGTTTTCTTTTCAAAAAGAAAAGATTGAACTCCCAAAAATAATTTGAGAAGAGAACCAATCAGAGGAGAAGTTTTAAAAAGGTCAAACCCAAGGTTTTGAAGAAGGAAACAGAAATAACAATCCCAGCCAAAGAAAAGATTTTTAAGAGGATGGTTTTTCTGAAATTTTTTTTTGCCTTATTTCACAAAAGAAAAACCAGCAAGGTTTTTGCTAAAAACCAATTAATTTTTTTGGAGTGCCACACAAAAGATCTTCTAGTCGAGAGCGAAACTGCTACAATTGTGGAAGACCCGGACACTATTCCAATGAGTGTACGGCTCCCTACAAAAGAAGAGAAGATTCTCCAAAAAGAAGAAGCAAAAGAGAGGAATCACCATCACAAGAGAGAAGGAGTAGAGATGATCGTTATGAACGAAGATACTCACGGAGAAGCAAGGATTCGGAAAGGAAGGAAAAATCATCAAGGAGCTACACAAAACGAACACATCAAGCTCATGTTGGTGAATGGGTATCCGGCTCCGACTCCGACAACCACTCCGAGAGAAGTTATCACTCCGACTCCGAATATACTCAAGATGAAGGTGTTGCCGGTCTAGCACTTGTGTCAACCAACTCCTACGACATATTTGATTCACCAAATGAAGGAATTTGAAGGTGTTTCATGGCCAAAGGTCCTAAGGTAACTCATCCTGAGTATGTAGATTTTAATAGTGATGAAGATGACTTGTTAGGCGATGATGATTTACTTGTTGACAACTCTAGTGATGAATCTTATGATGAAACGTCAATTAATCATGCTAAAACGAATGACAATGATAAGGAGAAAATTGAGGCTCTAACTAAAGAACTAAACACTCTTAAGTTAGCTCATGAAACTATTTTCGAAGATCATCGAGAACTTTTAAGGGCTCATGAGAAGTTACGCTTTGAAAAGCTCAATCTTGAGCAAGAGCATGAGCTTTTAAAGGCAATCAATGATGATCTCCGCAAGAAAAGTTCTTCTTACATTGCCAAACGTTTACTCTTATCCACTTACATGCCTCAAGTCAAGTCTAGTAACAAGAACAAGAAAGATTCTTCCTCTAGTAGTAACAATGATCATGTTAAATCCAATATTGTTGCTTCTAGTAGTTCTCTTGATTCCACTAATGATTCTCTTAGCCAAGTTACACTTGAGCAAGAAAATAGCATATTTAAGGAAATCATAGAGAAAGGAGTGTACAAAAGCCTTGCCGGAAGTAAGCAATTCGAGGAGATTGTACGCAAGCAAGGAAGGCACCGGAAGAATCAAGGTGTTGGTTTTGAACGATAGTTCAATGCCAATGGAGTTGAGTGGGAAGAAGATCAATACCCCAAGACAAATTTTGTTCCTCAACAAGAGAAGTATGACCCAACTTCTTTCAAGGGGACACAAACTCAAGATGATCTTCCACCACAAGACTACAAGCAAAAAGGCAAGGACAAGCTTCAAGAGGAAATAGATGCATTGGAAGAAGCTCCTAAGACCTTAGTCAAGTGGATTCCCAAGACTACTTCAAGTTCCACTTCATCAAGTACGACTAGAACTCCAAGGATTCCCATCAAGATCGTGTGGATCCAAAAGAAGAAGAACTAGAGAGTTCTTGAGGGTGACTCCGCCAATAAACTTCACTCTTATCATTTTGGCAAGAACAAGTGCAATCAACTTCCACATCTTGCACTAGTTCAAGGAGTCACAAACCCTCTTGTTGGTAAGTCAAGGGACAAGGTAACCTAAAAGCTTTCATAGACATCATCTTGTATGTGCATCACTCTATGTCTATGGATATACTTGCTTGTTCCTTGTGGGACTAACCCATGTAGGTATTGAAAGTGCAATTCACTCAAAAGGATAGCTCCAAGTGATCTACATCAAGATTGAGCATCCACATCTTCAACATCTACATGAAGTCATCATCGACAAAACCCAAGGTTAGTTCATCCATCTTCGGGGGGAAATCACATCTAGGGGGAGCTTTACTCTAAGACTTGAGCTAAAGCGACTCTAATGATGTGAACACAACAATGCTTTATGTAAAAGTGGTAACCCCACTTGAGCTTAAACGATGAGTATGACCTATGATCAAATGTTCTCATTTGACTCCTAAGTCAATATACTCATATATAGATGACCTAGTCATCGCCAATTGCTTGATAGACGCTAGAATTGGCTGTGCATGATTTGTCACATATTTCAATTGCCATTTTATTGTGTGAGCATGTTGGTTGCATATTTTACTCATTCGAGGACATCCACTTGTTGTTTTGATTGTTTGGTTTTATTGTTCTTTTGCCAAGTGGATGGACAAGAATGCCTAAGAACCCCCTCTAGCTATCTATGCTTTTCTCGTCTCAAACTCTATTCATGCTACATCACAAAATTGATCAAGTCAGATTCGAACCACTCTGTGTGAGGAGCACTCGGAGTCCCCGATTTGTCATAGAATTTAACTTCCAAAACCTCTTTGTGATTTTCGGTTTGACCGATACCCCACTTTCGGTCCTACCGAGATCATCAAGTTGATCTAAGTTTTTAATCTCGGTGCAACCGATTTGAACTATTCGGTCACACCGAGTTGCAATAACTGTACATAGTTTTGCATCTCGGTGCCACCGAGTTGTTCCACTCGGTCACACCGACAGGGTCGGGCTATATAGACACGGGCAAAAATTTGGAAATTTTTCCGAACCTCTTCGCCCGCGCCATAGCTCGCTCTGCCGACGTGGTCTCCGGATCGTCTCCTCGCCGCTAGCAGCCTCCAGTCGCTGGTCTCCGTCGCCGTCAACGGGAATCAACCCCGCCGTTGCCGCCGTAGCGAGTCTCTGCCGAACTAGGGTACAGACTCGATCTTTGTGCTATTCCCCAATCGGATTCCTAGCACATTGTGATCATAATGATTCTTGCCACGTTTGATAAACTTCTATCCAGTCAAAGAACTCGTAGATTAGATTTGATTCGAAAATTTTAGGGTTAGGTTTCCGCCGAAACCATCTCGGACCCACCGAGTTGAAAAACTCGGTCCCACCGATTTGGCCTATGCCATTGCACAAGTGAAACTCGGTCTGACCGAGTGTAAATAATCGGTGTGACCGATTTTTGAAGTTTGTGAAACCCTAGCAGTCTTGGTGCCACCGAACTGTGACTCGGTCTGACCGAGTTCACTAGTTTAGGTTCCAAAAACTGCTTCGGTATCACCGAGTTTAAACATCAGTAGATCCGAGATGCTCTCTGTGGGAAACTAAAACTAAGTTTTTGAATCATTCTTTTTGCAAAAATCTCTGCATTTTGTGATGCTCATCCACTCTACCTCATCTATAAACTATTCACAGGGGTCAGCAGTCAGCAATCAGCTTGTTCATCATGTCAGATCAAAGTGATAGTCAGAATCAGTCAGAGCAGCTTGTGCACATGAGTGAGGGCACTAGTCCCTCCAGTTCCTCAGATGATGGCAGCAGGAGCACCCCTAGCAATCTGCCAAAAGCTGCCACAAGACAGAGAAAGAAGAGAACTTCAGACTCAGAGGACGAAGATTATGTGGCAGGGGAAGAGGCAACTTCCAAGAGAGTTGTGCTGAAGAAAGAATATGGCTCAGCTGCAGCCATCAAGCCAGGCATGCACAAAAAGGCACCTGCTAGAAGAGTTCCAACCTCCAAGCCAAGGAAGGCTGTGCCTGAGGAAACTATGAATCTCACTATGGAATCTGAAGAAGAAGATGATGGCCAGGGCAAGAAAAAGAAGAGAGCAAGAACTGTCACTGCTAGAGTGATTGGCAAGCCCTCTATGAGGAAAGATTCTTCTGATGAAGAAGAAGAAGAAGAAGAGGAAGGTGTTGCACCAGCACCTAAGGCACCCAGGCTGATGGGTGATGCCATTAGATCAGGAGCAGCTGCATCTAAGCCAAAGGAAGCCCCCAAGTCTGCTTCCAAGGCCAAGCCAGCTCCAAAGCCAAAACCAAAGAGGAATACTAGGAGCATCCCAGCTGTCAGATCGGGGGTTCCGGCAGACCCTTAAGGTTCGAACTCTGGGGTGCGCCCGGAGATCGAGCCCTCTACCTCTCCGTCTCGTAGGATCTAAACTATTGCGAGAACAACACAAAAGACACAAGATTTATACTAGTTCGGGCCACCGTTGCGGTGTAATACCCTACTCTAGTTTGTGGTTGGTGGATTGCCTCTCGGGCTGACGAGGAGGAACAGTACAAGGGAGAACGACCTTGCGAGGCTCAGTTCTTGGTTAGGGGATGAACTGCCAGGGAGAGTTCAATCGCCCTTCTCTCTCTCTACTTGCTCTAGGTCTTGAATCAGGTTGGATTCTAAAATGCCTCCCTTTTACCCTGGGGGTGGCTAGTCCTATTTAAAGGCAAAGGCCCTGGGCCTCTTCCCAAATATTGAGCAGGAAGGGCGCCAACAATTGGCCGATTTGAAGGGGAACATCGGGTACACTTATCCTGACTAAAGTTGGTCTTCCCCTACCAAAGGTTCTGGTGATGACGCCGGCTTGGGCTCCACAGTGACTCCTTCCTTGTCGTGGAGCTGGTCTTGGTCCCGTTGCACCGAAGTGAGTGCCTCTGGTTGATCCTCTCGCCTGCGCTTGCCCCCTTTGCACCGAAGAGGAAAGGGAGGATACTGCGCGGGCTGGCGCCCGCCTGGCACCCTTGGTCGTCATGCCTTGCATCCTGGGCACCTCGTGAGGTACCCCACCTTGATCTCTCCGCCCCCTCGCGAGCCAACCTAAGGAGGTCGTGCTGGAGGAAGCGCCGTGTCGTCCGCCTCGCGAGGCTTGGTCCCTCGCGAGGGTCTTGAGCCTTGTGTTGATGAAGATGGGCCACGTTGGGCCCCCACTCGAGGCACGCCGCAGGCCGCAGGCAGGCAAGTCTGGCGACTCCCGTTCCCAGAACGTCGACAGTAGCCCCCGGGCCCAAGGTGCGCATGGACTTGGCCGTGCCGAGAGGCGAAAGGGCAAGGGCGAAGCACCGCGGGCCCTAACAGCCTGCGGCCTTTGGCGCCGTGTGGCGGTTTGACAGGACATGGGCGTCTCCACTTCCCCACGACGCCTCGGCAACCGCGTGACTTGACTAGTCCCTACATGAATAGATACGGGTCATTATTACCTGCGATCGTGGTGCTTGGCGGTTGGCCTCTTCCGGCTATAAGTGCGAGGCCGCACAAGCTCCGCTTCCCTTCCCGCTTCTCTTCCTCCTCCTCTCCTTCGCCGCCGCCGTTCACATGGCCCCGAAGAGGTTCTCAGCTGCGGAGAAGGGGAAGGCTAATCGGGCGGGGCCCGACTCCCCTCCGGCCAAGCGCGGCCGGGGCCGTCCCCGCAAGCATCCCGTGGTCCCCGCTGTGGCTCCCCGCGGACACAGAGGTGGTTCTCCGCGCGGTGGAGAGCGCTCGGCCGCCATGGAGAGGCAGGCTGTGGCTGCGCGGCCTCCCAGGCCGCGCTTTCGCTGGGCGGAGGTGCTGCCGGAGTTCGTCGTGTGGTCGGCGGACCCGGCCAGCACCTGGATCCAGCTCCCTCGCTTCTTCATCAGCGAGCTGCCGGCCGGCGCCCGGTGCGGCTTCTGGCTTCAGGCCGACGGCTGCTGCAGTAGGGCCTCTTGGGTCTCGCTCGAGGTTTCCCCTTTTGGGAACGGGGCCCTGACCCGCGGCTGGCAGATGTTTGCCCGCGCGCGCAGCCTAGGCGAGCGGTGCACCCTGCACTTCAAGTTCGACGGCGACAGCACCCTCTACGTGAGGGTGTTTGGGGAAGACGGTCGCCGCGCGGGATGCTGCCCCGAGGACAACGACGAAGGAGACAGCGCTCAGTCTGCTGGCGGCGCTCGAGGCTCTCTGAGCTTCACCTACTCCCCTTCAGGCGGCTCCTCCAGCGGTGGCCGCAGCCAGCCCCCTCGCTTCCGCGCCTGCTTGGGGGGTGGCTGTTCAGCCGCCCGCCATCGTGCTCCGGTGAAGCGCGAGGGGGAGTCCGCCTGAGCTCCAGAGACTGATGCAAGGCGGGCCACGCCGGGCTCGCCCTTTCCTTTTCCTTTTGCTTCCTGTGTAAGATAATACAACTGCGAGGAGCCCCGTGGGGGCGTGTTTAGGAATTATTGCCGTTGTGGCCGTTACCTTAATTTTGTTGTTGTGTTCCATGATTATTTGACCTTGAGTAGGTAGTTTGCGGCCCCAGCCGGGGGGCGACCGACCCAGGCCCTGCGTATATGTCGCGGTGCCCGAGGGGCACGGACCAGAGGGGTGCTCCCGTAGAGAGCCTGGGCCGTGAGACCTTTAAATGGCTAGAGCAAAAACGCTCGCGAGGGCGTTCGAGCCCCATCCCTCGCGAGGCCTTTATGGGAGAAAATCAAGACGAGGAGCGAAAATCGACAAACCACAAATCAATAACGGCGATAGCTTCGATAAGACTTCGAATGCAAATAAAACACGTCAAATGCGGAAAGCAGATGAAAAAGCCGCGTCCGGCACCTAGTCTAGTCTTCGACGTCTTCTCACCAGCGCGGAGCTAAGTGCTGCCACTGGGCGTGGGAGGGAGCCCCAGGGCCTGAGGCCAGCGCTCCTGAGACTCCGGGGCGTGTACAGCCCCAGTCATTATTACATGAGAGTGTCATGGGGCGGCGTGCTTCACAGGCATTGGCCTTCTTCACAGGCTCTGGGCCTTTCTCCTTAGAGGTAATGAGCTTCACAGGTATTCGCCTTCTTCACAGGCTCAGGGCCTTTTCCAAAAAGGGATGATCTTCACAGGCGTTAACCTTCTTCACAGGCTCAGGGCCTTTTCCAAAAAGAGATGATCTTCACAGGCGTTCGCCTTCTTCACAGGCTCAGGGCCTTTTCCAAAAAGAGTTGATCTTCACAGGCGTTCGCCTTCCTCACAGGCTTAGGGCCTTTTCCAAAAAGAGATGATCTTAACAGGCGTTCGCCTTCTTCACAGGCTCAGGGCCTTTTAGGGGTAAAACCTCCTGAGGTGCTGGATGTTCCACGCGTTCTGGATCGGCTCTCCCTCTTGAGTCTCCAAGCGCACGGAGCCTGGCCTGGAAACATGAACAACTTTGAACGGGCCCTCCCACATGGGAGAGAGCTTGTGCAACCCTTCCCTGGAGAGGACCCGCCTGAGTATGAGGTCTCCTACCTCGAGGGTCCTGGGGCGGATGTTGCGGTAGTGATATCGTCGTAGCGCCTGTTGGTACCTTGCCACTCGCAGCGCGGCCTCCCGGTGGCGTTCCTCCCCCAGCACGAGGTCCATCCCCCGCATGGCGTCCTGCTGCGCCTCGTCGAATGCCAGGACCCGCGCGGAGTGACGCCTGACCTCGTGAGGAAGGACTGCTTCAGCTCCGTAGACCAGGAAGAACGGAGTCTCCCCGGCTGCTTTGGTCGCGGTCGTGTGGATGGACCACAGCACGGATTGGAGCTCATCGTACCAACCCCTGCCGCAGGCCTCCAGCTTCTTGTTGAACGTTCTTGTCTTGAGGCCTCTCAGGAGCTCCGCGTTGGCCCGTTCGGCTTGCCCATTGCTTCGCGGGTGTGCCACCGAAGCGTAGCATATCTGCGTTCCAAGGTTAGCACAGTATGTTTTGAAGAGGTTACTGGTGAACTGCGAACCGTTGTCTGTGATGATGCGGCTCGGCACCCCGAACAGGCTCACGATGCCCCTGATGAACTTGACCGCGGAGCCTACGGGGATGGTATGGATAGCCTCCACCTCTGCCCACTTGGTGAACTTGTCAATGGCGACGTAGAGGTAATGGTAGCCCCCTGGCGCCCGAGGGAACGGGCCCAGAATATCCAGCCCCCAAACTGCGAATGGCCACGAGAGGGGTATAGTCTGCAGGCTCCCGCCCGGCTGATGGATCTGCTTGGAATGGAACTGGCAGGCCTCACAAGACTTCACCAGCTCGACCGCGTCGTTGAGCGCGGTGGGCCAATAGAACCCACTATGGAAGGCTTTGCCGACGAGGGTTCGTGATGACGAGTGGTGTCCGCAGTCTCCACCGTGTATGTCCCCCAGTAGTTCCCTTCCTTGCTCCGTGGAGATGCAGCGCAGAGATACGTCGTTGGGTCGCTTCCGGTAGAGCTCTCCGTCTCTGATGCAGTATGCCGTGGCCTGCCACGCTACACGTTCTGCTTCCTCCTCCTTCTCTAGCAGGGTCCCATGTATCAGGTAACTCCAGAGCTCAGTGATCCAGCGTTCCTCCTGAGGTTCCATCGTCAAGAGCAAACGTGCTCCTGAGGTCGGCCCGCAGGCCGGGGCTCCCGAGGCTGGCGGCAGAGGGAGCTCCTCACGAGGCTGAGCTGTGCTTGATAGCATTGGCTGCGCTGAAGGCTTGAAGAGCCGCTCTTCGAAGACGCCGGGCTTCTGCGGCAGCCGCCTGGACGCCCGTCCGGCTATGTCGTCAGCTTCCTGGTTGGTGCCACGGGGCACGTGCTTCAGCTCCAGCCCCCAAAACTGCTTTTCCATCCCGCGGACCTCCACTAGGTAGGCCTCCATATGCTCGTCCTTCGGCTCGTACACCTTGTTGTAGAAGTTGACTAGGAGCTGCGAGTCGCCCTTGACGGTGAGGCGCTTCACTCCCAGGGCCGTTGCGGCCTTCAACCCTGCTATCAGCCCCTCATATTCTGCTATGTTGTTGGAGACCTTTTCTCCTTGCTGGAAACAGAGTTGTACTGCGTAGCAAAGCTTATCCTGAGTGGGTGATATCAGTACAGCACCAGCCCCCGCGCCGTGCCTGGAGAATGCCCCGTCGGAGTACATGACCCAGCCTTCTGGCGCCTCGCTCCCTAGGGAGAGGGAGCGATCCTCGTCATCCTCGAGGCCCGGCGCCTCTGTCCATTCCGCCACGAAATCCGCCAACGCGGCTCCTTTGATGACCCTAGTTGTGCTGAACTCGAGCTGGAACGCTTGCAACTCTATGTTCCACTCAGCGACCCTTCCGGCTGAGTTAGGGCTCCTGAGTACCCTCTCTAGGGGGTACGATGAGACGACCTTGATCGGGTGAGCTTGAAAGTAATGTCGCAGCTTGCGCGAGGCCACCAACACGCAAGGAGGAGCTTCTGGGGCATCGGATATCGGGCCCTCGCATCCCGCAGCACCGTGCTAACGAAGTAGACCGGGTGCTCAACAAGGCTGTGGGCAGCTTGGGTCGTGGCGCCCTCGGGAGGTGAGGCCACATCACGAGATGTTGTGGCCTCGGGAGGTGGACCATCCAGGCATGCTGCCTCTTCTGTCTCTCGTGCGCCCCTCGGCGGCTGACTCTCTTCATCTGTAGCTTCAGCTTTCTCGGGCTTTCCCTGTTCCCGTCTTGTCCGACCTCGGGCTGCCGCTATGGCCTTGGACTGGCGCTCCTCCCTAACCGCCACCAGTGCTGCGCTGGTAGAGTAGGGAGTGGCGGCGAGGTAAAGCAGCAGGGGCTCCTGAGGGCGCAGAGCCACCATGACTGGGGGACTGGTTAGGTACCTCTTGAGATCTTGAAACGCCTTATCTGCCTCTTCAGTCCATTCAAAGGGCCCCTTTCTCTTCATAAGCTGAAAGAAAGGCAGCACTCGTTCCCCCAACATGGAGATGAAGCGCCCTAGCGCGGTCACACGCCCAGTGAGCTTCTGCATTTCTCTGAGGGTCTTTGGCGGACTGATGTCCTCGACCGTCTTGACCTTCTCGGGGTTGGCCTTGATGCCATGGTGAGACACGAGGAATCCCAAAAGCTTGCCCGAGGGAACGCCAAACACGCATTTCTCCGGGTTGAGCCGCAGATTCACTGCGTCGAGGCTCGCGAAGTTCTCCTCCAGGTCTTGTATCAGGGTCCTGGCCTCTCGAGATTTCACCATGATGTCATCAACGTATGCTTCAACATTCTTCCCGAGCTGCGGGCCCAAGGTGATGTGCATCAGCCGTTGAAAGGTTGCTCCTGCGTTGCGTAGTCCAAACGGCATGCATGTGTAGCAGTATACCCCGCACGGGGTCAAGAAGGCGGTCTTCTCAACGTCTTCTATCGCCACTTGATCTGGTGATATCCTGAGAAGGCATCCAAAAAGCACAGCAGGTCGCATTCGATGGTGGAATCGACGATCTGGTCAATGCGAGGGAGCGGAAACGGATCTTGCGGGCATGCTTTGTTGAGGTTGGTGAAGTCGACACACATGCGTTCCTTCCCCCCTTTATTGGGTACAATGATTGGGTTGGCTAACCAATCTGGGTACCGGACCTCGCGAATAACTCCAGCGGCTTCCAACTTGCGGGTCTCTTGGACGATGAAGGCCTGCTTCTCTGCGGACTGCCGCCTGGCCTTCTGCTTCACGGGGCGCACATTTGGGCATACGTTGAGGTGGTGTTCGATGATGTCCCTGGGGATCCCTACCAATTGATCGGGCTCCCAAGCAAACACTTTCTTGTTTGCGCGCAGGAACTTGACCAGGGCCCCCTCCTGCTCAGGCCCCAAGTTGGCGCCAATGGTGAAAGTAGCGCTGGAGGACCCGTCCTCGTCAACGGGTATCTGCTTGGTTTCTGCCTTGTCCTGGGTGAACAACTGCTTCTTCTTGGTAGGCGCAGCCCCCTTGGGCTCAGGAGTCCCCGCGTTGGCAGGCTGCACCGATGCCGCTGTCTTGAAGGCAAGCTTGAGTACTCGCAGGGCGTCCACGGTGTCTCCATGCACGGTAAGAGTACCGTTGCTCCCGGGCATCTTCATGAGGTTGTATGCCGGGTGCGTGGCGGCCATGAACTGAGCCAGTGCCGGGTAGCCGAGGATGGCGTTGTAAGGGAGACCGATGGGGGCGATGTCAAAATCGACCATCTCCGTGCGGAAGTTGTCGTAGGTGCCGAAGGTCACCGGGAGCCGGATCTGTCCCAAGGGGTCGGACGACCCGCCCCCGACACCTGAGAAGGATTGGCTGGGCTGCAATCGCTCCCGGGGTATGCGGAGGAGGTTGAAGGTCTCGACCGAAAGTACGCTGAGGCCCGCGCCGCCATCAACGAGGGTCCTGGTGACGGCCACCTGGCAGATGGTGGGGGTGCACAACAGGGGGAGCGCGCCCGAGCCGGCCAAGTTAGCTGGGTGGTCTTCCGAGCTGAAGGTCAGGCCAACCTCACGCGCCGCCTGGTCCGTGGGAGCCCCCTGCTGTGCGGAAACGACGCCAATCTGGCGGGCAAACGGCTTGACGTGGCGGCTCGTTGGTGGCGCCTGCGAGCTGCCCAGGAGGGACGCGATGACCGGGAGCGTCGACGTTGCTGTGCTTGTCGCCGGGGTGGTGCTTGTCGCTCGCCTTCCGCCGGGCCGGTGGCGGTGTTGACGGCGAGCGGCGGGGAATGGCGAGGACGTCCGCCAGCGAGGGCTGCTGGCGCGGCGCGAGCTCGACGTGTGCCGCACATGGATGCGATGGTCGGAGCAGAGCGGAGCGTTGGAAGACGAATCCCGGCGCACCCCTACCTGGCGCGCCAAATGTCGGATCGGGGGTTCCGGCAGACCCTTAAGGTTCAAACTCTGGGGTGCGCGCGGAGATCGAGCCCTCTACCTCTCCGTATCGTAGGATCTAAACTATTGCGAGAACAACACAAAAGACACAAGATTTATACTAGTTCGGGCCACCGTTGCGGTGTAATACCCTACTCTAGTTTGTGGTGGGTGGATTGCCTCTCGGGCTGACGAGGAGGAACAGTACAAGGGAGAACGACCTCGCGAGGGTCAGTTCTTGGTTATGGGATGAACTGCCAGGGAGAGTTCGATCGCCCTTCTCTCTCTCTACTTGCTCTAGGTCTTGAATGAGGTTGGATTCTAAAATGCCTCCCTTTTATCCTGGGGGTGGCTAGTCCTATTTATAGGCAAAGGCCCTGGGCCTCTTCCCAAATATTGAGCGGGAAGGGCGCCAACAATTGGCCGATTTGAAGGGGAACATCGGGTACACTTATCCTGACTAAAGTTGGTCTTCCCCTGCCAAAGGTTCTGGTGATGACGCCGGCTTGGGCTCCACAGTGACTCCTTCCTTGTCGTGGAGCTGGTCTTGGTCCCGTTGCACCGAAGTGGGTGCCTTTGCTTGATCCTCTCGCCTGCGCTTGCCCCCTTTGCACCGAATAGGAAAGGGAGGATACTGCATGGGCTGGCGCCCGCCTGGCACCCTTGGTCGTCATGGCTTGCGTCATGGGCACCTCGTGAGGTACCCCACCTTGATCTCTCCGCCCCCTCGTGAGCCAACCTAAGGAGGTCGTGCTGGAGGAAGCGCCGTGTCGTCCGCCTCGCGAGGCTTGGTCCCTCGCGAGGGTCTTGAGCCTTGTGTTGATGAAGATGGGCCACGTTGGGCCCCCACTCGAGCCACGCCGCAAGCCGCAGGTAGGCAAGTCTGGGGACCCCCGTTCCCAGAACGCCGACACCAGCTACTGAGAAAAACAAGGCCCTAGTGCCTGAACCTGCAGAAGAAGAGGAAGTCCAAGTGCTGAGAAAGTTGAAGCCCAAGATCCCAGACCACAATGATGCTCATCCTGTGGCTGAGGATATGAAAATCAGGAGAGACTCTGGATTAAGAAAATGGAGAGCAGAGGATCCCTATGCTACAAGGAGAAGGACTGCTGTAGACTATAGGTTCCAAACTAAGGAACAACAGGACTTCTATGAGACAGTCTTGTTAGACAAGAAGCCCATTGTATGTGACATGAGATGGGTCGATTGGCAATACATCAAGGACAACAAAGAGCACTACCCTGGAGTGCAGGACAGCTTTAAGGCATGTGGAGTAGCAGACTTTGTTTGGCAAAAGCTCACAAAGTGGAATGAGGAACTTATCATGCAGTTCTACTCCACAGCACACTTTTACCCAGATGGAAGGATCACATGAATGTCTGAAGGTACAAGGTACCACTCAACTGTTGAGGAATGGGCAAAGTTGATCAATGCCCCAGAGGAAAATGAAGATGACTTGGATGTCTATTCCAAGATGAAGATGGACCACAACTCCATGATCAACATGTACAAAGAGATCCCTGACAAGGCACTTGAAACTTTCAAGAATGGATCTGTACACTATCTTCTGTCAGGATTGCCAACCATCAATTGGATCTTAAGGCACACTCTGTTGCCCAAGTCAGGTGATCACAAGATGATCAGAGGCCATGCAATAAATTTGCTTCATATCTTTGATGTGCCTCAGAAGTTCAAAGTCATGAGCCTTATGATAGAAACAATCAAGAGGACTGCAGCAGACCAGAAGAGGAGCTGTGGATATGCCCCTCAGATCTAGGAACTGATCAACTCCAAGATGGGCACTAGCATATATCTGTTGGATAAGGAACATCTGCCTATTCATCCTGATTTTGAAGACAATGAGGTTGTGATGAACAAAGATGAACCATCTTCAGCCCATGCACAAGCACAGAAGGAGAAGGCAAGGAAGGAGAAAGCTGCAAGGATGCCAACTCATGAGGAGGCATCTGAATACTTCTTGAAAACCAAGCAAGAGCAGCTTAGTTACCTGATTGCATCCACCCTGTGGATTGAGAAAGGTTTGGCCAACCTAACTCAGAACCAGGCAAGCTTAGAGAGAATCGTAGAACAGAAGTTCTATGACTTGGATATCAAGGTGACAGAGATTCAGACTGCAGTGGAGCAACTCCAAGATGACATGCAGGAGAGGAGAGGGAAGAAAACCATAGATGCATTTGCCAGAGTGCCACGAGGTCCAAGGTCGTCTGCAATGCCAGTTCCTGACACAAGAGCAACCGCCTCAGCACCAGCCGCAGCACCAACCCAACCTGCTCCAGCATCCACTTCAGCTCCAACTCCAACAGCATCTATGGAAGCCTTCGTCCTTGGGGTGATCCAGACTCCACCACCACCTGAAGATCAAGCCTGAGTGTCGATCTAGCACTATGCATTTTCTAGGAACTTTTTGGTAACTTCTTGCCAAAGGGGGAGAAAAATGTATAGATCATAGGCTTCGAGAGAGAGTGTTGCTTTTATTCTCTCTTGCTTTTATTTGGTGGTCCTTAGAACATTGTTTGCTTTTGGTTGAGATACTTTGATATGCTTGTGAGACATTGATGATCATGTGTTTGATCATAAGCTACACTTATGCATGCTTGATATATCTTATCTATCTTATGTGATCATTCACTTTGCCTTGGTGATGAGTGCATGTATTTCATTATTAATCATTTTGAGCGCTCCACCAAGATGTATGTGACATGGAAGAGTAACCCATAATTCTAACTTCTTGTGCATTTGCAGTCCAAAGCAAATTTTAAATATGCACAAATTTAGGGGGAGCTGTTACTTATCACATACTTCTCAAAGCGACGATGTAATTCATTCTTATTATCATTTGTCGAAGCTTTGATCTATATGTTGTCATCAATTACCAAAAAGGGGGAGATTGAAAGTGCAACTATCCCTAGGTGGTTTTGGTAATTCATAACAACATATAGCTCATTGAGCTAATGATATTCCAAGATAACTATTTCAGGAAAGCTCAATGATTGGCATGGCATGAATGGTGAAAGTGGAACCCTCAAAATACTAAGTACAAAGGATTGGCTCAAGCTCAAAAGCTCAAGACTCTTCATTTTACATTTTAGTGATCCAAGATCACATTGAGTGCATAGGAAAAGCCAATACTATCAAGGAGGGATGAGATGTTGCTTAATGAGCTCTTTGCCTTATGTGCTTAATGATATGCTCCAAAATTCTCAACTACTTTCCCATATCCACATATGACCTAAACCCTAAGCCAAACTCGGTCATACCGATTCTTTCTATCCGGCGCCACCGAGTCTTCATATGTCATAAGCCACTGCCAAAACCCTAGCAAATCGGTTTCACCGATAGGGATCTCGGTCTCACCGAGATGGGATTGCAATCTCTCTGTTTCCTTTTCGTAACTTTTCGGTCTCACCGAAAGAGCGGATCGGTCCCACCGAGTTTGCCATGCAAACTCTCTGTTTCCCTTTTGTAACTTTTCGGTCTCACCGAAAGAGCAAATCGGTCCCACCGAGTTTGCCTGACCAACTCTCTGGTTAGCTAATTACCAAATCGGTCTCACCGAGTTTATGTAATCGGTCTCACCGAGATTACGTTATGCCCAAACCCTAACCATATCGGTCCTACCGAGATGCATGTCAGTCCCACCGAAAAACTCTAACGGTCACTAGGTTTACCTTTTCGGTCCGACCGAGTTTGTTGATTCGGTCCCACCGAGATTGGTAAATTGTGTGTAACGGTTGGATTTTAAGTGGAGGCTATATATACCCCTCCACCTCCTCTTCATTCGTGGAGAGAGCCATCAGAACACATCTACACTTCCAACTCATAAGTTCTGAGAGAGAACCACCTACTCATGTGTTGAGACCAAGATATTCCATTCCTACCATATGAATCTTGATCTCTAGCCTTCCCCAAGTTGCTTTCCACTCAAGTCTTCTTTCCACCAAATCCAAATCCTGTGAGAGAGAGTTGAGTGTTGGGGAGACTATCATTTGAAGCACAAGAGCAAGGAGTTCATCATCAACACACCATTTTTTACTTCTTGGAGAGTGGTGTCTCCTAGATTGGCTAGGTGTCACTTGGGAGCCTCCGACAAGATTGTGGAGTTGAACCAAGGAGTTTGTAAGGGCAAGGAGATGGCCTACTTCGTGAAGATCTACCGCTAGTGAGGCAAGTCCTTCTTGGGCGATGGCCATGGTGGGATAGACAAGGTTGCTACTTCGTGGACCCTTCGTGGGTGGAGCCCTCCGTGGACTCGTGCAACCGTTACCCTTCGTGGGTTGAAGTCTCCACTAACGTGGATGTAGGATAGCACCACCTATCCGAACCACGGGAAAAACATCCGTGTCTCCAATAGCGTTTGAATTCTCCAAACCCTTCCCTTTACATTCTTGCAAGTTGCATGCTTTACTTTCCGCTGCCTATATACTCTTTGCATGCTTGCTTGAATTGTGTGATGATTGCTTGACTTGTCCTAAAGTTGCTAAAATCTGCCAAGAACTAAAATTGGGGAAAGGTTAATTTTTTATTTGGTCAAGTAGTCTAATCACCCCCCCCCCTCTAGACATACTTCCGATCCTACACTAGTTCTTACCAGCCCCTGCATCGAGCTGCAAATATGAACAACCGATCCGGTATCAAATACCCAAGAGCTGCTAGGTATGTCAGCAAGGTAAACGTCTATATCATATGCAACAAGTGTACCTTTGCCTGAAGCAGCATTCCCGGCCTTCTGGCCATGCTCTGCAAGCCACTTGCTACAGTTCCTCTTCCAGTGACCAATTTCCTTGCAGTGATAGCAAATGGTCTTCGAGTCCGGTCCTCACTTCGGCGCAGCGGCGGAGGTTACCATCTCCGTGCCCTTTGCCTTAGCCTTCTTCTTGGACTAGCTCTTCTTGAACTTAGCCGATTTCTGCACCATCAACACTTGATGCGTGCCTTTCTTAATATACTGCTCTGCCACTTTGAGCATCCCATGCAATTCAGTGAGCTTCTTATCCATGCCATGCATATGATAGTTCGAGATGAGCGTCCCATAGCTGGGCGGAAGAGAACCCAGAACTGCATCTGTAGCCAGCTCATCCAAGAGCGGGAAGCCCAACCGATCCAAAGCTTGCACGTATCTGATCGTCTTGATCACATGCGGGCTCGGTGGATCACCTTCCTTCAGCTTGCAATCCATCAAGGATCGCTAGACGTTGAACCTTTCGGTCCTAGCCTGTGTCTGAAACATGCTCTTGAGACTCTCGATCATATCGTAAGCCTCAACATTTTCGAAATGCTGTTGCAAATCAGGCTCCATACAAGCCAGCATCAGACAGCTGATCTCCGTTGATTCATCAACGAGTTTCTGGTAGGCATTCTTAGTTGTGGCATTAGCATTATCGACAGGTTCCTTTGGAAGTGGATCCTCTAGAACATGTTCCTTTTTATCATGCTTGAGAACAATTCTCAGATTTCTATACCAGGTGGTAAAGTTTGTTCCATTCAGTTTATCCTTTTCCAGAATTGATTTCAATGCAAAGTTGGGTTGAGCAGGTGGTGCCATTGATCTACAACAGAAAATATGCAATCACTAAGCAATGTGTTTATGTAGAGTAATTCATGCCTAAACAGAAATACTCCCACTGAAGTTAGCATCCCTCCACAAACTCTCAGTGATTCAGGATCCGACTAGCGCATGCGACTAGTGAGCTTTAGCATCACTGCTAGCCAACATACCTATTCGGTAAGCAACTCCTTGCTAATCACATCTCTATACGACTCCTTTCGGTTGGGAAGGTATCTTATACCCCGGCTCCCAACCTTCTTTGCCACAAGGCCCAAAACCGTCTTGATAGCCTTGTCAAGGTAACCTGATGCAGTGCATGTCCGTGTCCGACATGAACCCTTCAGTTCAAGGACACCTAGCAGCACCCAATTTTATGAGCCCACTACTAGACGTACTTGACGTGCGACGGTGCAACATCGGGAATGGCAATTTACTTGATATTCATGAGGGAGCTTTCTACCATTCAAACATGCATAGAAAGTAAGAAGCATAACAATCACAAATAAACATATATTGTGAAATAGTATGGCAACTTCATGGATGTTCCTCCAGGTAGGCTCCAACTCCGATGACCATCTTGGAACTCCATCTTGTTTGTCATGCCGGTACGCGAAGACACCAACCTGATCTCTATTATCCAACTACTACAACTAGTAATGAATATTACATAGAGTCACAAGTCGACACGCAGGTCGTTATACATTATAATGACAACACTTTGGCTCCTGCCGGCTGACAAACATGACACGCAGGCCATGTATAATTTACACACATGCATCACATACACATGAGCCATACTATTCACATCAAACCCTGCAAAATAAAGTTATGCATAGAATCGCATTCTGCCGGTTTGTGTGTCGGGTACGAAATACACACACGTTTTCGGAAATCACAAATCATATCTGAACTCCAATCACGCCGAATTTTCCGATCTAACCAATCTTATCGATCATCGTGAATCCGATTTGGTTTACGTTTCACTGTTAACCCCGATGGCGGATAACCGACCGGTAGGGGTAGGTTGTGTCACGACCTCATCGATCCCGATTGACAGAAAACATAGCCGCATTGATCCCCATGTGCAGTTGATCTCATCAACCGTGCACACAGCCGATCTCAACAATGACAACAGATCTAATCTGTCGCCTCCACATATCTAATATGCAAACGATCTGAATCCAAATCCTATAACAGAGGCTCTGATACCACTGTTGGGTTCTGCAGTAGGGTGCGCCGACTGCAAATTAAAATTTTCTTACGCGCAGAACAACCAGGAACATGCTACGGGAGATGAATCACAGATCGTTATCACTAGACGCGCAGTGCCATGCAGCGGAAGAAGAGTTGGGGCAGAGCGTCCGCGTGGATCGTCTCCTCCTCATCCGATCTCCCTCGAACAACCGGTCGTCAGTTACCATGTACAGGTTCGCCAGAGCGGCGCAGGTGCACCACCTCTAACGGTATCCACGCGTGCAGGAGGAACACCATGTGGCGGACTGCTAGGTCCGATCACACAGTCGGCAGCGAGTGGAGGTGTCTATTCGCAACACATGCAAACCCTAATGACAACACCGAAGCGATCAACCCCATGAGTGTGCTGCACCTCCACTTTATATAGGCGTCCATCGCAGGCTCAACACTTGGGCCTCGCACGGACCCTAAAGCCCACAAGTCTAGTCGGCCACAATCCGAATACAGCTCGGATCACATCTGACCAGTGTCCTCGGATTTGACCTCGTAGGTTCCTTCCCTTAAGCGCGCGACCCCTTAGGTTCAAGCCGGCTTGGTCGCAGTTCGGATTACCTCCGATCTGCACGGTTGGTAGCGGCCTCTAGCAAGGCATGCCGAACACGAAGCAGACTATGAAGCTGGTTAGGCGAACATGTACATCACACTTCCAATCCTTTTGCCACACGATATATGTTGTCGGGCTCAAGGCGAGTCTATCATCCTTGTGCTAGCCCGACCTCTTTCTCGTTCCAGTGATGCCGACCACAAATGGATTATCTCATAATCCTTGTCGCATGGCCATGCTTATCCTGGTCGGATCACACGAGGGGCCCAGAGTATATCTCTCCTCATCGGAGGGGAAAATCCCATCTTGTTCGACCACGTCTCGCAGCATGGGTCTAGACAAACCCGAAACCTACCTTTGTAACTACCCAGTTACGGAGTAGAGTTTGGTCGGCCCAAAGAAAGTCTGTCACCATCCCGAGTACATGCGTCAGCTCAGGTCATAGGACATAGAACGTAAGTTGCACTAGAGACTCATAGATGACATATCGCTACGTCTCATAGTTGGGTCTGTCCGACTCGGACCTTATCTCGACTCAGATCCGACTATGTCGAATTCGACCAGACCTTTCCAAGTCCATATTATCCGGTTAGCATCCAATGCTTCATGGCTAGTGAGACCAAGCCATTGACCGAGTCATATGCTAGTCTAGTCGGCTGCGTGTCCACACAGCCCTTTTGACTAGGGACCTTTTAGGACAGTCATCATACAATGCATAGTCCCACAAACAAGTCACGTACTTGCTGATACACATCATTGACAATGTCCAAGGACTATCTTTATTCATAAACACATAGGAAATATCATCATACATGATTGCCTCTAGGGCATATCTCCAACATTTCAATGAGAAAAAAATCATAAGCAACCTTTCGGGACGAGACTCCGCCGCCACGAGGCGGAACCTTGGCGGAACCAATCTAGGGCTCCGGCAGAGTTGTTCTATCGGGGACACTTCCCTCCGGGAGGGAGAAATTATCGCCATCGTCATCACCAACACACCTCTCATCGGGAGAGGGCAATCTCCATCATCATCTTCACTAGCACCATCTCATCTCAAAACCCTAGTTCATCTCTTGTATCCAATTATTGTCTCCAAGTCCGGGATTGGTACTAGTAGGTTGCTAGTAGGGTTGATTACTCCTTGTACTTGATGCTAGTTGGTCTACTTGGTGAAAGATCATATGTTCAGATCCATTATGCATATTAATACCCCTCTGATTATGAACATGAATATGCTTTGTGAGTAGTTACGTTTGTTCCTGAGGACACGGGAGAGGTCTTGCTATTAGTAGTCATGTGAATTTGGTATTCGTTCGATATTTTGGTGAGATGTATGTTGGCTAGCCTCTAGTGGTGTTATGTGAACGTCGACTACATAACACTTCACCATTATTTGGGACCAGAGGAAGGCATTGGGAAGTAATAAGTAGATGATGGGTTTCTAGAGTGACAGAAGCTTAAACCCTAGTTTATGCGTTGCTTCGTAAGGGGCTGATTTGGATCCATATGTTTCATTCTATGGTTAGGTTTATCTGAATACTTTTGTTGTAGTTGTGGATGCTTGCAATAGAGGTTAATCATATGTAGGATGCTTGTTCAAGTAAGAACAACACCCAAGCACCGGTCCACCCATATCAAATTATCAAAGTACCGAACGCGGATCATATGAACATTATAAAAACTAGCTTGACGATATTCCCATGTGTCCTCGGGAGCGCTTTTCCTTATATAAGAGTTTGTCCAGGCTTGTCCTCTGCAACCAAAAGTATTGGGCCACCTTGCTGCACTTTATTTACTTTTGTTACTTGTTGCTCGTTACAAATTATCATTTCACAAAACTATCTGTTACCACTTGTTTCAGTACTTGCAGAGAATACCTTGCTGAAAACCGCTTATCATTTCCTTTTGCTCCTCGTTGGGTTCGACACTCTAACTTATCGAAAGGACTATGATAGACCCCCTATACTTGTGGGTCATCAAGACTCTTTTCTGGCGCCGTTGCCGGGGAGTGAAGCGCCTTTAGTAGGTGGAATTTGGTAAGGAAAAATTTATATAGTGTGCTCAAATTTACTGTCACTTGTTACTATGGAAAGTAATCCTCTGAGGGGCTTGTTCGGGGTACCTTCACCCCGACCAGTAGAGCAAAGAATTGCTCCTCAACCTACTGAACTTATTGAAAATGAAATTATTCCCTTTGAAGTTCCTTCGGGTATGATGGAAAAACTGCTAGATAATACTTTTATAGGAGATGGAACAAAGCATCCTGATGAGCACCTAATATTTGTGGATGAAGTTTGTGGATTATTTAAGCTTGCAGGTATACCCGATGATGTTGTTAAGAAGAAGGTCTTCCCTTTATCTTTTAAGGGAGATGCATCGACATGGTATAGGCTATGTGATGATACAGGATCATGGAACTATAAACGAATGAAGCTGGAATTTCATCAAAAAAATTATCCTATGCATCTTGTTCATCGTGATCGCAATTATCCTATACAGGATCTCGACGAAGGTAAGGAGTCAGGTATGACACCTAAGTTTGACTATGTTAAGTCTTTTATGGATACAGATGTTTTCCGTAAATTTAGCACTAAATATGGACTTGACTCTGAGATAGTAGCTTCTTTCTGTGAATCTTTTGCTACTTATGTTAATCTCCCCAAGGAGAAGTGGTTTAAATATCATCCTCCCATAGAAGTAAAAGTAGCTGTACCTACTAAAGTTGAAGAAAATACTGTCACTTATAATGATCCTATTGTTCCTACTTCTTATGTTGAGAAACCACCTTTCCCTGTTAGAATGAAGGATCATGCTAAAGCTTCAGCTGTGGTTCATAAAAGCAATATTAGAACTTAGACACCTCCTGAGCAAGTTAAAGTAGAACCTAATATTGCTATTGTTAAAGATCTCTTGTCTGATAATATTGATGGGCATGTTATTCAGTTCTGCGGTGAAACTGCTAGAATTGCCAAACCTTGTGCTAAAGATAAACATAGACCTGTGGTAGGCGTGCGTGTTATTTCTGTTAAAATAGGAGATCATTGTTATCATGGCTTATGTGATATGGGTGCTAGTGCTAGTGTTATACCTTATGACTTGTATAAAGAAATTATGCATGATATTGCACCCGCTGAGATAGAAGGTATTAATGTTACAATTAAACTTGCCAATAGAGATACTATTTTAGCAGTGGGAATTTTTTAAGATGTTGAAGTCTTGTGTGGGAAAACTAAATATCCTGCTGATTTTCTTGTTCTCAGTTCCCCACAAGATAGCTTTTGTCCCATTATATTTGGTAGACCCTTCTTGAACACTGTCAATGCTAAGATAGACTACGAAAAGAATGTTGTTACTATTGGTTTGGGTGATATGACTCATGAGTTTAATTTCTCTAAATTTAGTAAACAACACTATGAAGAAGAATTGCCTAGTAAGGATGAAACTATTAGTCTTTCTTCTATTGTCGTACCTCCTAGTGATCCTTTAGAACAATATTTGCTAGACCATGAAAATGATATGTTTATGAATGAAAGAAGGGAAATAGATGAAGTATTATTTAAATAAGAACCTATTCTGAAACACAATTTGCCGATTGAAATCCTAGGGGATCCTCCTCCACCCAAGGGTGATCCCGTGTTTGAGCTTAAACCGTTGCCTGATAATCTTAAATATGCTTATCTTGATGAAAAGAAGATATATCCTATTATTATTAGTGCTAACCTTTCAGAGCATGAAGAAGAAAGATTATTGAAAACTCTGAAGAAGCACCGTGCTGCTATTGGGTATACTCTTGATGATCTTAAGGGCATTAGTCCCACTCTTTGTCAACATAAAATAAATTTGGAAGAAGATGCCAAACCGGTTCGTGATCCTCAACGACGTCTGGTCCTAAGATGAAAGAAGTGGTAAGACAAGAAATACTAAAGATTCTGGAGATAGGTATAATTTGTCCCGTTGCTAATAGTCAGTGGGTAAGTCCTGTCCATTGCGTCCCTAAGAAGGAGGTGTACCGTTGTTCCTAATGATAAGGATGAATTGATCCCAGAAAGAATTATTACAGGTTATAGGACGTTAATTGATTTCCGCAAATTAAATAAGGCTACTAAAAAGGATCATTACCCCTTACCTTTTATCGATCAAATTGCTTTCTAGATGGTTATTCTGGTTTCTCTCAAATACGTGTGTCGGCTAAAGATCAATCAAAGACTACTTTTACATGCCCTTTTGGTACTTTTGCTTATAGACGTATGCCTTTTGGTTTATGTAATGCACCTGCTACCTTTCAAAGATGCATGATGGCTATATTCTCTGCCTTTTGTGAAAAGATTTGTGAGGTTTTCATGGACGAATTTTCCGTCTATGGATCCTCTTTCGATGATTTCTTGGGCAATCTTATTCGAGTTTTGCAGAGATGTGAAGAAACTAATCTTGTCTTGAATTGGGAAAAGTGCCACTTTATGGTTAATGAAGGTATTGTCTTGGGGCATAAAGTTTCTGAAAGAGGTATTGAAGTTGATAAAGCCAAGGTTGACGCTATTGAAAAAATGCAATGTCCCAAGGACATCAAAGGTATAAGAAGTTTCCTTGGTCACGCCGGATTTTATAGGAGTTTCACTAAGGACTTCTCAAAAATTTCTCGGCCTCTGACTAATTTATTACAAAAAGATATACCATTTGTCTTTGATGATGATTGTGTAGAAGCATTTGAAATACTTAAGAAAGCATTGATCTCTGCACCTATTGTTCAGCCACCTGATTGGGATTTACCCTTTGAAATTATGTGTGATCCTTGTGATTACGCTGTAGGTGTTGTTCTAGGGCAAAGAGTTGATAAGAAATTAAATGTTATCCATTATGGTAGTAAGACTCTAGACAATGCTCAAAGAAATTATGCTACTACTGAAAAATAATTCTTAGCAGTTGTATTTGCTTGTGATAAGTTCAGACCTTATATTGTTGACTCTAAAGTAACTATTCACACAGATCATGCTGCTATTAAATATCTGATGGAAAAGAAAGATGCTAAACCTAGACTTATTAGATGGGTTCTCCTGCTACAAGAATTTGATTTGCATATTGTTGATAGAAAGGGAGCTGAGAACCCCGTTGCAGACAACTTGTCTAGGTTAGAAAATGTTCTTGATGACCCACTACCTATTGATTATAGCTTTCTTGATGAGCAATTAAATTTCATAAATACTTCTCTAGTACTCCTTGGTATGCTGATTATGCCTATTATATTTTTGCTAAATTCATACCACCTAGTTTCACATACCAACAAAAGAAAAAGTTCTTCTATGATTTGAGACATTACTTTTGGGATGACCCACATCTTTATAAAGAAGGAGTAGATGGTGTTATTAGACGTTGTGTACCTAAGCATGAACAAGAACAGATCCTACGCAAGTGTAACTCCAAAGCTTAAGGAGGACACCACGCTGGAGATAGAACTGCACATAAGGTATTGCAATCCGGTTTTTATTATCCTACTCTCTTCATGGATGCCCATAAGTTTGTCCTATCTTGTGATGAATGTCAAAGAATTGGTAATATTAGTAGACGTCTAGAAATGCCTATGAATTATTCACTTGTTATTGAACCATTTGATGTTTGGGGCTTTGATTATATGGGACCTTTTCCTGCCTCTGATGGATGTACACATATTTTAGTTGCTGTTGATTACGTTACTAAGTGGGTAGAAGCTATTCCAACTAGTAGTGCTGATCATAACACTTCTATTAAAATGCTTAAGGAAGTTATTTTTCTGAGGTTTGGAGTCCCTAGATATTTTATTCATGGTGCTTTCCGTAAAATGCTTGCTAAATATGATGTTAATCATAGAATTGCATCTCCTTATCACCCGCAGTCAAGTGGTCAAGTAGAATTGAGCAACAGAGAGCTCAAATTAATTTTGCAAAAGACTGTCCAAGAATTATGGGCTTATAGAACTGCATATAAAAATCCTATGGGTATGTCTTTGTATAAAATGGTTTATGGAAAAGCATGTCACTTACCTCTCGAACTAGAACATAAGGCATATTGGGCTATTAAAGAGCTCAACTATGATTTCAAATTTGCCGGTGAGAAGAGGTTATTTGATATTAGCTCACTTGATGAATGGAGAACCCAAGCTTATGAAAATGCCAAGTTGTTTAAGGAAAAGTTAAAAGATGGCATGATAAAAGGATACAAAAGCATGAGTTTAAAGTAGGTGATTATGTATTGCTATACAACTCTCGTTCAAGATTTTTGCAGGAAAACTTCTCTCTAAATGGGAAGGCCCCTAGATCATCGTGGAGGTCTATCGTTCAGGTACCATAAAAATCAACAACTTTGAAGGCACGAATCCGAAGGTGGTAAACGGTCAAAGAATCAAACATTATATATCAGGTAATCCCATAAATGTTGAAACCAATATTATTGAAACCGTAACCCCAGAGGAATACATAAGGGACACTTTCTAGAACGTCTCAGACTCCGAAAAGGAATAGGTATGTGGTACGGTAAGTAAAGCGATTCCAAAACAATTTTTAAGGCAATATTTCTCCGTTTTGGATTATTTAGAAAAATAGAAAATAAGTAGCAGTCCGGGAAGGACACGAGGGTGGAGGGCGCGCCCCCCTACCTCGTGGGCACCTCGTGTGCCTTCCGGACTCCGTTTTCTTCCACGATACGTATTTTGGTCGATAAAAATTCATTATATATTCTCTCGAAGGATTTGGCTCCTGTATCACGCAAATTGTCACGACCCTAGATCTTCTTGTAACAAGTTGCATGAAAGCATTCATGTCATCATGTTTAAATTCAAATGAAATTTGAATTGGGGAATTTTTTCAAAGCCTCAGAAACCTTATAAAAAATAACCAACATTTAAATCTCATCAAATGAGTCCAAAGAAATGTTCCTATTACTCTGTGAAAATATTGGTAAGAGGTAAAAGTCAAACCAATATTTTTGGAGTCACAAAAGTATTTATTTTGGGCCTTTGAATTAATTCAATAACTAATTGCATTGGAAACATATTTTATATATAACTAATATATGTCCAATAATTCTAGAACATTTTATGTGGTTTGTTATATTTTAGTTCTAGCCACATAATTATTTTAAGAGGTAAAAGTCAGACCAATGGTTTAGTATTTTTACTAAACCAAAACAAAACAGAACAAAATAGAAAAACTGAAACAGAAAAAAACAGAAGAGAGAGAGCTTACCTGGGCCACTTACCTGGCTGAGCTCCTCCAGCAGGCTCAAGTGGCCGGCCAGCCACTGGCCTGGCACTGTTGGCCAGCCCACCAGGAGCCCCACCGTCTTCATCCTCTGCCAGTAGGCAGAGGCGTGTCGACGCGCGCGCGACCGAGCTCCACCTCCTGCTTCCACCCCCTGCTTCCTTCCCCGTCCCCATTCGAGCGCCACGACGACGCCAACACCCCCCTGCACTCTTTTCCTCTCTCCCTGGACCTCTCTCCCTCCTCTGCTCTCTCCCTCGCACCCCCCGAACGTGCCCGCCGCCGCCGACGTGCACCACCGCAGCCACCGCCTCCTCCTCGCCTCCCTGACTGGCTCCCGAGCTCCTGCAACTCGTCGCCAGCCCCCTCACCGAGCCACGCGGCTGGAAGACCCCCGAAGCTCCGCCCCCGACATCTTCTTCTTCCTCGGGTCACCGAGATCGCCGGCGACCTCTCGTCGCCACCAGCCCCACCCCGAGCTCACCGAGGCCTCCGTTCAACTTCATGTGAGCTACCGCTTTGAACCCCTCTCTTCCCTGCCTCGATTGCGCCTTGTAGCCCTCGTTCTCACCGGAGCCGAAGCTCCCTGCCGCCGGCCATGTTGCCATCGTAGCTACGGCCGCGCAAGCTCGTGTTCGAGCTCACCGTTGCACTCACCGCACTCCCGCGAGTTGAACACGACCGTCCACGGCTCCTCCCGTGCCCCGCACCCCCCACACCGTTGTTGCCGAACTCCGGCCGCCGCCGTGAGCTTGTTTCCGGCGAGCTCCGGTCACCCCGCGACCTGTCGCTCCCTCTGCTGGATGCGCAGGCGCAAGGGCTATGCCCTGGTACCCTCAGCAAACCAAACCGCCGCCCATAGTGTGTTCCCAAGCCGCGCTGCCGTTGTTTTGGTCGCCGTCGGCGAGTTCCCGGTGACGCTGACGTGGCGCCGTCATTAGGGGCTAATAGCCCAGCTAATTAACCCTCTCTCACACTGACTGCTGGGTCCCACCTCCTAACTAAACACAGTTTATCTTTCTGTTATAGTTTAACTAACCCAGTGGGCCCACGAGTCAGCTTTGACCAAGCTGACGTGGCCGTTGACTGGGCCCACATGTCAGTGACTCTAGCTAGCACCGTGACACTGACCAGTGGACCCCACTGGTCAGGTTTTACCTGGACCCGCCTAGCTGACCTGATGACATCACCATGACACCGTGCTGACGCAATAAACACACCTTTTCTGGATTATTTCCAATTTAGAAATATCTGAAAATTCCAGAAAATGTTGCAAACTTCAAAAATTCATAGTAATTCAACCGTAACTCCAAATCAAACAAATTATATATGAAAAATTATCATAAAAATGCAATCTATCCATCTGTACCATTTTCATGCATGACAAACTAAGTTATACCTGCTGTATAACTGAAAACATGTTAATGGCATTTAAATAACCACATGTGGAGTTTGAATTTGAACCTTGGGTTCAAACCAACTTCATTTAATCTGGTTTCTAGTTGCATTAGCTCAAACACAAGCATATTGCCATGTCATGATCATGCATTATATTGTGCATTGCATTGATCGTGTGTTCTTTCTCTGTTGCCGGTGTTTGTCCCCTCTCGATAGACGTATTTCGACGATGTGATCGATCACACCGATGAAGAACTATACTATCTTCAGAAGTGCTAGGCAAGCAAAATCCCCTTGTTCATTCCGATACAATCCCACTCTCTCGCTCCTGCTCTACTTTACTGCATTAGGACAACAACGATTCATCTGCTACTTGTTGCGGTAGTTGAACCCTTATCCTCTGCATGACCTGTCATTGCCACAGTAAATAGATGAAACCCACTAGCATGAGTAGGAGTTGTTTGAGCCCTGATGTGCCTACTCATTCATGCTTGTTTGTCGTGCCTGCTATTGCTTAGAGTCGTGTCAGGTCTGATTCATCGAGGATGAATTGGAATGGTGATGAACATGTCCTACTGTGTGTGAGCTAAGTGTGTGAACACGATTTGGTAAAGGTAGTGGTGAGAGGCCATGTAGGAGTACATGGTGGGTTGTCTCATTGAAACCGCCCTCAGGAACTGAGTTCTGTGTTTGTGATCCATGAATCAGCTACTACCACACGTTGGGCCCTGAAATATGACCCCGCTCGACTTACTGACCCCTCTCGTCCTCTGTCCAGGAGTTGCAAGTAGTTTATGGTGTTTGTAGTATGCTGGGGGCCGCACGCAGCGCTGACCATAGGGGTGGGCTGTGTTGCGGTAGGCACGTGGCACGGTGTACCAATTCGCCCGTTTGGTGTCTCAGGAACCCTGCACACATCGTTTGGGGCTGTGAGCGAAACTCCGGCCGGATCTCCTCATGGATGGAACCCGAATAGGCGATAAACCTGGACTAGAGACTTGTGTGGTTAGTTAGGTCGTGGTCTACACCCACGTCGGCTTTCGCTTGAAGTCTGCCGAGCACATGTCGTGTGCAGACGCTAAGTGGTGGAAACATGTGTGAAGAAGTACACCCCTGCAGGGTTAACATCATCTATTCGAATAGCCGTGTCCACGGTAATGGACTTCTGGGTTGCCTACAACAGTTCATAGACAAGTGAAAGTGGATACTCTAAAATGCGCAAGATAAGCATGAGTGCTATGGATGGCCTTCTCGTAGGGAGACGGGAGCGGATCCATAGTGGTGTATTGATATGGTGAATATGTGGACTCGTGTGCGTGACCTCAAAAGAGTATTTGCAGTCGTAGTTCAGGTTAGCCACCGAGTCAAAGCTGGCTTGCTGCAGTTAAACTCCACCACCCCCTTTATTGATACCGATGCATATGTAGTTAGTTCTGATGTAAGTCCGGCTGGGTACATTTGTACTCACGTTTGCCTATTTTATGTTTTTGCAGAGAGACGTCAATCTCGCTAGTAGTTTCGTGTGGACTTCGACGTTTAGCTTGATACCTCAGCTATGATCTTGTGCCCTCGGCAGGATCTGGTAGATAGTCAGGCTTCTCAGCCTTTTTCATTTATAGATGTCTGTACTCAGACATGTTAAGCTTCCACTTGTGCTTTGACTTGTATGCTCTGAATGTTGGGTCATGAGACCCATGTTTGTAATATCTCGCTCCTCGGAGCCTAATGAATAAATACTTGAGTCGTAGAGTCTTGTTGTGATGCCATGTTGTATCTACCCATATCGAGCATATTGTGTGTATGATTGAAATGCTTGCTATGTGTGGGATCCGACTATCTAGTTGTTTATCCTTGGCAGCCTCTCTTATGGGGAAATGTAGTCTAGTGCTTCCTGAGCGATAGTAGTCCTGCTAGCCCAGCACTACTGCTTGGAACAATTGACTGGCCGGCATGTGATTCACGTCGTTCCTGTGTCTGTCCCTTCGGGGAAATGTCACGCGGTGTTATCCGGAGTCCTGCCTAGCCTGCTACAGCCCGGGTTACCGGAGTCCTGTTAGCCCAGTGCTACAGCCCGGATTTATACGCTATTGACCGACATGCTCGATGTGATTCATGTATGCCTGTCCTCATGGGTTAGTGCCGCCTTGGGTTCACGACTAGCCATGTCGGCCCGGTTTCTCTGTCATATGGATGCTAGCGACACTATCATATACGTGAGCAAAAAGGCGCAAACGGTCCCGGGCCAGGTAAGGTGGCACCCGTGGGAGTACCGTGCGTGAGGCCGCAAAGTGATATGATGTGTTACATGCTGGATCGATGTGGCTTAGGATCGGGGTCCTGACACAAATATCCTCTGTTCTTGTTTCGAGCTGTTGCTGCTGCAGATTAGATCAACATGTCGTCCCAGGATTCGGAAGCAGAAAGCTATGTGGATGATTACTTAGCAAATCCTAAGGTCTATGGAGATGTGGAGCACGATGGTTGGACCACGGAGGAGGGAGGACTATGAACCCAAGGGAAAGGAGGAGACGAGCTCAGATGAAGATGAAGCCCCATTACCTCAACCTGGGGACATGCACGTGGAGTTCAAAAAGTCAAGTCTCCCTGATAGGGTAAAGAAACCAAAGATCGAGTTTATCCCTTTTTGTCTCTTGCAGGAAAATAAGCAGGACCTATACAAAAAGATATTGACCCTGGAGTGGGAGATTGATGATTTGAGGGACCAAAATTCTGTCCTCAAACGCAAATTAAGGGAGAAGTCTATGCCATCAACTAAGTCAACATCACCACCATCTTCTCCACCAACAAAGGAGACATAATCACATGGGTATGGGCACTCCCCTTGGCAACTGCCAAGCTTGGGGGAGATGCCCCGGTATCGTATCACAATCACACTCCTATCTTTACCCTTTTTTTGTTCGATCCTATTAGTAGTATCTTGATCTAGTAGAATAAAGTTTATGGCATGATCTAGTTTTGAGTTTTGCTTTATGATCTCTCTATGTAATCGAGTTCGTGAGCTATATAATAAAGATTAGTGTTGAGTCAAGGGCTTGATTGTTTTTGTCATGATCTTGAGTGAATAAAAGAAAAGAGAAAAGAATAAAAGGAAGCAAAGAGTTCATATTGATATTATTGAGAGTAATGACTTCACATAGAAAGAGTATGATGATTAAAAGTTGTTATTGGGAGTTGGTAGACATAGCTTTGGTCATCGTTGCAATTAATAGGAAGTAATAAGGAAAGAGAGGTCTCACATATAAATATATTATCATTGACATCTTTTATGCTTGGGAGCACTCATTAAAATATGGCATGCTAAAGAGTTGATGCTGGACAAGGAAGACAACGTAATGGGTTATGTTTTCTTATATCTGAGATAAAGTATGTTGTCATGGATCATCCAACATGTTGAGCTTGCCTTTCCCCCTCATGCTAGCCAAATTATCAGCACCAAGTAGAGATACTACTTGTGCTTCCAAAAACCCTTAAACCAATTTTTCCATGAGAGTCCACCATATCTACCTATGGATTGAGTAAGATCCTTCAAGTAAGTTGTCATCGGTGCAAAGCAATATAAATTGCTCTCTAAATAAGTATGACTTATTAGTGTGGGAGAAAATAAGCTTCATACGATCTTGTGATGTGGAAGAAATAAAAGCGACGGACTGCATAATAAAGGTTCATATTACAAGTGGCAATATAAAGTGACGTTCTTTCGCATTAAGATTTTGTGCATCCAACCATAAGAGCGCATGGCAACCTCTGCTTCCCTCTGCGAAGGGCCTATCTTTTATTATCATCTTCTACCTTATGCAAGAGTCATGGTGATCTTCACCTTTCTTTTTTCATTTTATCCTTTGGCAAGCACAGTATGTTGGAAAGATCCTGATAGATATATCTAATTGTATGTAGGGGAGCATGAGTTATTATTGTTCACATTACCCTTGAGGTAAAAGGTTGTGGGGCGAAACTATAAGCCCCTATCTTTCTCTGTGTCCGATTAAAACTCCGTAACCACAAGTATTGTGTGAGTGTTAGCAATTATGAAGGACTAGATGATAGTTGAGTATGTGGACTTGCTTTTAAGCTCTGACATAGACTCTTTCTGATGTTATGATAAATTGCAATTGCTTCAATGACTAAGATTATAGTTTGTTGGTTCTCAATAAAGTTTATGATTCATACTTTTCCATTGTGAATGGATTATTACTTGAGCATAAGAAATCATATTACAATAGCTACATATGTTGCTGTTATGAGAATAATCATGATGCCTTCATGTCCGTATTTTATTTTCGTCGACACCTCTACCTCTAAACATGGGGACATATTTATCGTTATCGGCTTCCGCTTGAGGACAAGCGAGGTCTAAGCTTGGGGGAGTTGATACATCCATTTTGCATCATGCTTTTATATCAATATTTATTGCATTATGGCCTGTTATTACACATTATGTCACAATACTTATGCCTATTCTCTCTTATTTTACAAGGTTTACATAAGGAGGGAGAATGCCGGCAGCTGAAATTCTGGGCTAGAAAAGGAGCAAATATTAGAGACCTATTCTGCACAACTCCAAAAGTCCTGAAACTCCACGAAAGTCATTTTTGGAAATAATATAAAATATCCAACTGAAGAAGTTCACCAGACGGGGCCCCACGTGTCCACGAGGGTGGGGGCGCGCCCTACCCCCCGGGGCGCGCCCCCTACCTCATGGGCCCCCTGTTGGCTCTCTGATGCCCATCTTCTGCTATATGAGGTCTTTCGATGAGAAAAAAATCATAAGCAACCTTTCGGGATGAGACTTTGCCGCCACGAGGTGGAACCTTGGCGGAACAATTCTAGGGCTCCGGCAGAGCTGTTCTGCCGGGGATACTTCCTTCCGGGAGGGGGAAATCATCGCCATCGTCATCACCAATGTTCCTCTCATCGGCAGAGGGCAATCTCCATCAACATCTTCACCAACACCATCTCATCTCAAAACCCTAGTTCATCTCTTGTATCCAATTCTTGTCTCCAAGTCCGGGATTGGTACTAGTAGGTTGCTAGTAGTGTTGACTACTCCTTTTAGTTGATGCTAGTTGGTTTACTTGGTGAAAGATCATATGTTCAGATCCATTATGCATATTAATACCCCTCTGATTATGAACATGAATACGCTTTGTGAGTAGTTACGTTTGTTCCTGAGGACACGGGAGAAGTCTTGCTATTAGTAGTCATGTGAATTTGGTATTCGTTCGATATTTTGATGAGATGTATGTTGTCCAGCCTCTAGTGGTGTTATGTGAACGTCGACTACATAGCACTTCACCATTATTTGGGCCTAGATGAAGGCATTTGGAAGTAATAAGTAGATGATGGGTTGCTAGAATGACAGAAGCTTAAACCCTAGTTTATGCATTGCTTCGTAAGGGGCTGATTTGGATCCATATGTTTCATGCTATGGTTAGGTTTATCTTAATACTTTTGTTGTAGTTGCGGATGCTTGCAATAGAGGTTAATCATAAATGGAATGCTTGTTCAACTAAGAACAGCACCCAAGCACCGGTCCACCCACATATGAAATTATCAAAGTATCGAACGCGAATCATATGAACGTGATGAAAACTAGCTTGATGATATTCCCATGTGTCCTCGGGAGCACTTTTCCTTATATAAGAGTTTGTCCAGGCTTGTCCTTTGCTACCAAAAGTGTTGGGCCACCTTGCTGCACTTTATTTACTTTTGTTACTTGTTGCTCGTTACAAATTATCCTTTCACAAAACTATCTGTTACCACTTATTTCAGTACTTGCAGAGAATACCTTGCTGAAAACCGCTTATCATTTCCTTCTGCTCCTCGTTGGGTTCGACACTCTTACTTATTGAAAGGACTATGATAGATCCCCTATACTTGTGGGTCATCAGTTGCCGCAACCAGATGCTGGAGCCCAGGAGATAGACGCCATCCTCGACGATGACTCCTACTACATTGGAGGTGCCTACTACTACGTCCAGGCCGCTGAAGACGACCATGAATAGTTTAGGAGGATCCCAGGCAGGAGGCCTGCGCCTCTTTCGATCTGTATCCCAGTTTGTGCTAGCCTTCTTAAGGCAAACTTGTTTACTTATGTATGTACTCAGATATTGTTGCTTCCGCTGACTCGTCTATGATCGAGCACTTGTATTCGAGCCCTCTGGCTTGTATGACTTATTTATGTTTTTAGAGTTGTTTTGTGATATCTTCCCGTGAGTCCTTGTTCTTGATCGTACACGTTTGCGTGCATGATTAGTGTATGATTGAATCGGGGGCGTCACAGTTATCTCTTACCCGAGCCCTTTACTTATGCACTTTACTTTGTGATAGCCATATTGTTTCTTGTCATATATCTTGCTATCACCTAGTAGTTTAGCTTTCTTAGCGTAAGTTGTTGGTGCACATTGGTGAGCCTAGTTGTTGTAGGTTTTGTGCTTGACAAATTAATCGCTAGGTTTATTCTGCATTTGTTCAAGCATAAACCATAATTATTTTAAATCACCTATTCACCCCCCCTCTAGGCGACATCCACCATCTTTCAATTGGTATTAGAGGCTCGTCTCTCTTTGGTAGGATTAACCGCCTAGAGAGTAAATATGTCGACTAGGGGATTAGGATTCTCTGACACTCTTAGTTTAGATGGCACAAGGGTAATTCACATGCTTAATCTCTTTAGGGTCATGGACCCCAATTTAGAGCGAATTGTAGATATGGGTTTTTTCTCCTCCAAAGGATCCCCAAAGATTATGTTTAGAGGATGAGAAAAACTCTTATCTCAATGCTCAAGCTTCTAATGTGCTTTTTGATGCTTTGAGCAATGTAGTTATATTTCAACTCATGCCATTTTGGGATGCTCATGAGTTGTGGACGAAGCTTCAAGATAAATATGGCATGTCCAAGATTTGTGGGGATGATTGCTCTCCCTCCACCTCCGACCGTGTTGCTTTCTCAACTTCTACTACATAACCCACATGTGGTTTACCACAAGCTAATGATATGGTGAGTAGTGGTGGTCATTGCAATGATGATAGTGTGCTTATCATTGATGACTCTTCATCACTATCTTATTGCAATGCTCCATCTTTGGACTTTAACACTTTGTGCACCTTACATGCATGTTTCTCATGCTTCTGTTGATAGTCCGTGCATATCATGTAGAAATTGCTTGACTAAATCTCATGATGATATGTTTGCTATATCTTGTTGCCATGATAAAAATGCATGTATTTCCTCGAGTTGTGGTGCTAACAATGTAGAGGAAACCCAACACTCCATGGAACAAGATGTGGTCTTGAATGGTGCTTCAAGGGATCCTACATCATCATCTATTGCATTTTGCCTTATGGCCAAGGCTTCAAAGGTATCCCACTTTGAATCCCAATATATCTTGTGATGATATTGATGATGGAAAGGGTGATGATGATGTCGATTATGATGAAGAGAATGATGATGTTGCCTCCTTAAAAATTAGGGACATTTACATTTATGCCCCTAATTTGCGCCCACTCTCAGATTTGCCCCTAATTTCAAAGCCTGCTCAAATTTGCCCCTCCTCCGTTAGGTGTCCTTACAGAAATGCCCTTCTACGCCGTTACCGTCCTGTCAAAGCCGGTAAAAGGGCTTTGACCATCCTAAAAAAATAGCAAAAAAATTCTAAAAAATCTGAAATATTGTCAGATCGAAAATACTCATGTGCGCAAGGCGCGTGCAAGTTTTCGTGCTATTTGGACATTCCAAAAGATCGTGACGAGGAAAAACAGTTAATATGTACGCCTCTGAACAATAAATTCAAAAAAGAATTGCAAGAAAATTCAAAAAAATATGAAAAAAATTTGGCATCAAAGAGGCTCGGGTCTGCAAGGTGCGTGCAAATTTTATTTGTGTTTGGACACTGTAGGAGCTCCAGAATAAAAAAACAAAATAGTCGTTTTTTCAAAAGTTTTTTCCCAAGCCAAATTCTGTTTTTTCTCCACGAGCTCCTACAGTGTCAAACACAAATAAAATTTGCACGCACCATGCAGACCCGAGCCTCTTTGATGCCAATTTTTTTCATATTTTTTGAATTTTCCTGCAATTTTTTTGTGAAATTACTATTCACAAGCGTACATATTAACTGTTTTTCCTCGTCACAATCTTCTGGAATGTCCAAATAGCATGAAAAACTTGCACGCACCTTGCACACATGAGTATTTTCGATCTCACAATATTTCAGATTTTTTAGAATTTTTTTGCTATTTTTTTCAGGACGGTCAAAGCCCTTTGACCGGCTTTGATCGTCTTTGACCGGACGGTAGCGGAGCAGAAGGGAATTTCTGTAAGGGCACCTAACGGCGGAGGGGCAAATTTGAGCTGGCTTTGAAATTAGGGGCATATATGAGTAGGTGGTTCGAGTTAGGGATGGAAATGCAAATGGCCCTCAAGGGGGAAATGATTTTTAAAGCTCTTCTTAAGAATAAAATTGCTCGTTCCAACTTCATGGAAATCATGTCTATTGCTATTGAGGGCAAGAAATATATTGATGAGTTGGAATCTCGTCTTGAGGAGCATGAGGTCACCATTAATAAAATGGAAGTTCATGAGCGTGATTACGCTAATGAGATTGCGGACCTCTCTCAAGCTCTTGAACTTGAACAAACCACCAAGGAATCTCTTGAGGAGACTTTTGCTCTAGAATTATCTAGAGTGAAGGAATCTCATGATAGAGCTCTTGAGGTGGCCAATGTTTTTGAAACTGAAAATTCTAAGCTTGAAGTTGCTCATACTAGACTGCTTGAGGATTTTGAGCACCTCGAAAATGGCTGAAGGGTCATCAAGGGTGAGCTCATCAAACTCACCGAGTCTCATGATCATCTTAAAGTTCTTATTTAAAAGATCTTGCCAATTTGTCCTCTCCTATTGTTGTTAATGATGATGCTTGTGCTACTAACTCTATTACTTGTGAAGCATCCATCTTGAAGGAGAATGTTGAGCGTCGGGCTCAACTTGAGTTGTTATCTAGCAATTATGAGAAATTGGAAGAAAGCCATGAAAAGCTCTCAAGCTCTCATGATGATCTTCTAGTATCCCATAATGTGCTAAAGATAGCTCATGAGGCCATGATCGCTAAGGTAACATATAGTGAGCCTCATGTGGATACTAGCACTACTTCTAGTCAAAATTCTATATTGCCATGTGCTAGTCCTTGTAATTCATCTACTCACAATGTTGGTACATCTTGTGATGAATTGCTTTCCTTGCCTTGTTGCTCTAACGAAGAAGCTTATACTTCCTCTAGTACTTTTGTTGAGACTAACCATGTACAGGAAATCAAAGAGCTCAAGGCCCAAGTCACTTCTTTGAAGAAAGACTTGGAAAAGTGTCATGAAGGGAAATTTACACTCAACAACATCTTGAGTGTGCAAAAATCCCCCAATGACAAAGGTGGACTTGGATTCAACTCCAATAAGAAGAAGAAGTCCAAGAGTAACAAGAAGAAGGGCCAAAACAAGTCAAGAATTCGGCCAAGATCATTTACTTCAAGTGCAAAATTGAAGGGCATCATGTTAGATCTTGCCCATTGAAGAATAAGGCCATTAGTGACAAGCAACAAGGGAAGCGGCCACAAGTTCAATCTCATGCTCAACCACAAGTTGAAGAAAGGCCTTGAGCTAATGCTTCTCAAGTTGAGAACTCAAGTGATAAGAAAGTGATGAGTAGATGTTGCTACTTATGTCATGAGAAAGGTCACCTCGCTTCTTCATGCACAAGTGGTAACTCATCCAACCCAAATATTATTGATGATATCTATTTTCTTGGGAAGGATAAGGTTGGCGATGTGTTTGCCAAGTTTGTTGGTACTCAAAGTGGTGTCAAGCAAAGAACCATTTGGGTAGCCAAGCCTATTTTGACTAACCTCTTAGGACCCAACTTGGTTGGGGACGAACTAGCTCAAAATTGACCAATAGGTGTCTACGGAGGGCATTGGAGACTTGGCTACATTATGAAGAATTAAAGGGGATTTTTATCATTCATATTGTCTCAAGCCAAGTCATTCGGATTATCAAGTTTCTATCTTATATCCAATGTTCCTCTGTGAGGTAACTCGTGCTTAAAGTGTTTTCATTGATAGGTACTTACCCCTTTGCATGTTTGGTTTCGTTCCTTGCATGTGTTTGTATATGTTGTGCTTCCAACTTGATTATCTTGAGCAATCAAGTATGTGTGTGTTGGTTTGCACATCATGTACGTGTGTGTCATGCGTTGAGCCTTTTGCATCTTATTTATATATTAATTGGCTCGTGTGAGAGATTAATGGAACATCCCATTTTTGGGGAGTTATGTGCTTTGTGCACCTCAAGGTCCCACAAATGTGTGTACATGAGGAATACCACCTAGTATTGATATTTCAAGCTTATCTAGTCACTATGTGTTATGTGTTCTCATGAGAAATTCAAATTCTTAATAGTCTGTTATTTATCTCTTGTTGGATCCATTTATTTGCCTCTTGTTTATCCTTAAATGGTATCACATTATGGGGGAGTAATATGCTATGTGTATATTACTATCCTAGAAAATGTGTACATTTGAGATATTTTCACCTAGAGTTGATATTGTAAATTATCTTATTCCTACGTGGCAAGTTATCTCTACAAGTTGCATACTTTCTTGTGTTTGGTGTCAAGATGATGTTGGATATCCTTGCTATCTACCACCGGGAATTATCTCCAAATACTTCTTGTCTTTTGACAATTGGTACTCACATGTGTGGTAGAAATTATTGATCATCTGTACATTTTTTTGCCTTTTCTCTTGCTAAGGAATGTATCAACTCCCTTTGTCTTCCATACCATTTGTGGACCTTGTTAATTTCTTGATCTTGTTTAGTGTTTTCTAGATATAGTGAAAGTGGTGATCCCACCATGTGCATTTTGTATTCAAATGCAAATTCTCAAAAATGCACTAGTCTTGGGGGAGCTATCCTATTTTCTATAAAACACTCATCTTGTGATCCTTATTAAGTGTGTGTTGGTGGTAGGCAGGCCGTTTTCTTTTTGGTACTTTGTGCCATCATGAAACTTTGTAGAGAGCTTGGTTTGTTTGGAACCATCCTCTCTTTTGGGAGTTTGATATCTTTAAATTAGTGTGTATCAATGGATATCTCATTCCTCGATGTATCTGTTATGGGTATCCTCCAAGTGTTGATATATTCATGTGGTATCTTTTGTTCACTTGGTATTGTCAATTGGTATCGGTTCTTGAAAGTATTGAGCATGCATATTAACTTCATGTAGTCTCTTTGGCGGCATGCTTTCTTTCTTTGACCCAATATATAGGGGAAACTCCACCAAGTCTCAAATTGGATGAGATGTGCATGAAATTCATTTTCATATCTATATGCACATATTTATGTGGAGTTTGTCCTATGAATTGTTGGTTCTCTAACTCTTTGGTCCCAATGAGGTTGGGTACCATTTTTTGTGTTGTTGTTCTAGGAACAATTGGAGATACATTGGATGCTCAGCTCACTCACAAGGAAGGTGGTGTCACCATGAGCTTATTGGAGTCAAGCTAGGATGCTCAATGAACTACTATCTACTACCTTCAATTGGTTTCTTCTACATCCTTCCAATGAAAACTCGGTAACAAGTATCTTTTCCTGCATAATTTTCTTGCATTCAACCTTGTGTAGGTTGCATCTTGGCATGCTATTCATTCCATCTTGTGATACTTGTTTCCTTTTGTCGGATTTCGGGTTCCGGCAGACCCTTGAGGTTCGAACACTAGGGTGCGCGCGGAGATTTCGCCTTCTACCTACCTGCACCCCACCGCCTCGCTTGGGGCAGATTCATGGCCCCCGGCGCTTGCTTGGGGCAGATGATGGTGTGGAAGACGTGCTCGAGCGCGCTCGTGAGCGTCGCGCTCTTCGCCAAGGATTCCTTCGAAGGGCGGCTGACGCGGTAAACCTGCTTGGTGAGGAGCTTGCTGATGAAGACGCACGCCTTGAGGCCGAGGGCCTGCGCCTGGCTGCAGAGAGGCGTGAGCTGGAGGGCACCATTGCCCTTGCGCGCCATCAGCGCGATCTTGACGATGAAGAGGCCAAGGCGTCGCTGGTGGCCTCTCGGGAGGCCCGATCTCGGGCCGCTGAGGAGGCTCGGGAAGCTGACCGGCGGCGAGAGGCAGCGGAGGAGCGGGCTCGGGAGCTCCTGGCCCGGTGCCACTCACTAGAGGAGCAAGTGGAGCTGCGCGAGGCAGCCCTCACATCAATGAATGTGGCCTCTGGCGACCCAGCAGAGCTCCAGAAGCGTGAGGAGGCGCTAACGCTGGAAGCCGCCGAACATGCACGCGAGTACGAGCGTCTGGAGACGAGGGAGCTCTTGGTGACGCAGGCGGAGGATGATGTCGCTGCATGGGAAGCCCGTGTCCTGGAGGAGGTCGGACGTCGGGTGGCGATGGCGCGCTTTAACCTCGAGCGCGAGTTCGAGGAGAGGCTGGGGTTGATCCGGGCCGAGGCTAAAGGTAGGACTGATGCCTTGAGGGCCAAGCTGGAGGAAGCGACGCGGTGGGCCGATGCTTTTTGGGCCGCCCTTGAGGTAGCGCAAGGGGAGTCAACCACCTCCCAGGCCGAGGTGCTCCTTCTTCGCCATCGGGTGAAGGAGGCTGAGGCTGTCGCGCGCCAGAATGCGGACGAGATACGTCAGCGGCGGATCCTGGAGCATGAGCACGGCTGAGGGAGTCCTGGATTAGGGGGTGCTCGGATAGCCGAACTATACCTTCAGCCGGACTCCAGGACTATGAAGATACAAGATTGAGGACTTTGTCCCGTGTCCGGAAGGATCTTTTCTTGGCGTGGAAGGCGAGCTAGGCGTGCGGATATTCGAGATCTCCTACCATTGTAACCGACTCTGTGTAAACCCTAACCCTATCCGGTGTCTATATAAGCCGGAGGGTTGCAGTCCGTAGGACAACCATCATCATACACAATCATACCATAGGCTAGCTTCTAGGGTTTAGGCTCCTTGATCTCGTGGTAGATCCACTCTTGTACTACCCATATCATCAATATTAATCTAGCAGGAGTAGGGTTTTACCTCCACTGAGAGGGCCCGAACCTGGGTAAAATAAAGTGTCCCTTGTCTCGTGTTACCATCCGACCATGACGCACAGTTCGGGACCCCCTACCCGAGATCCGCCGGTTTTGACACCGACATTGGTGCTTTCATTGAGAGTTCCTCTGTGTCATCGCTTTTGGGCCCGATGGCTCCTTTTATCATCAACAACGATGAGGTCCAGGGTGAGACTTTCCTCCCTAGACAAATCTTCGTCTTCGGCGGCTTCGCTCTGCGGGCCAATTCGCTTGGTCATCTGGAGCAGATCGAAAGCTACGCCCCTGGCCATCAAGTCAGGTTTGGAAGCTTAAACTACACGGCTGATATCCGCGGAGACTTGATCTTCGACGGGTTTGAGCCACAGCCAAGCGCGCCGCGCTATTTCGAGGGGCATGATATAGCTGTGCCTCCGAATAGCACCCTGGAGGCCGCACACGCTCCGGCCCCGATCTTTGACTCGGAGCCCGCTGCGTTCTCTGAGGATGAACGGTTGGACGTCACCTCGGGGGCTGCGATCTCAAAGGCGATCGAGCCGAACGCCAGCCCCGTACTCCGCACGGCCCAGGACTCCAAGGAGCCGGACTCTTCTCCGAACTCCGAGCCTTCCGCGCCCCCGCCGATCGAATCTGATTGGGTGCCTATAATGGAGTTCGCCGCCGCGGACATCCTTCAGTGCTCATCTTTCGGTGATATCCTGAATTCTCTCAAATCTCTCTCTTTATCAGAAGAGCCCAGGCTGGACTATGGTCTGCGAGGTTGGGATTGGGACGATGAAGAAATTTAAAGCCCACCCACCACCCACTTAATAGCCACTGTCGACGATTTAACCGACATGCTTGACTTCGGCTTCGAAGACTTCGACGGTATGGACGACGAAGGAGGAGACGTACAAGAACCAGCACCTGTAGGGTGCTGGACCGCCACCTCGTCATATGACATATATATGGTGGATGCTCCAAAGGATGCGGATGGCGATGGAGCAGTGGAAGACGACAACTCGAAAAAACCGCAAAAACGTCGGCGCCAACGGCGCCGCTCTAAATCCCGCCACAGCAGAAACGGTGATTCCGACACGGGAGATAATGCTACCCCGCCGAACAAGAGCGTTTTCAACGCAGACTTCTAGTCACGGCCAACAGCCTAAAGAAAAAGCAGCAACAGCTTAGAGCTGATCAAGATTTGCTAGCTGATAGATGGACTGAAGTCCTTGCGGTCGAAGAGTATGAACTCGGGCGCCCCTCCAAAAATTATCCTAAGCGCGGGCCGCTACCCCAATCAGAGGGGGAAGCATGTGACATGGCGGACCGGCCACCCCGTGGCCGCGACAAAGAGGCCTGTCGAGCCCTTAAGCAAGCCATGCCCCGATGCCGCTCGAATAAGGCACGGGAAAACGAGCCAGACCTGCGAGACATACTGGAGGATAAAGCAAAGCAAACAAGATCGATCTATGGATCGCGCGGACTCCCGAAGACACGTGATGATCTTCACTTCGGACACAATAAATCGGGCCAGGCCGAACACAGTAGGCACAACTCTTCCGAGCTGCGTCATGACATAGCCCAGTACAGGGGCGCCGCACACCCACTATGCTTCACAGACGAAGTAATGGATCATAAAATCCCAGAGGGTTTTAAACCCGTCAATATCGAGTCGTACGATGGTACGACAGATCCGGCAGTATGGATTGAGGATTATCTCCTTCACATCCACATGGCACGGGCGATGATCTGCACGTCATCAAATACCTACCCCTTAAGCTTAAAGGACCAGCCCGGCACTGGCTTAATAGCCTACCAGCGGACTCAATCGGTTCTTGGGAGGACCTGGAAGCCGCATTCCTCAACAACTTTCAGGGGACTTACGTGCGGCCACCGGATGCCGACGACCTAAGCCACATAATTCAGCAGCCAGAAGAATCGGCCAGGCAATTCTGGACACGATTCCTATCAAAGAAAAATCAGATAGTCGATTGTCCGGACGCAGAGGCCCCAGCAGCCTTCAAGCATAACATCCGTGACGAGTGGCTTGCCCGGCACCTGGGACTGGAAAAGCCGAAAACCATGGCAGCCCTCACGACACTCATGACCTGCTTTTGCGCGGACGAAGATAGCTAGCTAGCTCGCAGCAACAACTTATCGAAGAAGCCCGGTAATTCGGATACAAAGGACAAAAGTGGCCGGTCACGTCAAAATAATCAAAAGCGCCGCATTAGCAGCGACAGCAATGAGGATTCGACAGTCAATGCCGGATTCAGAGGCTACAAATCCGGTTAGAAGAAAAAGCCATTTAAGAAAATACCCAAGGCCCGTCCAGTTTGGAACGGATACTCGACCGCTCGTGCCAGATTCATGGCACCCCCGAAAGGCCAGCCAATCACACCAACAGGGATTGTTGGGTGTTCAAGCAGGCAGGCAAGTTAAGAGCCGAACACAAGGACAAGGGGCTGAACAGCGACGACGAGGGGAAGCCCAGGCCGCCGAACAACAATGGGCAGAAAGGGTGTCCCCCACAAGTGAGGACGGTGAACATGATATACGTGACCCACATTCCCAAGCGGGAGAGGAAGCGTGCGCTACGGGACGTATACGCGATGGAGCCAGTCGCCCCAAAGTTCAACCCATGGTCCTCCTGCCCGATCACTTTCGATCGAAGGGACCACCCCACTAGCATCCGTCACGGCAGTTTTGCCGCACTGGTCCTCGACCCAATCGTGGACGGATTTCATCTCACAAGAGTCCTCATGGACGGCGGCAGTAGCCTGAACCTGCTTTATCAGGATACAGTGCGAAAAATGGGCATAGATCCATTAAGGATCAATCCCACAAGGACGACTGTCGATGTCAAAACCGGCGGATCTCGGGTAGGGGGTCCCGATCCTGCTAGATTAATATTGATGATATGGGTAGTACAAGAGTAGATCTACCACGAGATCAAGGAGGCTAAACCCTAGAAGCTAGCCTATGGGTATGATGATGGTTATGATGTGTTCGTCCTACGGACTACAACCCTCCGGTTTATATAGGCACCGGATAGGGTTAGGGTTACAGAGAGTCGGTTACATTGGTAGGAGATCTTGAATGTCCGCACGCCTAGGTTGCCTTCCACGCCAAGGAAAGAACCTTCCGGACACGGGACGAAGTCTTCAATCTTGTATCTTCATAGTCCTGGAGTCCGGCTGAAGATATATTTCGGCTATCCGAACACCCCCTAATCCAGGACTCCCTCAGTAGCCCCTGAACCAAGCTTCAATGACGACGAGTCCGGCGCGCAAATTGTCTTCGGCATTGCAAGGCGGGTTCCTCCTCCAAATTCTTCAAGAAGATAATAAACACCAAAAAATAGTGTCCGGCTCTGCAAAACAAGTTTCCACGTATTGCCATATAGAGAATAACACAAACGCAAATCAAATCTATTGACGTATTCCGCAGTGCGTCATAACACTGCGACCAAGCCTTCTGTATGGATTATTTTTTGTTGTTCCACTGCAGCGCGTTCAATGAGGCGGTTTCCTTGGCACGTCTTGTCGAAGCAGAGATCGTGTGCCCCTTCTAACGGGATTCTCATTAATGCGGACGTGGGTAACCCAACCGCGCCATTTACCATGGCGTGTGAGCGGCAAGCGAGTTTTATTAGGTAGGTGGGGACGCATAACGGCATTAGCCTATATAAGGGGATAAAGATCCACCTATTTCACCTAAGCCTTCTTCCTCCTTTGCCCATCCATCTCCCGCGCACTCAAGCTCCAACGCCCAAGTTCGCTCTTTCTTCCCCAACCTGCTCCAGCGATGTCCGGAGCGGGTGGCAAGTGGATGGCTTCCTCCGTTACGGAGGGTCAAATCAAAAAGCTTAGGAAGGCTGGATATCTGTCCAAGGACATCCCGCACCGGCTTCCCGAGGCGGGGCAGCTTCTTCCCAACCCAAGGCCCCATGAGAGGGTAGTTTTTCTCCCCCATTTCCTTCGCGGACTGGGTTTTCCACTTCACCCTTTTGTCCGGGGGCTCATGTTCTAGTACGGCCTGGACTTCCACGATCTGGACCCGAACTTTATCCTCAATATCTCGGCGTTTATCATCGTGTGTGAGGCCTTTCTCCGCATCCGCCCCCACTTCGGCCTCTGGCTCCAGACCTTCAACGTCAAGCCCAAGGTGGTGTCCGGCACCTAGGCGGAGTGCGGAGGTGCTATGGCCGGCAAAATGGCCAACACACTCTGGTTCGATGGCTCTTTTGTGGAGTCCTTAAAGGGGTGGCAGGCAGGGTGGTTTTACATCACCGAGCCACGCGACTCGAAATGGGTCGCGGCCCCTGAGTTCCGATCCAGACCCCCCACGCGGCTCATGTCCTGGAAAGAGACGGGCCTATCGTGGGGCAACGAAGAAGAATTGAACGGACTGCAAACTTGCATCCGGTCCCTAATGAACAAGCCCATCCGGCATGTCAACATCATCCAGGTCATGTTCGTTCGCCGGATCCTCCCGTGCCAAGAACGGGAGTTCACTTTGTGGGAATTCGACCCGGCGCAGCACCAAACCCTCAATAGGCTCTTCGACACGACGTACGAAGACGTCTGGAAGGTGCTAACCAAAGGCGCTGAGTGCCCCACATCCGCTTCCGAGGACCGCGGATACAGCTCGCAGCGCAACACTGGCGAGGTAGGCTATTTATACCTTTCACAGGTTCGTTAAGCTTTTCTACATAGATTAACTCTATGTGGGATCTAAAAACTCCCTTTGCCTTTGACAGGCATGGCTGAAGATAGCCGGACCAATCAACTGTCCGGCTCCTCTGCCCGAAGACCCAGCCCCAGCTCTCTTAGAGAAGCTGCTGGCTCCGGCGCCCTATGTGGTGCCGGAGAAGAAGGTCAAGAAGAAGAAGACCACCGGGACTCTAAAGAGTGCCCGCAATGTGGTGGTGTCGAGCTTGTCATCTGGCGAGTCTGCGACGCCCTCCTCTCGTGAAAACGAGGAGGAGGAACAAGGAAGCTCTCCCCCTCCAGTGAGGGGAGCGAAAAAGAAGAAGGCCGCCCCAAGAGGGGAGGCTGAGGGGTCGAGGAAAAGGAAGACCCCTCCGCCGGACTACTCCCCCAACGCCGAAGAGGGCGGAAAGGAGTGGCCGGACAGAACCAAGCGTCCGGCAACATCGTAAGTATTCACATACCAGAATGACTCATAGTATCTTCAAGTGCGCAGCTTACCCTAATGTCGAATGCTATTTGTGCAGCCCGCCCCGAGCCGCACTCGATGATTCATCGAGCGGCTCCCTGGATTCGTCGGACATGAACTCTGTCCCGCCCGCAGTCTCCCCCAGCGGGGCGGACGACGCTGAAGCGGCGTCCCACCGAACAGGGTAGGAGGAGGTGGTCCTGGAGGAGCCGCAAGGCAATCCTCAGTACCCCAGGAGTAAAGGGGATGAAACCCCCCAGGGCTCCCAGTCCGGCTTTGTGCCGGACCCCGCGCCGGACTCAACCGTCCTGGCTCGCGGTGGGCGAACTCCTTCCAAGAGGAGTAAGCCGTCTGAGCCGGTGACCTCTGTCCAACCAGAGGCGCCGGATAGTCTGTTGGAGGCGCTTGAAGGCGCCACCATCGACGAGGAGCACCATACTGTTATGAGTGCGGTGGTCCAAAGGGTTCAGTCTGCCAAGAGCGGACTGAATGAAGCTTGCGCTAGCCTTCTAACAGGCTTCCAGGTAAGCAAAAAATATGCTAAATTCATTACCGCATAGACAGTAGCCCCTGATGCTCTGTTCGGTGTTCGGAAAGAAAAGCCGAATAGAGGATCCAACAATTTTCGCAGGAGTCTAATAAAAAGTCGAATATGCGTATGTCGGCTTCCCTGCTGTCCACCGCCGCACTGACTACGCAGGTGGAAGTCCTGAAAAAGGACCTCAAGCGGTCCGAGCAAGGGCTCGGCCTTGCCAAAAGGCAGCTCGTGGAAAAGGAAGGTAAGAAATACCCCTTAGAAAAAAAAGGTGCCTATAGAGAGGCTTGATTGCAAAAAGAAATAACAGGATTGTACTGCTTATTGTAGGGGCCACAACCGAGGTGGCAACCCTGAAGCAGGCGCTGGCTGAGGCCGAGAAGAAAGCAGCCGAGGAGCGCGCCGAGCGAGAAAAGCTCGGGGTCCAAGTCGGCGCGGTGCAGCAAGAGCTGCAAGCTCTCATGAAGAAACATGAGGGTTTTGGAGCTTGATGCAAAAACGCAAGCATCCGAGCTCGCGTCGGCTGTTGAGACCACCAAGAGTGCCAAGGCCGAAGCCCAAAAGGCCCTCCAAGAGTTGGAGGATGTGGAAAAGATAGCAGCGGGTAAGGCATTCTTAATGCAAAGTAGGAATATAAAGATGAAATACCTATTACTTACCCGAATCCGGAGTTCTCCAGGGGCGTTCTTCGATCTTCCCCGCAGCGCATCCGACGCCGCCGCATTCTACCGAGCTGAAGAGGACAGCTCGATGGAGAGTGTGTTCTGGTCTCAGTATTCTGAGGCCGGACACCCTGTGCCCTTAAGCGATCAGCTGAAGCAGCTGGCCGAGCTCCACAAGGCGGCCGAACAGGCCATGAAGGGCTTACTAGTTCGGCTGTGGCCTGGAGAGGCCCTGCCTGGGAGCTACTTTGGGCTGGTGCGGCGGCTGGTGGAGGCCTGTCCACGGCTTGAGGTCATCAAGCACTCCGTCTGCATAGAAGGTGCCCGTAGGGCCCTTGCCCGTGTAAGGGTACACTAGGGCAAGCTGGACGGAGAGAAGCTGGTGAAGGACGGGCCGCCGCAGGGGAAGGAGCATCGCAAGCCCGAGAACTACTACAAGGAAGTTCTCGCTGGAGCTCGCCTTGTCGCGGATGAGTGTGCCAAATATGTAATATTTCAATGAACTCGCTCGTTTGTATCCTGTGCGCTGAAAACTTGTTCATATGCGCTTAAGCAATGCTTTCTGAATTTAAAATATTATTTTCTGTGCGGCCGTTTATCAATAACTGAGAGATGGCGAGTCGTCGGCTTCTGCCCCTATGCAACTAGTGCTGGGGTGTTCGGGATAAACCTGAGGGCTCTTGTTCCCACAGTTGGGTCCTTCGAGGAAGGCGCTCAGCACAGCGAACCAGGCAATCGGACTATAATGCTTCAACACTCTCACTTAGCCATAGAACGTTATAATTTTAAATTTCAACGGAGCCCCTAGTTCGGAAGGCCGAATTCGGGGCACTATCCACGCCTTTAGCCGGACATAACCAGCTCTCCGCTCGAAGCGGCATAAGCCTTTAGGGACTCAAAAAACCTCTCGAACAGCAACCGGTCTCGCGCCTTATCATGACAGTCTGTTTTAGCTTTCTCTACTGAGGTGCTCACCCACCTGATCTGGGGCACAATCGCAGTGGTTATCCTAGTGCTACCTTAGCCGATAGAGCGGAACGTAAGGCACCAAAACATAGGAGCCGGGCAAACCCAACATATGACCAAAATCATGACTCGGAGCCGATGCATATAATGCTATAAGTTCGGGGTGCCGCACTTGTGAAAGTGGACGGACTTCTCACACCAGATAGAAGGGTAATAAAGCCCCTGGCGTGGTTTGCCGTACCATGGTGTACGAGTGCGATCATGTTATTTGAGTAAACATATGTATATTAAAAGAAGATAATGCAAAAAATAGACGAAAAGCTATGCATTATTTATGAGGAGGCTGTTTATTCAAGCCGAACGATACAAGTAGTGCGAAAAAAATTAGACTATTTAACATGTCCTGACCAGGCGCGGGCCATGGAATTTAAAAACAGATATATCGCTCGAAATAGAGACCACCTGAGAGTTCCATGATGCGGTGTTGTTTTGTCTGTTTTCCTGGGTCCTGTATCGTCTGTGCGGCAGCGAGGCCGAACACTGTATCCAGAGTATGGAGTCCTGAAAGAAAAGAAAAACTCGGCAGCCCCTAGTACGTTTGACGCCATATTGTTGGCATGCCGTTTTATCTGCCCCTTCCCCTATGCCCATGGAATTGTAAGGGCATAATTGTGTACTCGAGGTACTAGCTCCGCTATGTAGCGATGGCTGGGGTTGGGGCCGTATTGCTACGCGTGCTCTGAACGCGCCAGTCGGTCTTGTTGCGGGTTACTCCGGGCGCGTTTTGCTTTGTCCTGCTTTGTAGCGGCCGGACTCGAGAGCTGTCTTAACAGGCTGGTTTGTACCTCTGCTGCGAGGGCCGCCGTGTGTTCCTCCGTACGGATGGAGCGTTCGGTGTTTCCGCTGACCGTGATTACACCTCAAGGGCCTGGCATCTTGAGCTTGATATATGCGTACTGCGGCACCGCATTGAATTTAGCGAATGCGGTTCGTCCAAGCAGAGCATGATAGCCACTGCGGAACGAAACTATGTCGAAGATTAACTCTTCGCTTCGGAAGTTTTCCGGAGATCCGAAGACCACATCAAGTGTTATGGAGCCTATGCAATTGGCCTCTACACCTGGGATGACGCCTTTAAAGGTCGTCCTTGTGGGCTTGATCCTTGATGGATCTATGCCCATTTTCCGCACTGTATCCTGGTAGAGCAGGTTCAGGCTACTGCCGCCGTCCATGAGGACTCTTGTAAGGTGAAATCCGTCAACTATTGGGTCAAGAACCAATGTGGCGAAACCGCCGTGACGGATGCTAGTGGGGTGGTCCCTTCGATCGAAGGTGATCGGGCAAGAGGACCATGGGTTGAACTTTGGGGCGACTGGCTCCATCACGTATACGTCCCGTAGCGCACGCTTCCTCTCCCGCTTGGGAATATGAGTTGCGTATATCATGTTCACCATCCGCACTTGTGGGGGAAACCCCTTCTGTCCGTTGTTGTTCGGCGGCCTGGGCTCCTCTTCGTCATCGCTGTCTAGCCCCTTGTCTTGGTTTTCGACTCTTAACTTGCCTGCCTTCTTGAACACCCAACAATCCCTGTTGGTGTGATTGGCTGGCCTTTCGGGGGTGCCGTGAATCTGGCACGAGCGGTCGAGTATTCGGTCCAAACTGGACGGGCCCTGGGTATTCTTTTTGAATGGCTTTTTCCGCTGACCGGATTTATGGCCTCTGAATCCGGCGTTTACTACCGTATCTTCATTGCTGTCGCTGCTGACGCAGCGTTTCTATTTATTCCGTCGCGACCTGCCACTTTTGTCCTTGGTATCTGGATTATCTTGCTTCTTCGATAAGTTGTTGCTGCGAGCCATCCAGCTATCTTCACCCGCGCAAAAGTGGGTCATGAGTGTCGTGAGGGCTGCCATGGATTTCGGCTTTTCCTGTCCCAGGTGCCGGGCAAGCCACTCGTCACGGATGTTATGCTTGAAGGCTGCTAAGGCCTCTGCATTGGGACAATCGACTATCTGATTTTTCTTTGTTAGGAACCGTGTCCAGAATTGCCTGGCCGATCCTTCTGGCTGCTGGATTATGTGGCTTAGGTTGTCGGCGTCCGGTGGCCGTACGTAGGTCCCCTGGAAGTTGTCGAGGAATGCGGCCTCCAGGTCCTCCCAAGAGCCGATCGAATATGTGGGAAGGCTGTTAAGCCAGTGCCGGGCTGGTCCCTTAAGCTTAAGGGGTAAATATTTGATGGCGTGCAAATCATCGCCACGTGCCATGTGGATGTGGAGGAGATAGTCCTCAATCCATACTGCCGGATCTGTCTTACCATCGTACGACTCGATGTTGACGGGTTTAAAACCCTCTGGGATTCTATGATCCATTACTTCGTCTGTGAAGCATAGTGGGTGTGCGGCGCCCCTGTACTGGGCTATGTCTCGACGCAGTTCGGAGGAGCTGTGCCTGTTGTGTTCGGCCCGGTCGGATTTATTCGTGTTCCCGTGCCTTGGTAAAGCGGCTGCGGGGCATGGCTTGTTTGGATGTTCGACAGGCTTCTCTGTCGCGGCCGCGAGGTGGCCGATCTGCCATGTCTTAGGCTTCCTCCTCTGATTGGGGTAGCGGCCTGCGCTTAGGATAGTTTTTGGAAGGGCGTCCGAGCTCGTGCTCTTCGGCCGCAAGGACTTCAGTCCATCTGTCAGCTAGCAAATCTTGATCAGCTCTAAGCTGTTGCTGCTTTTTCTTTAAGCTGTTCGCCGTGGCTAAAAGCCTGCGTTGAAAGCGCTCTTGTTCGGCGGGGTCTGATGGTACGATGAATTCATCGTCGCCGAGGCTTGCCTCGTCTTCGGAGGGAGGCATGTAGTTATCGTCCTCGACCTCTCGCTCTGCCGCTCTCTCATGAGGGCGGTCTTCTCCATCTTCCTGTGCCGAATCCTGCTGGTTTTGGTGTTCTTCGGCGCTGTTCGGGGTAGTATTTGGAGCGGGATTTGGAGCGGCGCCGCTGACGTCGGCGTTTTGGAGGCTTTTTCGAAGTGCCATCCTCCGCTGTTCCATCGCCATCTCTATCTTTTGGAGCATCCACCATGTATATGTCGTATGACGAGGTGGCGGTCCAGCGCCCTACAGGTGCTGGTTCTTGCTCGTCTCCTCCTTCGTCGTCCATACCATCGAAGTCTTCGGAGCCGAAGTCGAGCATGTCGGATATATCGTCGACAGTGGCTATTAAGTGGGCGGTGGGTGGGCTTTGAATTTCTTCGTCGTCCGAATCCCAACCTCACAGGCCATAGTTCGGCCCGGGCTCTACTGACAAAGAGAGAGACTTGAGAGAATTCAGAATATCACCAAAAGGTGAATACTGAAAGATGTCCGCGGTGGTGAACTCCATTACAGGCGCCCAATCTGATTCGATCAGCGGGGGCACGGACGACCCAAAGTTCGGAGAAGAGTCCGGCTCCTTGGAGTCACAGGCCATGCGGAGCGCGGGGCTCGCGTTCGGCTCAATGGCCTTTAAGATCGCAGCCCCCGAGGTTGTGTCCAACCGTTCATCTTCAAAGAACGCAGCGGGCTCCGAATTGAGGATCGGGGCCGGAGCATATGCGGTCTCCAGGACACTGTTCGGAGGCAGAGCTATATCATGCCCCTCGAGATAGTGCGGCGCGCTTGGCTGTGGCTCGAATCCGTCGAAGATCAAGTCTCCGCGGATATCTGTCGTGTAGTTTAGGCTTCCAAACCTGACTTGATGGCCAGGGGCATAGCTCTCGATCTGCTCCAGATGACCAAGCGAGTTGGCCCGCAAAGCGAAGACGCCGAAGACGAAGATCTGTCTGGGGAGAAAAGTCTCACCCTGGACCTCATCGTTGTTGATGATCAAAGGAGACATCGGGCCTAAAGGCGACGACAGAGAGGAACTCTCAATGAAAGCACCAATGTCGGTGTCAAAACCAGCAGATCTCGGGTAGGGGGTCCCGATCTGAGCGTCAAGGTCGGATGGTAATAGGAGACAAGGGACACTTTATTTTACCCAGGTTCGGGCCCTCTGGATGGAGGTAAAACCCTACTCCTGCTAGATTAATATTGATGATATGGGTAGTACAAGAGTAGATCTACCACGAGATCAAGGAGGCTAAACCCTAGAACCTAGCCTATGGGTATGATGATGGTTATGATGTGTTCGTCCTACGGACTACAACCCTCCGGTTTATATAGGCACCGGATAGGGTTAGGGTTACACAGAGTCGGTTACATTGGTAGGAGATCTTGAATGTCCACACGCCTAGCTTGCCTTCCACGCCAAGGAAAGAACCTTCAAGACACGGGACGAAGTCTTCAATCTTGTATCTTCATAGTCCTGGAGTCCGGCTGAAGATATAGTTCGGCTATCCGAACACCCCCTAATCCAGGACTCCCTCAACGACCTTTAAAGGCGTCATACCAGGTGTAGAGGCCAATTGCACAGGCTCGATAACACTTGATGTGGTCTTCGGATCTCCGGATAACTTCCGAAGCGAAGAGTTAATCTTTGATATAGTGCCGTTCCGCAGTGGCTATCATGCCCTTCTCGGACGAACCGCATTCGCCAAATTCAATGCGGTGCCTCACTACACATATCTCAAGCTCAAGATGCCAGGCCCTCGAGGAGTAATTACGGTCAGCGAAAACACAGAACGCTCCATCTGTATGGAAGAGGACACGGCGGCCCTCGCAGCAGAAGTACAAAGCAGCCTTTCAAGGCAACTCTCCAGTCCGGCCGTTAAAAAACCGGACAATGCAAAGCGCGCCCGGAGTAACCTGCAACAATACCACCTGGCATGATCAGAGCAAGCATAGCAATACGTCCCCGACCCCAGCCATCGCAACATAGCGGAGCAAGTACCTCGAGTACACAATTACGCCCTTAAAATTCCATGGGCACAGGGGGAGGGGCACAATAACGGCATGCCTACAACACGGCGTCAAACGTACTAGGTGCTGCCGGATTTTTCTTTTTTACTTTCAGGACTCCATACTCTGGATAACCTGTTCGGCAGTATTGCCGCACAGACGATGCAAGATCCAGGAAAGCAGACAAAGCTACGCCGCATTCCGGAACTCTTAGGTGGTCTCTATTTCGAGCGATATATCTGTTTCTAAATTCCGCGGCCTGTGCCTGGTCAGGACATGTTAAATAGTCTAATATCTTTTTTTGCTTATCGCACTACTTGTATCGTTCGGCTTTGATAAATAGCCTCTTTATAAAACAATGCATAGCTTTTTGTCTATTTTTTGCATTGTCCCCTTGGAATATATGTGTTTATTACATAACATTATCGCACCCGTACACCATGGTACGGCAAACCACACCAGGGGCTTCATTACCCTTTTATCTGGTGTGAGAAGTCCGTACACTTTCACAAAGTGCGGCACCCCGAACTTATAGAACTATATGCATCGGCTCCGAGTCATGATTTTGGTCACATGTTGGGTTTGCCCGGCTCCTATGTTTTGGTACCTTACGTTCCGCTCTATCGGCTAAGGTAGCACTAGGAGAACCACTGCGATTGTGCCCCAGATCAGGTGGGTTGAGCACCTCAGTGGAGAAAGCTAAAACAGACTGTCATGATAAGGCGTGAGACTGGTCGCTGTTCGAGAGGTTTTTCGAGTCCTTAAAGGCTTATGCCGCTTTGAGCGAGGAGCTGTCTATGTCCGGCCAAAGGCGTGGATAGCGCCCCGAATTCGGCCTTCCGAACTAGGGGCTTCGCCGAAATTTAAAATTATACCGTTCTATGGCTAAGTGAGAGTGTTCAAGCATTATAGTCCGATTGCCTGGTTCGCTATGCTGAGCGCCTCCCTCGAAGGACCCAACTATGGGAACAAGAGCCCTCAGGTTTATCCCGAACTCCCCAGCACTAGTGGCATGGGGGCAGAAGCCGACGACTCGCCATCTCTCAAATTTTTGATAAACGGCCGCACAGAAAATAATATTTTAATTTAAACAAGCATTGCTTTGCGCATATGAACAAGTTTTCAGCACACAGGATACAAACGAGCGAGTTCACTCAAATATTACATCTTTAGCACATTCATCCGCGACAAGGCGGGCTCCGGCAAGAACGTCCTTGTAGTAGTTCTCGGGCTTGCGATGCTCCTTCCCCTGCGGCGGCCCGTCCTTCACCAGCTTCTGTCCGTCCAGCTTACCCCAGTGTACCCTTACACGGGCAAGGGCCCTCCGGGTACCTTCAATGCAGATGGAGCGCTTGATGACCTCAAGCCGTGGACAGGCCTCCACCAGCCGCCGCACCAGCCGCCGCACCAGCTGCCGCAATGCAGATGGGTCTCGCTCGGCGCGCTCCTCAGCTGTTTTGTTTTCGGCCTCAGCCAGCGCCTGCTTAAGGGTTGTCACCTCGGCTGTGGCCCCTACAATAAGCAGTACAATCCTGTTATTTCTTTCTGCAATCAAGCCTCTCTATAGGCACCTTTTTTCTTATTTTTTTAGGTATTTCTTACCTTCCTTCTCCTCGAGCTGTCGTTTGGCAAGGCCGAGCTCTTGCTCGGTCCGCCCGAGGTCCTGTTTCAGGACATCCACTTGCGCAGTTAGAGCGGTAGTGGACAGCAGTGAAGCCTGCATACGCATATTTGACCTTTTTTTGTTAGACTCCTGCGAAAATTATTAGATCCTCTATCCGGCTTTTCTTTCCGAACACCGAACAGAGCATCAGGGGCTACTGTCTATGCGGTAAATAAATTGACATATTTTTACTTACCTCGAAGCCTGTTAGAAGGCTAGCGCAAGCTTCATTCAGTCCGTTCTTGGCGGACTGAATCCTGTGGATCACCGTACTCATAACAGTACGGTGCTCCTCATCGATGGCGGCGCCCTTAAGCACCTCCAACAGATTGTCCGACGCCTCCGGTTGGACGGAGGCCGCCGGCTCAGATGGCTTACTCCTCTTGGAAGGAGTTCGCCCACCGCGGACCGGGACTGTCGAGTCCGGCGCGGTGTCCGGCACAAAGCCGGACTTGGAGCCCTGGGGGGTTTCATCCCCTTCACTCCTGGGGTTCGGAGGATTGCCTTGTGGCTCCTCCAGGACCATCTCCTCCTGGCCCGAAGCTTGGCGGGGCGCCACTTCGGCGTCGCCCGCCCCGCTGGGGGAGACCGCGGGCGGAACAGAGTTCACGTCCGACGAATCCAGGGAGCCGCTCGACGAGTCATCGAGTTCGGCCCGGGCGGGCTGCATAAATTACATGCGATATCAGGGAAAGCCGCACACTAACAGGATATCATGAATCACCCTGGTATATAAATACTTACGATTTTGCCGGACGCTTGGTTCTGTCCGGCCACTCCTCTCCGCCATCTTCGGCGTCGTGGGAGTAGTCCGGCGGAGGGGTCTTCCTTTTCCTCGACCCCTCGGCCTCCCCTGTTGGGGCGGCCTTCTTCTTCTTTGCTCCCCTCGCTGGGGGGGGAGAACTTCCTTGTTCCTCCTCTCGTTTTCACGAGAGGAGGGCGTCGCGGACTCGTCGGATGACGAGTCCGACACCACCATGTTGCGGGAACTTTTTCGAGTCCCGGTGGTTTTCTTCTTCTTGGCCTTCCTCCCCAGCACCAAGTAAGGTGCCGGAGCCATTAGCTTCACCAAGAGAGCTGGGGCCGGGTCTTCGGGCAGAGGAGCCGGACAGTTAATTGGTCCGAATATCTCCTGCCAAGCCTGTCAAAGGTAAAAGGGAGTTTAGATCCCGCATAGAGTTAATCTATAAAGAAGAGCTTAACGAACCTGTCAAAGGTATAGATAGCTTACCTCACCAGCGTTACGCTGCGAGCTATATCCGCGGTCCTCGGAGGCGGATGTGGGGGACTCGGCGCCTTTGGTCAGCACCTTCCAGACGTCTTCATATGTCGTGTCGAAGAGCCTACTGAGGGTTTGGTGCTGCGCCGGGTCAAATTCCCACAAAGTAAAATCCCGTTCTTGGCACGGGAGGATCAGGCGAACGAGCATGACCTGGACTATGTTGGCAAGCCGGATTGGCTTGTTCACTAGGGACTGGATGCATGTTTGCAACCCAGTCACTTCTTCCTCGTTGCCCCACGACAGGCCTGTCTCTTTCCAGGACATGAGCCGCGTGGGGGGTCCGGATCTGAACTCAGGGGACGCGACCCATTTCGGATCGCGGGGCTCGGTGATGTAAAACGACCCAGCCTGCCACCCCTTTAGGGACTCCACGAGGGAGCCATCGAACCAGAGGACGTTGGCCATCTTGCCAACCATAGCGCCTCCGCACTCCGCCTGGGTGCCGGACACCACCTTGGGCTTGACGTTGAAGGTCTTGAGCCAGAGGCCGAAGTGGGGGCGGACGCAGAGAAAGGCCTCACACAGGACGATAAACGCCGAGATGTTGAGAACGAAGTTCGGGGCCAGATCGTGGAAATCCAGGCCGTAGTAGAACATGAGCCCCCGGACAAATGGGTGAAGTGGAAAGCCCAGTCCGCGGAGGAAGTGGGGAAGAAAAACTACCCTCTCATGGGGCCTTGGGGTAGGAAGAAGTTATCCCTTATCAGGAAGCCGATGCAGGATGTCCTTGGACAAGTATCTGGCTTTCCTTAGCCTTTTTACTTGAGCCTCCGTAACGGAGGAGACCATCCACTTGCCTCCCGCTCCGGACATTGTTGGAGAAGGTTGAGGAAGGAAGAGCGGACTTGGGTGCTGGAGCTTGAGTGCGCGAGAGATAGATTGGCAAAGGAGGAAGAAGGCGTAGGTTAAAAAGGTGAATCCTTATCCCTTTATATAAGCAGGTACGGTTAGGCGTCCTCACCTACCTAATAAAACTCACTTGCCTCCCAAACGCCGTGGTAAATGGCGTGGTTGGGTTACCCACGTCCGTATTAATGAGAATCCTGTTAAAGGGGGGCACATGATCTCTGCTTCGACAAGACGTGCCAAGGAAACCGCCTCGCTAAACAAGCTGAGGTGGAACAATGAAAACAATTTATATAAAGGGCTTGGCCGCAGTGTTATGACGCACAGCGGAATACGTCAGCAGATTCGATTTGTGTTAATATTATTCTCTATATGGCAATATGTGGAAACTTATTTTGCAGAGCCGGACACTATTTTGTGGTGATTTATCTTCTTGAAGAACTTGGAGGAGGAACACGCCTTGCAATGCCGAAGACAATCTGCGCGCCGGACTCGTCGTCATTGAAGCCAGGTTCAGGGGCTACTCAGGGAGTCCTGGATTAGGGGGTGTTCGGATAGCCGAACTATAACTTCAGCCGGACTCCAGGACTATGAAGATACAAGATTGAGGACTTCGTCCCGTGTCCGGAAGGATCTTTTCTTGGCGTGGAAGGCAAGCTAGGCGTGCGGATATTCGAGATCTCCTACCATTGTAACCGACTCTGTGTAAACCCTAACCCTATCCGGTGTCTATATAAACCGGAGGGTTGTAGTCCGTAGGACAACCATCATCATACACAATCATACCATAGGCTAGCTTCTAGGGTTTAGCCTCCTTGATCTCGTGGTAGATCCACTCTTGTACTACCCATATCATCAATATTAATCTAGCAGGAGTAGGGTTTTACCTCCACCGAGAGGGCCCGAACATGGGTAAAATAAAGTGTCTCTTGTCTCCTGTTACCATCCGACCTTGACGCACAGTTCGGGATCCCCTACCCGAGATCCGCCGGTTTTGACACCGACAATGGCCCCATGCTCACCACGCTCCGGGAGAGAGCCAACACAGCCTTGGGCAACATTTGCGAGGCGACTGTTGGCGAGCCGCACGCAGTCAACTACGCCGGCAATCTTCAGTTCTTCACCGACATGGTGACGCAGCTGGAGGCGCGGTCGGTCAGGGCCGACAGGTTGGAGGAGGAGAGGAGCCGCGCCCTGCTCGGGCGCACCTTTTCTCGCGTCTTTAGCCATCTCAGGAACATGGATCCCCACTTCGATTTTGACGCCGCCATCGCCCCAGTCCCCCAGGCCGTCTGAGATGACCGGGCGCACTGGGTGGAAGATAATGTGGATGCCCTTGTCAGGGCCTTTGCTTCAGACAACGACGGCGTGAACGTGGCTGCCGACGAGGGCGGCATGGTGAACGGCCCTGACGCCGCTGGCGGCAACGCAGACCGCGATGGCGATTCTAGCGACGCCAGCAACGGTTCGGGAGGTGCTCCTGAGGACGCATTGGGGGATTTATCCGACTGATTATGCATCGTTCCTGCTTCCCTACCCTGCATGAATAGAACTCAGGTTTTGGCCTGATGGCTGTGAGAGCATATTGGGAGGGGGAGCCCCTCATGTAAAACTTGTGTTCATCGTATTAGTAGATGTTACATTGCCCATGCGCCCGCGCCAAGTGGTGGGCTAAGCGACGTGCTGGTTGGCTAGTTTACCTTCGTTCCGTGCGGGCCCTGAGGTAGCCTGTGGGAGGCTGTGGTGTCCCAAGTGTTCCCTGATCAAATCCGTAGGATCTGCAGTAAAAAAACCCTCCTGAGAGGACGCGGCGGCGGCAGTCTGGGCTGCGCACAAGCTAGGCCTGACCCGGCTCGCGAGGGGCTCACGAGGGGAGGCAGCTGAGGCGAAGTGGTAATCAAAACGCGAGAAATTTCTCGAACGAGTCTAAGCACCCCTTCCCCGAACACACGCAAATCTCAAATTTGAATCCAACTTAAATCCAGCGGGGGAAAGTGACAACCAAAGGGAAAAGCAATGAAAGCAGACAAAAGGCCGCGACCGGCACCTAATCTAGTCTTGGACGTCTTCTCACCAGCGCGGAGCTAAGTGCTGGCATTGGGCGTGGGAGGGAGCCCCAAGTCCTGAGGCCGACACCCCTGAGACTCCGGGGCATGTACAGGCCTACTCATTATTACGTGAGAGTGTCACGGGGCGGCGAGCTTCACAGGCACTGGGCCTTCTTCACAGGTACCGGCCTTGCTTCATATCACCAGACGAGGGCCCTGCCTTGCGCCACACTCTAGTGCCATCAAGGACGACCGGAAACCAGGATGCCGCCGATGGGGTAGAGCGGTCGCCAGCGGTTCCCCCGACGACCACGGGTCCTCTGCCAGGGGCAGGCCCTGAGGCACCTCCCCAGCAGAGGGCCTAACTCCTGAGAACACCTTGCTCCGAACGCCGCGGTGGTGATGTCGGATCTCGGCCCCTCTCCTGCAGCCCCCTGCGCCCTCCTCCTGAGGGGTAAGAGACTGTGGGAGCGGGGCAGCTGCTCGCTGTGGCGACCTGCACCTCCTGTGATCCATGATTAGCGTATGCCTGCTCCTGAGGAATTAGCGGTACCCGATAATCGTTGCCTCCAGCGTGGCCAGTGGGACCGTCGCGGGGTTCCTGGAAGAGCTCATGTTCCCCCAGCTTGGGCTAAGGAGCGAGCCTTGTTCGCCCTCGTGAGGGTGCCCTTGGTCCATCATGTGGGGCACGTATTCTTCTGGCGCCGTCATCCCGAAGGCCACGCCGTAGTGCTCCGCATGCCATGCAGCTCTGCTTGGCGTGCCCACTGTGGGGTGGTAGCGCGGCTGTCCACTGGGGCCGTGGGTCGCGTTGAGTCCTTCTTCTTCGCGGACCGGGAGCGGGGGCAGCGCCGCCACCGGTCCGGTGCCGACAGCTTCGCTGGCGTTGGAGTAGCCTTGGAGCCCGCGGGCGCGCGCGGAGCCCCCGCGCGGGCCGCCCTGGGCTTGAGATGGGAGCTGGGTGCAGAAGGGGTGGGCCCCCGAGGCGGCAAAGCCCAGGAGCTCTGCCACCCGCTCCAGCAGCACGTCGCGGCCACCCTCCAGCAGCCTGCTCTGCAGCAGCTCTCGGGCCACCGTGAGCGCGGCCCTCGAGTTCGCCTGCTCCCGGCGGGTGTACGGTGTCGTGGTCGCGGCGTGATTGGATGCCCTTGCTGCCGACCGCGCCTGCCGCGGTGTGAGAGCTGTCGAAGCCTGTCCGCATCGCCCGCGGCCCGCAGCGCCCTGCGGACCGCGAGCTGCCTGGGGCACGGGGTCGCCCGAGGCAAGCAGCTCTGCGCGGGCGGGCCACGCCGCCCAAGGATCTGGGTTACCCGCCTGGTCGCCGGACATGATGATGACGACGCGACGGGACACGAAGCGGCAGAAGGTGGATTCCGGCGCACCCCTACCTGGCGCGCCAAATGTCGGATTTCGGGTTCCGGGAGACCCTTGAGGTTCGAACACTGGGGTGCGCGTGGAGATTTCGCCTTCTACCTACCTGCACCCCACCGCCTCGCTAAGATCTAAGCTATGGAAAGAACATCACAAGAGACACAGGGTTTATACTAGTTCGGGCCACCATTGTGGTGTAATACCCTACTCTAGTTTGTGGTGTGGTGGATTGCCTCTTGGGCTGATGATGATGAACAATACAAGGAAGAACAGCCTCGCGAGGGTCTGTTCTTGGCTGGGGCGATGAACTGCTAGGAGGAGTTCAGTCACCCTTCTCTCTGTGTGTGTGTGATGCTACTCGATCCGATCCCAACTTGTTTCTGGATTGGCCGATTGCCTCTACCCTGGGGGTGGCTAGTCCTATTTATAGGAAAAGGCCCTGGGCCTCTTCCCAAATATTAAGCGGGAAGGGCGCCAACAATTGGCCATTTTGAAGGGGAACATCTGGTACACTTATCCTGACTAAAGTTGGTCCTCGCCTGGCAAAGGCTCTGGTGGTGACGCTGGCTTGGGCTCCACAATGAATTCCTCCCTGCCATTGGTCTCGTCTTGGTCTCGTTGCACCAAAACGGGTGCCTTTGCTTGATGCTCTCGCCTGCGCTTGCTCCCTTTGCACCATAGAGGAAAGGAGGACACTGCGCGGGCTGGCGCCCGCCTGGCGCCCTAGGTCGTCATGGCTTGCGTCACGGGCACCTCGTGAGGTACCCCGCCTTGATCTCCTCGCCTCCTCGTGAGCTAGCTTGATGAGGCCATTCCTGAGGAAGCTCTGTGTCGTCCGCCCCGCGAATCTTGGCCCCTCGTGAGGGTCTTGGGTCTGTGTTGATGAAGATGGGCCATGCTGGGCCCCCCTTTGAGCCACGCCGCAGGCCGCAGGCACGCAAGTCTGGGGACCCCCTTTCCCAGAACGCCGACACCTTTCTTAAAGCATCTCAACGGTAATCTCATGGTGGTAGTTGTGATGTCTTTGATGGTTGTGTGGTAGGAATTCATTTATATACAATAAGACCATATCTAGCCATGTGCTATGCTTCCAAGCAAATATCTTATTGGTATATGAATGACTTCCTTTTGGATATCTTGTTCCTTCGTGTTGTAACTATTTCAGGTGTACATCCTTCTTTTTAGATATATATCATCATGATTTCGTCTACCTAGAATCTTATACACTTGAGAGAAGTTGCATATCTAGATGATATCCATTCATTCACGTCCACCTTGTCTTTCTTATGTTATTTCTTTGGTGGCCCCGTGAAAGTGTGTGCCGTGAGTGCGGGTCATATCTCGTTGCATCTTGATGCACTTTTGTGTGGTGAAGATTATTTTCCTCATGCTTATCTTTACGAGGCTTTTTCCATCTTAATTGGTATCCCTCGTCTTGATGAGGCCGTCATCTTCTATCTTTATCATGGGTTGTCGCAAGCTTTGTTGTTATCTTTTTAGTGAGCTTGTGAACCCATTTGCTAGTTGGGTGTGTGTGGGGAGGACATGTCATGCACTGTGTACCCATTTATCCAAGACTATGTTGATGCTTAAAGATCATCCTTATTTTAGTCTTCTCAAGTGTTTTTCCATGACTCACACACATCATTTTGGTTGAGCCTATTCTTAGTTGCCTCTTTTATATGATTGCTCAACCTTCTTTTTGTTGCAAGTACTAGGCTTTGTTTCCTATATGCTCACTTGCACTTGTTGTAAGTTTCTATTGATTTTGGTGGAGCTATGATCCTATTTTGTGCACTTTGTATTCAAATACAAAAATTCTTATGTGTGCCCAAATCATGGGGAGCTTCTCTAGTTTCTTTAGAACACTCCTTCGCTCATATCATAATATCCTTTATCCATGTGGCTTGTAGGATCTTTGGTCTAGTTGGTTAGATATCCTTTGATTGCTTGCTTCAATTGGTATCTTTTGATTTCTTGATTGCTTGTGTCTCTCTTTGTTATGTCTTTGTGGCATACCTTCTTTAGCAATCTTTGTGCCTCTATATAGTTTGTGTTCCTCCAAGTATTTACCTTTGGATATGTGTATTGCATTCCAATCTATTGTTGAGAAATACACAATTTATGGAGGACCACAATTTATATTGGCCTTCTAAGATTTTCACCCATTTTGGCAATCGATGCCAATGGGGGAGAAGTTTCAGAGAGTTTTGTGGAGAAGCTTTGGTTTCTGTTTCCTTAGCATTTGCATCTCATTAACATGCATTATTGGTTGTTGCATTGCATGGTGATGCATAATTCCTTATATAAACTCTCTTGAAAGTAATTGTCATAAATTACCAAAACGGGGGAGATTGAAAGGACATGCGGTGCCCCCATGTGTGGTTTTGGTAATTAATGACATTCTCTATGGACTAATGGTTGCATTGAGTTATATTTGAAGGATTTTTCCATAGGCACTTCTTGAAGTCCATGTGTTGGTTTCAAGGAGTTTATGTCTTTACCAAGGTGCTATTAAGGAATTATCCAAAGATTGGTCATGTGAGAGTTGAGCTTATTGCAAGCATGTCTTGAAAAAGAAGATTGTGTGATCATTCATGCTTACCTTCAAGGCATCATCCAAATGAAGAGAGTTGGAAAGGTTCAAGGTTGATCAAGACTAAGTCAAGAATGAATCAAGTTGATCAAATCACAAAGCGTAGTAGATGTACCGAGAGGCATAAAGTGATCCCATGGTATGGTAAGCATTGTCCATTATGCTTTGTGTACTAACCCATAGTCTTCGTGAGAGTTCTTTGTGGGGTTAGGTTGCGGTGTGCACATTCAAGTGATGCATCACGAAGAGATCAAGTGCTTGAAGCTTGCCGTCCATTTGGTGACAATGGACTTGTGAAGATGTGCCGGAGAGTGGCTCACCCATAGTGGACTTTGGGGGAGCAATCATCTAGTCTTCATCGAGCCAACGCAATCAAGAAAGGTGGTCCAACTTGAGGGAGTCAAGATCGTCATCATATAGCTCAAGTGGACTTCGTGCAAGGCAAAGGTTTTCCCTTGATAGGTCTTCTATTTACCGGTCTCATCGTGGTAGTTGGGAGACCAGGTTATAGGATCGATTTTCGTACTATCAAGGGGGGCTCTCGATGAGTAGCTTGATCGTATCATTTGTAGAGATCTCAAACCATTAAATCCTTGCATCATCTTTCTTGGTTCTTGTTTGGTTCTCTTTGTGAGATTTGGAGCTTATGGTCATATTCTTGACAAGCTCGAGTTCATAGAAAATGGAGTTCACATGCTTCTTCTATTGCGTTTTTGGTGTTGGAGGTTTTACTGGTCTTATTCGAAGAAGGGTTCTCACCATTTTCTTATGGGCCTTTTCTAATTTGCTTCTTATTGTTATCTCTATCAGGATTGTGTTAGCCCTTGTCGCTAGCTTTCCGACAAACTTGGTTCGTTGAATTTGGTGTCTGTTTGCAGAAGTTGTGTCAGTTTTGGTGTCCTTATAAAAGCTGTAGCGGTTCTACCGCTTGGAGGGGATGTAATTTTTTACTACTGCTCTTGGGAGCGGTACTACCGCTTGGAGCAGTACTACCGCGGCTACTTCCGCTCCGGACCAAAAACTTGTCACAAGTCCAGCGGTGGTAGGCACGGATGTATTTTTTTAGTACCGCCCGCAAGCAGTAGTACCGCTACCCTTTGAGGTAGTAGCACTACCCCTAGCGGTAGTACCGTGAGGCCGAGCGGTATTACCGCTCTGTGCGGGCTGTGAGCATAGCGGTTGGATTTTCCCCCACCTATATAAGGGGGTCTTCTTCCCCAATGAACCTTATCTATTGAGCTCGTGTTCTTCCCCCATTGTTGACCTTCTTCGAGCTTGCTAACTCTCAATCCCTCCATGGATTCTTGCTAGTTTTTTGAGGGAAAAGAGAGACGATATCTAGATCCACATTTCCACCAATCATTTTCTCCTCTATGTTAGGGGAACCCCTTGGATCTAGATCTTGGAGTTCTTGGTGTTCTCCTTCTTGTTCTACCTCCCATTTTCCTCCCTAGCATTAGTTGCTTTGGTGGGATTTGAGAGATAAGGACTTGGGCACTCCGTCTGCCCTTGCCATTGCATTTGGTGCATCGGTTTGAGTTCTCCACGTGATACGTGGAAGTTACAAGTTGAGAAGCTTATTACTCTTGGGTGCTTGGTACCCTTGAGCTTGTTCCTCTTGGGTGCTTGGGTGCCCTAGACGGTTGGTGGTGTTCGGAGCTCAATCATTGTGGTGTAAAGCTCCGGGCAAGCGTCGGGGTCTCCAATTAGGTTGTGGATATCGCCCCGAGCAATTTGACGCGTACCGGTGATCGCCCCCGAGGGTTGCCAAAGTGTACGGGTTTGGTGACCGCCCCCAAGGGTTGCCATTTGTACGGGTTTGGTGACCGCCCTAAAGGGTCTCTTAGTGTAATCACAACATCTTGCATTGTGCGAGGGAGTGAGGAGATTACGGTGGCCCTAGTGGCTTCTTGGGGAGCATGGTGCCTCCACACCGCTCCAAACGGAGATTAGCATCCGCAAGGGTGTGAACTTCGGGATACATCATCGTCTCCGCGTGCCTCGGTTATCTCTTACTCGAGCCCTTTACTTATGCACTTTACTTTGTGATAGCCATATTGTTTCTTGTCATATATCTTGCTATCACCTAGTACTTTATCTTGCTTAGCGTAGGTTGTTGGTGCACATTGGTGAGCCTAGTTGTTGTAGGTTTTGTGCTTGACAAATTAACCGCTAGGTTTATACCGCCTTTGTTCAAGCATAAACCATAATTATTTTAAATTGCCAGTTCACCCCCCTCTAGGCGACATCCACGATCTTTCAGAAGGGTAGAGGAGAAAGCTTGAACATGTGGGAGGACGAGTTGTCGTGGATGCAGGGTTGGCCACTAGCATCGACCTGATCCGTGGCACGGAGCAAAAGAGCTCATCATTTTGGGCCAACATTCACTCTTGGTTCCATCAACACCAACATTTTGAACCCTACTCCAACGGTCTCATCCGCAACCGTGGTGCAAAGTCTCTCAACCATTGATGGTACATCATCCAAGAGGTCGTCTCGAAGTATTGCGGCCACTTGAGGCAACTCATCACACGTTGGCTAAGTGATGTGCAAATCTCTGAGCAAATAAGTGTGTTCATCATTTGGCCGGATATGCACTGTTGTCTAGAACAGTTGGCCGGATATATATGCACATTGTTGGCCAGATATGCATCATTGTGTTGGTCATTTATAGTCATTGACAACGTTTTATTTTGTATCCTTCCCGTGCATGCAATGTGTTTTTGAAGTTGGAGAAGAAGAGCTTCATCGTCATGCATTGTTTGTTGATATTGAACGGACAACCCAAGTGGAATCTATTCATTGCCAAGACCATTGCCCATGAAACCAATGAATAAACCAGTGATCCAATTGATCCAACAAAGGAAACGCCCAAGAAGGTTAGAACATGATTCTGGGGATAGAAGTGGGAGGAGGAGAAGGAGAAGCGAGAAGGGTCGTCAGCCAAGTTGACAGAGAGGTTCGAGGACATCTTGGCGAAGGAGAAGGCATACTTCAAGCGCTCCGACATCAAGGAGGAAAAAGGTCGAGAGGTTTAACATGCTTATCGCATCGAGCGAGAAAAAGATCAAGCTCTTAGAGAGGAAGGCCATGCTCGAAGAGAAGAAGGTTGAGATTGCAGCCGCTTTAGAGGACACGAAGATGTTGACCATGACGATGGAGGATTTATATGATGTCGGTGTACAAAAAGAGGGGTACACTTTCTGTACCCCTATAACTGTGCACGGGCAGTCTGAGCCACGGGCACCACCACACTGCGCAAGGCAAGGGAGGTGAGCCGAGGTAAGGCCGAAGCTCGAGAGAAGCAAAACGACGCCAAGACCAGGACCACAAAGAGCAAAGGGGACAAAGCGGACTCCCCCGGCAAGATCCTTGCCGGGAGGCGGTTTTAGCAAACCCGGCAAGACCCTTGCCGTGGTAGCTCTCCCCACACCTCTGGAGCGAGTCACCCTTGAGTCCACTGCCCCCATGGGGCAAGGATTCGGGAGACATCCCCGTGGTGGCATGCAGATCTTTGTGAAGACATTCAAGATCAGATACACACTTTAGAAGATGATGATCCTCGGCGGGATCCCAGCCAAGGAGGACCACAAGGCCCCCGGTAAGAGCCTTGCCAGGTGTCGGTGTCAAAACCGGCGGATCTCGTGTAGGGGGTCCCGAACTGTGCGTCTAGGCCGGATGGTAACAGGAGACAAGGGACACGAAGTTTACCCAGGTTCAGGCCCTCTCGATGGAGGTAAAACCCTACTCCTGCTTGATTAATATTGATGATATGGGTAGTACAAGAGTAGATCTACCACGAGATCAAGGAGGCTAAACCCTAGAAGCTAGCCTATGGTATGATTGTTGTATGATGAAGTTGTCCTACGGACTAGAACCCTCCGGTTTATATAGACACCGGATAGGGTTAGGGTTACACAAAGTCGATTACAATGGTAGGAGATCTTGAATATCCGCATCGCCAAGCTTGCCTTCCACGCCAAGGAAAGTCCCTTCCGGACACGGGATGAAGTCTTCAATCTTATATCTTCATAGTCCAGGAGTCCGGCCGAAGGTATAGTCCGGCTATCCGAACACCCCCTAATCTAGGACTCCCTTAGTAGCCCCTGAACCAGGCTTCAATGACGACGAGTCTGGCGCGCAGATTTTCTTCGGCATTGCAAGGCGGGTTCCTCCTCCAAGTTCTTCATAAAAGATTTGTAAACACCAAGAGTAGTGTCCGGCTCTACAAAAAAGTTTCCACATATCGCCATAGGGAGAATAATATTAACACAAATCAAATCTGCTCACGTATTCCGCAATGTGTCATCACACTACTGCCAAATTTTTTATTCGAATCGTTTTCACTTCTCCACCTCAGCACGTTCTGCGAGGCGGTTTCCTTGGCACGTCTTGTCAAAGCAGAGATCGTGTCCCCCATTTACGGGATTCTCATCAATGCGGACGTGGGTAACCCAACCGCTCCATTTATCACGGCGCTTGGGAGGCAAGCGAGTTTTACTAGGCTGGTGGGGACGCGTAGCCGCATCCGCCCATATAAGGGGATAAGGATCCACCTTTTTACCTACGCCTTCTTCCTCCTTTGCCTATCCATCTTCTGCGCACCCGAGCTCCAGCGCCCAAACCCGCACTTCCCACCTCAACCTTCTCCAGCATTGTCCGGAGCGGGAGGCAAGTGGATGATCTCCTCTGTCACGGAGGGCCATGTCAAAAAGCTGAGGAAGGCCGGATACTTGTCCAAAGACATCGCGCACCGGCTTCCCGAGGAGGGGCAGCTTCTCCCCACCCCAAGGCCCCATGAGAGGGTAGTTTTCCTTCCCCACTTCCTCCGCGGACTGGGTTTTCCACTTCACCCATTTGTTTGGGGGCTCATGTTCTACTACGGCCTGGATTTCCACGATCTGGCCCCGAACTTCATCCTCAACATCTCGGCGTTTATCGTCGTGTGCGAGGCTTTCCTGCGCATCCGCCCCCATTTCAGCCTTTGGCTCAAGACCTTCAACGTCAAGCCCAAGGTGGTGCGCGATAGCCAGGCGGAGTGCGGAGGCGCCATGGCGGGCAAGATGGCCAACGTCCTATGGCTCGAGGGCTCCTTCATGGAGACCCTAAAGGGGTGGCAATCCGGGTGGTTTTACATCACCGAGCCACGCGATCCGAAATGGATCGCAGCCCCTGAGTTCTAATCCGGACCCCCCACGCGGCTTATGTCCTGGAAAGAGACGGGCCTGTCGTGGGGTGACGAAAAAGAGGTGACCGGACTGCAAACATGCCTCTAGTCCCTGGTGAGCAAGCCGATCAAGCTTGTCAATGTAGTCCAGGTTATGCTCGTCCGCCGGATCCTCCCGTGTCAACAACGGGACTTTAATCTGTGGGAGTTTGACCCGGCACAGCACCAAACCCTTAACAGGCTCTTCGACACGACGTATGAGGACATCTGGAAGGTGCTAACCAAAGGCGCCGAGGCTCCCGCATCCGCTTCCGAGGATCGCGGATACAGCTCGCAGCGTCACGCTAGCGAGGTAAGCTATTTTCACCTTTTACAGGATGTTTAAGTTTTTTCATAGTTTGACTCTATGCGGGATCTAAACTCCCTCACCTTTGATAGGCTTGGCAGGCGAAGTCCGGACCGATTAACTGTCCGGCTCCCTTGCCCGAAGACCCAGCCCCTGCTCTCCTAGTGAAGCTGCTGGCTCCAGCGCCTTATGTGGTGCCGGAGAAGAAGGCCAAGAAGAAGAAGGCCACGGGGACTCGAAAGAGTGCCCGTAACATGGTGGTGTCGGACTCGTCATCCGACGAGTCCGAGACGCTCTCCTCCCGTGAGAACAAGGAGGAGGAATAAGAAACCTCTCCCCCTCCAGCGGGGGGAGGAAAGAAAAGGAAGGCCGCCCCAACGGGGGAGGCCGAAGGGTCCAAGAGGAGGAAGACCCCTCTGCCGGACTACTCCCCCAATGCCGACGAGGACGACGAGGAGTGGCCGGACAGGGCCAAGCGTCCGCCGAAATCGTAAGTATTTGGATACGAGAGTAACTCATGATGTTCCTTTGTCGCACAGCTTTCCCTAATGTCGAACATAATTATGCAGCCCGCCCCGGGCCGAACTCGACGAGTCGTCAAGCGGCTCCCTGGATTCATCGGGCGTGAACTCAGTTCCGCCCGCTGTCTCACCCCACACTGCGGACGACGCCGAAGTGGCGTCGCAACAAGTTCCGGGGCAGGAGGAGGTGGTCCTGGAGGAGCCGCAAGGTGACCTCCCAGACTCCAGGAGTAAAGGGGACAAAACCCCCAGGGCTCCAAGTCCGGCTTTGAGCCGGACACCGCGCCGGAATCTTCAACGGTTCCGGACCGCGGCAGGCGAACTCCTGTCAAGAGGAGCAAGCCTAATGAGCCGGCATCCTCCGTCCAACCGGAGGCGCCGGGGAATCTACTGGAGGTGCTTAAGGGCGCCTCCATCGACGAGGAGCACCGTACTATCATGAGTGCGGTGATCCAGAAGGTTCAGTCCGCCAAGAGCCGACTGACCGAAGCTTGCGCTAGCCTTCTAACAGGCTTCAAGGTAAGTAAAAATATGTAAAAATATTACCACATAGACAGTAGCCCCTGATGCCCTGTTTGGCGTTCGGAAAGAAAAGCCGAATAGAGGATCTATTAAATTTCGCAGGAGGCTAACAAAAAAGAGTCAATATGCATATGCAGGCTTCGCTGCTAGCCACCGCCGCACTGACTGCAGAGGTGGGTGCCCTGAAACAGGGCCTCGAGTGGACAGAGCAAGAGCTCGGCCTTGCCAAGCAGCAGCTCGAGGAGAAAGAAGGTAAGAGATACCTTACAGAGAAAGTGCCTATTAAAAGACGCAATTGCAAAAAATAACAGGATCGTACTCCTTATTGTAGGGGCCACGACTGAGGTGGCGACCCTCAAGCAAGCGTTGTCCGAGGCCGAGAAGAGAGCGGCCACGGAGCACACCGAGCGAGAGAAATTTGAGGCGCAGGTCGGCGAGGCGCAGCAAGAGCTTCAGGCTCTCATGAAAAAACATGAGAGTTTGGAGCTTGACTCTAAAATGCGAGCGTCCGAGCTCGCCGCGGCCGTCAAGACTGCCGAGTCTGCCAAGGCCGAAGCCCAGAAGGCCCTCCAAGAGTTGGAGGAGATGAAAAAGATAGCAGTGGGTAAGGCATTCTTTATGGAAAGGAGAAATATAAAAGTAAACTACTTGTTACATACCCGAATCCGGAGCTCTCCAGGGGCATTCGCAGATCTTCCCCGCAGTGTATCCGATGCCGCCGCATTCTACCGATCCGAAGAGGGAAGCTTGACGGAGAAGGTGTTCTCGTCTTAGTATGCTGAGGCCGGACACCCTGTGCCCTTGAGCGACCAGCTGAAGCAGCTGGTCGAGCTCCACAAGGCGGCCGAATAGGCCATGAAGGGCTTCATAGTTCGGTTGTGGCCTGGAGAGGCCCTACCTGGGAGCTACTTTGGACTGGTGCGGCGGCTGGTGGAGGCCTGTCCAAGGCTCGAGGTCATCAAGCGCTCCGTCTGCATCGAAGGTGCCCGTAGGGCCCTTGCCCGTGCAAAGGTGCACTAGGGTAAGCTGGACGGTGAGAAGCTTGTGAGGGACGGGCCCCCGCCGGGGAAGGAGCCTCGCAAGCCCGAGAACTATTACAAGGATGTTCTTGCTGGTGCCCGCCTTGTGGCAGATGAATGCACCAAGGATGTAATTTTTGAATGAACTCGCTCGTGTTTATCCTGTGCGCTGAAAACTTGTTCATATGCACTAAGCAATGCTTGTTGAATCCAAAATATTATTTTCTGTGCGGCCGTTTATCAAAAAATTGAGAGATGGCCAGTCGTCGGCTTCCTCCCCCATGCCACTAGTGCTGTGGTGTTAGGGATAAACCTGAGCGCTCTTTTTCCCATGTTTGGATCCTTCGAGGGAGGCGCTCAGCACAACGAACCAGGCAATCGGACTATAATGCTTGAACACTCTCACTTAGCCATAGAACTTTATAATTTTAAATTTCGGCGAAGCCCCTAGTTCGGAAGACCGAGTTCGGGGCGCTATCCATGCCTTGGCCGGACAAAGCCGGCTCCTCGCTCGAAGCGGCATAAGTCTTTAGGGACTCGAAAAACCTCTCGAACAACGACCGGTCTCTCGCCTCATCATGATAGTCAGTTTTAGCTTTCTCCACTGAGGTGCTCAGCCCAGCTCAACTGGGGCACAATCGAAGTGGTTCTCCTAGTGCTACCTTAGCCGATATAGCGGAACGTAAGGCACCAAAACATAGGAGCCGGGCAAATCCAACTATTGACCCAAATCATGATTCGGAGCCAATGCATATAGTGCTATAAGTTCGGAGTGCCGCACTTATGAAGTGTTCGGACTTCTTACACCGTATTAAGGGGTATTGAAGCCCCTGGTGTATATGCCGTACCACAGTGTACGGGTGCCACATGTCATTAATGAACATATATATAAAAAGAGGATAATGCAAAAAATAGACAAAAAGCTATGCATTGTTTATAAAGAGGCTGCTATCAAAGCAGAACGATACAAATAGTGCGATAAGCAAAAGATATTAGACTATTTAACATGTCCTTGCCAGGGGCAAGCCGCGGAATTGTATTCAAAACAGGTATACTGCTCGTAACAGAGACCACCTGGGGGTTCCATAGTGCGGCATGGCTTGTCTGCTTCCCTGGGTCTTGCATCGTTTGTGCGGCAGTTCAATTGCCGAACAGGTCGTCCGAAGTATGGAGTCCTGAAAGTAAGAAAAAAAAGAATTCGGCAGCCCCTAGTACTTTTTAGGCCGTATTTTGGGCTTGCCATTATTGTGCCCCTTCCCCTGCGCCCCTGGTATTTGAAGAGCGTAGTTATGTACGCGAAGCGCTGGTTTCGCTATGTCGCGAGGGCTGGGGTTGGGCCGCACTGCTACGCCTGCTCAGAACGTGCCTGGCGGTCTTTTTGTAGGTTACTCCGGGCGCGCTTGGCAGTGTGTGGCTTTTTAACGACAGGACTGGAGAATTGCCTAAGAAGGCTGCTTTGTACTTCTGCTGCGAGGGCCGCCGTGTGCTCATCTGTTTGGAGTGAGTGCTCGGTGTTTCCATTGACCGTAATTACTCCTCGAGGGCCAGGCATCTTGAGCTTGAGATATGCGTAGTGCGGCACCGCATTGAACTTTGCAAATGCGGTTCGCCCGAGCAGGGCGTGATAGCCACTGCGAAACGGGACTATATCGAAGATTAACTCTTCGCTTCGGAAATTGTCCGGAGATCCGAAGACCACTACAAGTGTTACTGAGCCTGTGCAGCTGGCATCTACACCTGGTATAACGCCTTTAAAGGTCGTTTTTGTGGGATTGATCCTCGAGGGATCGATGCCCATTTTCCGCACTGTATCCTGGTAAAGTAGGTTCAGGCTGCTGCCGCCGTCCATGAGGACTCTTGTGAGATGAAATCCGTCGATAATTGGGTCAAGAACCAATGCGGCAAACCCTCCATGACGGAGGCTAGTGGGATGGTCCCTTCGATCAAAGGTGATCGGGCAGGAGGACCATGAGTTGAACTTTGGAGCGACTGGCTCTAGCGCGTATACGTCTCGTAGCACACGCTTCCGCTCCCTCTTGGGAATGTGGGTTGCGTATATCATGTTCACCGTCCGCACTTGTGGGGGAAAACCCTTCTGTCCACTGCTGTTCGGCGGCCTGGGCTCCTCCTCATCATCGCTATGCAGCCCCTTGTCTCTGTTTTCGGCTCTTAACTTGCCTGCCTGCTTGAACACCCAACAATCCCTGTTGGTGTGATTTGCTGGCCTTTCGGGGGTGCCATGTATCTGGCACAAGCGATCGAGTATTCGGTCCAAACAGGACGGGCCCTGAGTATTCTTTTTGAATGGCTTTTTCCACTGACCGGATTTATAGCCTTTGAATCCGGCATTTACTGCCGTGTCCTCGTTGTTGTCGCTATTAACGCGGCGCTTTTGCTTGTTCCGGCGCGACCTACCGCTTTTGTCCTTCGTATCCGAATTGCCAAGGTTCTTGGTTAAGTTGTTGCTGCGAGTAAGCCAGCTATCTTCTCCCGCGCAAAAGTGGGTCATGAGTGTCGTGAGGGCTGCCATAGATTTCGGCTTTTCCTATCCCAGGTGCCAGGCAAGCCACTCGTCGCGGATATTATCCTTGAAGGCTACTAGGGCCTCAGCGTCCGGACAGTCAACTATCTGGTTTTTCTTTGTTAGGAACCGTGTCCAGAATTGCCTAGCCGATTCCTCTGGCTGCTGAATTATGTGGCTTAAGTCATCGGCATCCGGTGGTCGCACAGAAGTGCGCTGGAAGTTGTCGAGGAATGCGGCTTCCAGGTCCTCCCAAGAACCGATTGACTCTGCTGGCAAGCTGTTGGGCCAATGTCGTGCCGGTCCCTTAAGTTTGAGTGGGAGGTATTTGATGGCATGTAGATCATCACCGCGGGCCATGTGGATATGAAGGAGGTAATCCTCGATCCATACCGCAGGATCTGTTGTGCCATCGTATGATTCGATGTTTACGGGTTTGAAGCCCTCAGGGATTTTATGATCCATTACTTCATCTGTGAAGCATAGTGGGTGTGCGGCGCCTCTATACTGGGCTATATCACGGTGCAGCTCAGAGGAGCTTTGTCCATTGTGTTCGGCCCGGCCGGATTTATCGTATCCGGAGTGACGATCACCGTCACGTGCCGTGGGGCGCCCGCGCGATCCATAGATCCACCTTGTTTGCCTTGCCTTGTCCTCCAGTATATCTCGCAGGTCCAGCGCGTTTTCCCGTGCCTTAGCATGTTTTGAGCGGCGTCGGGGCATGGCTTGAGTGGAGGGCTTAGAGGCCTCCCTATCGCGGCCACGAGGTGGACGGTCGGCCATATCATGCGCTGGTGATGTAGGTGCTTCCTCCTCTAATCGGGGTAGCAGCCTGCGCTTTGGGTAACGCTTGGAGGGGCGTTCGAGTTAATACTCTTCGGCCGCAAGGTCTTTAGTCCATCTGTCAGCTAGCAAATCTTGATCAGCTCTAAGCTGTTGTTGCTTTTTCTTGAGGCTGCTTGCTATGGCTAAAAGCATGCGTTTGAAACGCTCTTGTTCGGCGGGGTCTGATGGTACGACGAATTCGTCGTCGTCGAGGCTTGCCTCGTCTTCGGAGGGAAGCATATAGTTAGCGTCCTCAACCTCTCGGTCTGCCGCCCTTTCATGAGGGCTGGCTTCTCCATCTTCCTGTGCCGAATCTTGTTGGAGGGGGTGTTCTTCAGCGCTATCCGGAGTAGTATTATCTCCGGTGCCGGAATCACCGTTTTTGCTTTGGCAGGATTTAGAGCGGCGCCGCTGACGTCGGCGTTTGGGATGTTTCTTAGAAGTATCATCTCCCGCTTTTTCGTCGCCATCTCGGGATGTTTCTTAGAAGCGTCCACCATATATATGTCATACGACGAGGTGGCCTTCCAGCGCCCTACAGGTGCTGGTTCCTGTTCGTCTCCTGCGTCGTCATCCATACCGTCGATGTCTTCAGAGTCGAAGTCGAGCATGTCGGTTAATTCGTCGACAGTGGCTACGAAGTGGGTGGTGGGTGGGCTTTAAATTTCTTCATCGTCTGTATCCCATCCTTGCTGAACATAGTCCGGCCAGGGCTCTCCCGATAAAGAGAGAGACTTTAGCGAGTTCAGGATGTCGCCGAAGGGCGAGTGCTGAAAGATGTCCGTGGTGGTGAACTCCATGATCGGCGCCCAATCGGATTCGATCGGCAGGGGCGCGGGGGTTCGGAGTCCGGAGAGGAATCCGGATCCTCGGAGTCACGGGTCATGCAGAGTACAGGGCTGGCGTTCGTCTCGATCGCCTTTGAGATCGCAGCCCCCGAGGTGACGTCCAACCGCTCATCCTCGATTGGCGCAATAGGCTTCGAATTAAGGGTCGGAACCGGTGCGTGTGTGGCCTCCAGGGCACTGTTCGGCGGCAGAGCTAGATCATGCCCCTCGAGACAGTGCGGCGCGCTTGGCTGTGGCTCAAACCCGTCGAAGATCAAATCCCCGTAGATATCTGCTGTGTAGTTTAAGCTTCCAAATTTGACCTGATGGCTAGGGGCATAGCTTCCGATCTGCTCCAGGTGGCCAAGCGAATTGGCCCGCAGTGCGAAGCCGCCGAAGACGAAGATCTGTCTGGGAGAAAAGTCTCACCCTGGACCGCCTCGTCGTTGATGATCAAAGGAGCCATCGGGCCTAAAAGTGACGACACAGAGGAACTCTCAATGAAAGCACCAATGTCGGTGTCAAAGCCGGCGGATCTCGGGTACGGGGTCCCGAACTGTGCGTCTAGGCCGGATGGTAATAGGAGACAAGGGACACGAAATTTACCCATGTTCGGGCCCTCTCGATGGAGTTAAAACCCTACTCCTGCTTGATTAATATTGATGATATGGGTAGTACAAGAGTAGATCTACCACGAGATCAAGGAGGTTAGACCCTAGAAGCTAGCCTATGGTATGATTGTTGCATGATGAAGTTGTCCTACGGACTAGAACCCTCCGGTTTATATAGACACCGAATAGGGTTAGGGTTACACAAAGTCGGTTGTAATGGTAGGAGATCTTGAATATCGGCATCGCCAAGCTTGCCTTCCACGCCAAGGAAAGTCCCTTCCGGACACGGGACGAAGTCTTCAATCTTGTATCTTCATAGTCCAGGAGTCCGGCCGAAGGTATAGTCCGGCTATCCGAACACCCCCTAATCCAGGAATCCCTCACCGGGGATGACAACAGGCGCCACGGCAAAACCCTTGTCGGGGCCCCGGCAAGGCCCTTACCATGAATACCCGTAGGGACACCATCAGGCCCACGCCAATCAGACCTCCACCGTCGTTCGCATGCAGCTGCCGACCCAACCAACTGGGCAGGCACCTGTGTGGCGGCATGCGGATCTTCGTGGAGATCCACCACTACGCCACCTCAGCTGCCTGCCTACCTACATGGCACCGTGGGCACCGCTGGTCAGGGCGCGTGTCGACGCAAGAGGGGGCGGTGACGGACGAGACAATGCTCTCCCCCGTCCCCGATAAAGCAAGGACACCTAAGCAAGACGCATTAAATGCGCCTTGTCATGTAATGCGAGGGATAACCTCGCATCACTGTACCCTTTCCACCTCCTCTGTGCCACTGTGGCAACCCCTTTCCCAAGGCGACCAGGAGGGGGATTCGGCTTTTTGGAGCTCCTCACGCCCCATTGCTAGTTCAAGAACACAGATAAACAAACCACCAAAGCAGGAGTAGGGTTTTACACATCCTCGCGGCCCGAACCTGGATAAAGAAACTTTGTGCTATGTGTTTGATCCACTCTTCTCACGACCCCGCGCCCCGCAACCGTAGTAGGGATTCTTGTGATCCCATAGGTGTCGTTACCACCGACATCTTAGGCGCGCCAGGTAGGGGGCGCAGTTGTGAGAATCGGCTTTACCAGTTAGTTCGACGCTTCTTCACCGTCATGGCGCCCAAGAACAAGACGACGGTGGCGGTTGGCCCGTCAGAAGCTGGACATCCCGTCCCGACACGGGCGAGGAGCGGACCGGTCGCAGAAAGGACCCGGGCGCCGTTCGCGAACACCAACATCGTCCCAGCAGCCGGAGTTTGGGAGGCGGCGATGTTCGTGCGCCTGGTAACGGGCCGCACGCCGCCAAATCCAAAGACGGAGCCAGGCCCTCCGCGGGTGGCGCGAGGCCTTCCAAGATCGCTGCCACGCCACCCGAAGGCGACACAAGGGCTTCCAAGACTCCCATGCCGGCGCCGACAGCGCGCTCCTCTCAAACGGCGCGTGACGAACGACGTAATCACGCCGAAGACCCCGGGCGTCGCCGCGGGAAGAGCCCCGAGCGCCACTCCCGGGATGTAGAAGACCTGCCCGCTCGCCGAGGCGCTGGTGAAGATGGCATGCGACCGCGGGGTCGTGATAGAGCTCCTTCTGACATGGTCAGAAGTCAAAGCGCGTCACGATCCGTGCAGTTGCTCCTCAATTTTCCTCCCACTACGGGAAAACTCGACGAATGGAGAGCCACTATCCGAAGCCTTGTTGCGGTGGCCAACAAAGACGAACCGAGTCCGGTGGAGCCCCCGGGTCGACGCTCCGACGGAGTCCCATGCACCAGTAGCAAGAAAGCCGGCGGCGCTGCGACCACGGAGCACTCACCTCCTCCTCGCCCGGTATCGCGGACGCTAGCCCGTCGCGACGTTACAGGCGACGAAATCTCCATAGCGTTGTCCGACCCGCGGACCCACTGTGACCAGCGCCAAGTTCTACGGGAATGAGAACATCAAGACGCTCGAACCACTATCGAGCGCCGGCGCGGAGCGCGCTACCAATCAGGCAGGCGAGCAGGGCCTGCTGCGAACCACCCGGCACCGGAGAGCCCTCGAGGCCTACCTTGCGAGGTAGGCTGTCTGGCTTTTACCCGTGAGCTGTGGCAGTCCCAGTGACCCACTCACCGCACCTTCAAACTTGAAGTTGGCGAGAAATACAGCGGCAAGACCCACCCGTCCGAGTTCCTCAGCATCTACACCATCGCGATGCAAGCTGCCGGAGCCCGTGACGATAAGGTGCTTGCAAATTACTTTCCGTTAGTTCTTAAACCCAACGCCATGTCATGGTTGATGCACTTGCTGGTAGACTCTATTTCCTCCTGGTCGGATTTGTGCCATGAGTTCGTGGGCACCTTCACCAGAGGTCACCAAGCTCATGGCCAAGCAAGCGACCTGCACGTCATTCCCCAGAAGGGAGGCGAGAGTCTCCGCAAGTATATACAGTGGTTCAGCCGGATACAGTACAACATCCCTGATGTTCACCCTGCCGCCATCATCCGCACGTTCCGTCAGAACGTGCGTAACCGCAAGATGCGTGAAGAGCTGGCAATGAACAAGGTGAAGGATGTGGCAGAACTCTATGTTCTTGCTGACAGATGTGCCCGAGCTGTAGAGGGAAGGAAGTACCCAGGCGAAGATGCCGGCGTGGAAACCGACTCCTCAGATGAGGATACTGTTGCTCCGGCGAAGAAAGGCCGGCGCCGCAACATGAAGCGCAAAGGTAAATCCGTGCTTGCCGTCGAGGGATCTGATGACACCGGCTCCACCAAGAAAACCAAGGCAGATGACCCAGGCAAGGAAATTGTCGGATTTGTCAACTGCCGGGCCTTGGCGGCTGCCGAGAAGCCAGGAAACTCCGACAAGCGATACTGCAAGAACCATCGCACCAAAGGCCATGATCTCCAGAACTGCTGGCAGGTTGAGCTCCTCGCTGAGAAGCAGAGGGCTGAATCTGAGAGGCGGGACAAGGAGAAAGGCCAGGACGGTGCTGAGGGGTCCGGCAAGAAGCGTGACGGCCAGGCCGGCCGCCGCGGCAAGAATAAACAACAAGAGAGGCCCGCCCGGGGCTGTGACAGAAAGCCAGAAGACGACGATCACGAAGAGGACGACGAATCCGGCGACCAAGAGTTTTAGAAAGCTACAGAGGCCATGTGCGTCGACGGTGGCGCCTCGCTGCATTCTTCTCACCGCTGGCTTAAACAGTGGGTGCGAGAGATTACAGCGGCAGAGCCATTGTTTGATGCCCAAAGGCCGCTGAAGTGGTCCAGCACACCTATCATTTTTTACACTGAGGATCACCCTGATCGCACTACTGCAGTCGGGTGCTTGCCATTGTTGGTTTCACCAACAATACGCAACCTCAAGGTGACGAAGATGCGAGTCGATGGCGGGGCCGATCTGAACTTGATCTCGCCTGCCGGGATCGAGAAACTGCAGATTCCTGATGGAGACCTCGAAGAGACGGGCACGTTTCAGGGGGTCAACCCGGGAAGAAGCCAACCCGAGGGAAAGGTCACGCTGCCCATGACTCTTGGAAGTGACCTGAACTACAGGACGGAGAGGATCGTGTTTGATGTTGCCAAGATCCCCTTGCCCTACAACGGGATCCTTGGTCGCCCAGTGCTGGCCAAGTTCATGGCGGCGTCACACTACGCCTACAACACCCTGAAGATGCCAGGACCTGTGACGATCATCACCATCCCCTCCGATAAGAAAGATGCACTGATTTGTGTTGACCAACTATACCAGCAAGCAGTTGCAGCAGCTGCCGCCACTAGGGCACTTGCTCCTGCCGCTGGGACCCCGGGAGGGAAGAAGAAGAAGAAGACCGGTGAGACCTCGAACACCCACTTCGGCAAGCGCACCTCTTCGGAGTGTAGCGCTGTCGTCGAGGACGTGCCAGAGAGCTCCACCGGCGGAAACAAGAAGCCCAGGGCCATACCGCCGGGAACCAAGAAGGTTTCTGTCAATGAGGATGGCACGGGAGGAGCTTTCACCATAAGTTCCACCCTTGACGACAAATAGGAAGATGCGCTTGTCACCTTCCTGCGGGCGAATGTCGATGTGTTTGCATGGCAAGCTTCCGACATCCCCGGCGTTCCCAGGGAGGTGATTGAGCACCACCTTGTTGTCTGTCCTCATGCGCGGCCCGTCAAGCAGAAGGTTAGAAAGCAAGCTTTGGAACGACAAGAGTTCATCACAGAAGAGATCCGGAAACTGGAAGCAGCTGGTTTGGTAAGAGGAGTGCTCCATCCAATGTGGTTGGCCAATCCGGTCGTAGTGCGCAAGGCAAAAGGGAAGTGGAGGCTGTGTATTGATTACACATATATCAATAAGGCTTGTCCTAAAGACCCCTTCCCGCTGCCGTGCATCGACCAGATTGTTGACTCCACAGCCGGGTGTGATCTGTTGTCATTCCTCGATGCCTACTCCGGCTACCACCAGATCTTCATGACAAGAGAAGGCGAAGAGAAAACAACATTCATCACCCCATGTGGTACGTATTGTTTCATGCGGATGCCTTTCGGGTTGAAGAGTGCTGGTTCGATGTTTGCAAGGGCGGTCCAGATTGGTTTTGAACCCTAGCTCCATAGAAATATGGAAGCCTATATGGATGACATAGTGGTCAAAACCAAGGACAGGGCAAACCCTCATACCAGATTTGCAAGAAACATTTGCAAACCTGCGCAAGATCAATCTCAAGCTGAACCCTGAGAAGTGCATCTTTGGCATCCCGTCCGGCAAGCTTCTCGGGTTCTTTGTGTCGCAGCGTGGGATAGAGGCCAATCTGGACAAGATCAAAGCTATAGAGCAGATTGAAGCACCCAAGTGAATCAAGGATGTGCGTCGGCTTGCTGGTTGCGTCGCCGCCATGGGCAGGTTCATTTCCAAGTCTGCCGAGCGCGCCCTTCCCTTTTTCAAGATCCTGAAAAAGGCGGGCCCGATGGAGTGGACGCCAGAAGCCGAAGCAGCATTACAAGATTTGAAGAAGTAGCTCCCCTCCGCGCCAATACTAGTTGCGCCTAGGCCACAGGAGCCGTTGCTGCTATACCTGGCGGCAACAAACCAGGTGGTCAATGCCGCACTAGTGGCGCAGAGAGAGGTTGACAACGAGGTAATGGCAGCGACAAAGCCCGACACCACCAATGGAGAGACGACACAGCCAGTTGAAGTGCCACCGAAGAAGAAAATGATGCAGCACCCGGTCTACTTTGTTAGTTCCCTCCTGCAGGGGGCTAGATCAAGGTACTCCGGTGTGCAGAACCTGCTCTTCGGCCTTCTTATGGTCTCGAGGAAGCTGCATCACTAGTTCCAGGTGCACAAGATCAATGTCATCCCTCGCCTCCCTCTGCAACGGATATTGCACAATCCAGATGCAACGGGAAGAATTGTGGAATGGGCACTGGAGCTGTCCAGCTTTGGCCTCAAGTTTGAAAGTACTTCGACGATTCAGAGCTGAGTCCTGGCGGAGTTCATTGCAGTATGGACCGCAACGCCTGACAAAGAAGCCCAAGAGACTGCTCTCCCCGGCAAGGAGGCAAGTTGCAATTGGATCATGTACTTTGATGGCTTACAAGGCGCCGAGACTGGCGTACTGCTTGTCGCGCCCACCGGAGAGCACCTCAAGTACGTGGTCCAGATGCACTTCCCCAGGGAGGCGTCAACCAACAATACGGCTTAGTACGAAAGGCTGCTTGCCGGTCTTAGGATCGCGGCGGACATCGGAATCAAGAAACTCATCGTCAGGGGCGACTCGCAGCTTGTCGTCAAACAAGTCAACAAAGATTACCAGAGCCCGTTGATGAAGTGCGAAAGCTGGAAGAGCGTTTTGACGGTATACAGGGTGAATACGTTCCCCGAGCGGAGAACGACATCGCTGATTACCTGTCAAAACACGCTACCCTAAAGCTACCTGTGGAACCAGGTACCTTTGTGCTTTAGCTAACTCAGCCATCCGTTGATCCATCAACAGAGCAGAACAAGAGGAGGAAATCAGGGCCCGGCAAGTACTTTCCCGCCGAGCTCCCCGGAGCCACCGACAAGGATGTTGCCGGGGACACTGAGCCCGCCACGGGACGGCTAGCTCCGGCGGAGCATCAAGCTCTTGCCGTCGAGACAGCCACTCCTATAGCGGAGGAAATGCCTTTAGTCCTCGCCATCGAGCCCCAGGCTCCAGCGTGGGCACAACATACCGTCCGATTCCTCCAAACAGGGCGACTTCCTGAGGAGCAGGAAGAAGCGGAAAAATTAGCCCGTCGCTCTACAATGTACCAGTTCATCGATGACGTCCTGTACAGAAAGAGGCCAAACATTGTGAACTTGAAGTGTATCCCTCGAGAGGAAGGACTGGAGCTGTTGGTAGAGATACACGGAGGCATATGTGGATCCCACATCGGTTCAAGGGCCCTTGCCGGCAAGGCATTTCGACAAGGCTTCTTCTAGCCCACCGCCCTGCAGGATGCGATGACACTAGCCACCAGATGTGAAGCGTGTCAGTTCCATTCAAAGAAGCTTCATCAGCTAGCTCAAGCCCTTCAAACCATTCCTCTCTCCTGGCCCTTCTCGGTCTGGGGTCTCAACATACTGGGCCCTTTCCCCCGCGCTGTCGGGGGCTTTGAGTACTTGTACATTGCAATCGACAAGTTCACAAAGTGGCCGGAGGTGGAGGCAGTGAGGAAGGTCACAGCTCAGTCAGCCGTCAAGTTCTTCAAGGGACTAGTCTGCCATTTTGGTGTACCCAACAGAGTAATCACCGACAACGACACACAGTTCACAAGCCGCACCTTCATGCAATATACCCAAGACCTCGGCAACAAAGTCTGTTTCGCTTCCGTTGCTCACCCACGGAGCAATGGTCAAGCTGAGAGGGAAAATGCTGAAGTACTGCGAGGCTTAAGGACCAAGACCTTTGACAAGCTGCACAAGAGTGGAAGGCGCTGGATTGATGAGTTGCCGGCGGTTCTTTGGTCGATCAGGACGACGCCAAATCGAGCCATCGGCCAGACACCTTTTTCCCTAGTGTCGGTGTCAAAACCGGCGGATCTCGGGTAGGGGGTCCCGAACTGTGCGTCTAGGCCGGATGGTAACAGGAGACAAGGGACACGAAGTTTACCCAGGTTCGGGCCCTCTCGATGGAGGTAAAACCCTACTCCTGCTTGATTAATATTGATGATATGGGTAGTACAAGAGTAGATCTACCACGAGATCAAGGAGGCTAAACCCTAGAAGCTAGCCTATGGTATGATTGTTGTATGATGAAGTTGTCCTACGGACTAGAACCCTCCGGTTTATATAGACACCGGATAGGGTTAGGGTTACACAAAGTCGGTTACAATGGTAGGAGATCTTGAATATCCACATCGCCAAGCTTGCCTTCCACGCCAAGGAAAGTCCCATCTGGACACGGGATGAAGTCTTCAATCTTGTATCTTCATAGTCCAGGAGTTCGGCTGAAGGTATAGTCCGGCTACCCAGACACCCCCTAATCCAGGACTCCCTCAGTAGCGCTGAGCCAGGCTTCAATGACGACGAGTCCGACGCGCAGATTGTCTTCGGCATTGCAAGGCGGGTTCCTCCTCCAAGTTCTTCATAAAAGATTGTAAACACCAAGAGTAGTGTTCGGCTCTACAAAATAAGTTTCCACATATTGCCATAGAGAGAATAATGATAACACAAATCCAATCTGCTGACGTATTCCATAGCGTGTCATCACACTACAGCCAAGCCTTTATTCGAATTGTTTTCACTTCTCCACCTCAGCGTGTTTTGCAAGGCGGTTTCCTTGGCACGTCTTTTCAAAGCAGAGATCGTGTCCCCCATTTACGGGATTCTCATCAATACGGACGTGGGTAACCCAACTGCGCCATTTATCACGGTGCTTGGTTGGAAAGCGAGTTTTACTAGGCTGGTTGGGACGCATAGCCGCATCCGCCCATATAAGGGGATAAGGATCCACCTTTTTACCTAGGCCTTCTTCCTCCTTTGCCTACCCATCTTCTGCGCACCCGAGCTCCAGTTCCCAAGCCCGCACTTTCAACCTCAACCTTTTCCAGCAATGTCCGGAGCGGGAGGCAAGTGGATGGTCTCCTCCGTCACGGAGGGCCATGTAAAAAAGCTGAGGAAGGCCGGATACTTGTCCAAAGACATCGCGCATCGGCTTCCTTAAAAGGGGCAGCTTCTCCCCACCCCAGAGCCCCATGAGAGGGTCGTATTCCTTCCCCACTTTCTCCGCGGACTGGGCTTTCCTCTCCACCCATTTGTCCGGGGGCTCATGTTCTACTATGGCCTGAATTTCCATGATCTGGCCCCGAACTTCATCCTCAACATCTCGGCGTTTATCTTCGTGTGCGAGGCTTTCCTCCGCATTCGCCCCCATTTCGGCCTTTGGCTCAAGACTTTCAACGTCAAGCCGAAGGTGGTGCGCGACAGCCAAGCGGAGTGCGGAGGTGCCATGGCGGGCAAGATGGCCAACGTCCTATGGCTCGAGGGCTCCTTCGTGGAGACCTTGAAGGGGTGGCAATCAGGGTGGTTTTACATCACCGAGCCACGCGATCCGGAATGGATCGCAGCCCCTGAGTTCTGATCCGGACCCCCTACGCGGCTCACGTCCTGGAAAGAGATGGGCCTGTCTTGGGGTGACGAAGGAGAGGTGACCGGATTGCAGACATATTCCGTATTCCGTATTCCGTAGCGTGCCATCACACTACGGCCAAGTCCTTATTCGAATCGTTTTCACTTCTCCACCTCAGCGCGTTTTGCGAGGCAGTTTCCTTGGCACGTCTTGTCAAAGCAGAGATCGTGTCCCCTTTATTTATGGGATTCTCATCAATACGGTCGTGGGTAACCCAATCATGCCCGTTCAGCATGTTTTCTCGATTAAAAGCGAGTCCCAAACGGTTGCGGGGAGGGCTCTTGGTATTCATCCTCTTATAAAGAGACCAAGGCCTTACTCCTTTTTTCCATCCTCAAACGAGTTCGCCCATCGCCTCGAGTTCCAACACCCTAGGCTCCAGATTTCAGGCGCTTCGGATCATCGATAATGTCCGGTTCCGACCTTCAAGGCCGGTGGATGCCCTCCTCCATCACGGAGGAGGACGTGCTAAAGTTGAGAGAGGCTAAGTTCTTGACCGGCGAAATTGCGCATAGGTTGCCTGCTCAAGGGCAGGCCATTCCCAGTCCCCAACCTGGTGAGAGCGTGGTGTTCATATCCCACTTCCTTCGGGGGTTAGGCTTCCCAATGGATCCCTTTGTGAGGGGGTTGCTATTTTATTATGGGCTGGAATTCCACGACTTAGCTTTGGAGTCCATCCTCCATATCTCCTCATTCATTGTCATGTGTGACGCGTTCCTCCGTGTTACCCCTCACTTCGGATTGTGGCTCAAGACTTTTAAAGTGGAGCCGAAGATGATCGAGGGACGACACGCAGAGTGCGGAGGCGCTGTTATAAGCAAAAATGCTGATGCTCCATGGCCCGAGGGCTCTTTTCAAGAGGATCTTGGCTTGTGGCAACGAGAGTGGTTCTATATCACCGCTCCCAGGGGCACCAAGTGGGTGGTGCCTCCTGCCTTTCGCTCGGGTCCCCCACCACGGCTAGCGTCATGGGTCAGCAAAGGGTTAGATTGGGGGCTACCCAAAGACGTGCCCTTACTGCAGGGCCGCATAAGGGATCTCTTAGAAGGAGACCTCAGCCTGGTCAAGGTGACGCAGGTCATGCTGATTTGCCGAATATTGCCCGGCAAACGTCGCTCCCTGCGCCTGTGGGAGTTTAATCTAGAGGGACCGCGGGCTCTCCAGCATTTCATGGGCACGACGCCCGCGGAGATGTATAAACTGTTCTTCGGATCACAAGCGATGTGTCCGGATTTGACCGAGGACGTAGGCCAAAGCTGCAATCGCCCGGATACTCAAGTAAGTAACCTTGTGCTCGGACCTGCTATCTGTATAATTGTCATAAACTTGCCCCTAAAAGAGCTTCCCTTTTAAACAGGAGTGGATAGCGAAGGCAAAGCTGATCAGGTGTCCGACTCCCCTTCCCGAAACTAGGTCGTATCCCGTGCTTGTCAGGATGTTAAAGATAATGCCTTTGGAGGGAAGTAAGGGGGAGGACAAGGAAACTATTGCCTCCTCGAAGGAGGCTTCTCCGAAGGGAGGAACCAACAATTCCTCTCCTAAGGGGAAGAAGAGGGCCGCCTCTGACGACCTGGAGACCATGGCCTCGAAGCGGGGGAAAAAATCCTTGTCAGAGGGTCCGACGCCGGGGAGTTCCTCGGCCGAACTACACCCTCAAAGGGATCAGCCCTCCAGCGAGCCGTAAGTAGAGAAAGATTTTCCTTTTGAGGGAAGAGAGAAATCCTTGATTTATATCTGAGAAGATTAACCTAAATTTTACCTTGTAGCTCGAACCTCAGCCCTTCTCAACAGAGCTCGTCTTTGGGGGATCTTCTTCCGGAGATGATGGAGAGCGGGACGCCTCCCCCTGTCGTACCACCTAGCGAGGCGGGCGACCCTGAGGTGTCGTAACGAAGGGTTTCTCCGAATCCGGCAGGGGCGGAAGATAGCTATGTGGCCCCCAAGGTTCTCCGCGTATGGCCTTCGAAAGAGGCCATAGGACAAGTCCGGCACCGTCTGGTGCTCGGCCGGAGGAGCTAAAGATTCTGCTGGGGCGAGCTTCTATCTCAGAGGAGCACCGTGCATTGATGGGCACGGTGATTGAAAGGATTTCATCCGCAGAAAGCGGATTGCATGGGGCCGTCAAAAGTTTACTGGCGGGCTTTGAGGTACGTTAGATAATGTACACTTTTGTTAGTTGTGCATAAGTAAGATGCGCCCTGTGTAGATAATAGCCCCTGAGACTCTGTGCGTCGTCAAGAAATGACGGCGCACAGAGGATCATAATCCCAGGTCTAAGATGTCACCTTTGAATGTAGGTGGCGAGGTGTCCGGAATCGAGCCGAACTGATGATTTTGCCGAACTAAAGCGGCAACTGGACGTGGCAGATGCCGACATCGTGCTTGTCATCAAGCGGCTTGATGAGGCTCAAGGTATGTAATTCCTCGGGCGGCATCAGGTAAGAGTTAGCCCTTGAAGAGCTGAGAGCCGAACAAGATGCTCACTACCGAAGCAAGGAAGAGATGGCCGAAAAGTTAAAGAGCGCTGCAGACCATTGCAAACTTCTTGAGAAAGAAGACCGGGCGAGACAGACGGACTTAGATAAGGCCGTTGCCGATGCCAAGGACGCTTGCTCTGCGATGAGAGCTGCGAAGGAGGAGCTGCGTCAGGCCGAACAGATTGCGGCTGGAAAGCCCTTTATGCTGCAGAGGAAGTTTTGCGATCCGAAGTTTGCTCCGTTGGACCAGATGTGGAGTGTGGAAGACACCTATCTGGATTTGGCAGCAAGTGCTGCTGATGCGACCGAACACTTTCGAGATCAAAAAGATCGCGACGTGGAAAAGCTTTTCTGGTCGTAGTTCCACAATCCAGAGCGTCCAATGGCAGTGGACGATCGCCTGGCTCAATGGGCCGAACTGAATAGGTTGTCCACACTCGCCATGAAGTACGTCATGGGTCATCTGTGGCCGGGGAGATCGGAGCCGAAGAGTTATTTCAGCTTGGTGCAGCAGTTCCTTGACGCGGTGCCGCGTATCAATGCGATGAAGAGGTCGGCATGCATAGAGGGCGCACGGATGGCTCTTGCCCGTGTCAAGACATACTGGGCAGAGATGGAGACCACCGTTGTTGCGTTCCGAGATTCGGACAAAAGCCGAGTACCCTCCGAGCACTATTTTCAGGAAGTCCTTGAAGGCGCTCGTGTAATAAAGACGCAGTGCTCGAAGGATGCTATGTTATGATAGCATATCTAATTATAAAGCAATATTTTGATAAATTGTAGTGGCCTTTTATACTTGTGCCTTCAAGTATTGAGAACACCTCCTATGCGGCCGTTTTTAATATATATAAAATCTGAAAGATGGCAGTCGTTGGCTTCAGCCCCCACGCACATAGTGCGGGGGTGCTCGCAGAAGGCGCTTTTTCACACTTAATCCAACGTCTTGGTCCTACAAAGGAGGTGATGGCGTAGCGAGCCAGGCAACCGGACTATAATGCTTTAACACTTTCACTTAGCCATAGGAGATTGACAGTGGGACTCTTTAGATAGCCCTTGGTGGCGACTGCGCTCGCCCAAATTCGGGGCGCGTGTGTGCCTGGCCGGGAAACGGCCCTTCGTTAATGCGGAGGAATCCTATATATTCCGGAGAGTCATCGAGTGGTTGACCAGTCTTATGCTATATCATGACAGTCGGTTTTCGGCTTTCTCTACTGAGGTGCTCGCCCGGCCGAACTGGGGCACAATCGCAGTAGTTCTCCTGGTGCTGCCTTAGCCGACAGAGCGGAACGTAAGGCGGCCGAACCCAGGAGCCGGGCAACCCAACATTGACCAAATCATAATTTGGACCTGATGCATATAAGGCCAAACTCGCGACGCCGAACACTCCCTAAGGTATTCGGTCTTTATGAGAGCGGGTAGAGGAATGCTCTTAGTTATAAGCCCCTAGTGTCCAGGTACGCGCAGGAATTCTGACGTGGCCACATGCCAAGACGCCAGCCTCCTCCTTGGTTATAGAACCAGGGGATGTGTAGCAACAAGAGACAGTAAAAAAGGTTTACGCAAGGTCTTAATCTGAAAAGAATCCTTGGAACGGGTCCCTACTGCACGTCTGCGCCTGTGTCTTCGTTGTGCCGTATCCTGGACGGGCGCAGCACGATGTTCATCTGTGAAAGAGAGGAACTAAATTGAAAAGAAAAATTGTATTAAATAAACAAAAAATCATGCCGAACAGAAATTGTATTAAGTAAACAAATATAAAGTAAAATATGTAAAATTGAGCTTTATTTTCTCTTATTGTATATGTACGGAGCCCCTAGTGCGGGGGTATATGGCCACTAAGCCTGCATCAATGATAATTTTGTACCGAACTCGTCTATCCGCGTTCGTGGTCTTTAATGACCTATTCTGAAATTTTTGGCCGGTGAAGCCATTTTACTGTGGGGTTGTCAAAGCGGCCGCACAGTCCTCCGCTTGGGGGAGGCGCACTTTAATGCTTCCCCTTCAAAAAAATGATGCCTCGTGGACCGGGCATCTTAAGCGTTAGAGATGCATAATGCGGTATTGCGTTGAAGCAGGCGAAAGCTTCGCGTCCTAGTAGTGCTTGATAGCGACTTGAGAATGGGACGATGTTGAAAGTTAGCTTTTCGTGGCGGAAGTTATCGGGGTAGCCGAATATAACTTCAAGCCGGAGAAAACCCATGCACCGGGTGTCCGGACCTGGCGTTACCCCTTGAAAGGAGGTTTTGCTGTGACGGATTCTTGTTGGGTCTATCTCCATTTGACGGATTGTGTCCTGATATATAAGGTTTAGTCCACTGCCGCCGTCCATAAGGACATTTGAAAACTTGAGTCCGCCAATTATTGGATCGAGTAACAAGGCAGTCCAGTCTTCGTTCCTGATACTTCCAGAATAGTCCAGCTGATCGAAGATGATTGGTTTTGACAACCAGTGGCGGGACCCCTTTGGGATAGGTCGTGTGATGCGTACCTTTATGGGCGCCGTGCGTTTTGTTATGTGAAGTAAGTTTACTGTTTTTACTTCTTGTGGGAAGTTCTTTTGTTTCCTGGTGCTCTGCTTTTGGGGTTCGTCCTCGTCTTCGCTTGGTGTGTCGAGCCCCTTGTGTTCGGCGTTGAGTCTGCCGAATTGTTTAAAAACCCAACAATCTCTGTGGGTATGGTTGGCAGGCTTCCTGTAACGCCCTCGATGCGGCTATATCTCCCACGTGTCGAAGCACGACTTAGAGGCGTAACCGCATTGAAAGCAATGTCGCAAGTGAGGTAATCTTCACACAACCCATGTAATACATAAGGGAAAGAGATACATAGTTGGCTTACAGTCGCCACTGCACACAATACATAAATAAACATCCATCATTCAGATTACACTCAAGGTCCGACTATAGAACCAAAATGAAAGAAGACTACCACAAATGCTACACAGATCCCCGACCGTCCCAACTGGGCTCCACTACTGATCATCAGGAAAAGACACATAGTACCGACCACGTTCCTCGTCGAACTCCCACGTGAGCTCGGTTGCGTCATCTGCACTGGCATCGTTGGCACCTGCAACTGTTTTGGTAGAATCTGTGAGTCATGGGGACTCAGCAATCTCACACCCGCCAGATCAAGACTATTTAAGCTTAAAGGTAGGACAGGGTTGTGAGGTGGAGCTGCAGCAAGCGACTAGCATATATGGTGGCTAACAACGCAAAAGAGAGCGAGAAGAGAAGCAAACCACAGTCGTGAAGCTAGAAGTGATCAAGAAGTGATCCTAGAACAACCTACATCAGGCATAACTCCAACACCGTGTTCACTTCCCGGACTCCACCGAGAAGAGACCATCACGGTTACACACGCGGTTGATGTGTTTTAATTAAGGTCAACTTCGGGTTTTCTACAACCGGACATTAACAAATTCCCATCTGCCTCATAACCGCGGGCACGGCTTTCGAAAGATAATACCCTGCAGGGGTGTCCCAACTTAGCCCATTATAATCTTTCACGGTCAACGAAGGATATTCCTTCTACCGGGAAGACCCGATCAGTCTCGGAATCCCGGACTACAAGACATCTCGACAGTAATAAAACAAGACCAGCAAAGCCGCCCGATTGTGCCGACAAATCCTGATAGGAGCTGCACATATCTCGGTCTCAGGGCACATCCGGATAAGTCAAGCTACGAGTAAAACCAGGCCTCGAGTTTCCCCGCGATGGCCCCGCAGGTTGCTCGGTTCGGGCCAACACTTGAAGGAGCACTGGCCCAGGGGGGGTTAAAATAAAGATGACCCTCGGGCTCGCAAAAACCCGGGGGAAAAAGGCTTAGGTGGCAAATGGTAAAACCAATGTTGGGCCTTGCTGGAGGAGTCTTATTCAAAGCGAACTGTCAAGGGGGTCCCATAAATCACCCAACCGTGTAAGGAACGCAAAATCAAGGAACATAACACCGGTATGACGGAAACTAGGGTGGCAAGAGTGGAACAAAACACCAGGCATACGGCCGAGCCTTCCACCCTTTACCAAGTATAAAGATGCATTAATTAAAATAAGAGATATTGTGATAACCCAAAGTAATCATGTTCCAAAATGGAACAAACTTCATCTTCACCTGCAACTAGAAACGCTATAAGAGGAGCTGAGCAAAGCAGTAACATAGCCAATCAACGTTTTGCTAGGACAGGGATGGTTAGGGGCTGACATGGCAATATGGGTGGCATGATATAGCAAGTGGTAGGTATCGCATCATAGGCATAGCAAAAGAGCGAGCATCTAGCAAGCAAAGATAGAAGTGATTTCGAGGGTATGGTCATCTTGCCTGCAAGGTTCTCAGAGTTGTCGAAAGCTTGATCCTCGTAAGTGTTCTCAACAGGTTCCTCGTTCACGTACTCGTCTCCCGGGTCTACCCAAACAAGAACACAAGCAAAGGAACAACTATCAACCACGATGCAATGTGCAATCAACATGATGCAAAACATGGCATGATATGCGAGATGTGGTATGCAATGCATATGCGTGCTCCGGAAGGAAAAGATGAACAAGGCATAATCTTGGCAAACAAAGTATGCCACTGGAAAGGTGAGGTGATTTCGGTTGAAATCGATATAAAGATCACCGGAATCGGATGCACGGTTTGCAAATGGCAAGCAAAACAAGAATGACATATTTCTGCGTTTAACAGCATGATGCTACTTAGCAAGCAACAAGTAATTAAGTTTCTGCACCCAAACATATCAGGAAAGCATATAGCAGAGATCTACTCAAGATGCTCGACAAAAGATGAACACTGAGCTACGGCTCAATCACACCATAACAGATTCAAACAAGCATGGCAAATGTGCAAAACATAACAGGTTCACAGACTGTGAAAATACTATCATGCCAGAAATTAACATCAGGATGACATGTTTAGAGCAAGGAAACAACATGCTACAGGACCAGGACATAGCAAGATATTCCATGGCATGAAACTACTCAAAACATAGAACAAAAGTTCCTTACTGACCATGAGCCAAAAAGGACCAGGAAATATAATAACACCCATGTAAAATAAGCAAGTTCCGTTACAGGTTTCAGACCTCGCAGAAAACAGGACATGTCAAAAACAGATAACAAGTAGGCATGTTTACGAGCTTGATACACTCACTAAACAGCTTTTCATGATAAACTAAGCATACATTCATCAAGAAGACTTGGCATAGAAGCTAATCATGGCAAGAACAACATCATAGCATACAAGGATCAACTACAACAAGCTTGGCAAAATCGAATAACATGTAAACAATCTGCCAGTAATATTTTATAGCAAAAGTAGAGCTCGATTGGCTCAAGCTAGGCTGCTCCATAAATACAAACAGAGGCAAGGATGGATAGAGCAAATCCATATATTCAAAACACCCTTACTGATCATGCTCAAAAGAGGCATAGATCTCTCTGAAACAACATGAACACATGGCATAAAAATAACAGCAGAGAATAACTTGGTGAAATTACAAAGTCTCTGAAATCAGCAACATTATGATCCCTAGTTTGCATGCTTGTGCTAGTCTCCACAAAGATCACAAAAATACATGGCATACACCCCCTGTAAAGATGGCATGGCATATTACAAAACACATGTAGAACTCCAATTCATAGGATGCACACATCAATCATGGCAAAAATGACAAAAGTGCATCTACTGAAACAGATCTGAAACTAACATCACATAGCCCTCTTCCAACAGCATTTCGGGCATCAAAATGAGCTCCAATGAAAATGATGCAATGAGATGAAATGGTGTACTCATCGAGGCGAACAGTTCGACATATTACACAAGCGAAACGGAGCAGTATGCAGCAAGTTATGACAGGTCAAAGAATGCAACATAATGCAAAAATATTACGGGACTTAGACGAAAAACCACCTCGCGAAAAGTAACGCGGCGAGGTCCGCGGCGGCCGGAGCTCGGGACGTGCGGCGGAGATGGCGGGGAGGCGCGGGGAGGCGGCCCCGGCCCGGATCTGGCCGGATTCGGCCGGAGGCGGGCGCGGTCGGCCGCGAGGAGGCCGAAGGAGGCGGCGGGGACCGGCGCGGTCGCGGGACGGCGGCGGGGCGAGCGCGGCGGCGGCGGAGGAGCTGCGGCGGCGGTCGCCGGCGCGGTGGCGCGGGAGGCGACGGCGGAGCGGCGCGCCGGCGGCTGGGGGCGGCGGGGCGCGCGGCACGGGAGGCGGGGAGACGAACGGGCTCAGGGTTATTGGGCTGATTTGAAGGGGTTTTGGGCTGCAACACACACGAGGCCTTCACGGTTACCCGGTTAACCGTTGGAGTATCAAACGACCTCCGAATGACCCGAAACTTGACAGTCGGTCTACCGGTGCTATACCAAGGCCGCTTGACAAACCTCGGTCCATTCCGAGAAAGTTCAATACCCGCTCACGGAAAAAGGTAAAAGGGGACGCCGGAGGACGTAGGAGCGCCGGATTGTAAAACGGACAACGGGGGAAATGCTCGGATTCATGAAACGAACACGTATGCGAATGCGATGCACATGATGACATGATATGAAATGCACGACAAGGACAAAATGCAAAATGACGGGAAACCCAACCACGGAGGGAATATTATATCACATTGCTGAAAATGGCAAGACTTGGAGTTACAAATATGGCAAGTTACATCCGGGGTGTTACACTTCCCGGGAGTACTGTGTATTTTACATATCATGTCCAGGATTTTGTTTAAGTTGGATGGATCATCCCTGTTATCCTGGAGGGGCGGCTTTGTCTGATTCTGTCGTGAGCTTTTGAATCCGGGGTTGACTGCCATGCTCTTTGGACTTTTTTTCTTAGTCCAGCGACGGTCCTTATTGCGTCGCGGTTTTCTGTTTCCATCCCTAGTTTCGGATGTATTTGGGTCGCTGGTGCTGCATCTTGCCAACCAGCTGTCCTCTCCCGCACAAAAGCGGGTCATGAGGCTTGTCAGTGCGGCAATTGTCCTTGGCTTTTCTTAGCCGAGGTGTCTGGCGAGCCATTCGTCTCGGACGTTATGCCTGAAAACTTTTAAGGCTTCGGCGTCCGGACAGTCGACTATCTGATTCTTTTTAGTGAGGAATCTATTCCAGAATTGCCGAGCTGATTCTCCGGGTTGTTGAGTTATGTGACTAAGATCGTCTGCATCCGGAGGACGGACGTAGGTCCCTTGAAAATTTGTTCGGAAAGCGTCCTCGAGCTCTTCCCAACTTCCAATTGTGTTTTCAGGAAGGCTTTTAAGCCAATGCGGTGCTGGCCCTTTAAGCTTAAGGGGTAAGTATTTTATGGTGTGGAGGTCATCTCCTCTAGCCATATGTATGTGGAGGATATAATCCTCGATCCAGACTCCAGGGTCTGTTGTTCCATCATATGTCTCTATGTTTACGGGTTTGAATCCCTCTGGAAATTCATAGTCCAGTACCTCATCGGTGAAACATAGGGGGTGTGCGGCGCCCCTGTATTTGGGTGTGCCAGATTCTGATGATGGCTTTATTGCATTGCTTACAAGAGCTTGTCTTGGCCCGTAAATGGAACTGACTGGGCCATGGTGTGAATCCTTAAGTGGGTCGCATGCCGACTTAAGTGCGGCGCCGCTTGCCGCTTTATGCTGGCCATGGGGTCGTCTATCCGACCGTGTGGCTTTCTTATTTTTTTGAATGCGAGGGTTCTAAGGCTTATTCGTCGAATTCAGGCAGTAGCTTTCGCTTCAGATAGCTTTTAGTGCGGCAACTATCACCGTATTTGTCTGCGCTATTAATTACTTTACTCCATCTTATCCTGAGTGCATCTTTTGCAGTTTTGAGCTTCCGCTTCTGCTTTTTCAGGCTGCGTGCGATTGCAATGAGCCTCTTGTGAAGGTTCTTCTTCTCCGCGGGTTTATCCGGTGTAAGGTTGTCCGGAATGCCATTTTCGCCAGGGGAGGGATGTTTGGTTTCTTCATCCGGGCTGCCCTGTTTGGATGGTTGCTCTAGGGCATGCGCGTCACCTGCTGGCTCATCCTGCTCTATGGCTGCGTCTGTATCGAGGCGGGGCTTGGGTTGGCGTTTACTCCGACGCTTTGATTGTTTTTCGAGGGATTGATCCTTCGTTCTATCCCCGTTTTCCTCGTGGTCACTACCTTTAGGGGTATCCACCATGTACACATCATGAGGTGGGGCGGCTGTCCAATGCCCTATAGGTGTTGGTTCATATGTGTCTCCTGCATCGTCGTCCATACCGTCGATGTCTTCGGAGTCGAAGTTGAGCACGTCGTTTAAATTGTCGACAGTGGCTACCAAGTGGGTGGTGGGTGGGCTTTGAATTTCTTCATCGTCCGTATCCCATCCTCACTGACCGTAGTCTGTCCAGGGCTCTCCTGATGAAGAGAGAGACGTTAGAGAATTTAGGATGTCGCCGAAGGGCGAGTGCTGAAAGATGTCTGCGGCGGTGAACTCCATTATCAGCGCCCAATCGGATTCGATCGGCAGGGGCACGGAGGGTTCGAAGTACAGAGAGGAATCCGGATCCTCGGAGTCACGGGTCATGCAGAGTGCGGGGCTGGCGTTCGGCTCGATCGTCTTTGAGATCGCAGCCCCTGAGGTGACGTCCAACCGCTTATCATCGATTGGCGCAATAGGCTCCGAATTAGGGGTCGGAACCGGTGCGTGTGCGGCCTCCAGGGAACTGTTCTGCGGCAGAGCTAGATCATGCCCCTGGAGACAGTGCGGCGCGCTTGGTTGTGGCTCGAATCCGTCGAAGATCAAATCCCTGCGGATATCTGCCATGTAGTCTAAGCTTCCAAACCTGACCTGATGGCCAAGGGCGTAGCTTTCGATCTGCTCCAGGTGGCCATGCGAGTTGGCCCGAAGTGCGAAGCCGCCGAAGATGAAGATCTGTCCGGGGAGGGAAGTCTCACCCTGGACCGCATCGTCGTTGATGATCAAAGGAGCCATCGGGCCTAAAAGTGACGACACAGAGGAACTCTCAATGAAAGCACCAATGTCGGTGTCAAAACCGGCAGATCTCGGGTAGGGGGTCCCGAACTGTGCGTCTAGGCCGGATGGTAACAGGAGACAAGCGACACGAAGTTTACCCAGGTTCGGGCTCTCTCGATGGAGGTAAAACCCTACTCCTGCTTGATTAATATTGATGATATGGGTAGTACAAGAGTAGATCTACCACGAGATCAAGGAGGCTAAACCCTAGAAGCTAGCCTATGGTATGATTGTTGTATGATGAAGTTGTCCTAAGGACTAGAACCCTCCGGTTTATATAGACACCGGATAGGGTTAGGGTTACACAAAGTCGGTTACAATGGTAGGAGATCTTGAATATCCGCATCGCCAAGCTTGCCTTCCACGCCAAGGAAAGTCCTATCCGGACACAGGACAAAGTCTTCAATCTTGTATCTTCATAGTCCAGGAGTCCGGCTGAAGGTATAGTCCGGCTACCCGGACACCCCCTAATCCAGGACTCCCTCACCTAGTATACGGGGCAGAAGCAGTTCTCGCCACTGAACTCATATAAGGGTCACCTCGAGTGCTCGCTTATGAGGAGCTTGAGCAAGAGCAACTGCGGCAAGATGACGCAATGCTCCTTGAGGAAGATTGTCTTCGGGCGGCTATGAGAGTAGCACGCTACCAGCAAGCCTTGCGCCGCTACCATAGCCGCTAGGTTCATGCCCGAAGCCTTGAGGAAGGTGACCTTCTCCTTCGGCGCGTTCAATCGGCCAAGAATTCCAACAAGTTGACGCCAAAGTGGGAAAGCCCTTATCGGTTAATACGAGTCACCAGGCCCGGCGCAGTCCGCCTAGAGACCGAAGATGCCGTTCCGGTGAGTAACTCCTGGAACATTGAGCATCTTCGCAAGTTTTACCGGTGAGGCGCGGCTTGCCGGGCCCCACGGCAAGCCACCTTTTGTACAAGCATTGCCGATGATGCATGTAACCCTTTGTACAAAGCTAGGCGTAGACCATGAGCATAAATAAATGAAGCGCTGGCGCCCTAAGTTATAGCATGCATGCTAGGTCGAGTCTCGTCCTTGGTTAGGGTTGATAGTGCTTAGCGGCGACTAACCCCTAGCTTAGAGGTCGAGTGTGCGTCTCTTTGACATTCTTTTGTCTTCTTTGGTTCGCAGGACTCACAGATATCCTTGCCGGATCACTTGAGGAAGAAAAATAGAAGAGGGACAGACCAGCATCTAGACCCTGGCAAGCCAGTATTGCCGGGGGCTGCAAGTGCAAAGATTCACCCACGGCAAACCAGAGTTGCCGGGGGCTACAGCTTCAGATAAGTTCTTCATCCCTTATCATGCATTCCCTTATGGACTGAGGTATGTGAAACCTCGTTCCTTCCTAAAGCTACCGTGCTCCCCTAAACTCTAGGCCCTAGGGCTCGTTCCTGGGGCCAGGTTTGGTCGTAGTCGCGGCAGTGAAAGGATGAAACAAGGAGCCTGAACCAACCTCATCCCTGCCTCTGCCAAAAGCGTGAGAAAGGTCGAGCGACGTGGGAAGACGGCAAGGCCTGCTGCCGGGCAAGGAAATGTTGATCTTAGACATATCAAGGATTTACTCCTTGACGTGGGTTCTACCCGCAAACAAATGACCCGGCAAGCATCCCTTTTTCATTAAAAACATTCCACTCAGGTACAGTCCATAGGGAATGAAAAACATGAATGATGGGATTACAAGTTTTAAATTCAGCCAAGGCCCGAAGGCTTACAAACTAAAAAGAGATAATGTGCCCGTAACCCCTTTCTTGTCCCTCTCCTCAAGAGGCAGGTCAAGGAGGCGAAAAGGGCAAAAGGGGCGCCTAGGCGAGCTACGGGTGGCAGAAGACACCAAGAGAACATCTCAGTGGTCGTCCGAAGGCTAGATGGTGATGGCGGCGCTGGAAGCAGAGCTCGAAGACGAGGCGGCAGGATGTCAGCACGCGTCGAAGGCGTCGGTGCCCACGTACTCCGATTTGACGGCCTTGCTGCCCGCTCTCTTCCTCTTCTACAGCCTCCCAACTCCAGCTGCCCGAGGAGACGACCCCGAGAAGTTCAGGGAGCCAGCGACACAGATGATGGGGTCGCCGGTGCCGCACAGAGCGGCGCCCGACACCTAGTCGGACGCGTCATCCTGCCGCCTAGTACCCTCGTCGTCGCTGCCGCTGTCCTCCTCGTCACTCCCGCCCGAGGAGGAGTCTTCGCTATCAGAAGAGCTCTCCACGCAGCACCTTGCACGGGTCCCGAAGAGCCCGAAGACCTTAACGGAGAGGAGGCCGCCCTCCATCAGCTTGAAATGGATAGTGAGAACCTCCGTAAAGCGGTGGATATGAGCGAACGTCTTCCATCCCCGACGAAGATACATCACGTGAGGGGTTGGGAAGTCGACGCGAACCCGCGTGCCGCTGATCCCACAGCCCCTCATGTCCAGCCGCAATGACTCAGGCGGATCCAGCCCCATGGCGAGGTGGCCGGCGCAGCCTGACGAAGAACTCGCAAGGGTCATCCCCAACGTGGCCCTCCATGGGGGGAGGAACTGCTGGCGGAGGCGAGGCCGGCGAGCCGCCCTGTCCTCCTCCTCCCTGAGCACCTCGGCCTCGCCCACGGCCTCGCCCCCTCCCCCTTCCCCTCGTGGCTGGCTCTGCCACCGCAGGTGCAGGAGAAGGAGGGACGCGTTGTCGAGCAGGAACCCTCGCCGCTGTCGGCGTTCTGGGAACGGGGGTCCCCAGACTTGCCTGCCTGCGACCTGCGGCGTGGCTCAAATGGGGGCCCTGCGCGGCCCATCTTCATCAACACAAGACTCAAGACCCACGCGAGGGGCCAAGCCTCGCGGGGCGGACGACACGGTGCTTCCTCAGGCTGGCTCACGAGGAGGCAGAGAGATCAAGGCAGGGTACCTCGTGAGGTGCCCATGACGCAAGCCATGACGACCAAGGGTGCCAGGCGGGCCCAGACCGCGCAGTGTCCTCTGTTTCCTCTTTGGTGCAAAGGGGGCAAGCGCAGACGAGCGGATCAAGCAAAGGCACCCATTTCGGTGCAACGAGACGAAGACCAGTCCAACAGTGGGAATGAGCTCATCATGGAGCCCAGAACGGCGTCACCAAAGGGCCTTTGGCAGGTGAGGACCAACTTTAGCCAGGATAAGAGTACTGTATGTTCCCCTTCGAATTTGGCCAATTGTTGGCGCCCTTCCCACTCAATATTTGGGAAGAGGCCCAGGGCCTTTGACTATAAATAGGACTAGCCACCCCCACAGTAGAGGGGGGAAGTATTCAGAACAATCGTAGAGCAAGTAGAGAAAGAGAGAGAAGAGCGGCTGAACTCCTCCTAGCAGTTCATCGACCTAGCCAAGAACAGGCCCTCGCGAGGCCGTTCTCCCTTGTATTGTTCATCATCACCATCAGCCCATGAGGCAATCCACACACCACACTGGAGTAGGGTATTACACCACATCGGTGGCCCGAACCAGTATAAACTCTGTGTCTCTTGTGCTGTTCTTTCTGTAGTTTAGATCCTTGCGAGACAGAGAGGTAGAGGGCAGAATCTTCGCGTGCACCCCAGAGTTCGAACCTTAAGGATCTGCGGGAACCCGTGATCCGACATTTGGCGCGCCAGGTAGGGGTGTACCGGAATTGTCTTCCACCTCTTCGTTCTCCGCCGACCGTCGCTCCATGTCCGACGCCCGTCGGGCCCGCACCGAGCGCCGAACCGCCATCGCCTCCCGCGTCGCCCGGACGGCTCCCGTCGGTGGGTGTCCTCGTCGTTCCCCGTCGCCCGCCGTCAACGCCGCCACCGGCCCGGCGGGGAACGAACAGCAAGCATCGTCTCAGCACCCGTCCGTGCGGCGAGACGGCCGCACCGCTACTCCGTCGCTCACGCCAGCTGGCTCTTCGTCCCACGCGCTCCGCGCGCCCTTGGAGGCTCGAGCTGCGCTCATCGCGGCAAACGAGCTCCTGCGCTACCGTCCCGTCGACGACGTCTACGAGGAGTGGCTCGACCGCGTCGCCGAGCTCGTCCGCGCTGCAGGGGGCTCTCCTGCGCCGTCCGCTCCCCTGCTTAATTAGTGTTAATTTAATTAGTGCTAATTAACTTAGTTAACCACTGACTCGCTGACATGTGGGCCCAGCCCTGCTGACATTTTAGTTAACATTAGCTTAGCGCTAATTAACTCAGTTTACTAACTGAGTCACTGACCAGTGGGACCCCACTGGTCAGGTTTGACCTGGACCGCGCCCCGTTGACCTGCTGACGTAATGATGATGTCAGGCTGACGCAGTAATCCTTTTCTGGAATTTAAATAAATCTTAAATGATTTGTTTAATTCAGAAAATATCCAAAACTTTGAAAAATCATAGAAATTAATCTATAGCTCCAAATGAAAAGATTTATATATGAAAAATTATCAGAAAAATTCAAGGAATCCATCTGTACCATTTTCATGCATGTTTGAACAATGTTTGTCCTCTGTTTTGGACAAAACAAATAAAGGACATTTAAATAATCATATATGGAGTTGGATTTTGAATCATGTATTCAAACCAACTTCATTTAAATCATAGCTAGATGCATTAGCTCAAATCACAGCATATTGCCATGTCATGATCATGCATCATATTGTGGCATTGCATTGATTGTGTTCTTTCTCAGTTGCCGGTGTTTGACCCCTCTCGATAGACGTGGTTCCGACGATGTGATCGTTGACACTGATGAAGACTCAATGTTATCTTCAGAGTGCCAGGCAAGCAAAACCCCCTTGTTCATTCCGATACAATCCCACTCTCTCGCCCCTGCTCTCTTTTATTGCATTAGGACAACAATGATTTATGTGTTACTTGCTGCGGTAGCTGAACCCCTTTATCCTTTGCATGACCTGTCATTCCACAATAAATAGATGAAACCCACTGGCATGAGTAGGAGTTGTTTGAGCCCATGTTGTGCCTACTCATTCATGCTTGTTTGTCATGCCTGCTACTGCTTAGAGTTGAGTCGGGTCTGATTCATCGTGAATGAATTGGAATGGTGATGAACATGTCCTATGGTGTGTGAGCTAAGTGTGTGAACACGATTTGGTAAAGGTATTGGTGAGGGGCCATGTAGCAGTACATGGTGGGTTGTCTCATTGAACCCGACCTCAGGAACTGAGTTCTGTGTTTGTGATCCATGAAACAGTTACTACCACGCATTGGGCCCGAAACCAATGGACCCTCTCGGCTTATTGATCACCCTTGTCCTCTGTCCAGGAGTTGCAAGTAGTTTCTGGTGTTTGTAGTATGCTGGGGGCCGCACGCAGCGTTGACCGTAGGGGTGGGCTGTGTTGCGGTAGGCACGTGGCCGGGCCAGCCGGGCGCCCGTTTGGTATCTCGGACCCTGTACACATCGTTTGGGGCTGTGAGCGAAACTCCGGCCGGATCTCCTCATGGATGGAACCCGAATAGGCGATAAACCTGGACTAGGGACTTGAGTGTTTAGGTAGGCCGTGGCCGACACCCTCGCTGGGCTTCCGCTTGAAGGTTGCCGAGTACATGTCGTGTAAACGGCGATAAGTGGTGAGAGCGTGTGTGAAGAAGTACACCCCTGCAGGGTTAACATCATCTATTCGAATAGCCGTCTCCGCGGTAATGGACTTCTGGGTTGCCTATATCAGTTCATAGACAGAGTGAAAGTGGATACTCTAAAATACACAAGATAAGCGTGAGTGCTATGGATGGCCCTCTCGTAGGGAGACGGAAGTGGATCCATAGTGGTGTATTGATATGGTGAATATGTGGACTCGTGTGCGCCACCTCAAAAGAGTTATTCGCAGTCATAGTTCAGGATAGCCACCGAGTCAAAGCTGGCTTGCTGCAGTCAAACTCCACCACCCCCTTTATTGAAACTGATGCATATGTAGTTAGTTCTGATGTAAGTCTTGCTGAGTACGTTTGTACTCACGTTTGCCTATTTTATGTTTTTGCAGAGAGACTTCAGTCTCGCTAGTAGTACCGCTTGGACTTCGACGTTTAGCTTGATACCTCAGCTACGATCTTGTGCCCTCGGCAGGATCTGGTAGATAGTCAGGCTTCTCAAGCCCTTTTCATTTGTAGATGTCTGTACTTAGACATGATAAGCTTCCGCATGTGCTTGTTGTTTGTATGCTCTGAATGTTGGGTCATGAGACCCATGTTTGTAATATCTGGCTCTTCCGAGCCTAATGAATAAATAATTTGAGTCGTAGAGTTATGTTGTGATGCCATGTTGTATTTACTCATATCGGGCATATTGTGTGTATGATTGAAATGCTTGGTATGAGTGGGATCCGACTATCTAGTTGTTTATCCTTGGCAGCCTATCATATGAGGAAATGTAAGTCTAGTGCTTCTGAGCGATAGTAGTCCGCTACAGCCCGGTTCACCGGAGTCCTGCTAGCCCAGCACTACTGCTTGGAACACTTGACTGGCCGGCATGTGATTCACGTCGTTCCTGTGTCTGTCCCTTCGGGGAAATGTCAGGCGGTGTTATCCGGAGTCCTGCCTAGCTTGCTACAGCCCGGGTTACCGGAGTCCTGTTAGCCCAGTGCTACAGTCCGGATTTATACGTTGTTGACTGACATGCTCGATGTGATTCACGTATGCCTGTCCTCATAGGTTAGTACCGCCTTGGGTTCACGACTAGCCATGTCGGCCCGGGTTCTTTGTCATATGGATGCTAGCGACACTATCATATACATGAGCCAAAAGGCGCAAACGGTCCCGGGCCAGGTAAGGTGGCACCCGTGGGAGTACCGTGCGTGAGGCCGCAAAGTGATATGATGTGTTACATGCTGGATCGGTGTGACTTAGGATCGGGGTCCTGACAGCGTTGGTATCAGAGCCTGACTGCCTGTAGGATTACCAAGCCAAACTGGTCGAAGTTGAGTCTAGAAATGCTCTAGTTATACAAGGGAATTGATTGTGGAAGGGAACGTAAGGCTCTTTTTACTCCTTATACCTCATAGCCTTCTGATCTGAGTCAACCTCTTCCTTCTACGGGGATTAAGAACTAGGTTTCTCTTCTATCTCTTAGGATGCCGTGTTACTAAACCGTAGTTGCCTAGGATTGATGAGTTCACGCCTCTGCTCAGTTTCTACTACTTCCATGTGTTCTTAGTTGATCTCGGAACCTTGATACAATGATGTCGAGTGGTTATGCCACTATTTTGTAGGATGTCTCAAATCATTTTGAGCATTTACAGCCGTTATGCTGTCCGAGTCATCCCAGGTCTCTAAATAGTCTGATGCATTTGCAAATCCTTTCTCTCCGTTCCCGATGTCCTTTTTGGTCAAAATAAGCACACTAATCGGTCAGTTGAGGTACTCCGTTGCCTTGATGTATATGTTGGAGCTACTGTTATGACCCTAGGTGTCTTATGAAACTATCTAGTAATTTGTCCATGTTTTGTGCTCCCAGTGTGATGATTCTGGCCACCATTCTCGAAAGCATCCCGTGATGCCATTTAGTAGTAGGTATTCTACTCCTGGGTTCTTGAACCCGAGATTCACCATACTTACCTCCCGATGATAGTGTTTGCTAGTTCCTTTAGGATATTAGTAACCTTTGCGATAGTCATCGAGGTTCGTGGTATATTATTCTTCCAAATACCATGAACTGCTTATGGCAGAAGTTTTGTTGAACCAAAAGATCACAACCAGAGTACTCTTGAGGAGTTCTCCATCCATAATTGTGAATCTGCCAGTCCTACCTCTCCGCATGGATTATCCGGAAGAAATTCGTTGAACTTGTTTGACATACTAATCCATGCCTCCACAACTTAGAAAATCATATGTTCCTTGAGTTGTCCCTCTTTAGTTATTTTCTGGCCCTCGTCTGTCAATTGATAGTCAAGAATATGTGTGCAATCATCTAACGATGCCTATTATTCTTGTGGCCCGTCAAGTCATTCTGTTCCGGAATGACTAGGAGAAACAAACTCCGGTACCTCATCCATATCCAGGATTGGGTCAAAGTAGTTGTATTCTGCAGATTAAAATACCAATCCAGCTTTTGTTCTGTTGTACCGTGGAGTGTCACCTTCTTCCTTATCAAGAATGTCATGAGAACTGCACCACCTCTTATGAATTATTGGTTTAGTGATACTTCTTGCCATCATTGTTCATTCCTCGGTTTCGTGTTATTGTAACCGGATCGCCGACAAGTGAATCGTGATGTGTGAAATCGATACTCCCAGCAACATCGTTGCTTGGTAGTTAATGGACACTATTCTCATTCTTAGCGTGTGGGTTATCAAATCATCATCCTAGGACTGATCGTGCTACCAAGTCCATTCTTGTTGGTGCACCCTTCGATCGATGAGTTAGGACAGTGTCAATCCTTTCTTATTTGAGCATATCGTCTTGCCCTGAAAAGCAAGATTGATCTCGAGCTTAGTATCATATCGGTAGTTCGTGATGTTCCGAATATCTTCTCGGAAGTGTTACCAGGTTGTCACCTGACCGTTATGTTGAGTTCGTGATCAAGTTGGTTTTCCTCTAAACCACACCTTCTCCAAGAATCTGTGTTGGATACCCCTGAGCTAGTTGGCTGAGCTAAACAACGACTTGGAGAGTTGGAAGATAAAAGCCTGTCCGACTTAGCTCATGTTGAGGGATATCTTTGTGTGTGTGTGTGTGTTGAAGAAAGATAATACCTTCATCGATTGGTCCTCGTGATCAGTTGTTGGATCTATTGTCTTGTCAAAACTTTGATTTGAGTATGGGCCATCATCAAATCAAATCAGAACCAACGATGTTCGTAATGTTGTCTTACTCGTGGTTGATCCCTCAAGCATACACCATTACATCTATTGGTCTGACCAATGCTATCACCGTGTTCACGTGATGGTGGAAGTCCAGTGATATGGAAATACCGATGAGTTGTTGTTGAGCCCATCAGCAGCATTTTGTCTCCCCCACGATTCATGTTGGATGGTACACTAGTATTGGAAACTTTGTAAGCATTGCTTTCGTGTTCCGTTCATGAAGCTTATGCTTGGATGGAAGAAGTGACTTCCTCGAATTCACATGCATTAGGTGTAAGTTGCCGCCGTGAGTTTGAGAAAGGTTTGTTTTGTTTCCTCTGGAATCATCCCAAATCAGTCATGCATACGTGCGAAGTATTCTATGGTTTGGTAGATTAATTACCTCCACTCCATATGTATTCCCTAGCACAGCAAGCCACTGATTGATTTGTTTAGGGAGAAGAAGTTCCTTCCTAAGAGCAAGACTTATGTAAGGACTTCGATGTCCTCGATGATGGTTCCCAACCAGAACTTGGTGGTGTTTTATTATAAGACTACCATGTGGTCATGCTTGTCTAGGACAACGTGTTCACATGCTTGTAGCATAACCAGCTCATGTTTTGGAGCTTGCTATCATAGTTCATATCCCGAGAATCTCGCAACGTCATCTCGTCGAATTGTGTTGCAAACTTTCTTTTCCAGACAGGCTGTCTGAAATATTCCGTTACCAATCAGATCTGAATCTCAGGCAGATATGATGGTTGGAACTTTTTCCAAGATCTATTATGTAGGTCCCGACAAGGTTGATGTCTGGCCGACACACCTAGCCGGAAGATCTATCATTGTAGTATCTTGATTGAGCTATTTGACATCTTCTCCATGAGGATCTCGTGCGACTTATTCCAGGAGTTGCTTCCTAGGGATTCTTGTGCTCCTAGTTTCTTCGATTAAGCTATAACCATTCAAACGGTGGAATCACCCTCGTTGAGTTATTCCCAGTTACCAGAGTCATTCCCAGCATTTGCATCTTGTTCCCAGCTTGCACCTCAGCAAGTACTGTTTAGGATCATTTTCAAAAGTGGTCATGTCATGGTCCCATCCATTTCCGGTGATAAGCAAAAGTCATCCATTGCATTGTCTTCAACAATGTAGTCCACATTGTCCATCCTAGACTGAGTATGCCATTCTTCCGAACTTCCTCGAACGATCGTTTGTGATTGCATAAGGCTGACATAAAGAGTTCGAATGATCTTGTATCAAAAGTAATTCTTTTTGCCACTTAAGGGAATAGTTCTTCGAGTCACCTTCCTTGAGGTGCCCCGTTATGTAATCATGGCAATTTTTCCTTGCTACTTTGAAACCCTCGTCAAATTGTTTCTTCCATCACACTCTATGTGTGTTTTGTGTCTCAACTCGAGAGATGTTCTTACGTCTCATTCTATGAGTTGATCGTGAGTTGCTCAATCTTTAAGAAGATCGATTCCTATAGAGTTTCCTTTTGTCGTCATCATGTTGTATGAGGATCTTGAAAGCAAAGACGTCAAGATCAATTTGAAGCAATGAATCAACATCTTCGAGAGGGATAGCTGGATCATGAAGATCGTGTTAGCTTGTGCCCCCTCTGTCTTCTTACCTCACGTCTTGAATCTCGGGGCGAGATTCTTGTTTAGTGGGGGTGAGTTGTCACAGCCCTAGAATTGCTAGTAGTTAGTTGCATCAGTGAGCATGCCATCATGTTTTAATTCCAAAGAAACTTGAAATGGGGATTGTTGAAACCCTAGCACCAAATGAAATTCAACTAGGTTCACCTAAAATATTTTCAGTATTCCAAATGGCTTTTAAAAATGTTCATCATTTCTGGAAAATGCTAAAACCATAACCAGAAGTGTTGCACATTTTTCCATGACATAATTGGTCACTGAATTAAATCATACCTTATTTGCATTTGGGCATTTAAATTTTATATATTATTTTAAATGTCCAAATATTCATGAACTGAATTGCTGGTTATTGGAAATAATCCAAACAGCGGCCACAAGCAGTCTCATGATTTTTGGAAGTGCTTAGCTATTTTTAATAAAGCCCTCAAATTTACAGAATAATAGAAAACTGAAATAAATAGAAAAAGGAGAGAGAGAAAGGAACTTACCTGGCAAAGCCCACCAGAGCCGGCCCAGCTCCTGTGCTGGTCCAGCACTGTGCGGCCCAGCCCACCGCAGCCGCCACCGTCTTCAACCTCTGCCAGTAGGCAGAGGCGTGTCGACGCGTGCGCGCCGAGCTCCACCTCCTGCTTCCCCCTCGCGCTGTCTCCACGCCACAGGAACGGCCTCGACCCCCTCTGCCTCTCCCCTCACTCTGGAGCTCTCTCCCTCTTCTCTAGCTCCCTCCTCGCAGCACCACCAAACCCGTCGTCGCCACCGCTCAGTGTTGCCGCAGCCACTGCCACTTCCCCACCTCACCGCTGTGTCCAAAGGATCCGCCTCGACGTCCTCGACTTCCTCGACGAACCGCGCATCGCCGGAAGCCCCGAAGCAACGTCCCCGGCCGCGTCTTCCACCCTCGGCCGCCGAGATCGCCGACAACGCCACGACGCCGTCCGCGCCTCCCTGAGCCCGCTGAGACCGTCTTCGACCTCCCAGTGAGCTCCTTCACCGTCTCCCCCTTGTCTCCACGACGTTTGCTAGCTCTAGCCGCCGTTTCGCCGATGACCGAAACCCGCCGCCGCCTGAGCTCGCCGTCGACGTGGCTCCGGCCACGAAACGGCCTCGCCACCGAGTCCAACACACTCAACGCATCGCTTAGGGCTTGAAGGAACTAACCCCGCGCCTTCCCGTCCTTCGTAGCGTCGAGTTCGCGCTCGCCCGAACTCCGGCAGCCGCCAACTCGTCGCCGGCGTTGTTTCCGACGACCCCGAGCCCAACCACCACCTCCACTCGACGCGGTTCGCTCCGGGCTTCACGTAGGTGGCCTCCGCCGTCCGTTTAGTCACCGGAGCATGAAACCCGCACCCTCCGCCGCGTCTGCTGCCGCCGGTGGCTAAACGCCGGTGGTTTAGGCCCGGGTTGACCCCGGTTTGACCTCCCCTGGGTCCTGACGTGTGGGCCCAGGCCCCTGCTTAATTAGTGTTAATTTAATTAGTGCTAATTAACTTAGTTAACCACTGACTCGTTGACATGTGGGCCCAGCCCTGCTGACATTTTAGTTAACATTAGCTTAGCGCTAATTAACTCAGTTTACTAACTGAGTCACTGACCAGTGGGACCCCACTGGTCAGGTTTGACCTGGACCGCGCCCCGTTGACCTGCTGACGTAATGATGATGTCAGGCTGACGCAGTAATCCTTTTCTGGAATTTAAATAAATCTTAAATGATTTGTTTAATTCAGAAAATATCCAAAACTTTGAAAAATCATAGAAATTAAACTATAGCTCCAAATGAAAAGATTTATATATGAAAAATTATCAGAAAAATTCAAGGAATCCATCTGTACCATTTTCATGCATGTTTGAACAATGTTTGTCCTCTGTTTTGGACAAAACAAATAAAGGACATTTAAATAATCATATATGGAGTTGGATTTTGAATCATGTATTCAAACCAACTTCATTTAAATCATAGCTAGATGCATTAGCTCAAATCACAGCATATTGCCATGTCATGATCATGCATCATATTGTGGCACTGCATTGATTGTGTTCTTTCTCAGTTGCCGGTGTTTGACCCCTCTCGATAGACGTGGTTCCGACGATGTGGTCGTTGACACTGATGAAGACTCAATGTTATCTTCAGAAGTGCCAGGCAAGCAAAACCCCCTTGTTCATTCTAATACAATCCCACTCTCTCGCCCCTGCTCTCTTTTATTGCATTAGGACAACAACGATTTATGTGTTACTTGCTGCGGTAGCTGAACCCCTTTATCCTTTGCATGACCTGTCATTCCACAGTAAATAGATGAAACCCACTAGCATGAGTAGGAGTTGTTTGAGCCCATGTTGTGCCTAGTCATTCATGCTTGTTTGTCATGCCTGCTACTGCTTAGAGTTGAGTCGGGTCTGATTCATCGTGAATGAATTGGAATGGTGATGAACATGTCCTATGGTGTGTGAGCTAAGTGTGTGAACACGATTTGGTAAAGGTATTGGTGAGGGGCCATGTAGGAGTACATGGTGGGTTGTCTCATTGAAGCCGTCCTCAGGAACTGAGTTCTGTGTTTGTGATCCATGAAACAGTTACTACCACGCATTGGGCCCGAAACCAATGGACCCTCTCGGCTTCTTGATCACCCTTGTCCTCTGTCCAGGAGTTGCAAGTAGTTTCTGGTGTTTGTAGTATGCTGGGGGCCGCACGCAGCGCTGACCGTAGGGGTGGGCTGTGTTGCGGTAGGCACGTGGCCGGGCCAGCCGGGCGCCCGTTTGGTGTCTCGGACCCTGTACACATCGTTTGGGGCTGTGAGCGAAACTCCGGCCGGATCTCCTCATGGATGGAACCCGAATAGGCGATAAACCTGGACTAGGGACTTGAGTGTTTAGGTAGGCCGTGGCCGACACCCTCGCTGGGCTTCCGCTTGAAGGTTGCCGAGTACATGTCGTGTAAACGGCGATAAGTGGTGAGAGCGTGTGTGAAGAAGTACACCCCTGCAGGGTTAACATCATCTATTCGAATAGCCGTATCCACGGTAATGGACTTCTGGGTTGCCTATATCAGTTCATAGACAAGTGAAAGTGGATACTCTAAAATACGCAAGATAAGCGTGAGTGCTATGGATGGCCCTCTCGTAGGGAGACGGAAGTGGATCCATAGTGGTGTATTGATATGGTGAATATGTGGACTCGTGTGCGCCACCTCAAAAGAGTTATTCGCAGTCATAGTTCGGGATAGCCACCGAGTCAAAGTTGGCTTGCTGCAGTCAAACTCCACCACCCCCTTTATTGAAACTGATGCATATGTAGTTAGTTCTGATGTAAGTCTTGCTGAGTACGTTTGTACTCACGTTTGCCTATTTTATGTTTTTGCAGAGAGACTTCAGTCTCGCTAGTAGTACCGCTTGGACTTCGACGTTTAGCTTGATACCTCAGCTACGATCTTGTGCCCTCGGCAGGATCTGGTAGATAGTCAGGCTTCTCAAGCCCTTTTCATTTGTAGATGTTTGTACTCAGACATGATAAGCTTCCGCATGTGCTTGTTGTTTGTATGCTCTGAATGTTGGGTCATGAGACCCATGTTTGTAATATCTGGCTCTTCCGAGCCTAATGAATAAATAATTTGAGTCGTAGAGTTATGTTGTGATGCCATGTTGTATTTACTCATATCGGGCATATTGTGTGTATGATTGAAATGCTTGGTATGAGTGGGATCCGACTATCTAGTTGTTTATCCTTGGCAGCCTATCATATGAGGAAATGTAAGTCTAGTGCTTCTGAGCGATAGTAGTCCGCTACAGCCGGGTTCACCGGAGTCCTGCTAGCCCAGCACTACTGCTTGGAACACTTGACTGGCCGGCATGTGATTCACGTCGTTCCTGTGTCTGTCCCTTCGGGGAAATGTCACGCGGTGTTATCCGGAGTCCTGCCTAGCCTGCTACAGCCCGGGTTACCGGAGTCCTGTTAGCCCAGTGCTACAGCCCGGATTTATACGTTGTTGACCGACATGCTCGATGTGATTCACGTATGCCTGTCCTCATAGGTTAGTACCGCCTTGGGTTCACGACTAGCCATGTCGGCCTGGGTTCTTTGTCATATGGATGCTAGCGACACTATCATATACATGAGCCAAAAGGCGCAAACGGTCCCGGGCCAGGTAAGGTGGCACCCGTGGGAGTACCGTGCGTGAGGCCGCAAAGTGATATGATGTGTTACATGCTGGATCGGTGTGACTTAGGATCGGGGTCCTGACATCTGGGGACCCCCATTCCCAGAACGCCGACAGTAGCCCCCGGGCCCAAGGCGCGCATGGACTTGGTCGTGCCGTGAGGCGAAAGGGCAAGGGCAAAGCGCCGCGGGCCCTAACAGCCTGCGGCCTCGGGCGCTGCATGGCGGTTGATTGGACGTGGGTGCCTTTGCAACCGCGTAGGATACTAAAGGCGTGGCATCTGCTCGAGTTTGGTTCTTCTCCTTCTCCATCCGCTGCTCAGATCTCCTTTCTTGCGCTTCTTCTCCCTTCCTCCAAGCTTCCAGATCTGCTCCACCCGCTCGTCCTAGATAGCCATGGCGCCTCGCCGGACCCTGGCCGAAGCTTGGTTCTCGCCCGCTTTGGATTCGCCCAACGTGTCGAAGACGAGCCTCGCCCTGCTGCACCGGATGGCCGCGACGCAGGGCATTGACGGGGCGCAGATGTTCAAGGTCGGCTCTAATGTCCCTGAAGGCCAAGGGAGCACCTTCTATCCTTTCTTCATGAGCTCCATTGCAGCGGGCCTGGTGCCTCCTTTCTCGGAGTTCTTCCTCGCCGTCCTTCGCCATTACAACTTGCAAGCTTTGCATCTCCACCCCAACTCCGTCCTTCTCTTGGCGATCTTCGCCTACTACTGCGAGGCGCATGTGGGGGTGCAGCCTTCAGTGGACTTGCTGCGCCACTACTTCTACCTTCGGACCTCCAAGTGTTCTCCTTGAGCGTGCGCGGGCTTCGTCGCGTGCGGCAGCTCCATGGCCATCTCGAATCCAGGGAAAAGGATCGAGGGCTTCCAGAGCAAGTGGGTGTTGGTTGATGCCGGGCGCGCCGACCCTCGGTTGGCCCTTCCCACGGAGCCAGCCATGAGCTCGGAAGACTGGTGCCGGGTGGAGCTCACGGATCCCCGCGCAAAGTCGGTGCTGGCGAAGATGGACGCCGATCTGAAGCCGGCCAACTTGGCGGCGGCGAAGCTGACCAGGGCGTCGTTGCTGAGGGAGTTCCTGGAGCACCAACTGGCTCCGCTTAGGCAGTATTCTCCTCCGACGTGGAGGCCTCACCCGACTCCCACAGCCGTGGGCGAAGGGGACATGACTTCGGTTCTCCAGTCCCTGGTCGGGAGCGAGGCAGCAATGCCGGAGGGCGCGCCTTCGCCCTTGTTCCTCCGCGACGATTGGGAGCAAGTGGTGGAGTCCATGCCCGTCTTCGACGGGGACGGGCTCGTGCCCGCGGTGGCTCCCGAGGATCTGGTGAATGTGTCTTCTGGCGACTCCAGCGGAGGTGGGGGTGAGGAGGAGGAGGGGGCAGGCCCCGACTCCCAGGCAACCAACGGAGAGTCTAGGACTCCCTCGCTCCAGCACAAGCCCCGTGCTCTCCGCCTTTCGCTGAGTGACGATCATGACGACGATGACGTGCTGGGCAGCGGGAGCTCGCCCCAGATCCTGAAGAAAGGCAGGACCGGGTTGATTCCCCGCGGGCCCGCCCTGACTCCGGGGCGAACCGCGGACGCGCCTTCTGCTTCCGAGGTCGACCCCTCCAGCCGGCTCTCCGGCTTCAAGTTTGGCAGGAGGCCACCTGTGCTTTCCGCCGACGACCTGTAACCGCTTGATCTTTGATTCCCTGTTCCTTGTCCCACTGACGGGGCTTGACGATTAATTCTCCTGAGCAGGCTGGCGCCCACGGGGAAGAAGCTGAAGGGAGCTCCTGAGGCCCCGGCTGCGACGACACCTCCACCTGCAGGGGAAGGAGACCGCGACGCATAGGCTCCCCCTGCCCACTCGCCCATGTGGGGCTTGGCTGATCTGGCTGGGGCCGCAGCCCCCATGGCTCGGTCGACCCCAGAGGTGCCCTTGTCCGGTGCTGCTGCTACGGCTGGGGAGGCGCAGCAGACTCCGCCTCGGGATACTACAGCCTCGCCGCCGCTAACTTCTCCTGTTCCGCCGGCTGCTGGTTCCGGGACTCCTCCCGCTGCCCCGAAGCGCCCTGATGCTTCCCCGCCTTCTTCTTCCATCCTGGAGCGAGCTGTTGCTAGACTGGACCGGCTGCGGCAGGATCTTTTAGGCGCCGACCCTCGCCTGGTGGCCGGGTGCCTGGAGCTGGCCTCGGGGTGGATTCGCTCCGACGCCTCGATCCGGGCAGCGCTGGTTCAGGCCTGGACGGCCTGTGACGAGGAGAAGGAGGCTACCCTCGAGGCGAAGGCTGCCCGTGACGCGGCCCTGGGAGAGGCGGTTAGAATCCGCGGCCGCTGCAAGGAGCTGGAGGACGAGTTGCAAGGCCTGCGTGGTCAGCTTGCGGAAGAGACCCGCCTTCGCCAAGAGCAGGAGAAGGAGGCGAAGGCTCGCGAGGCGGCGCTCGAGGACCAGTAGGCGAAGCTCAAGAAGCGCCGCAGCCACCTAGGTGCGCTGAAGAAGGAGCTGGAGACGATGAAGGCCGAGCTGGACGTCAAGGCCCGGGTCCTTGCTGAGGATCGCGTGGCCTTCGCAGACATGGAGAAGGATGCCCGCGCTTCATTGAAGACGCTTTATGAGAGTGGCCTGGATTGCCCGCTGGCTGGCGACGGGGACGGCCCCGCCAAACTGCTTCCCTTCTTTGTGAAGGCTCTTGGAGATGTCGCCCTCGGGCTCGTCCCCACGGTCGAAGCCGAGGAGCGTGTCCTGTCTTCCGCCGCGTTGACGTGGGTCTTCGCCCATGTCTACCTTCGCGACCCCAGCGCCGACCTTGACAGCCTGCTGGAGCCGGTGAGCGGCGAAGGCGCCGCCGCTGCCGTTGAGGCCGTGAAGGGGCGCGCGGAGGCGCTGCTGGGGAAGTTCCGGGCTTTCAGCACCAAGCCGAAGTGAGGCGCTGCCGACCCTACTACCCCGCAAAGTGAAGCCACTCCACGCGACTCCGCTGCCGCCAAGTGACTCCGCTATCATTCATGTTCTTCTTTCGATTCCTGCACATGCACGACACCTCGAGGAGGCATTTAAATTTGCATTTGGAACCAAGGCGACATTATGGGTTGTAATATTCGTTTTTAAGTTCCTTGAATTTTATGTTCCTCTTCCCTGCTTGCTTATGCTCTACGCCGGCAGAGCCCGGCCACGCGCATGCCTCACCCAGCATCAGCCCCGACCGGAAACCAGGACGGGACCAAAGGAATGAGGGGCCACGTGACAAGTTAGGCTCCTGAGTCGCGATGCTCAGGAGTCCCCTTTAGCGCACGAGCAACAAGTAGGGAAGCGCGATGTAAGTGCGTTTCCGTTCTACGTCTGCAGAGCCCGACCCCGTGCGTACCTCACCCAGCATAGCCTTTTGGAACTAAGGAGTGAGGGGCTACGGAGCCAGTTAGGCTCCTGAGTCGCGATGCTCAGGAGTCCCCCTTGACGCGCGAACAGCAGGTGGCGAAATGAAATGCAGGCGGGGCTACCGTTCTACGTCTGCAGAGCCCGACCACACGCGTACCTCACCCAGCATAGCCTTTCGGAACTAAGGAGTGAGGGGCTACGGAGCCAGTTAGGCTCCTGAGTGTGATGCTCATGAGTCCCCCTTGACGCGCAAACGGCCTTCATACCTTGGCTCCGCTCGGGGAGAGACGCGCGACGAACCAGGCCTGAGGGGCCTGGCTGGGGCGTATGGCTTGGCGTGACCCACTCGTAGCCCCCGTGCCCAGCCCCCTCGCGCGGCGCTCCCGGGGGGAGGCGTTGCGATGAGGCCGGCCACTGAGCTCGGGGCTCCCTGAGGTCAACGCGGCCCGGAGGCCACCCTTAGTTGTTTATCACCAGCGCGGAGCATAGCGCTTCTGTATGTGTACGGGCATAGCCGCTCCTCGGCAGTGTCGTCAGCCAGCGCGGAGCATGGTGCTTCCACTGGTACGTGGGAGGGGGCTCCCCTCCGGGAGGATCCCCCGGGGCGTGTACAGCCCCGCCCTGACACGTGGCTGGCACGATAGAGCTAGGTGAGGTGTATCTGGGCACCCGTGAGCCAGCGCGGGAGTCACGGGGCCCTACCTCTAGGCGGGTTGCGCCTGGCACTGGCCGTATCTTGAGATGTGTTCCTGCAAAATCTGGTTAGATGCCGGCACTCTACGTCCTCGGGTCCTGGCCCTCGAGCTTGTCTCAGCCGTCGCTAGTATGCCAGGTCGCGATGCCGTGGACAAGGCCAGAGGGTGAGGGCTGGAGAGCCAGTAAGAGCCCTGAGTCGTGATGCTCAGGCACCCCCCTTTAACGTGCAAGTGGTCGACATGAAGAAGAAGGGCGCCGCAGACGGCATCGAGTAATGATGCATAACTGGAAATAAATGCGGAAGGGATACACGCCGCTGGGCCTAACCCGAGCGGCCTGGGGGTGATGCAGCCCGAGGGGCGCCCCCAGCAAAGCAAGCTAGCGACTGAAAAGATAAAAAGGGATACATGCCACAGGGACGGTTCCACGCGGCCTGGGAATGACGCAACCCTGGGAGGGCGCTCCCAGCTGAGAATGAAACTTGAAAGATTTCACCTGAAGTTGTCGTTGATGCAGTGGCGTTGGCGCAGCAGACTCGGTGGGCTGTGGAAGCTGATCCTCACGAGCCCCCAGGCCCGGGGGCCTCGGGAGGCTCCGGAGGCACTGGTGGCTCCTCATGAGCAGCCTCAATCTCCGCGAGGGCTGCGGAACGCCTGCCTTCTTGCGCCTCCAAGATGCTCCTCATGATGCGCTGGTACGCCGCAGCCACGCTCGGCAGGCCATAAGGCATGCGAACATAGTTGTGGGGTGGTCCTCCGCAGCGCCCCGCATGTGAGGGCCAGAGGCGCTCCGCCGTGGCGACCTAGTGGAGCCCTGGTACGTCAATGCAGACGCGCAGCCCACCATCCTCGCCTGGATGGGGAGCCACAGTTGGTGGGCGACGGCAACCCCTCATGATCCTTGACTCCTGTAGCTCTTGTATCGCCTTGCTAATAAACTCCTGTTGGTCTGGCCTTCCTTCCCTGGCTTCCTCCCGAGGGAAGCGTGCTTCAAAACACGCCTCCACATGGTGCCCCAGCGCCTCCTTCGTGACCTTGGCGAGGTCGGTGGCCCTCCAGGTGAGAGCCCCCGAGCCCTGCCTGAGGAGGGCGCCCGGCGCGCTTCCCTATGCGATTGAAGGAGGGTCCCCCTGGGCAGACGTGGGCCTTGAAGGGCCTGCCTCCTGAGGATCTGAGCCTGACGTTGTCTTCTTCTTCTTGGGGGTGGTCTCAAGAAGCCTCCTGCTTCCCCGATCTGGGTCTTCTAGTGACGCGGCCTGAAAGGCTCGCTCCAGTACACACACTGCATCTTTCTCTTGACATGGCACCGTGATGACACCACTGCTTCCTGGCATCTTGAGGACGTTGTAGCAATGGTGAGTCACGGCCTTGAACTTGGCCAGCGCCGGGTACCCGAGGATGGCGTTGTACGGCAGGCGGATGTGGGCGACGTCAAAGTCGATGAGCTCGGTGCGGTAGTTGTTGTAGGTGCCGAAGGAGACTGGGAGGCGAACCTGCCCGGTCGGGACCATGGAACCGTCGTTCACTCCGGAGAAGGGCTTGGTTGGCTGAAGCTGGTCATAGGGCACTTGGAGGCTGTTGAATGTTTCCACAGACAAGACATTGAGCACCGCCCCTCCGTCGATGAGGGTCCTGGTGACCAGAACGTTGCTGATGACTGGGGAACAAAGCATTGGGAGGACTCCGGCTGTGGCTGCGCACTTGAGCTGGTCTGCTGAGCTGAACATGACGGTGAAGGCCGACCACCTGAGGGGACGCGTTGCTTCGAGCTTGGGGAGGACTGCATTCACTTCGCGAGCAAAATGTTTGAAGATACGTTGGGAGGCTGGGGCTTGAAAGGTTCAGACCCATTGACTATAACATCTCTCACAAGCATAACATGATCAAACCCAGAACTCATTGAGTGTTAATCACATGGTAATGTGAACTAGATTATTGACTCTAGTAAACTCTTTGGGTGTTAGTCACATGGGGATGTGACCTTGAGTGTTAATCACATAGCGATGTGAACTGGATTATTGACTCTAGTGCAAATGGGAGACTGTTGGAAATATGCCCTAGAGGCAATAATAAAATAGTTATTATTATATTTCCTTGTTCATCATAATAGTTTATTATCCATGCTACATTTGTATTGATAGGAAACTCAGATACATGTGTGGATACATAGACAACACCATGTCCCTAGTAAGCCTCTAGTTGACTAGCTCGTTGATCAATAGATGGTTACGGTTTCCTGACCATGGACATTGGATGTCATTGATAACGGGATCACATCATTAGAAGAATGATGTGATGGACAAGACCCAATCCTAAGCATAACACAAGATCGTGTAGTTCGTAATGCTAAAGCTATTCTAATGTCAGGTATCATTTCCTTAGACCATGAGATTGTGCAACTCCCGGATACCATAGGAATACTTTGGGAGTGCCAAACGTCACAACGTAACTGGGTGCATATAAAGGTGCACTACGGGTATCTCCGAAAGTGTCTGTTGGGTTGGCACGAATCGAGACTGGGATTTGTCACTCCGTGCGACGGAGAGGTATCTCTGGGCCCACTCGGTAGGACATCATCATAATGTGCACAATGTGATCAAGGAGTTGATCACGGGATGATGTGTTACGGAACGAGTAAAGAGACTTGCCGGTAACGAGATTGAACAAGGTATCGGGATACCGACGATCGAATCTCGGGCAAGTACAATACCGCTAGACAAAGGGAATTGTATACGGGATTGACTGAATCCTTGACATCGTGGTTCATCCGACGAGATCATCGTGGAACATGTGGGAGCCAACATGGGTATCCAGATCCCGCTGTTGGTTATTGGCCGGAGAGGTGTCTCGGTCATGTCTGCATGATTCCCAAACCCGTAGGGTCTACACACTTAAGGTTCGATGATGCTAGGGTTATAGGGAAAGTATGTACGCGGTTACCGAATGTTGTTCGGAGTCCCGGATGAGATCCCGGACATTATGAGGAGTTCCGGAATGGTCCGGAGGTAAAGATTGATATATTGGATGAAGGGTTTTGGAGTCCGGGAGTGTTCAGGAGGTACCGGGTGATGACCAGCATGATCGAAAGGTGTTTCGTGAGCCCCGACAAGTGTTGGGGGGCTTCATGGGCCAAGGGAAGGGCGCAAACCAGCCCACTAAGGGGCTGTGCGCCCCCCTCACCTATTCTCACGTGACCAGGGGGTTTGGGGAGCCCCATCTAGGGTTCCCACCTCCTGGCTTGGGGGCCAAGTCACCCAAGGGGGAGATCCAATCTGCCTTGGCCGCCGCCCCCCTAGGGGAAACCCTAGGGCGCCTCCCCCTCCCCCTTGCCCCTATATATAGTGGAGGTTTTGGGGCTGCCCAAGACACGAGATGAACTCTCCCAAGGGGCAGACCTACCTCTCTCCCTCCTCGTCTCTCGTAGTGCTTGGCGAAGCCCTGCTAGAATTCCGCGCTCCTCCACCACCACCACGCTGTTGTGCTGCTGCTGGACGGAGCCTTCCTCAACCTCTCCCTCTCTCTTTGCTGGATCAAGGCATGGGAGACGTCACCGGGTTGTACGTGTGTTGAACGCGGAGGTGTCCTCCGTTCGGCACTTGGTCATCGGTGATTTGGATCACGACGAGTACGACTCCATCAACTCCGTTCACTTGAATGCTTCCGCTTAGCGATCTACAAGGGTATGTAGATGTACTCTCCTTCCCCTCGCTTCTGGTTTCTCCATAGATAGATCTTGGTGATACATAGGAAAATTTTGAATTTCTGCTATGTTCCCCAAAAGTGGCATCATGAGCTAGGTCTATTGCGTAGATTCCTTGCACGAGTAGAACACAAAGTAGTTGTGGGTGTTGATTTTTTCAATATGCTTACCGTTACTAGTCCAATCTTGATTCGGCGGCATTGTGGGATGAAGCGGCCCGGACTGACCTTACATGTACACTTACGTGAGACAGGTTCCACCGACTAACATGCACTAGTTGCATAAGGTGGCTAGCGGGTGCCAGTCTCTCCAACTTTAGTCGGATCGGATTCGATGAAAAGGGTCCTTATGAATGGTAAATAGCAATTGACATATCACGTTGTGGTTTTGCGTAGGTAAGAATCGTTCTTGCTAGAAACCCATAGCAACCACGTAAAACATGCAAACAACAATTAGAGGACGTCTAACTTGTTTTTGCAGGGTATGCCATGTGATGTGATATGGCCAAAAGGATGTGATGAATGATATATGTGATGTAGGAGATGATCATGTTCTTGTAATAGGAAACACGACTTGCATGTCGATGAATATGACAACCGGCAGGAGCCATAGGAGTTGTCTTAATTTATTTATGACCTGCGTGTCAAACGTAAACGTCATGTAAATACTTTACTGCTAACCGTTAGCTGTAGTAGTAGAAGTAATAGTTGGCGAGACAACTTCATGAAGACACGATGATGGAGATCATGATGATGGAGATCATGGTGTCATGCCGGTGACGATGATGATCATGGAGCCCCGAAGATGGAGATCAACAGGAGCAAAGTGATGATGGCCATATCATGTCACTATTTGATGGCATGTGATGTTTATCATGTTTTTGCATCTTATTTGCTTAGAACGACGGTAGTAAATAAGATGATCCCTCATTAAAATTTCAAGAAAGTGTTCCCCCTAACTGTGCACCGTTGCGAAAGTTCGTCGTTTCGAAGCACCACGTGATGATCGGGTGTGATAGATTCTTACGTTCACATACAACGGGTGTAAGCCAGATTTACACACACGAAACACTTAGGTTGACTTGACGAGCCTAGCATGTACAGACATGGCCTGGGAACACAAGAGACCGAAAGGTCGAGCATGAGTCGTATGGTAGATACGATCAACATGAAGATGTTCACCGATGATGACTAGTCCGTCTCACGTGATGATCGGACACGGCCTAGTTGACTCGGATCATGTAATCACTTAGATGACTAGAGGGATGTCTATCTGAGTGGGAGTTCATAAGATGAACTTAATTATCCTGAACATAGTTAAAAGATCTTTGCAAATTATGTCATAGCTCGCACTTTAGTTCTACTGTTTTAGATATGTTCCTAGAGAAAATATGTTGAAAGTTAATAGTAGCAATTATGCGAACAGTAGAAGGCTTATGTCCTTAATGCATCGCTCGGTGTGCTGGACCTCGAACATGGTCTGTGGATGTTGCGAACATCTGACATACACATTTTGATGACTACATGATAGTTCGGTAATGATAAATGGTTTAGATTTGAGGCACCGAACACATTTTTGAAATGTCGCGGAACATGTGAGATGTTTCAAGGGATGAAATTGGGATTTCAGGCTCGTGCCCACGTCAAGAGGTAGAAGACCTCCGACGATTTTCTTGGCCTGCAAACTAAGGGAGAAAAGCTCAATCGTTGAGCTTGTGCTCAGATTGTCTGAGTACAACAATCACTTGAATTGAGTGGGAGTTGATCTTCCAGATAAGATAGTGATGTTTCTCCAAAGTCATTGCCACCAAGCTGCTAGAGCTTCATAATGAACTATAACATATCAGGGATAGATATGATGATCCTTGAAATATTCGCGATGTTTGACACCGCAAAAGTAGAAATCAAGAAGGACCATCAATTGTTGATGGTTAGTGAAACCACTAGTTTCAAGAAGGGCAAGGGCAAGAAGGGATACTTCATGAAATGACAAATCAGCTGCTGCTCTAGTGGAGAAACCCAAGGTTGAACCCAAACCCGAGACTGAGTGCTTCTGTAATAAGGGGAACAGCCACTGGAGCAGAATTACCCTAGATACTTGGTAGATGAGAAGGTCGTCGATAGAAGTATATTGGATATACATTATGTGAATGTGTACTTTACTAGTACTCCTAGTAGCATCAGGGTATTAGATACCGGTTCGGTTGCTAAGTGTTAGTAACTCGAAATAAAAGCTACGGAATAAACGGAGACTAGCTAAATGTGAGCTGGCGTGATGTGTTGGAAGTGCTTCCAAGGTTGATATGATCAAGCATCGCACGCTCCCTCTACCATCGAGATTGGTGTTAAACCTAAATAATTGTTATTTGGTGTTTGCGTTGAGCATAGACATGATTGGATTATGTCTATCGCAATATGATTATTCATTTAAGGAGAATAATGGTTACTGTATTTATTTAAATAATACCTTCAATGGTCTTGCACCTAAAATGAATGGTTTATTGAATCTCGATCATAGTGATACACATGTTCATGCCAAAAGATATAAGATAGTAATGATAGTACCACCTACTTGTGGCACTGCCATGTAAGTCATATTGGTATAAAACGCATGAGGAAGCTCCATGTTGATGGATCTTTGGACTCACTCATTTTTGAAAAGGATTGAGATATGTGAACCATGTCTATTGGTATATACGCATGAAGAAACTCCATGCAGATGGACCGTTTGGACTCACTTGATTTTGAATCGCTTGAGACATGCAAATCATACCACATGGGCAAGATGACTGAAAGCTTCGGTTTCAGTAAAATGGAACAAGAAAGAAACTTGTTGGAAGTAACACATTTTGATGTGTGCAGTCCAATGAGTGCTGAGGCACGCAGTGGATATCATTATGCTCTTTCTTCACAGATGATTTGAGTAGATACTGAGCATATTTACTTGATGAAACACAAGTCTGAATTATTGAATGGTTCAAGTAATTTCAGAATGAAGTTGAATATCGTCATGACAAGAGGATAAAATATCTATGATATGATCATAGAGATGAATATCTGAGTTGCAAGTTTGGTACACAATTGAGACATTGTGGAAATTGTTTCACGACTAGTACCGCCTGGAACACCATAGTGTGATGGTGTGTCCGAACATCATAACTGCACCCTATTGGATATGATGCATACCATGATGTCTCTTATCGAATTACCACTATCGTTCATGGGTTAGGCATTAGAGAAAACCGCACTCACTTTAAATAGGGCACCACGTAATTCCGATAAGATGACGCCATATGAACTATGGTTTAGAGAAACCTAAGGTGTCATTTCTTATAAGTTTGGGGCTGCGACGCTTGTGTGAAAAAGTTTCAGGCTGATAAGCTCGAACCCAAAGCGGATAAATGCATCTTCATAGGACACCCAAAACAGTTGGGTATACCTCCTGTCTCAGATCCGAAAGCAATAGGGATTGTTTCTCAAATCAGGCCCTTTCTCGAGGAAAAGTTTCTCTCGAAAGAATTGAGTGGGAGGATGGTGGAGACTTGATGAGGTTATTGAACCGTCACTTCAACTAGTGTGTAGCAGGGCACAGGAGTTGTTCCTATGGCACCTACACCAATTGAAGTGGAAGCTTATGATAGTGATCATGAGACTTCGGATCAAGTCACTCCCAGACCTCGTAGGACGACAAGGATGCGTACTACTTCAGAGTGGTACGTAATCCTGTCTTGGAAGTCATGTTGCTCGACAACAAAGAACCTACGAGCTATGGAGAAGCGATGGTGGGCCCGGATTCCGATGAATGGCTCGAGGCCATAAAATCCGAGAGAGGATCCATATATGAAAACAAAGTGTGGACTTTGGCAGAACGGCTCGATGGTCGTGAGGCTATTGAGTACAGATGGATTTTAAAAGGAAGACGGACAATGATGGTAAATGTCACCATTAAGAAAGCTCGACTTGTCGTTAAGATGTTTCCCGACAAGTTCAAGGAGTTGACTACGATGAGACTTTCTCACTCGTAGCGATGCTAAGAGTCTGTTGGAATTAGCAGGTACTGCATTTTTTTTTAAATCTTGCAGATAGGATGTCAAAATATTGTTTCCTTGTTCTTGAGGAAAGGTTGTATGTGATACAACCAGAAGATTTTGTCGATCCTGAAAGATGCTAACAAGTATGCAAAGCCCCAGCAATCCTTCTAAGGACTGGAGTAAGCATCTCGGAGTTGGAATGTACGCTTTGATGAGATGATCAAAGATTTTAGGTTTATACAAAGTTTATGAGAAACTTGTATTTCCAAAGAAGTGAGTGGGAGCACTATAGAATTTCTGATGAGTATATGTTGTTGACATATTGTTTATCGGAAATGATGTAGAATTTCTGGAAAGCATATAGGGTTGTTTGAAAAGTGTTTTTCAATGGAAAACCTGGATTAAGCTACTTGAACATTGAGCATGAAAATCTATAAGGATAGATCAAAATCGCTTAATAGTACTTTCAAACGAACACATACCATGACAAGATTTTGAAGGAGTTCAAAATAGATCAGCCAAGAAGGAGTTCTCGGCTGTGTTACAATGTGTGAGTATTGAGCAAGACTCAAGACATGACCATGGCAGAATGGAGAGAAAGGACGAAGGTCGTCCCCTATGCTTTAGTCATAGGCTCTAAAGTATCCTATGTTGTGTACCGCACCTGAAGTGTGCCAAACCATGAGTCAGTCAAGGGGTACAAGTGTGATCTAGAAATGGATCACAAGACAACGGTCAAGGTTATCCTTAGTAACTAATGGACTAAGGAATTTTCTCGATTATGGAGGTGGTAAAAGAGTTCGTCGTAAAGGGTTACGCCGATGCAAACTTTGACACTAATCCAGATTATTCTGAGTAGTAAACTGGATTCGTATAGTAGAACAGTTATTTGGAATAGCTCCAAATAGAGCGTGGTAACTGCATCTAGGAGATGACATAGAGATTTGTAAAGCACACACGGATCTGAAAGGTTCAGACCCATTGACTATAACATCTCTCACAAGCATAACATGATCAAACCCAGAACTCATTGAGTGTTAATCACATGGTAATGTGAACTAGATTATTGACTCTAGTAAACTCTTTGGGTGTTAGTCACACGGGGATGTGACCTTGAGTGTTAATCACATAGCGATGTGAACTGGATTATTGACTCTAGTGCAAGTGGGAGACTGTTGGAAATATGCCCTAGAGGCAATAATAAATTAGTTATTATTATATTTCCTTGTTCATCATAATAGTTTATTATCCATGCTAGAATTGTATTGATAGGAAACTCAGATACATGTGTGGATACATAGACAACACCATGTCCCTAGTAAGCCTCTAGTTGACTAGCTCGTTGATCAATAAATGGTTACGATTTCCTGACCATGGACATTGGATGTCATTGATAACGGGATCGCATCATTAGAAGAATGATGTGATGGACAAGACCCAATCCTAAGCACAGCACAAGATCGTGTAGTTCGTAATGCTAAAGCTTTTCTAATGTCAGGTATCATTTCCTTAGACCATGAGATTGTGCAACTCCCGGATACCATAGGAATACTTTGGGTGTGCCAAACGTCACAGCGTAACTGGATGGCTATAAAGGTGCACTACGGGTATCTCCGAAAGTGTTTGTTGGGTTGGCACGAATCGAGACTGGGATTTGTCACTCCGTGCGACGGAGAGGTATCTCTGGGCCCACTCGGTAGGACATCATCATAATGTGCACAATGTGATCAAGGAGTTGATCATGGGATGATGTGTTACGGAACGAGTAAAGAGACTTGCCGGTAACGAGACTGAACAAGGTATCGGGATACCGACGATCGAATCTCGGGCAAGTACAATACCGCTAGACAAAGGGAATTGTATACGGGATTGACTGAATCCTTGACATCGTGGTTCATCCAATGAGATCATCATGGAACATGTGGGAGCCAACATGGGTATCCTGATCCCGCTGTTGGTTATTGGCCGGAGAGGTGTCTCGGTCATGTCTGCATGATTCCCGAACCCGTAGGGTCTACACACTTAAGGTTCGATGACGCTAGGGTTATAGGGAAAGTATGTACGCGGTTACCGAATGTTATTCGGAGTCCCAGATGATATCCCGGACGTTACGAGGAGTTTCGGAATGGTCCGGAGGTAAAGATTGATATATTGGACGAAGGGTTTTGGAGTCCGGGAGTGTTCAGGTGGTACCGGGTGATGACCAGCATGACCGAAAGGTGTTTCGGGAGCCCCGGCAAGTGTTGGGGGGCTTCATGGGCCTAGGGAAGGGGCAAACCAGCCAACTAAGGGGCTGTGCGCCCCCCTCACCTATTCCCACGTGACCAGGGGTTTTGGGGCGCCCCATCTAGGGTTCCCACCTCCTGGCTTGGGGGCCAAGTCACCCAAGGGGGAGATCCAATCTGCCCTGGCCGCCGCCCCCCTAGGGGAAACCCTAGGGCGCCTCCCCCTCCCCCTTCCCCCTATATATAGTGGAGGTTTTGGGGCTGCCCAAGACACGAGATGAACTCTCCCAAGGGGCAGTCCTACCTCTCTCCCTCCTCGTCTCTCGTAGTGCTTGGCGAAGCCCTGCTAGAATTCCGCGCTCCTCCACCACCACCACACCGTTGTGCTGCTGCTGGACGGAGTATTCCTCAACCTCTCCCTCTCTCCTTGCTGGATCAAGGCATGGGAGACGTCACTAGGCCGTACGTGTGTTGAACGCGGAGGTGCCGTCCGTTCGGCACTTGGTCATCGGTGATTTGGATCACGACGAGTACGACTCCATCAACCCCGTTCAGTTGAACGCTTCCGCTTAGCGATCTACAAGGGTATGTAGATGCACTCTCCTTCCCCTCGTTGCTGGTTTCTCCATAGATAGATCTTGGTGATACGTAGGAAAATTTTGAATTTCTGCTATGTTCCCCAACATCGGACTCCAGAGACGGCTTGATAGACGGATTGAGGAGGCGTTGCAGAGAGACGCCGGTTGGTATTGCCTGTCGAGTGGAGCCTATTCGAGCCAGGGCGTCTGCTGGCTCGTTGTCAGCTCGTGGTACATGGAAGAACTCGCATCCTTCAAAGTACCCGCTGATCTGCTGAACGAGGAAGCGGTAGCTTGCCATGTTTGCGTCCTTGGCGTCCCAATCACCGGATGACTGCTGGACTATCAAGTCTGAGTCGCCGTAACACAGGATCCGGCGTATGCCGAGTTCTTTGGCAAGCCGGAGCCCGTGCACGAGCGCCTCATACTCGGCCACGTTGTTGGAGGCGGCGAAGTGAATTTGCAGCGTGTATCTGAGCTTGTCGCCTTTGGGAGAGGTGAGGATGACGCCGGCTTGGGTCTTGGACCCGTCGAAGTGCGGGCGCCAGTGAGTGGAGTCGGGAGCCGGCGGCAGGTACTGGGTCTCGGCCCAGTCGACGAGGAAGTCGGCCAATGCTTGGGACTTGATGGCGGTGCGGGGCTGGTAGAAGATCGTGTAAGGGGCCAGCTCGATGGCGCATTTCGCCACCCGGCCAGATGCATCCCGGCTGCCTATGATCTCGGCAAGCGGGGCGGTGCATACGACCGTGATGGCGTGCTCTTGGAAGTAGGGCTTCAGCTTCTTGGCGGCAAAGTACACGTCGTAGCACATCTTCTGGTAGTGCGGGTAGTTCTGCTTCGAGGTAGACAGCACCTCACTCAAATAGTACACCGGCCTCTGGACCGGCTGGGCTCGGCCCTCTTCCGGGCGCTGGACTACGATGACGGTGCTGACCACCCGGCTGGTTGCCGCAATGTAATGGAGCATGGGCTCTTTCTCAGTCAGCGCCGTGAGGACAGGCGGCGTGGTCAGCATCTTCTTCTTCTCGTGAAAAGCTTGGTCGTCTCGGTCATTCCACTCGAAGTGAGTGGTCTTCTTCATGAGGCGGTAGAGGGGGAGAGCCTTCTCTGTGAGCCGGCTGATGAAGCGGTTCAGGGAAGCAAAGCATCCGGGGAACTTCAGGACGTCTCAAAGTTTGCTGGGAATCGCCATTCTCTCAATGGCCTTGATATTCACTGGGTTCCATTCTATGTCGCGTTCAGAGACCAGGAAGCCTAGAAGCTGGCCAGCTGGCACTCTGAACACGCATTTCTCGGGGTTGAGCTTGATCCAGAATCGGCGCAGGTTCTCGAATGTTTCCTTGAGGTCTTCCAGCAAGGTGCTGCGCTTCTTTGTCTTCACTACAATGTCGTCCACGTAGACGTGGGTGTTTCTGCCGAGCTGCTTGAGGAGGCACTTCTGCATGCAACACTGAAAAGTGGCACCGGCATTTCTCAAGCCGAATGTCATAGTCAGGTAGCAGAAAGCTCCGAGGGGCGTGATGAAGGCGGTCTTCAGGCGGTCGGCAAGGTCCAACTTTATCTGGTGGTACCCGGAGTAAGCATCCAAGAAACTCAGCAGCTCGCATCCGGCTATGGAGTCTATCACTTGATCTATCCTTGGCAGGGCGAAGGGATCTTTGGGGCAGGCCTTGTTGAGGCTCATGTAGTCTATACACATGCGCCACTTGTTGTTCTTCTTCAGCACGAGGACCGGGTTGGCAAGCCATTCCGGAAAGAAAACCTCCATAATGAAGCTTGCGGCCAGAAGCCGGGCTATCTCTTCTCCTACAATCCTTCTCTTTTCCACCGACAGTCGGCGGAGGGGTTGTTTGACTAGTTTTGCACCTTCTCGGACGTGTAGTTTGTGCTCGGCGAAATCCTTCGGAACACCCGGCATGTCCTTGGGGGACCATGCAAAGATGTCCCGATTCTCATGGAGGAAATCGGCGAGCTCGCCTTCCTATTTGCTGCTTAGGTTTGCCCCAATGACGGCAAACCTTTCCGGGTGCTCGGGGTCAAGAGGTATCTTCTTCGTTTCCATGGCCGGCTGGAAGGAACCTTGGGCATCCCATTCTTTGGGATCGGGGGACAGGGCCGACTGCTTGCCGGCCATGGCCACGACCCGGTCCAACATCTTCTTCTCTTTGGCAATCACAAGGGATTCGGCCAGTCGACTGCGGGCTGCTGCGCACTCAGAGGATTTCTTGTAATCACCGGCTATGGTGATGATGCCCTTGGTGCTCGGCATCTTCATCTTGAGGTAAGCATAATGGGGGACAGCCATGAACTTGGCCAGGGCCGGACGGCCAAGCAGTGCATGGTAAGAGCTCTCAAGGTCCACCACTTCAAACCAGATGGCCTCCCTGTGGAAATGATCCTTGTCCCCAAAGAGGACATCAATCTTGATCTTGCCAATGGGGGCGCAGGACAGGCCAGGTACGATGCCGTGGAACACAGTCCAGGAAGGCATGAGCTGCTTCGTCTTGACGTTGAGCTTCTTCAGGGTGTCAAGGTACAGGATGTTGATGCTGCTCCCGCCGTCTATCAGCACGCGGAAGAAACGGGCGGCGCGTCTGTCTGTTGCAAGGGTGACATCTAGAACCAGTGCATATGAGCCGGGAGATGGCATCACCTCTGGGTGGTCGGCCCGGCTCCAATTGATAGGCTTTTCTGACTAGTGCATGTGCTCGGAGGGGTTGGCGGCAACAGCGTTGACTTCCTGGTGATCTCGGTGCCTGCTACGCCGGTCTTCAGGCTGGCTCGTAAAGACGACATAGGCGGCATGCTCGTCGGGGAACTCGTCGTGCACGGCTCCGACTGCTGGCCAAGCAGCCGGCTGCTGTGGAGCCGGAGGCGGCGGACCAGCAGGTGGAGGCGGCACGAGCCCTTCGCCTTTGGAGATTCGGGTGAGGTAGTGGCACTTCCGGGTCGTGTGGTTGGATGGCTTCGCGCCGCTGTGGAACTTGCATGGGGCGTCGAGAGTTTGCTCATAGGAGAAGGCCGGCTGCCAAGCCGGCCTGCCGCCTTTCTGCTTCTTGGGTGTGGGCCGCCCTTCGGGCTGCTCGCCCTCGACCGTGGCCACCTGCCGACTGGTGGAAGGCGGCATGGGGCCCTTGCGTTTGTGTTCGTTTTGGTACGGGCATCGGCCGGAGTCCCCAGCCGGCGTCTTGGGCGCCGGGTTGAGTACCTTCCCGGACGCATCTACCTGGAGTTTAGTCTTCATTGAGGAGTCGGCGGTGGCTTACTTGTCCGCTATGACCAGAAGCTCATCAAGGGTAGTCGGCTCGTCGCAGAGGAGCTTGTGCTTTAGGAGGGTGCCCTCTCGGCACCCAGCTGTGAAGTACTCTATGGCTTGCACCTCGTGCACTCCTTCGCAAGAGTTGTGGAGCTCGGCCCAACGCGTGAGGTAGTCGCGACTGGACTCGGCGGGGCCTTGCACGCACAAGGAGAGCTGTCTGGGCATGGGAGCCCGCTTGTAGGTGCTGGTGAAGTTGCGGACGAAGGCTTCTGTGAAATCTAGCCAGCTGTTGACACTGTATGGCTTGAGGCTGTTGAGCCAGGTCCGCACCGTGCCTTGGAGCATGAGGGGCACGTACTTCACGGCAACTCGCCTTTTGCCGTTCGCGATGCGTACTGCGGTGGAGTAGTCGATCAACCAATCTTCCGGCTTCACGGAGCCGTTGTACTTGGGCGTGTCTCTTGGGAGCAAGAACCCTTTGGGGAAGGGCTCGTCGTGGATGCGGGGGACGAAACAAGGTGGGCCGACTTCATTTTCTTCTTCTAGCGCCAGGGATCGCGCTAGGCGGTCGATCTGATGGCGGGCGTTGTTCTCTCCGACTCCTTCGCGGCAACCTAGTCGGCCGCTGAGAGTCGGATGCGTGACAGGCGGCGGGGGGGGGGGGATACCTTTCCCCGCGAAGCGAAGGCGGAGGCGGGTTGCCCTGCCGCTCCATGGCTCGAGGGTGGCCTTCTGCTTGTCGCTCAATGGAGATCCGAGTTTGCCTTCGGCTGGCAGCCGGCTCTTTCTCGTGTCGCGGGCGGGTTTTACCCGCAGTCGGAGTCCGGGACGTCGCGCCGTGCTCTCGGCGCGGTGGAGGGCTTTCCGCGCGGGCGTCGGCTTCGTGCCGCTGCGCGGCTGCATCGATCAGCTGCTGGATGCGTCTGGTCATGTAGGGGAGCTCTTCGGCCCCCAATCCATCCAGCTCGTCTACGGCCGCTTGGGCGGCGTGCAGGTTCTCGAGTGGGGTGGCATAGACTGGGCGGTCGACTCCAAGCATGTCGGCGATGATAGTGCCGCGCTGTCTGACGACGCCGGCTCGGCTTGGCCCGCCAGGAGGTGGCGTGCCGAAGGCGGCGCGGTCGACTTCGCGCTGGTGGGCCTCGGTGAGGCGTCTCATGGAAGCTAGCTTCCGTCCCTCCGCGAGGAGGGCGAGGCGGCGAGCCTCCAGTGCTTCGGCGTCGGCATCTGCCGGGAGGGGGACGGACAAGTCGTGGATCACCGCTTGCGGGGCGTCGTGGGCATTCTCGCCAGAAGCGCCGCCGTGGCTGATGACCATCACCTCGGCGGTGGTGCTGTCACAGCCATTGGCTCGGGGAAGCGGGTCGTCGTAGATCATGACGTTGGTGGGGAAGGCGTCAAGCGAGGCCGCGTTGGAATCGACAGGCATCGGATTGGTGGAGCCAAGGGACTCCTGGTCCACAGCAAGCTCGCTGGAGACGTGGAGCTGGCCGAGGAGGTTGACGAGGTGGTCGGTGCCCGCATCGGAGGCGGGCTCGTCGGAGATGAGGGCCTCGCCAAGTGGATCGGCGAGGTTGCTCGTTGCGCAGGCGTTGGTGACGCCTTGCAGCGCGTCGTGGCAAGCGCCATCAGGCATGGCGGGCTGGCTACGCTCGCTGGGGAGGAAGAGGGTTCCCGTCCAGAACAGGTCTCCGGACGACGGTGCACCTGGCCCCACGGTGGGCGCCAAATGTCGGGTGGTAGGTGCGACATATGCCAACGGGTGGCTTATCTTTGTGGGAGCCAGTAAGACGTCGCCGGTGCCTGGAAGCAGGATAAGGTGAAGACATGCACGCCGGCGAATCTTACCCAGCTTCGGGGCTCTCCGTGGAGATAACACCCCTACTGCTGCTCTGCGGGGTCTCCGCATGATCACTCGATGAACAAGTAGCTACAAGATGCTCCTTGAGCTGCTTGGCGAGAGGAAGAAGAAGGGCAAGTCTAGCTCTACTCTTCTCTCTATGCGGTGTCTAAACTTAGATGAGATCAACCCTTTGCATGGGTGCCCCGGGGGGTTTATATAGGCCTACCCCCCGGGGGTACAACGGTAATCCGACTGGGCGCGGGCCCTAGCCGTCAGTGTCTACGCTTGCCAGCTTCTGCGCCGGCTGCTGGGGCCTGCCGACTGGTGGGTCCCGCCGGCTGCCGGCCTCTTGGTCGACAGGCAGGCCCTACTGGCCAGGGCCCTATCGGTGGCTGGTTACTGTTGCCTCAATCCTGATGATGAGGGCTGTATCGAGGTAAGCATGGCTACAGTGCCGCCGCCTGGCGGGCGATCGCTGTAGCCTCACGTCATCTTGTCTCCTTAACGGAGCGCCTCCTTCGAGGGAGGGGGCAAGCCGGCTTGGGGAAGCCGGCCATGTCTTGGGCCGACTGGAGGAGGCCTGGCCGCCTTCGGGTGTCTCTCTGCCCGAAGAGGCCCACCGCCCGTGGGCCGCGCTGACAGCCCACCGTGGATGGCGCCATAGTCAACATGGCAACAGTGCCGCGCGGGACGGGTCAGAGCTACCCCTTACGGCGCACTGTGCCAGGCGTGCTCCGGGTTTCGGGGGTGGCAGGCTTTACTGTAGCCACGCCCCGTCCCATCACCGTTATGTGGAAGCGGGCTTCGAGGGTACGATCTTGACCGCGACGTGGGAGCCGACTTCTTGGAGTCGGCCTTCTCGTGGACGGCTTCTCGGAGCCGGCCCTCCCGCGGCTCTCTTCATGAGGGTTAAGGCCGGGCTGCCTTCCGATAGTCGGCCTGAGAGGCAGCCGGCAGAGGGAAGGCGGCCCCACGTCTTGGATCCTTAGAGGCCGGATCGGCTCGTAATTTTTTCTGAAGTGCCAGGGAGAGCCGGCTAGGCTACCCGTGGTCATTTACCCCGACACAACCCCTTTCCCTATAAAAGGAGGCCCAAGGCGACCAGGAGGGGGATTCGCTTTTTGGAGCTCCTCACGCCCCATTGCTAGTTCAAGAACACAGATAAACAAACCACCAAAGCAGGAGTAGGGTTTTACGCATCCTCGCGGCCTGAACCTGGATAAAGAAACCGTGCGCTATCTGTTTGATCTACTCTTCTCACGACCCCAGGCCCCGCAACCGTAGTTGGGATTCTTGTTATCCCTTAGGTGTCGTTCCCACCGACATCTTTGGCGCGCCAGGTAGGGGCGCAGTTGTGAGAATCGGCTTTAGCAGTTAGTTCGACGCTTCTTCACCGTCATGGCGCCCAAGAAGAAGACGACGGTGGCGGTTGGCCCGTCGGAAGCCGGACATCCCATCCCGACGCGGGCGAGCAGCGGACCGGTCGCAGAAAGGACCCGGGGCACCGTTCGCGAACACCAACACCGTCCCAGCAGCCGGAGTTTGGGAGGCGGCGATGTTCGTGCGCCTAGTAACGGGCCGCATGCCCCCAAATTGTCAGGACCGGTTTTTCGGGATATAATTTCCCAGAAAATGGCCCTTGTGCTCATCATCCCCAGGATTACTGTTAGCTGATGAGTCACCAACTTGATATAGAAATTCCAAGCAAAGTACATAATATGTAGTACAAGATCATTTTGGCCTATGAGTACAACAATTGGTTTCTAGTGGTTGATGGCGGAAGTGGTTTGCGGATCATCAACGTCTATGGGACTCCATTTCCCACAGGAATAGCTGACCAGGATAACTCATATCTTCGCGAGGCTGCTATCTCCATTGCGTAGGTTCCGGGGTTGTCATCACAACACTCCTCTCCACGCAAGAAATCTGGCTAAGACAATAGCCAGGGACAAGCTAGTGAGTACTTTGAATGTAATCGCAAACATTAAGAACACAGGTATAATATAGCCACTGATAATCATGCTTTTAAAATATTCTATGATCACTCCGTCAGTTATGAAATAAGGTTCATGATGCACGCAAGTAGATCATTTAAATAAATCATGAGTAAACAATCTGGGTGTAAAAATATAAAGCACCGATCGGGTGTCTGAAGCGACGCCTCGGAAGGATAATAATATGAAGCATGCCTCAGTCGAGCGTCTGAGCGACACCACAGAAAGGGCTTATATATAAAAGGGATAACAAGCATGCCACAGTCGGGCGTCTTTGCGACACCACAAAAAGGGCTTATAAGTAAATGAAATAACGGACATGCCACAGTCGGGCGTCTGTGCAGCCACATGAAGAGCTTATAAGTAAATGAAATAACGGACATGCCATAGTCGGGCGTCTGTGCGACGCCACATAAAGGGCTTATAAGTAAATGAAATAACAAACATGCCACAGTCGGGCGTCTGAGCGACGCCACATAAAGGGCTTATATATAAACATAATCACAGTGAATATCCAGGAGGTAGTACCGTCCCAGGGATATTCATTGTTTCAAACAATGCAAACGGTTAGTCCACAATGATAATAATCATAACCATCACATATCACAAGTCATAATAAATATTCTGGTTTAGTAGTTTCTCCTCCGGAGACCGACACTAAGACCGACACTTGACCCATCCCATACTGTAGTCCTTAACCACGGACACGGCTATTCGAATAGGTTTAATATCTCTACAGAGCGTGTACACTTTACCCACGAGTAATGGATTTCTTTAGTCCATCGGAACTAATTCCGTCTACGGTCTTTTAGTCGAAACACACCTGACTTACACACACCAGCTTTTACTCGTGTCTGGAATCACCCATGACACCTGTTAAGCAAAACTCTAAGTGGGGAGGCTACAACCTCGCGTAGAATGGGATCAAATTTCTATCACGCGCTCTAAGGGGTGCCCCCCTCTCGGTCCCAACCGGAAACACCCATGCCCCCGGACCAGGTGGCATGCCTACCGGTTGCAACCGGTATCTTCCAGCATGGCCTCTCTGTACGGTGTGTGCTAAGATAGGGGTTGAGAACTTACTGAACCGTACCCTACCTATGGCAGGGACAAGTGGCAGCATGAAACAAGTATGGGGGTTATTGGAACAAGACTCGATCTATGGCCGACTCAGGAGGCTTAAGTATGTCCTACATGATTAGCTCAAGAATAATATTTCACAACCATCAGGCACAACCACCACTCATCATACCTCCCCCTGCCCCACCGCTCATAACCGTCTCGACGAGGGACAAGCTCGGGTCTACCCAAGACAGAGACTTTCCCGGACCCTTCCCGGTAGGCATGTGGGGCATATGAGGGTGATTGCTATCACAAGCATATCCATATCCAACAACAAAAATTTTCATTATGCACTCAATGCGTATGATCATATCGTCACATAAAAATAGCTAATGCTTCATGTCGCGGTGGGGTTATAACCGTATCAAACAACCCACGAAATATTATGCCAGGGTTAAGAATGCTTGCCTGCAAGTTGTGGGGAGGCAGGGTGTATTCCAAAACTTTGAAAGTTTCCTTCTCTCTCCAACAAAATCCTATTTTTGGAAATATTCAAATAACACCTATTTTAAAAACAGTACAAAAAGTTGTCCTAATTATAGCACGTGGTGGCGGGGCGGGTCACTGACAGTGGGTCCAGGGGGCCCACTGGTCAGGTTTGACCAGTCGCCTCTCCCTCCCTTTCCTCTGCCCGAGCGGGGGCTAGACTCTGGCGATCGTCGCCGGCGAATGGGGGCTCCTCGAGGGCATCCAAGGCCAGGGATGGATCCGCCACTCCCAGGCGGTCCTCCTGGTGGTCGACTGGCTGGCGGGGACGGAGAGGATCGCCAGCGGCGAGCTCCGCGGCGGAGAGAGCTTCGGGCATGATTGGGGGATTTGGCTCCGGTGGCTCCCGATCAAAATTGAGCTCGGGGGTGGACTCGCGAGATGAAGAGGGGGCTTCTGGGGAAGAGAGTGGAGAGGGGGAGGCCCTGGTGGTGCCAGAATGGTCGAGAAAGTGGCGGCGGCCGTGCTTGCCGGAGATGAGGAAGACGACCTCTCTGGTCCTTCTACTGCTACGGGCAGATCGGTGAGGGAGTGTGAGAGGTTGCCTGAGGGTTTGGCGAGCTCGGGGGGTCCTTTTATAGTGCAACGAGGTCGGTTCGCGGCGGCCATGGATAAGCTCGTCGGCGACCGCCGTTCTGTAGGTGTAGTGCGACGTGGCGATGCCGTGCGCTAGCGGACGGCCTTGCGGATGAGGTCGGGCTGTTCAAAGGGGCAGCTGGTGCGCTGCTGTGGCTCGGGCGGCTCCGTCCACGGCTGAGCCCTGCTGCGGCCGTTGGCGGCTAGCAACGGTGGCGTTGTGGGGCGACAAGAGGAGGGGCCAGGCGGCTCTGCGGCGCGAGAGGAGTTGGGGCACTGGCTGCGGGCGGCCAAGGGGCAGCACGGGCACGGTACGGGCGGCAGCGAGACGCGGCGGCTCGGTGCGCGCGCGTGCAAAACGTGCGCTCTGGGCACGCCCAGCGCACACACGCTACGTGCTTGACACATTGCCAGAGCTTACTAGAGGATTAGGTTAGGGCTGGGGACTAGCAGGCCTGGGTGAGGGTTAGTGAGGAGCTCAATGGACATGGTTGTTCGGTCAGATGATCAAGTTCACAAGGTAAACTTAAAATCATGCCAAATTTGTCCATGCATTCAGGGTGTTTGACAAAATGCCAATGGCATCTAGGCAACTCTTGGTGTGGCCCAAATGTCCATATTGGGGTCTCTTTAGGTGTAGGTGATGGTGGCCAGGTTAGTTTGCCAAATGTAGAAACTTGTTAGTGCAAAAATATGAGAAAACCAATTCTGGACAGAATCTAAAGGCTATCATATCATGTACCAAAAATATCCCAGGGGGGTCATGCTCCTTGACTTAAGGGTCTTGCAGTAAGGGCTACAAGAAGGAAAAGGAATCATGGGTAAAGGAGCAAGTTAAAGTATGGTTGTAGTACAAACCAACAAGTTGGACCAGAATGAAAGTGAGGATGATTCACTCAAATTTTTCAAAAGGACATAAAAGGGTTTTTGCATAAAGTTGAATAATATAATCCTATTGTCATCCCATAATTTTGGTGGAGGCTAGAAAGAAATATTTAAATGGGTTGTAGTGCAAAATTGCCCACTGGACCAGATTTGAAAAATTGGTGTAGAGCTCAAAATATTAAGTGAATGAAATATATTTTTGCATAAAAGTGATTTAAAAACATCACATGACATCTCCAAATTATGGTGAAAATATTAAATAAATTTATCAAGTGGTTGTAGTTCAAAAAGGGCTCCAAAACTAATGAAAAAATCATTTTAAGGAATGAAGCTCAGAGAGAATTAACTATGCAATTAAATTCCACTGATAATAGAAATGTTTTTCATGAAGGGCAAACTCTTCCAATAACATATTTGGAAAGTTTTTCATTTGAGGTAAAAACTCCATAATAATGAGAAAAAGAATGGCTTTGAAATCCATAGAAAAGTCCAGAAAATAAAGGTTTAAATTTCCTGGCAAAATTTTAATTAATAAAGTAAGGTCAAAAATTTTGGGGTGTCACAGCACTACCCTCCTTAAGAAAAATCTCGTCCTCGAGATTTGTTAAGAGCTATTTTTAAAAACAAGATACTCCCATTAGTTGAAACCGAGAGTTTACTCATAGCACAAACTTAGGGTACAATCATAAGTTGCAACACGCAAATAAACATAGCTATGACGTTTACAATGAAAAAGGTAAAAGGACAGGATCCCGAGAAAACGTCTCTGGTACTGGGGCACACTCTTCTTCTATCGGGGGAAGAGGATTGACCAGTCGATGGACGCGTCTCCCCTGGTCGGGCCTCAGTGGTCTGCCGATGGCGATCTGAAGATTTAAATCAGCGAGGCTATGGAGATAACCCATTACTCACTGGGTCAGACGCTCTTGCGCGATGACATACTGGACAAGGTTGGCCAGTACTGGGTCTCTCTCAATTCGTCCACCGGGAAAGGATGCTACTTCTCCGGGTGCAGCACGGCTCAGAAAGTAATAATACCCTCGTTCGCTGGCATAGGGTACCGCGAATCGAAGGCAAACAATCGCTTCGTGTGCAGCTGCTTCTATGGCCATCTGTGGAGTCGGCATAGATTTCCCAAGGAAGGAGACTCCCGTGGGGTCTTGATTTGAATCTACGGGAGGGATGTGCACTACTGCCCAATATTTTGAGGTGGATGAGGTGATCCTCGACTTGAGGAGCTCATACTGGGGTGGCTGGGTAGAGCCCATGGTACTGCAGGTAAAGTCCCACAATATTTTAACAAAGCTGCCCGGGGTTGCATCTGGGGTTCTCACATAAATGCTAGGGGTCGGCATGGCAAGAAAGGGTTGTGAGGGTTGCGCACAAGATGAGGGGTACTCGGTAAGGTCACGAGGTGGCCATTTATATAGCCTCCCGGCTGGGTTATTTACCGCGGTGAGGGGTACTAGTTTGCTGGTTCGTCCCTCATGGGGTTCGGGGTCAAAGCCACAGATACACACGTCTCACAAAAGTGACGTGTTACTGTGGGGGCCGTCGGGGTTAGTCTTTAGTAGCTACGCCTGGAATTAAAAAATGCGGGCGTACATCAACACAGCTACTTTTTAAAATAGGGATGCACATGCAAACAACACCGTGGCGATACAAGATCACACGATTACAGGGTGTGGACAAGCCGAGACTCGGTACTACTCGAGTGACTCAATCCACCTCGTTCATATCTAAGCGGGCGTGCCTTGTGGACGCCGAGGCCTCTCCATTGGCTTCACCGTCGGGGTTAGCCGGAGGGGGTTGAGGAACTGCAGGGTCGGGGTAGCGATGATGACCATCGCGGGGATTGTTGGCCACAATCCTGTTGGAGTGGGTTCCCAAAAGGCGAAGAAGCACTTCTTGGGTCATCAAAGCACCTTGGTTGATGGCTGGGGCTAACCTCAGGGTCTCAATTGGTTGTTCGAACAGTACGACTGGGCTGTCAGCATCGGGCTCAACTTCTCTTCTTGCTGGGGGTCGGCGATCCAGTTCTCCGCGAGCTGCGATCAGATCCAGAGTGATCTGGTCGAACAGTCCCTCTAGTGCACTTACATAGCGCACCAGATGCAATAATGTAGGGTCCGTCTCGTGGTCTCCGTTGGCGACTTGGGTGGTCTACCATACCCGTCACGGCTGGGGTAGTAGTAGAAGGAGCGACAGTTAAATATGGGCGACAAGTGCCGGAGTTGAACTATAGCTTCTCGAGCAGCTAGTTGGATGGCTTGTGGCTCAAAGGAAGTTGTCCTTCTGGTGAACCTGTAGGGGCGTTCTGGTGATAGACGCCTACCATAGACGTGCACAGTGGCCCAGAACTGACGGCTCTCACCGCTCATGGGCCCTTGGTACACAACATATTCTGCGGGTTCTTCTAACGCGAAGGCACGGCAGGTGAGGTTTGCTAGCACGGTCACGAAACCTCCAAGGTTGGTTGCTATGGTCTCATTGTGAACAATGGGGCCAGGCATTCTAGCTCGGTTTGGGGTAGAGGCTGTGCTGTGCTGGGCTGAGGCGAGCGTGCCCTTTTTATGGCAAAAAGGGGACGGAAGCTTCCTTCGCACGCTTGCGGAAAAGACTATTTAGGGGCCGGTCACTGGCGCATGATCGACAGGCTAGGCTAATAGGTTGGGCACCGACTGCCAAAGGTGTCGGGTCACTGTGTGGCTATCTTACACGAGAAGCTCGGCCGGGGTTTGGTTAAGCTCTGGTGGATTGGTTTACCTAGGTTTATCGACCCAGCTAAGATAGGATTAGCCAATGGTCAGCCTGGCTCTGATACCAAGTTTGTCAGGACCGGGTTCCGGGATATAATTTCTCAGAAAATGGCCCTTGTGCTCATCAGCCCCGGGATTACTGTTAGCTGATGAGGCACCAACTTGATACAGAAATTCCAAGGAAAGTACATAATATATAGTACAAGACCATTCTGGCCTATGAGTACAACAATTGGTTTCTAGTGGTTGATGGCGGAAGCGGTTTGCGGATCATCAGCGTCTATGGGACTCCATTTCCCACAGGAATAGCTGACCAGGATAACTCCTATCTTCGCGAGGCTGCTATCTCCATTGCGTAGGTTCCGGGGCTGTCATCACAACGCTCCTCTCCATGCAAGAAATCTGGCCAAGACAATAGCCAGGGGCAAGCCAGTGAATACTTTGAATGTACTCGCAAACATTAAGAACACAGGTATAATATAGCCACTGATAATCATGCTTTTAAAATATGCTATGATCACTCCGTTAGTTATGAAATAAGGTTCATGATGCACGCAAGTAGATCATTTAAATAAATCATGAGTAAACAATCAGGGTGTAAAAATATAAAGCACCGATCGGGTGTCTGAAGCGACGCCTCGAAAGGATAATAATATGAAGCATGCCTCAGTCGGGCGTCTGAGCGACACCACAGAAAGGGCTTATATATAAAAGGGATAACAAGCATGCCACAGTCGGGCGTCTGTGCGATACCAAAAAAGGGCTTATAAGTAAATGAAATAACGGACATGCCACAGTCGGGCGTCTGTGTGACACCACGTAAAGGGCTTATAAGTAAATGAAATAACGGACATGCCACAGTCAGGCGTCTGTGCGACGCCACATAAAGGGCTTATAAGTAAATGAAATAACAAACATGCCACAGTCGGGCGTCTGAGCGAGGCCACATAAAGGGCTTATATATAAACATAATCACAATGAATATCCAGGAGGTAGTGCCGTCCTAGGGATATTCATTATTTAAAACAATGCAAACGGTTAGTCCACAATGATAATAATCATAACCATCACATATCACAAGTCATAATCAATATTCTGGTTTAGTAGTTTCTCCTTCGAAGACCGACACTAAGACCGACACTTGACCCATCCCAGACTGTAGTCCTTAACCACGGACACGGCTATTCGAATAGGTTTAATATCTCTGCAGAGGGTGTACTCTTTACCCACGAGTAACAGATTTCTTAAGTCCATCGGAACTAATTCCGTCTACAGTCTTTTAGTCGAAACACGCCTGACTTGTACACACCAGCTTTTACTCGTGTCTGGAATCACCCATGACACCTGTTAAGCAAAACTCTAAGTGGGGAGGCTACAACCTCGCGTAGCATGGGATCAAATTTCTATCGTGCACTCTAAGGGGTGCCCCCCTCTCGGTCCCAACCAGAAACACCCATGCCCCCGGACCAGGTGGCATGCCTACCGGTTGCAACTGGTATCTTCCACCATGGCCTCTCTGTACGGTGTGTGCTAAGACAGGGGTTGACAACTTACTGAACCGTACCCTACCTATGGCAGGGACAATTGGCAGCACGAAACAAGTATGGGGGTTACTGGAACAAGACTCGATCTATGGCCGACTCAGGAGGCCTAAGTATGTCCTGCATGATTAGCTCAAGAATAATATTTCACAACCATCAGGCACAACCACCACTCATCATACCTCCCCCTGCCCCACCGCTCATAACCGTCTCGGCGAGGGACAAGCTTGGGTCTACCCAAGACAGAGACTTTCCCGGAACCTTCCCGGTAGGCATGAGGGGCATATGAGGGTGATTGCTATCACAAGCATATCCATATCCGACAGCAAAAATTTTCATTATGCACTCAATGCGTATGATCATATCGTCACATAAAAATAGCTAATGCTTCATGTCGCGGTGGGGTTATAACCGTATCAAACAACACATAAAATATTATGCCAGGGTTCAGAATGCTTGCCTTCAAGTTGTGGGGAGGCAGGGTGTATTCCAACACTTTGAAAGTTTCCTTCTCTCTGCAACAAAATCCTATTTTTGGAAATATTCAAATAACACCTATTTTAAAAACAGTACAAAAAGTTGTCTCAATTATTTTTGGAATAAATCTTAAAATAAACTAGGTGAAATTTGAGAGTGTTAGGTAAAAGAATCAATTTATTTGAACTATTATTTAATAAGTTATAGCCAGTCAAAGTTTTGGTCAAATCTGTTTTTAAAATAAAACACAAAAGAAAACGTTTCGAAAGGAATACGCTTTCGGGGTAGCGAAGACGTACTCTGGGGTTTACGTCTTCACTTATAGCACGTGGTGGCGGGGCTGGTCACTGACAGTGGGTCTAGGGGGCCCACTGGTCAGGTTTGACCAGTCGCCTCTCCCTCCCTTTCCTCTGCCCAAGCGGGGGCGGGACTCCGGGAATAGCCGCCGATGAATGGGGGCTCCTCGAGGGCATCCGAGGCCAGGAATGGATCCGCCACTCCCAGGCGGTCCTCCCGGTGGTCGACTGGTTGGCGGGGACGGAGGGGATCGCCGGCGGCGAGCTCCACGGCGGAGAGAGCTTTGGGCATGATTGGGGGATTTGGCTCCGGTGGCTCCCGTTCAAAATTGAGCTCGGGGGTGGACTCGCGAGATGAACAGGGGGCTTCTGCTGAAGAAAGTGGAGAGGGGGAGGCCCTGGTGGTGCCGGAGTGGTCGAAACAGGGGCAGCGGCCGTGGTTGCCGGAGATGAGGAAGACGACCTCTCTGGTCCTTCTACTGCTACGGGCGGATCGGTGAGGGAGTGTGACAGGTTGACTGAGGGTTTGGCGAGCTTGGGGGGTCCGTTTATAGTGCAACGAGGACGGTTCGCGGTGGCCATGGATAAGCTCGTCGGCGACCGCCGTTCTGTAGGTGCAGTGCGACATGGCGACGACGTGCGCTAGCGGACGGCCTTGCGGATGAGGTCGGGTTGTTCAAAGGGGCAGCTGGCGTGTTGCTGCAGCTTGGGCGGCGCCGTCCACGGCAGAGCCCTGCTGCGGCCGTCGGCGGCTAGCGTCTGTTGCGCTGTGGGGCGCCAGGAGGAGGGGCCAGGCGGCTCTGCGGCGCGGGAGGAGTTTGGCACTGGCTGCGGGCGGCCAAGGGGCAGCATGGGCACGGGACGGGCGGCAGCGAAACGCGGCGGCTCGGTGCGCGCGCGTGCAAAACATGCGCTCTGGGCACGCCCAGCGCACGCATGCTATGTGCTCGACACAATGCCAGAGCTTGCTAAAGGATTAGGTTGGGGTTGGGGACTAGCAGGCCTCGGTGAGGGTTAGTTAGGAGCTCAATGGACATGGTTGTTAGGTCAGATGATCAAGTTCACAAAGTAAACTAAAAATCATGCCAAATTTGTCCATGCATTCAGGGTGTTTGACAAAATGCCAATGGCATCTAGGCAACTCTTGGTGTGGCCCAAATCTCCAGATTGGGGTCTCTTTAGGTGTAGGTGATGGTGGCCAGGTTAGTTTGCCAAATGTAGAAACTTGTTAGTGCAAAAATATGAGAAAACCAATTCTGGACAGAATCTAAAGGCTATCATATCATGTACCAAAAATATCCCAGGGGGTTCATGCTCCTGGACTTAAGGGTCTTGCAGTAAGGGCTACAAGAAGGAAAAGGAATCATGGGTAAAGGAGCAAATTAAAGTATGGTTGTAGTACAAACCAACAAGTTGGACCAGAATGAAAGTGAGGTTGATTCACTCAAATTTTTCAAAAGGACATAAAAGGGTTTTTGCATAAAGTTGAATAATATACTCCTATTGTCATCCCATAATTTTGGTGGAGGCTAGAAAGAAATATTTAAATGGGTTGTAGTGCAAAATTGCCCACTGGACCAGATTTGAAAAATTGGTGTAGAGCTCAAAATATTAGGTGAATGAAATATATTTTTGCACAAAAGTGATTTAAAAACATCACATGACATCTCCAAATTATGGTGAAAATATTAAATAAATTTATCAAGTGGTTGTAGTTCAAAAAGGGCTCCAAAACTAATGAAAAAATCATTTTAAGGAATGAAGCTCAGAGAGAATTAACTATGCAATTAAATTCCACTGATAATAGAAATGTTTTTCATGAAGGGCAAACACGTCCAATAACATATTTGGAAAATTTTCATTTGAGGTAAAAACTCCATAATAATGAGAAAAAGAATGGCTTTGAAATCCACAGAAAAGTCCATAAAATAAAGGTTTAAATTTCCTGGCAAAATTTTAATTAATAAAGCAAGATCAAAAATTTTGGGGTGTCACACAAATCCAAAGACGGAGCCAGGCCCTCCGCGGGTGGCGCGGGGCCTTCCAAGATCGCTGCCACCCCGCCCGAAGGCGACGCGAGGGCTTCCAAGACTCCCACGCCGGCGCCGACGGCGCGCTCCTCTCAAGCGGTGCGCGACGAACGGTGTAATCACGCCGAAGACCCCGGGCGTCGCCACGGGAAGAGCCCCGAGCGCCACTCCCGGGATGTAGAAGACCTGCCCGCTCGCCGAGGCGCTGGTGAAGATGGCATGCGACCGCGGGGTCGTGATAGAGCTCCTTCTGACATGGTCAGAAGTCAAAGCGCGTCGTGATCCGTGCAGGTTTCGCTGCCACCAACGCCAGCAGAAGCCCTGGCGCGCGTGCAGTTGCTCCTCGATTTTCTTCCCACTACGGGGAAACTCGATGAATGGAGAGCCACTATCTGAAGCCTTGTTGCGGTGGCCAACAAAGACGAACCGAGTCCGGTGGAGCCCCCGGTTCGACGCTCCGACGGAGTCCCACGCACCAGTGGCAGGAAAGCCAGCGGCGCTGCGACCACGGTGCACTCACCTCCTCCTCGCCCGGTACCGCGGACGCCAGCCCGTCAAGACGTTACGGGCGACAAAATCTCTATAGCGTCGTCCGACCCGCGGACCCACTGTGACCAGCGCCAAGTTCTACAGGAACGAGAACATGAAGACGCTCGAACCACTATCAAGCGCCGGCGCGGAGCGCGCCACCAATCAGACAGGCGAGCAGGGCCCGCTGCGAACCACCCGGCACCGGAGAGCCCTGGAGGCCTACCTTACGAGGTAGGCTGTCCGGCTTTTACCCGTGAGCTGCGGCAGTTCCAGTGGCCCACTCACCGCACCTTCAAACCTGACGTTGGCGAGGAATACAGCGGCAAGACCCACCCGTCCGAGTTCCTCAGCATCTACACCATCGCGATGCAAGCTGCCGGAGCCTGTGACGAGAAGGTGCTTGCGAATTACTTTCCGTTAGCTCTTAAACCCAATGCCATGTCATGGTTGATGCACTTGCCGGTAGACTCTATTTCCTCCTGGTCGGATTTGTGCCATGAGTTCGTGGGCGCCTTCACTGGAGGTCACCAAGCTCATGGCCAAGCAAGCGACCTACATGTCATTCCCCAGAAGGGTGGCGAGAGTCTCCGCAAGTATATACAGAGGTTTAGCCAGATACAGTACAACATCCCTGATGTTCACCCTGCCGCCATCATCAGCGTGTTCCATCAGAACGTGCGTAACCGCAAGATGCGCGAAGAGCTGGCAATGAACAAGGTGAAGGATGTGGCAGAACTCTATGTTCTTGCTGACAGATGTGCCCGAGCTGAAGAGGGAAGGAAGTACCCCGGCAAAGATGCCAGCATGGAAACCGACTCCTCAGATGAGGATACTGCCGCTCCGGCGAACAAAGGTCGGCGCCGCAACAGGAAGCGCAAAGGTAAAGCCGTGCTTGCCGTTGAGGAATCTGATGACACCGGCTCCACCAAGAAAACCAAGGCAGATGACCCCGGCAAGGAAATTGTCGGATGTGTCACGTGCCGGGCCTTGGAGGCTGCTGAGAAGCCAGGAAAACTCCGACAAGCGATACTGCAAGATCCATCGCACCAAAGGCCATGATCTCTAGAACTACCGACAGGTTGAGCTCCTCGCTGAGAAGCAGAGGGATGAATCTGAGAGGCGGGACAAGGAGAAAGGCCAGGACGGTGCTGAGGGGTCCGACAAGAAGCGTGACGGCCAGGAGGGCTGCCGTGGCAAGAATAAACAACAGGAGAGGCCCGCCCGGGGCCGTGACAGAAAGCCAGAACACGACGATCACAAAGAGGACGACGAATACGGCGACCAAGAGTTTCAGAAAGCTACAGAGGCGATGTGCATCGACGGTGGCGCCTCGCTGCATACTTCTCACCGCCGGCCTAAACAGTGGGCGCGAGAGATTACAGCGGCAGAGCCGTCGTTTGATGCCCAAAGGCCGCTGAAGTGGTCCGGCACACCTATCATTTTTTACGCTGAGGATCACCCTGATCGCACTACTGCGGTCGAGTGCTTGCCATTGTTGGTTTCACCAACAATACGCAACCTCAAGGTGACGAAGATGCTAGTCCATGGCGGGGACGGTCTGAACTTGATCTCGCCTGTCGTGATCGAGAAACTGCAGATTCCTGATGGAGACCTCGAAGAGACGGGCACGTTTCAGGGGGTCAACCCGGGAAGACGCCAACCCAAGGGAAAGGTCACACTGCCCGTGACTTTTGGAAGCGACCTGAACTACAGGACGGAGAGGATCGTGTTTGATGTTGCCAAGATCCCCTTGCCCTACAACGGGATCCTTGGCCGCCCAATGCTGGCCAAGTTCATGGCGGCATCACACTACGCCTACTACACCCTGAAGATGCCAAGACCTGTGACGATCATCACCATCCCCTCCGATAAGAAAGATGCGCTGATTTGCGCTGAGCAACTATACCAGCAAGCAGTTGCAGCAGCTGCCTCCACTAGGGCACTTGCTCCTGCCGCTGTGACCCTGGGAGGGAAGAAGAAGACCGGTGAGACCTCAGACACATACTCCGGCAAGCGCAGCTCTTCGGAGTGTAGCGCTGCCGTCGAGGACGTGCCAGAGAGCTCCACGGGCGGAAACAAGAAGCCCAGGGCCATACCATCGGGAACCAAGAAGGTTTCTGTCAATGAGGACGACACGGGAGGAGCTTTCACCATAAGCTCCACCATTGACGACAAATAGGAAGACGCGCTTGTCACCTTCCTGCGGGCGAATGTCGATGTGTTTGCATGGCAAGCTTCCGACATCCCCGGCGTTCCCAGGGAGGTGATTGAGCACCACCTTGCTGTCTGTCCTCATGCGCGGCCCGTCAAGCAGAAGGTCAGAAAGCAAGCTTGGAATGACAAGAGTTCATCACAGAAGAGATCCGGAAACTGGAAGCAGCGGGTTTGGTAAGAGGAGTGCTCCATCCAACGTGGTTGGCCAATCCGGTCGTAGTGCGCAAGGCAAACCGGAAGTGGAGGCTGTGTATTGGTTACACAGATATCAATAAGGCTTGTCCTAAAGACCCCTTCCCACTGCCGCGCATCGACCAGATTGTTGACTCCACAGCCGGGTGTGATCTGTTGTCATTCCTCGATGCCTACTCCGGCAACCACCAGATCTTCATGACAAGAGAAGACGAAGAGAAAATAGCATTCATCACCCCATGTGGTACGTATTGTTTCATGCGGATGCCTTTCGGGTTGAAGAGTGCTGGTTTGACGTTTGCAAGGGCGGTCCAGATTGGTTTTTAACCCCAGCTCCATAAAAATATGGAAGCTTATATGGATCACATAGTGGTCAAAACCAAGGACAGGGCAACCCTCATACCAGATTTGCAAGAAACATTTGCAAACCTACGCAAGATCAATCTCAAGCTGAACCCTGAGAAGTGCGTCTTTGGCGTCCCGTCCGGCAAGCTTCTTGGGTTCTTTGTGTCGCAGCGTGGGATAGAGGCCAATCCGGACAAGATCAAAGCTATAGAGCAGATTGAAGCACCCAAGCGAATCAAGGATGTGCGTCGGCTTGCTGGTTGCGTCGCCGCCATGGGCAGGTTTATTTCCAAGTCTGCCGAGCGCGCCCTTCCCTTTTTCAAGATCCTGAAAAAGGCGGGCCCGATGGAGTGGACGCCAGAAGCCGAAGCAGCATTACAAGATTTGAAGAAGTACCTCTCCTCCGCGCCAATACTAGTTGCGCCTAGGCCACAGGAGCCGTTGCTGCTATACCTGGCGGCAACAAACTACGTGGTCAGCGCCGAACTAGTGGCGCAGAGAGAGGTTGATGACAAGATAATGACAGCAACAGAGCCCGACACCACCAATGCAGAGACGACATAGTTAGTTGAAGTGCCGCCGAAGAAGAAAATGATGCAGCACCCGGTCTACTTTGTTAGTTCCCTCCTGCAGGGGGCTAAATCAAGGTACTCCGGCGTGCAGAAACTGCTCTTCGGCCTTCTTATGGCCTCGAGGAAGCTGCGTCACTACTTCCAGGCGCACGAGATCACTGTCGTCACTCGCCTCCCTCTGCAACGGATATTGCACAATCCAGATGCAACGGGAAATTGTGGAATGGGCACTGGAGCTGTCCAGCTTTGGCCTCAAGTTTGAAAGTACTTCGACGATTCAGAGCCAAGTCTTGGCGGAGTTCATTGCAGAATGGACCGCAACGCCTGACGAAGAATCCCAAGAGACTGCTCTCCCCGGCAAGGAGGCAAGTTGCAATTGGATCATGTACTTTGATGGAGCTTTCTCCTTACAAGGTGCCGGGGCTGGCGTACTGCTTGTCGCGCCCACCGGAGAGCACCTCAAGTACCTGGTCCAGATGCACTTCCCCAGGGAGGCGTCAACCAACAATACGGCTGAGTACGAAGGGCTGCTTGCCGATCTTAGGATCGCGGCAGACCTTGGAATCAAGAAACTCATCGTCAGGGGCGACTCGCAGCTTGTCGTCAAACAAGTCAACAAATATTACCAGAGCCCGTTGATGAAGGCCTACGTTGATGAAGTGAGAAAGCTGGAAGAGCGTTTTGACGGTATACGGGCTGAGTACGTTCCCCGAGCGGAGAATGACATCGCCGATTACCTGTTAGAACACGCTGCCCTCAAGCTACCCGTGGAACCAGGTACCTTTGTGCTTCAGCTAAATCATCCATGTTGATCCATCAACAGAGCAGAACAAGAGGAGGAAATCAGGGCCCTGCAAGTACTTTCCCGCCGAGCTCCCCGGAGTCGCCGGCAAGGATGTTGCCGGGGACACTGAGCCCGCCACGGGACGGCTACCTCCGGCGAAGCGTCAAGCTCATGCCGTCGAGACAGCCACTCCTATAGCAGAGGAAATGCCTTTAGTCCTCGCCGTCGAGCCCCAGGCTCCAGCGTGGGCACAGCATACCGTCCGATTCCTCCAAACAGGGGAACTTCCTGAGGAGCAGGAAGAAGCGTAAAAAGTAGCCCGTTGCTCTACCATGTACCAGTTCTTCGATGACGTCCTGTACAGAAAGAGGCCGAACGGTGTGAAATTCAAGTGTGTCCCTCGAGAGGAAGGACTGGAGCTGTTGGCAGAGATACAAGGAGGCATATGTGGATCCCACATCGGGTCAAGGGCCCTTGCCGGCAAGGCCTTTCGGCAAGGCTTCTTCTGGCCCACCGCCCTCCAGGATGCGACGACACTAGTCACGAGATGTGAAGCGTGTCAGTTCCATTCAAAGAAGCTTCATCAGCCAGCTCAAGCCCTTCAAACCATTACTCTCTCCTAGCCCTTCTCGGTCTGGGGGCTCGACATACTGGGCCCTTTCCCCTGCACTGTCGGGTGCTTTGAGTACTTGTATGTTGCAATCGACAAGTTCACAAAGTGGCTGGAGGTGGAGGCAGTGAGGAAGGTCACAGCTCAGTCAGCCGTCAAGTTCTTCAAGGGACTAGTCTGCCGTTTTGGTGTACCCAACAGGGTCATCACCGACAACGGCACACAGTTCACAAGCCGCACCTTCACGCAATATACCCAAGACCTCAGCGGCAAAGTCTGTTTCGCTTCCGTTGCTCACCCACGAAGCAATGGTCAAGCTGAGAGGGAAAATGCTGAAGTACTGCGAGGCTTAAGGACCAAGACCTTTGACAGGCTGCACAAGAGTGGAAGGCGCTGGATTGATGAGTTGTCGAAGGACGATGCCAAATCGAGCCACCGGCCAGACACCTTTTGCCCTAGTATACGGGGCAGAAGCAGTTCTACCCACTGAACTCATATACGGGTCACCTCGAGTGCTCGCTTACGATGAGCTTGAGCAAGAGCAACTGCGGCAAGATGACGCAATGCTCCTTGAGGAAGATCGTCTTCGGGCGGCTGTGAGAGCAGCACGCTACCAGCAAGCCTTGCGCCGCTACCATAGCCGCAAGGTTCATGCCCGAAGCCTTCAGGAAGGCGACCTTGTCCTTCGGTGCGTTCAATCGGCCAAGAATTCCAACAAGTTGATGCCAAAGTGGGAAGGCCCTTATCGGGTAATACGACTCACCAGACCCGGCGCAGTCCGTCTGGAGACCGAAGATGCCGTTCCGGTGAGAATCTCCTGGAACATTGAGCATCTTCGCAAGTTTTACCCGTGAGGCGCAGCTTGCCGGGCCCCCCGGCAAGCCACCTTTTGTACAACCATTGCCGATGATGCATGTAACCCTTTGTACAAAGCCAGGCGCAGACCCTGAGAATAAATAAATGAAGCGCTGGCGCCCTAAGTTATAGCATGCATGCTAGGTCGAGTCTCGTCCTTGGTTAGGGTTGATAGTGCTTAGCGGCGACTAACCCCTAGCTTAGAGGTCGAGTGTGCGTCTCTTTGCCGTTCTTTTGTCTTCTTTGGTTCGCAGGACTCACAGATATCCTTGCCGGATCACTTGAGGACGAAAAATAGAAGAGGGACAGACCAGCATCTAGACCCCGGCAAGCCAGTATTGCCGGGGGCTGCAAGTGCAAAGATTCACCCACGGCAAACCAGAGTTGCCGGGGGCTACAGCTTCAGATAAGTTCTTCATCCCTTATCATGCATTCCCTTATGAACTGAGGTATGTGAAACCTCGTTCCTTCCTAAAGCTACCATGCTCCCCTAAACTCTAGGCCCTAGGGCTCGTTCCTGGGGCCAGGTTTGGTCGTAGTTGCGGCAGCGAAAGGATGAAATAAGGAGCCTGAACCCATCCCTGCCTCCACCAAAAGCGTGAGAAAGGTCGAGCGACGTGGGAAGACGGCAAGGCCTGCTGCCGGGCAAGGAAATGTTTATCTTAGAGATATCAAGGATTTACTCCTTGACGTGGGTTCTACCCGCAAACAAATGACCCAGAAAGCATCCCTTTTTCAATGAAAAAATTCCACTCAGGTAGAGTCCATAGGGAATGAAAAACATGAATGATGGGATTACAAGTTTTAAATTCAGCCAAGGCCCAAAGGCTTACAAACTAAAAAGAGATAAGGTGCCCGTAACTCCTTTCTTGTCCCTCTCCTTAGGAGGCAGGTCAAGGAGGCGAAAAGGGCAAAAGGGGCGCCTAGGCGAGCTACGGGTGGCAGAAGACACCAAGAGAACATCTCGGTGGCCGTCCGAAGGATGGATGGTGATGGCGGCGCCGGAAGCAGAGCTCGAAGACGAGGTGGCAGGACGTCAGCACGCGTCGAAGGCATCGGTGCCCGCGTACTCCGATTTGATGGCCTTGATGCCCGCCCTCTTCCTCTTCCGCAGCCTCCCAACGCCAGCCGCCCGAGGAGACGACCCCGAGAAGTTCAGGGAGCCGGCGACACAGATGATGGGGTCGCCGGTGTCGCACAGAGCGGTGCCCGACACCTAGTCGGACCCGTCATCCTGCCACCTACTACCCTCGTCGTCGCTGCCGCTATCCTCCTCGTCACTCCCGCCCGAGGAGGAGTCTTCGCTATCAGAAGAGCTCTCCACGCAGCACCTTGCACGGGTCCCGAAGAGCCCGAAGACCTTGACGGAGAGGAGGCCGCCCTCCATCAGCTTGAAATGGAGAGTGAGCCCCTCCGTCAAGCGGTGGATATGAGCGAACGTCTTCCATCCCCGACGAAGATACATCACATGAGGGGCTGGGAAGTCGATGCGAACCCGCGTGCCGCTGATCCCACAGCCCCTCATGTGCAGCCGCAATGACTCAGGCGGATCCAGCTCCATCTCCCGCGCGAATGGAGTCGGGAGACGAAGGCGATGGCGAGGCGGCCGGCGCAGCCTGACGAAGCACTCGCAAGGGTCATCCCCAACATGGCCCTCCATGGGGGGAGGAGCTGCTGGCGGAGGCGAGGCCGGCGAGCCGCCTCGTCCTCCTCTTCCCCGAGCGCCTCGGCCTCGCCCACGGCCTTGCCCCCTCCCCCTTCCCCTCGCGGCTGGCTCTGCCACCGCAGGCGTAGGAGAAGGAGGGACGCGTTGTCGAGCGGCGACCCTCGCCGCCACCGTTGAAGGACCAGGATTCCCTCTCTCCATGGCGGATGGAAGGGGGGAGCAGAAGCTGAAGGAAGGAGGAGATGAAAGAATGCGGGATGCCATCCCCCCTCCCGCTCTTTATAAAGGAACGAGGTGGGGGCTCGGCCGCCCCGCTCAGCCAATCAAGACCCGGAAGGCGCAGGGAACTGGGACCGACCCGCTACCCCAGCCCGCGGCGGCCCGGTTTCCCGCCTCCACCTTTTGCCACCTCAAGCGCATGAGAGCCACGTGGCAGACGTGTAGGACCGAGGCGACGGGTGAGGCGACCTCTCCCCACCCCCTGATCGTGGGGAGTGGACGCCTTGAAGACCACGCCTCGGCCCCGCCCAGTAAATGGGCCGCGCCTCCACGCCTCCCTCCGTTTATGGGGAAGGCGCGAACCGCCCCCTTTACTACGACGTGACGCATGCGTGCAGATCTCAGCCCCACGCATGCTGCCCACGTCACACACGCCTCCTGACGCTGCGCCACGTGCGGGAGGCGTGGGAAGTGCATCATGCGAAGAGACTTACCAAGGTAAAAACCACCCTGCCTGTCCGCGCACCGTTTTTGGGCCTAGCCCAACGACACGATTGTGCTTACGTGTGGTCCAGGCCCGGGGGCTCCTGTCGTTGTACAAAAAGAGGGGTACACTTTTTGTACCCCTATAACTGTGCACGGGCAGTCTGAGCCACGGGCACCACCACACTAAGCAAGGCAAGGGAGGTGAGCCGAGGTAAGGCCGAAGCTCGAGAGAAGCAGAACGACGCCAAGACCAGGACCACAAAGAGCAAAGCGGACAAAGCGGACTCCCCCAGCAAGATCCTTGCCGGGAGGCGGTTTTAGCAAACCCGACAAGACCCTTGCCATGGCAGCTCGCCCCACACCTATGGAGCGAGTCACGCTTGAGTCCACTGCCCCCATGGGGCAAGGATTCGGGAGACATCCCCGTGGTGGCATGCATATCTTTGTGAAGACATTCAAGATCAGATACGCACTTTAGAAGATGATGATCCTCGGCGGGATCCCAGCCAAGGAGGACCACAAGGCCCCCGGCAAGAGCCTTGCCGGGTGTCGGTGAAAAAACCGGCGGATCTCGGGTAGGGGGTCCCGAACTGTGCATCTAGGCGGATGGTAACAGGAGACGAGGGACACAATGTTTTACCCGGGTTCGGGCCCTCTTGATGGAGGTAAAACCCTACGTCCTGCTTGATTAATATTGATGATATGGGTAGTACAAGTGTAGATCTACCACGATATCAAGGAGGCTAAACCCTAGAAGCTAGCCTATGGTATGATTGTTGTATGTTGGAGTTGTTGTCCTACGGACTAAAACCCTCCGGTTTATATAGACACGGGATAGGGTTAGGGTTACACAAAGTCGGTTGTAATGGTAGGAGATCTAAATATCCGCATCGCCAAGCTTGCCTTCCACGCCAAGGAAAGTCCCTTCTGGACACGGGACGAAGTCTTCAATCTTGTATCTTCATAGTTCTGGAGTCCGGCTGAAGGTATAGTTCGGATGGCCGAACACCCCTTAGTAGCCCCTGAACCAGGCTTCAATGACAACGAGTCCAGCGCACAGATTGTCCTCGGCATTACAAGGCGGGTTCCTCCTCCAAGTTCTTCATAAAAGATTGTAAACACCAAGAGTAGTGTCCGGCTCTGCAAAACAAGTTTCCACATATTGCCATAGAGAGAATAATATTAACACAAATCTAATCTGCTGACGTATTCCATACCATGACATCACACTACGGCCAAGCCCTTATTCGAATCGTTTTCACTTCTCCACCTCAGCGCGTTTTGTGAAGCGGTTTCCTTGGCACGTCTTGTCAAAGCAGAGATCGTGTCCCCTTTATTTACGGGATTCTCATCAATACGGACGTGGGTAACCCAATCGTGCCCGTTTAGCATGTTTTCTTGATTAAAGGCGAGTCCCAAACGGTCACGGGGAGGGCTCTTGGTATTCAACCTCTTATAAAGAGACCATGGCCCTACTCATTTTTTTCAACCTCAAACGAGTTCGCCCATCGCCTCGAGTTCCAACACCCTAGGCCCCAGATTTCAGGCGCTTCGGACCATCGACAACGTTCGGTTCCGACCTTCAAGGCTGGTGGATGCCCTCCTCTGTTACGGAGGAGGACGTGCTAAAGCTGAGAGAGGCTAAGTTCTTAACCGGCGAAATTCCACATAGGTTGCCTGCTCAAGGGCAGGCGGTTCCCAGTCCCCAGCCCGGTGAGAGCGTGGTGTTCAAATCTCACTTCCTTCGGGGATTAGGCTTCCCAATGGATCCCTTTGTGAGGGGGCTACTATTCTATTATGGGTTAGAATTTCACGACTTAGCTCCGGAGTCCATCCTCCACATTTCTTCTTTCATCGTTGTGTGTGAAGCGTTCCTCCGTGTTACCACTCACTTTGGATTATGGCTCAAGACCTTTAAAGTGGAGCCGAAGATGATCGAGGGACGACACGCAGAGTGTGGAGGCGCTGTTATAAGTAAGAATGCTGATGCTCCCTGGCCCGAGGGCTCTTTTCAAGAGGAGCTCTGCTTATGGCAACGGGAGTGGTTCTATATCACTGCTCCAATCGGCACCAAATGGGTGGCGCCGCCTGCCTTTCGCTCGTGTCCCCCACAACAGCTAGGGTCATGGGTCAATAAAGGCCTAGACTGGGGGCCATCTCAAGATGTACCTTTGTTGCAGGGCCGAATCAGGGATCTCTTGGAAAGAGAACTCAGCCTGGTCAAAGTGACACAAGTCATGCTGATCCGCCGAACCCTGCCCAGCACACGTCGCTCCCTCCGTTTGTGGGAGTTTAATCCGGAGGGACCACGAGCTCTCCAACATTTTATGGGCATAACGCCTGTGGAGATGTACAAATTGTTCTTTGGATCACAAGCAATGTGTCTGGATTTGACCGAGGATGCAGGTTTAAGCTGCAATTGCCCGGATACTCAAGTAAGTAACCTTGTGCCCAGACTCGCTATCCATATAATTGTCATAAATTCGCCCCTAAAAGAGCTGTCCTTTTTAAACAGGAGTGGATAGCGAAAGCAAAGCTGATCAGGTGCCCGGCTCCCCTTCCTGAGACCAGGCCGGATCCCGTGCTTGTCAGGATGTTGAAGATTGTGCCTCTGGAGAGAAGTGAGGGAGAGGACAAGGAAACTATGGCCTCCTCAAAGGAGGTTGTTCCGAAGGGAGGAACCGATGATTCCTCCCCTAAGGGGAAGAAGAGGGCCGCCTCTGACGACCCGGAGCCCATGGCCTTAAAGCGGGGTAAAAAAACCTCGTCAGAGGGTCCAATGCCGGGGAGTTCCTCGGCCGAACTATGCCCTCAAAGGAATCAGCCCTCCAGCGAGCCGTAAGTAGAGAAAGATTGTATATTTTGAGAGAAGGATCCTTGCTTTAAACCTGAGAAGATTAACCGAAGTTTTACCTTATAGTTTAGACCTCAGCCCTTCTCAGCAGAGCTCGTCTTCGGGGGATCTTCTTCTGGAGATGATGGAGAACGGAATGCCTCCCCCTGCCGTACCGCCTAGCGAGGCGGGCGAACCTGAGGTGTCGTCGCCGAGGGTTTATGCGAATTTGGCAGGGGCAGAAGATTGCTATGCGCCCCCAAGGTTCTCCGCGTCCGGCCTCCGAAAGTGGCCACAGAACAAGTCCGGCACCGTCTGGTGCTTGGCCGGAGGAGCTAAAGAATCTGCTGGGGCGAGCTTCTATCTCAGAGGAGCACCGGGCATTGATGGTCACGGTGATTGAAAGGATTTCATCCGCAGAAGGCGGATTGCACGAGGCCATCAGAAGTTTACTAACGGGTTTTGAGGTATATTAGATAATGTACACTTTTGTCAGTTGCGCATAAATAAGATGCGCCCTGTATAGATAGTAGCCCCTGAGACTCTATGCATTGTCATAAGTGACAACATGCAGAGGATCATAACCCCAGGTCTAAAATTGTCGCCTTTAAATGTAGGTGGCGAAGTGTCCGGAATCGAGCCGAACTGATGATTTCGCCAACTAAAGCGGCAACTGGACGTGGCAGATGAAGGAAATATGCCCTAGAGGCAATAATAAAGTTATTATTTATTTCCTTACATATCATGATAAATGTTTATTATTCATGCTAGAATTGTATTAACTGGAAACATAATACATGTGTGAATACATAGACAAACAGAGTGTCACTAGTATGCCTCTACTTGACTAGCTCATTAATCAAAGATGGTTATGTTTCCTAACCATGAACAAAGTGTTGTTATTTGATTAACGAGATCACATCATTAGTTGAATGATCTGATTGACATGACCCATTTCATTAGCATAGCACCCGATCGTTTAGTATGTTGCTATTGCTTTTATCCATGACTTATACATGTTCCTTTAAACTATGAGATTATGCAACTCCCGTTTACCGTAGGAACTCTTTGTGTGCTACCAAACGTCACAACGTAACTAGGTGATTATAAAGGTGCTCTACAGGTGTCTCCGAAGGTACATGTTGGGTTGGCGTATTTCGAGATTAGGATTTGTCACTCCGATTGTCGGAGAGGTATCTCAGGGCCTTCTCGGTAATGCACATCACATAAAGCCTTGCAAGCATTGCAACCAATGAGTTAGTTGCGAGATGATGTATTACGGAACGAGTACAGAGACTTGCCGGTAACGAGATTGAACTAGGTATTGGATACCGACGATCGAATCTCAGGCAAGTAACATACCGATGACAAAGGGAACAACGTATGTTGTTATGCGGTCTGACCGATAAAGATCTTCGTAGAATATGTAGGAGCCAATATGGACATCTAGGTCCCGCTATTGGTTATTGACCGGAGACGTGTCTCGGTCATGTCTACATTGTTCTCGAACCGTAGGGTCCGCACGCTTAACGTTACAATGACAGTTATTATGAGTTTATGCATTTTGATGTACCGAAGGAGTTCGGAGTCCCGGATGTGATCATGGACATGATGAGGAGTCTCGAAATGGTCGAGACATAAAGAATGATATATTGGAAGCCTATGTTTGGACATCGGATGCATTCCAGGTGAAATCAGGATTTTACCGGAATACCGGGAGGGTTACCGGAACCCCCCCGGGGGCATAATGGGCCAACATGGGCCTTGGAGGAGAGGTGAGAGGGCTGCCCTCATGGGCTGCGCGCCTCCCCCCTTCCCCTAGTCCTAGTAGGACTAGGAGAGGTGGGCGCCCCCTCTCTCTCTCTCCCCCTTGGAGAATCCTAGTCCAACTAGGATTGGGGGGGGATCCTACTCCCAGAGGGAGTAGGACTCTCCTGGCGCGCCAGGCTTGGCCGGCCAGCCCCTCCCCCTTGGCTCCTTTATATACAGGGGCAGGGGGCACCCCAGAGACACACAATTGATCATTGAGATCTTTCCTTAGCCGTGTGCGGTGCCCCCTTACACCAAATTCCACCTCGGTCATATCGTTGTAGTGCTTAGGCGAAGCCCTGCGCCGGTAACACATCAAGATCGTCACCACGTCGTCGTGCTGACGGAACTCTTCCCCGACGCTTTGCTGGATCGGAGCTTGGGGATCGTCATCGAGCTGAACGTGTGCCAAGAACTCGGAGGTGCCGGAGTAACGGTGCTGTGATTGGTTGGATCGCGAAGAGAACGTACGACTACTTCCTCTACGTTGTGTCAACGCTTCCGCTTCGGTCTACGAGGGTACGTAGACAACACTCTCCCCTCTCGTTGCTATGCATCACCATGATCTTGCGTGTGCGTAGGAAATTTTTTGAAATTACTACGTTCCCCAACAGTGGCATCCGAGCCTAGGTTTTTATGGTTTGATGTTATTTGCACGAGTAGAACACAAGTGAGTTGTGGACGATACAAGTCATACTGCCTACCAGCATGTCATACTTTGGTTCAGCGGTATTGTTGGACGAGACGATCCGGACCAACCTTACGCGTACTCTTACGCGAGACCGGTTCCCTCGACGTGCTTTGCACATAGATGGCTTGCAGAAGACTGTCTCTCCAACTTTAGTTGAACCGAGTGTGGCTACGCCCGGTCCTTGAGAAGGTTAAAACGGAGTCTATTTGACAAACTATCGTTGTGGTTTTGATGCGTAGGTAAGATGAGTTCTTGCTTAAGCCCGTAGCAGCCACGTAAAACTTGCAACAACAAAGTAGAGGACGTCTAACTTGTTTTTGCAGGGCATGTTGTGATGTGATATGGTCAAGACATGATGCTAAATTTTATTGTATGAGATGATCATGTTTTGTAACCGAGTTATCGGCAACTGGCAGGAGCCATATGGTTGTCGCTTTATTGTATGCAATGCAATCGCGATGTAATGCTTTACTTTATTACTAAGCGGTAGTGATAGTCGTGGAAGCATAAGATTGGCGAGACGACAACGATGCTGCGATGAAGATCAAGGTGTCGCGCCGGTGACGATGGTGATCATGACGGTGCTTCGAAGATGGAGATCACAAGCACGAGATGATGATGGCCATATCATATCACTTATATTGATTGCATGTGATGTTTATCCTTTTATGCATCTTATCTTGCTTTGATTGACGGTAGCATTATAAGATGATCTCTCACTAAATTATCAAGAAGTGTTCTCCCTGAGTATGCACCGTTGCGAAAGCTCTTCGTGCTGAGACACCACGTGATGATCGGGTGTGATAGGCTCTACGTTCAAATACAACGGGTGCAAAATAGTTGCACACGCGGAATGCTCAGGTTTAACTTGACGAGCCTAGCATATAACAGATATGGCCTCGGAACACGGAGACCGAAAGGTCGAGCGTGAATCATATAGTAGATATGATCAACATAGTGATGTTCACCATTGAAACTACTCCATCTCACGTGATGATCGGACATGGTTTAGTTGATTTGGATCACGTGATCACTTAGAGGATTAGAGGGATGTCTTTCTAAGTGGGAGTTCTTAAGTAATATGATTAATTGAACTTAAATTTATCATGAACTTAGTACCTGATAGTATCTTGCTTGTCTATGTTGTGTAGATAGATGGCTCGTGTTGTTGTTCCATTGAATTTTAATGCGTTCCTTGAGAAAGCAAAGTTGAAAGATGATGGTAGCAATTACACGGACTGGGTCCGTAACTTGAGGATTATCCTCATTGCTGCACAGAAGAATTACGTCCTGGAAGCACCGCTAGGTGCCAGGCCTGGTGCAAGAGCTACGCCAGATGTTGTGAACGTCTGGCAAAGCAAAGCTGATGACTACTCTATAGTTCAGTGTGCCATGCTTTACGGCTTAGAACCGGGACTTCAACGACGTTTTGAACACCATGGAGCATATGAGATGTTCCAGGAGTTGAAGTTAATATTTCAAGCAAATGCCCGGATTGAGAGATATTGTCACAGCCCCAGATTTGTTTGTAGTTAGTGGCATCTGCATCCATGCATCATGTTTGATTTCAAAGGGAATTTTGAAATGGGGATGACCAAGCCCTAGCACTAAAACAATTCAAATAGGCTCAACTTTAAAATATTTTCAAAGAACCCAAACTGGGTTGCAAAAATGTTCATGATTAATGGAAAAAGGTGAAAACCATATCCAGAGATGATGAATATTTTTCCATAACCATTTGGGCTCTGATTTAAATCATATCCTATTTGAATTTGGGCACTTTAATGCTATAAAATATTTAAATTGCTCAAATAATCATAAACTAATGTTTACTGTTGGATATATTATAAACAGTATCCATGTTTAGTTTCATGATTTTTGGAAATGCTCTGGCATTTTTAATAAAGCCAAACACATTTACAGAAAAATAGAAAACAAAAACAGTTAAAACAGAGAGAGGGGAACCTACCTATTTTACCTGTGCAGCCCAACTGGTGGCCCACTTACCTGGCCCAGCCCACCAGAGCCGCCACCGTCTCCCACCTCGCGCCAGAAGGACGCGAGGCGTGTGGCCACCGCGCATCGGCACGCGCCCGGCCACCTCCTCCCTGCTTGGCTGTTCCCTCGTCGCCCTGGACGTTTTGCGCGACGCCACGCACACCCCTGACCCTCCTCACCTCTCCCTGGACCCCTTCCCCCTCCTCTGCTCTCTGCTTCGCGCCGCCCGAGCGGAGCTCGTCGCCACCGACGCCGTCCACCGTAGCCACCACCTCCTCCTCAACCTCTCTCCACGCTCAGAGGCTCCGCCTCGACCCTCTCTTTCTCCCCACCAAGCTACGCCTCGCCAGAAGCCCTACAGCGTCGCCCTCGAGCTCGTCTTCAACCTCGGTCCGCCGAGATCGCCATCGCCGCCCCGCTCGCTCCAGTCCCTCCCCGGCCTCGCCGTTGCCTCTACCGGATTCTCCGTGAGCCCCTGCCTCTTTCCCCTCTGTCCCCGTGCTCTTCCGCGCCTCCTAGCCACCGTGGCCATCGGAGCAGAATGCTCCTCGCCGCCGGCCACGTCGCCACCACGGCTACGGCCGTGCAATCTCGCAACCGAGCGCGCCACCGTGCTCAGCACGTTCCCAGGAGTCGACCGCGAGCACCCGCGGCTCCTGCCGTCTCCTGCAACGCCAAACCCGCAGGTGCCCGAGCTCCGGCCGCCGCATAGCTCGTCGCCGGTGCCCCTGTAGGCCGCCCCAGTTCCGTCTGCCACCACCGCTGGATGCGCGAGTCTTCCAGCTCGCCGTAGCCGCAAACCGCGCACCAAATGGACCTCTGCAGCGCGAGGCCGAGCAACTCCGGCGACCCACCGCCGCGGTCTGTGGTCGCCGGCGGTTAAACGCCGGCAGCTGATGTGGCATGTCATTAGCCACTAATGACCCAGCTAAAACCACCCCTAGTGCCACTGCCATATGGGCCCAGGGCCTAATTAGTTTAATTTAATTTCTGTTTAGTTTAGCTCATAACCCACCGAGACCCACCCGTCAGCTTTGACTCTCCTGACGTGGCCGTTGACCTGGCCCCACCTGTCAACGACTCTAGTCAGCACTGTGTCACTGACCAGTGGGCCCCACTGGTCAGTTTTGACCTGGACCGCCCAGTTGACTTGCTGACGTCATAGTGACGTCAAGCTGACGCATTAATTCAATTTCTGGATTTAAATTAAATCAGGAAAATCCAGAAAATGCCTAAAACTTCTAAAAATCATAGAAATTCAACCGTAGCTCCAAATGAAATAATTTATATATGAAAAATTATCAGAAAAATCCAATCTATCCATCTGTATCATTTTCATGCATGATAGAGCAACTTTTGTTCACTGTTTAGTTCAAATCAATTGAATGGCATTTAAATAACCATATGTGGAGTTTGAATTTGAACCTAGGGTTCAAATCAACTCCATTTAACATGCTGCTAGTTGCATTAGCCCAATCAACAGCATATTGCCATGACATTATCATGCATCATAACTATTGCATTGCATTGATTGTGTTCCTCTTTGTTTGCCGGTAATTGTCCCCCCTCAGTAGACGTGGTGCCGACGATGAGTTCGATGACACCGATGAAGAACTATATTATCTTCAGAAGTGCCAGGCAAGCAGAACCCCCTTGTTCATTCCGATAAAGTCCCACTCTCTCGCTCCTGCTCTCTTTTATTGCATTAGGACAACAACGATTCATGTGTTACTTGCTGCGGTAGCTGAACCCCTTTATCCTTTGCATGACCTGTCATTCCACAGTAAATAGATGAAACCCACTAGCATGAGTAGGAGTTGTTTGAGCCCTGATGTGCCTACTCATTCATGCTTGTTTGTCATGCCTGCTACTGCTTAGAGTTGAGTCGGGTCTGATTCATCGGGTATGAATCGGAATGGTGTTGAACATGTCCTACTGTGTGTGAGCTAAGTGTGTGAACACGATTTGGTAAAGGTATTGGTGAGAGGCCATGTAGGAGTACATGGTGGGTTGTCTCATTGAAGCCGTCCTCAGGAACTGAGTTCTGTGTTTGTGATCCATGAAACAGCTACTACCATGCATTGGGCCCTGAAATATGACCCCGCTCGACTTCTTAATCACCCTTGTCCTCTGTCCAGGAGTTGCAAGTAGTTTCTGGTGTTTGTAGTATGCTGGGGGCCGCACGCAGCGCTGACCGTAGGGGTGGGCTGTGTTGCGGTAGGCACGTGGCCGGGCAGCCGGGCACCCGTTTGGTGTCTCGGACCCTGTACACATCGTTCGGGGCCGTTAGTGGAAACCTCGGCCGGACTCCCTGCGGATGGAACCCGAATAGGCGATAAACCTGGACTAGAGACTTGAGTGTTTAGGTAGGTCGTGGTCTACACCCACGTCGGCTTTCGCTTGAAGTCTGCCGAGCACATGTCGTGTGCAGACGCTAAGTGGTGGAAACATGTATGAAGAAGTACACCCCTGCAGGGTTAACATCATCTATTCGAATAGCCGTGTCCGCGGTAATGGACTTCTGGGTTGCCTATAACAGTTCATAGACAAGTGAAAGTGGATACTCTAAAATACGCAAGATAAGCGTGAGTGCTATGGATGGCGTTCTCGTAGGGAGACGGGAGCGGATCCATAGTGGTGTATTGATATGGTGAATATGTGGACTCGTGTGCGCCACCTCAAAAGAGTTGCTTGCAGTCGTAGTTCAGGATAGCCACCGAGTCAAAGCTGGCTTGCTGCAGTTAAAACTCCACCACCCCCTTTTGATACTGATGCATAGGTAGTTAGTTCTGATGTAAGTCTTGCTGAGTACGTTTGTACTCACGTTTGCCTATTTTATGTTTTTGCAGAGAGACGTCAGTCTCGCTAGTAGTTCCGTGTGGACTTCGACGTTTAGCTTGTTACCTCAGCTACGATCTTGTGCCCTCGGCAGGATCTGGTAGATAGTCAGGCTTCTCAGCCTTTTTCATTTGTAGATGTATGTACTCAGACATGTTAAGCTTCCGCATGTGTTTGACTTGTATGCTCTGAATGTCGGGTCATGAGACCCATGTTTGTAATATCTCGCTCTTCGGAGCCTAATGAATAAATATTTGGAGTCGTAGAGTCTTGTTGTGATGCCATGTTGTATCTACTCATATCGGGCATATTGTGTGTATGATTGAAATGCTTGGTATGGGTGGGATCCGACTATCTAGTTGTTTATCCTTGGCAGCCTATCATATGGGGAAATGTAGTCTAGTGCTTCGGAGCGATAGTAGTCCGCTACAGCCCGGTTCACCGGAGTCCTGCTAGCCCAGCACTACTGCTCGGAACACTTGACTGGCCGGCATGTGATTCACTTCGTTCCTGTGTCTGTCCCTTCGGGGAAATGTCACGCGGTGACATCCGGAGTCCTGTTAGCCCAGTGCTACAGCCCGGATTCACACGTTGATGACCGACATGCTCGATGTGATTCATGTATGCCTGTCCTCATAGGTTAGCGCCGCTTTGGGTTCACGACTAGCCATGTCGGCCCGGGTTCTCTGTCATATGGATGCTAGCGACACTATCATATACGTGAGCCAAAAGGCGCAAACGGTCCCGGGCCAGGTAAGGTGGCACCCGTGGGAACACCGTGCGTGAGGCCACAAAGTGATATGATGTGTTACATGCTGGATCGGTGTGACTTAGGATCGGGGTCCTGACAGCGTTGGTATCAGAGCCTGACTGCCTGTAGGATTACCAAGCCAAACTGGTCGAAGTTGTGTCTAGTAATGCTCTAGTTATATAAGGGAATTGATTGTGGAAGGGAACGTAAGGCTCTTTTTACTCCTTATACCTCATGGCCTTCTGATCTGAGTCAACCTCTACTCCTCTACGGGGGTTAAGAACTAGGCTTCTCTCCTATCTCTCAGGATGACGTGTTACTAAACCGTAGTTGCCTAGGATTGTTGTATTCAAGCCCCAGTTCTGTTTCTACTACTTCCATGTGTTCTTAGTTGATCTCAGAACATTAATATTGTGATGTTGAGTGGCTATGCCACCATTTTTGCAGGATGTCCAAATATTTTTGTGCATTTACAGCCGTTATGCTGTCCGAGTCATCCCAGGTTTCTAAATAGTCTGGTGCAGTTGCAAATTCCTTCTCTCTGTTTCTAATGTTCATTTGGGTCAGAATAAGCACACTAATCGGTCTGTTGAGGTACTCCGTTGCCTTGACGTATATGTTGGAGCAACTACTATGACCCTAGGTGTCTTACGAAACCATCTAGTAATCTGTCCATGTTTTGTGTTTCCAGTGTGTTGAATCTGGCCACCATTCTCGAAAGCATCCCGTGATGCCATTAGTATGTAGGTATTCTTCTCTTGGGTTCTTGAACCCGAGATTCACCCTAATTACCTCATGTCGATAGTGTTTGCTAGTTCCTTTAGGATACTAGTAACCTTTGCATTAGCCCTCGAGGTCCGTGGTACTTCCTTCTTCCAAATACTACGAACCGCTTACGGTAGAAGTTCTTTGAACCAAAAGATCACAACCAGGGTGCTCTTGAGGAGTACCCCATTCATATTGTGACTCTGCGAGTCCTATCATTCTGCATGGGTTATCCGGAAGAAATTTGTTGAACTCGTTTGACATACTAACCCATGAATCCACAACTCAGAAAGTTATATGTTCCTTGAGTTGACCCTCCTCAGTTGTATTCCGACCCTAGTCTATCAATTGATAGTCAGGAATAGTTGTGCATTCGTGTTCATCGATGCCTATTATTCTTGTGGTCCATCAAGCCATTCTATTTCGAAATGACTAGGAGAAACAAACTCCAGTACCTTATCCATTTCTAGGATTGGGTCAAAGCAATTGTATCCCACAGATCAAAATGCCAATCCAGCCTCTGCTCTACTCTACTTTGGAGTGTTGCCATCTTTATGTCAAGAGTGTCACGAGAATTGTACCACCTCTTATGAATTCTTGACGCAGTAATACTTCTTGCCATCATTGCTCATTCCTCGGTTTCCGTGTTGCCACAGCCGGAATGCCGAGAAGTGAACCATGATGTGTGAAATCAATACTCCTAGCAACCATGTTGCCTGGTAGTTAGTGGACAATATTCTCATTCTTAGCGTGTTGGTTATTAAATCATCATCCTAAGATTGATCGTGCTACCTAGTCCTTATTTCTTGGTGCACTCTTCGATCAACGAGTTGGGATTTTGCCAAACCCTTCTCTTTTGATCATATCATCTTGCCCTGAAAGGCAAGATTGATCTCAAGCCTAGAGACATATCGGTGGTTCGTGGTTTTCCGAAGATCTTCTCGGAAGTATCACCAGGTTGACACCTGACCGCTATGTTGAGTTCGTGATCAAGTTGGTTTCTTGTGAACCACCCTTTCTCCAAGAATCTATGTTGGATACCCCTGAGCTAGTTGGTTGAGCTAAACAACAACTTGGAGAGTTGGAAGATAAGAGCTTGTCCGACTTAGTTCATGTTAAGGGATATCTTTGTGTGTGTGTGTGTTGAAGAAAGATGATATCTTCACCAATTGATCCTTGTGATCAGTTGCTGGATCTATTACCTTGTCCAAACTTTAAATTGAGTATGGGCTATCGTCAAGTCAAATCAGAACCAACGATGTTCGTAATGTTGTCTTACTCGTGGTTGATCCCTCGAGCATACACCATTACATCTTTTGGTCTGACCAATGCTATCACCGTGTTCACATGATGGTGGAAGTCCAGTGATATGGAAATTCCGATGAGTTGTTGTTGAGCCCATCAGCAGCATTTTGTCCCCCCCATGATTCATGCTGAACATCTAAGTTAGTGTTAGAAACTTTGTAAGCGTTGCCTTCGTGTTCCGCTCATGAAGTATATGTTTTGATGGAAGAAGTGACTTCCTCGAATTCATGTGCTTTAGATGCAAGTTGCCGCCGTGAATTTGAGAAAGGTTTGTTTTGTTTCCCTTGGAATCATCCCAAATCAGTCATGCATACATGCGAAGTATTCTATGGTTTGGCAGATTAATTACCTCCACTCCGTGTGTAATCCCTAGCACACCAAGCCACTGATTGATTTGTTCAAGGATAATATGATCTAAGTGCTAGTCCTGAAGGTACCAGACGGATTTGTACAAGATTCCTTATCCTCGATGATGGTTCCCCACCTGAACTCGGTAGTGTTTTATCGTAAGACTACCATCTGGTCATGCTTGTCTAGGACAACATGTTCACATGTGTTTAGCAGAACCAGCTCATGTTTGGAGCTTGCTATCGTAGTTCATTTCCCGAGAATCTCGCAACGTCATCTCGTCGATTTGTGTTGCAAACTTTCATTTTCTTTCTAGACTTGATGAGTCTGGAATATCCTGACACCAACCGGATCTGAATCTCAGGCAGATATGATGGTTGGAACGTTTCTCAAGGAATATAACATTGGTCTCTCTATACCCGGTAAAGTGGATGTCGTGGCCAACACACCCAGCTGGAAGACCTATTATTGTAGTATCTTGATTGTGAAAGTTGGCCACCTCCCCATAAGGATCTCGTAGAATTTATTCTAATAGTTGTTCCTTATGGATTTTTGTGCTCCCGAAGTCCGACCTTTACTTGATGGCCATGTTGATGCTCTTAAGCATTGATCGTGGTACCTAGTACATCAAGGAGAACATTAGAAGCGGAGTGCTAAATGTCTCTCGGTCGATCATCCAGATTTCGTTCCCTTGGCCTCGCTAAGGTGAAATCTGAGAAAGTGGTGTCTTTCTATGCATCTGCATTGTCCATCACTATTCGTCAAGGTAGTAAGATGTGTTGCCAGGATCCTCGACGCGGATGTTGGTAGAACTTTGCTGAATATGGAAATGCTCAAGTTCTTGAGAGCACGCGCAAGCAAATCATCCATTGCGTTGTCTTCAACAAGGTAGTCCACATCATTCATCCTAGTCGGAGTATGCCATTCCTTCGAATTCATTCACACGATCGTTTGTGATTGCCTTAGGCTGGTACCAAGAATTTCAACGATCTTGTATCAAAAGTAATTCTTTTTGCCACTTAAGGGAATAGTTCTTCGAGTAACCTTTCCTAAGGTGCCCCGTTATGGAATCATGGCAATTATTCCCTCGCCACCTTGACACCGTCCACCATTTTTCTAAGCGTGGAATTGCTGCCCACCAAATCAAACCTCGTCATCTGTTCCACTCCATCCCTCTAACTGTATATATCGTGTCCCATCTCGACAGATGTCGCTATGTCTCATTCTGTGAGTTGATCGTCGGTTACTCGATCTTCGAGAAAATCGATTCCTCGAGAGTTTCTATTCTTCCGTTGTCATGTTGGATGGAGTTCTCAGAGCAAGACGTCGGGACAAAGATGATGATCGGATCAACGCTCTTATGAGGTGCAACCTGGATCGTGAAGATTGTGTTGGTCTTGTGCCCCCTCTGTCTTCTTACCTCACGTCTTGAATCTCGGGGCGAGATTCTTGTTTAGTGGGGGTGAGTTGTCACAGCCCCAGATTTGTTTGTAGTTAGTGGCATCTGCATCCATGCATCATGTTTGATTTCAAAGGGAATTTTGAAATGGGGATGACCAAGCCCTAGCACTAAAACAATTCAAATAGGCTCAACTTTAAAATATTTTCAAAGAACCCAAACTGGGTTGCAAAAATGTTCATGATTAATGGAAAAAGGTGAAAACCATATCCAGAGATGATGAATATTTTTCCATAACCATTTGGGCTCTGATTTAAATCATATCCTATTTGAATTTGGGCACTTTAATGCTATAAAATATTTAAATTGCTCAAATAATCATAAACTAATGTTTACTGTTGGATATATTATAAACAGTATCCATGTTTAGTTTCATGATTTTTGGAAATGCTCTGGCATTTTTAATAAAGCCAAACACATTTACAGAAAAATAGAAAACAAAAACAGTTAAAACAGAGAGAGGGGAACCTACCTATTTTACCTGTGCAGCCCAACTGGTGGCCCACTTACCTGGCCCAGCCCACCAGAGCCGCCACCGTCTCCCACCTCGCGCCAGAAGGACGCGAGGCGTGTGGCCACCGCGCATCGGCACGCGCCCGGCCACCTCCTCCCTGCTTGGCTGTTCCCTCGTCGCCCTGGACGTTTTGCGCGACGCCACGCACACCCCTGACCCTCCTCACCTCTCCCTGGACCCCTTCCCCCTCCTCTGCTCTCTGCTCCGCGCCGCCCGAGCGGAGCTCGTCGCCACCGACGCCGTCCACCGTAGCCACCACCTCCTCCTCAACCTCTCTCCACGCTCAGAGGCTCCGCCTCGACCCTCTCTTTCTCCCCACCAAGCTACGCCTCGCCAGAAGCCCTACAGCGTCGCCCTCGAGCTCGTCTTCAACCTCGGTCCGCCGAGATCGCCATCGCCGCCCCGCTCGCTCCAGTCCCTCCCCGGCCTCGCCGTTGCCTCTACCGGATTCTCCGTGAGCCCCTGCCTCTTTCCCCTCTGTCCCCGTGCTCTTCCGCGCCTCCTAGCCACCGTGGCCATCGGAGCAGAATGCTCCTCGCCGCCGGCCACGTCGCCACCACGGCTACGGCCGTGCAATCTCGCAACCGAGCGCGCCACCGTGCTCAGCACGTTCCCAGGAGTCGACCGCGAGCACCCGCGGCTCCTGCCGTCTCCTGCAACGCCAAACCCGCAGGTGCCCGAGCTCCGGCCGCCGCATAGCTCGTCGCCGGTGCCCCTGTAGGCCGCCCCAGTTCCGTCTGCCACCACTGCTGGATGCGCGAGTCTTCCAGCTCGCCGTAGCCGCAAACCGCGCACCAAATGGACCTCTGCAGCGCGAGGCCGAGCAACTCCGGCGACCCACCGCCGCGGTCTGTGGTCGCCGGCGGTTAAACGCCGGCAGCTGATGTGGCACGTCATTAGCCACTAATGACCCAGCTAAAACCACCCCTAGTGCCACTGCCATATGGGCCCAGGGCCTAATTAGTTTAATTTAATTTCTGTTTAGTTTAGCTCATAACCCACCGAGACCCACCCGTCAGCTTTGACTCTGCTGACGTGGCCGTTGACCTGGCCCCACCTGTCAACGACTCTAGTCAGCACTGTGTCACTGACCAGTGGGCCCCACTGGTCAGTTTTGACCTGGACCGCCCAGTTGACTTGCTGACGTCACAGTGACATCAAGCTGACGCATTAATTCAATTTCTGGATTTAAATTAAATCAGGAAAATCCAGAAAATGCCTAAAACTTCTAAAAATCATAGAAATTCAACCGTAGCTCCAAATGAAATAATTTATATATGAAAAATTATCAGAAAAATCCAATCTATCCATCTGTATCATTTTCATGCATGACAGAGCAACTTTTGTTCACTGTTTAGTTCAAATCAATTGAATGGCATTTAAATAACCATATGTGGAGTTTGAATTTGAACCTAGGGTTCAAATCAACTCCATTTAACATGCTGCTAGTTGCATTAGCCCAATCAATAGCATATTGCCATGACATTATCATGCATCATAACTATTGCATTGCATTGATTGTGTTCCTCTTTGTTTGCCGGTAATTGTCCCCCCTCAGTAGACGTGGTGCCGACGATGAGTTCAATGACACCGATGAAGAACTATATTATCTTCAGAAGTGCCAGGCAAGCAGAACCCCCTTGTTCATTTCGATAAAGTCCCACTCTCTCGCTCCTGCTCTCTTTTATTGCATTAGGACAACAACGATTCATGTGTTACTTGCTGCGGTAGCTGAACCCCTTTATCCTTTGCATGACCTGTCATTCCACAGTAAATAGATGAAACCCACTAGCATGAGTAGGAGTTGTTTGAGCCCTGATGTGCCTACTCATTCATGCTTGTTTGTCATGCCTGCTACTGCTTAGAGTTGAGTCGGGTCTGATTCATCGGGTATGAATCGGAATGGTGTTGAACATGTCCTACTGTGTGTGAGCTAAGTGTGTGAACACGATTTGGTAAAGGTATTGGTGAGAGGCCATGTAGGAGTACATGGTGGGTTGTCTCATTGAAGCCGTCCTCAGGAACTGAGTTCTGTGTTTGTGATCCATGAAACAGCTACTACCATGCATTGGGCCCTGAAATATGACCCCGCTCGACTTCTTAATCACCCTTGTCCTCTGTCCAGGAGTTGCAAGTAGTTTCTGGTGTTTGTAGTATGCTGGGGGCCGCACGCAGCGCTGACCGTAGGGGTGGGCTGTGTTGCGGTAGGCACGTGGCCGGGCAGCCGGGCGCCCGTTTGGTGTCTCGGACCCTGTACACATCGTTCGGGGCCGTTAGTGGAAACCTCGGCCGGACTCCCTGCGGATGGAACCCGAATAGGCGATAAACCTGGACTAGAGACTTGAGTGTTTAGGTAGGTCGTGGTCTACACCCACGTCGGCTTTCGCTTGAAGTCTGCCGAGCACATGTCGTGTGCAGACGCTAAGTGGTGGAAACATGTATGAAGAAGTACACCCCTGCAGGGTTAACATCATCTATTCGAATAGCCGTGTCCGCGGTAATGGACTTCTGGGTTGCCTATAACAGTTCATAGACAAGTGAAAGTGGATACTCTAAAATACGCAAGATAAGCGTGAGTGCTATGGATGGCGTTCTCGTAGGGAGACGGGAGCGGATCCATAGTGGTGTATTGATATGGTGAATATGTGGACTCGTGTGCGCCACCTCAAAAGAGTTGCTTGCAGTCGTAGTTCAGGATAGCCACCGAGTCAAAGCTGGCTTGCTGCAGTTAAAACTCCACCACCCCCTTTTGATACTGATGCATAGGTAGTTAGTTCTGATGTAAGTCTTGCTGAGTACGTTTGTACTCACGTTTGCCTATTTTATGTTTTTGCAGAGAGACGTCAGTCTCGCTAGTAGTTCCGTGTGGACTTCGACGTTTAGCTTGTTACCTCAGCTACGATCTTGTGCCCTCGGCAGGATCTGGTAGATAGTCAGGCTTCTCAGCCTTTTTCATTTGTAGATGTATGTACTCAGACATGTTAAGCTTCCGCATGTGTTTGACTTGTATGCTCTGAATGTCGGGTCATGAGACCCATGTTTGTAATATCTCGCTCTTCGGAGCCTAATGAATAAATATTTGGAGTCGTAGAGTCTTGTTGTGATGCCATGTTGTATCTACTCATATCGGGCATATTGTGTGTATGATTGAAATGCTTGGTATGGGTGGGATCCGACTATCTAGTTGTTTATCCTTGGAAGCCTATCATATGGGGAAATGTAGTCTAGTGCTTCAGAGCGATAGTAGTCCGCTACAGCCCGGTTCACCGGAGTCCTGCTAGCCCAGCACTACTGCTCGGAACACTTGACTGGCCGGCATGTGATTCACTTCGTTCCTGTGTCTGTCCCTTCGGGGAAATGTCACGCGGTGACATCCGGAGTCCTGTTAGCCCAGTGCTACAGCCCGGATTCACACGTTGATGACCGACATGCTCGATGTGATTCATGTATGCCTGTCCTCATAGGTTAGCGCCGCTTTGGGTTCACGACTAGCCATGTCGGCCCGGGTTCTCTGTCATATGGATGCTAGCGACACTATCATATACGTGAGCCAAAAGGCGCAAACGGTCCCGGGCCAGGTAAGGTGGCACCCGTGGGAACACCGTGCGTGAGGCCACAAAGTGATATGATGTGTTACATGCTGGATCGGTGTGACTTAGGATCGGGGTCCTGACAGATATGAAGTCTCTAATAAGTTCTATAGCTGTAAAATGGAGGAGAACGGTTATGTCAGTGAGCATATACTCAGAATGTCTGGATATAACAATCACTTGATTCAACTGGGAGTTAATCTTCCGGATGATTGCGTCATTGACAGAATTCTCCAATCACTGCCACCAAGCTACAAGAGCTTCGTGATGAACTATAATATGCAAGGGATGACCAAAACTATGCCCGAGCTCTTCGCGATGCTGAAAGCCGCGGAGGTAGAAATCAAAAAGGAGCATCAAGTGTTGATGGTTAACAAAACCACTAGTTTCAAGAAAAAGGGCAAAGGGAAGAAAAAGGGGAACTTCAAAAAGAACAGCAAGCAAGTTGCTAATCAAGAGAAGAAACCCAAGTCTGGACCTAAGCCTGAAACTGAGTGCTTCTATTGCAAGCAGACTGGTCACTGGAAGCGGAACTGCCCCAAGTATTTGGCGGATAAGAAGGATGGCAAGGTTAACAAAGGTATATATGATATACATGTTATTGATGTGTACCTTACTAATTCTCGCAGTAGCACCTGGGTATTTGATACTGGTTCTGTTGCTAATATTTGCAACTCAAAACAGGGGCTACGGATTAAGCGAAGATTGGCTAAGGACGAGGTGACGATGCGCGTGGGAAATGGTTCCAAAGTCGATGTGATCGCGGTCGGCACGCTACCTCTACATCTACCTTCGGGATTAATATTAGATCTAAATAATTGTTATTTAGTACCAGCGTTGAGCATGAACATTATATCTGGATCTTGTTTGATGCGAGACGGTTATTCATTTAAATCAGAGAATAATGGTTGTTCTATTTATATGAGTAATATCTTTTATGGTCATGCACCATTAAAGAATGGTTTGTTCTTACTTAATCTCGATAGTAGTGATACACATATTCATAATGTTGAAGCCAAAAGATGCAGAGTTGATAATGATAGTGCAACTTATTTGTGGCACTTCCGTTTAGGTCATATCGGTGTAAAACGCATGAAGAAACTCCATACTGATGGACTTTTGGAGTCACTTGATTATGAATCACTTGGCACTTGCGAACCGTGCCTTATGGGCAAGATGACTAAAACACCGTTCTCCGGTACTGTGGAGAGAGCAACAGATTTATTAGAAATCATACATACTGATGTATGTGGTCCAATGAATGTTGAGGCTCGTGGCGGATATCGTTATTTTCTCACCTTCACTGATGATTTAAGCAGATATGGGTATATCTACTTAATGAAACACAAGTCTGAAACATTTGAAAAGTTCAAAGAATTTCAGAGTGAAGTGGAAAATCATCGTAACAAGAAAATAAAGTTTCTACGATCTGATCGTGGAGGAGAATATTTGAGTTACGAGTTTGGTATACATTTGAAACAATGCGGAATAGTTTCGCAACTCACGCCACCCGGAACACCACAACATAATGGTGTGTCCGAACGTCGTAATCGTACTTTACTGGATATGGTGCGATCTATGATGTCTCTTACCGATTTACTGCTATCTTTTTGGGGTTATGCTTTAGAGACGGCCGCATTCACGTTAAATAGGGCACCATCAAAATCCGTTGAGACGACGCCTTATGAACTGTGGTTTGGCAAGAAACCAAAGTTGTCGTTTCTTAAAGTTTGGGGCTGCGATGCTTATGTGAAAAAGCTTCAACCTGATAAGCTCGAACCCAAATCGGAAAAATGTGTCTTCATAGGATACCCAAAGGAGACTATTGGGTATACCTTCTATCACAGATCCGAAGGCAAAAATTTTGTTGCTAAAGTCGGAAACTTTCTAGAGAAGGAGTTTCTCTCGAAAGAAGTGAGTGGGAGGAAAGCAGAACTTGATGAGATAACAGTATCTACTCCCTTATTGAGAAGTAGTACAACACAGAAATCTGTTTCTGTGACACCTACATCAAATAGGGAGGAAGCTAATGATAATGATCATGAAACTTCAGATCAAGTTTCTACTGAACTTCATAGATCAACCAGAGTAAGATCCGCACCAGAGTGGTACGGTAATCCTATTTTGGAAGTCATGTTACTAGACCATGATGAACCTACAAACTATGAAGAAGCGATGGTGAGCCCAGATTCCGCAAAGTGGCTTGAGGCCATGAAATCTGAGATGGGATCCATGTATGAGAACAAAGTGTGGACTTTGGTTGACTTGCCCGATGATCGGCAAGCAATTGAGAATAAATGGATTTTTAAGAAGACTGACGCTGATGGTAATATTACTGTCTATAAAGCTCGACTTGTTGCAAAAGGTTTTCGACAAGTTCAAGGGATTGACTACGATGAGACTTTCTCACCCGTAGCGATGCTTAAGTCTGTCCGAATCATGTTAGCAGTTGCCGCATTTTATGATTATGAAATTTGGCAAATGGATGTCAAAACTGCATTCCTGAATGGATTTCTGGAAGAAGAGTTGTATATGATGCAACCAGAAGGTTTTGTCGATCCAAAGGGAGCTAACAAAGTGTGCAAGCTCCAGCGATCCATTTATGGACTGGTGCAAGCCTCTCGGAGTTGGAATAAACGCTTTGATAGTGTGATCAAAGCATTTGGTTTTATACAGACTTTTGGAGAAGCCTGTATTTACAAGAAAGTGAGTGGGAGCTCTATAGCATTTCTGATATTATATGTGGATGACATATTACTGATCGGAAATAATATAGAATTTCTGGATAGCATAAAGGGATACTTGAATAAGAGTTTTTCAATGAAAGACCTCGATGAAGCTGCTTACATATTGGGCATTAAGATCTATAGAGATAGATCAAGACGCTTAATAGGACTTTCACAAAGCACATACCTTGACAAAGTTTTGAAGAAGTTCAAAATGGATCAGGCAAAGAAAGGGTTCTTGCCTGTGTTACAAGGTGTGAAGTTGAGTAAGACTCAATGCCCGACCACCGCAGAAGATAGAGATAAAATGAAAAATGTTCCCTATGCTTCAGCCATAGGCTCTATCATGTATGCAATGCTGTGTACCAGACCTGATGTGTGCCTTGCTGTAAGTTTAGCAGGCAGGTACCAAAGTAATCCAGGAGTGGATCACTGGACAGCGGTCAAGAACATCCTTAAGTACTTGAAAAGGACTAAGGATATGTTTCTCATTTATGGAGGTGACAAAGAGCTCATCGTAAACGGTTACGTCGATGCAAGCTTTGACACTGATCCGGACGATTCTAAATCGCAAACCGGATACGTATTTACATTAAACGGTGGAGCTGTCAGTTGGTGCAGTTCTAAACAAAGCGTCGTGGCGGGATCTACATGTGAAGCTGAGTACATAGCCGCTTCGGAAGCAGCTAAAGAAGGAGTCTGGATGAAGGAGTTCATATCCGATCTAGGTGTTGTACCTAGCATATCGGGTCCAATGAAAATCTTTTGTGACAATACTGGTGCAATTGCCTTGGCAAAGGAATCCAGATTTCACAAAAGAACCAAACACATCAAAAGACGCTTCAACTCCATCCGGGATTTGGTCCAGGTGGGAGACATAGAGATATGCAAGATACATACGGATCTGAATGTTGCAGACCCGTTGACTAAGCCTCTTCCACGAGCAAAACATGATCAGCACCAAGAATCCATGGGTGTTAGAATCATTACTTTGTAATCTAGATTATTGACTCTAGTGCAAGTGGGAGACTGAAGGAAATATGCCCTAGAGGCAATAATAAAGTTATTATTTATTTCCTTACATATCATGACAAATGTTTATTATTCATGCTAGAATTGTATTAACTGGAAACATAATACATGTGTGAATACATAGTCAAACAGAGTGTCACTAGTATGCCTCTACTTGAGTAGCTCATTAATCAAAGATGGTTATGTTTCCTAATCATGAACAAAGTGTTGTTATTTGATTAACGAGATCACATCATTAGTTGAATGATCTGATTGACATGACCCATTTCATTAGCATAGCACCCGATCGTTTAGTATGTTGCTATTGCTTTTATCCATGACTTATACATGTTCCTTTAAACTATGAGATTATGCAACTCCCGTTTACCGTAGGAACACTTTGTGTGCTACCAAACGTCACAACGTAACTGGGTGATTATAAAGGTGCTCTACAGGTGTCTCCGAAGGTACATGTTGGGTTGGCGTATTTCGAGATTAGGATTTGTCACTCCGATTGTCGGAGAGGTATCTCAGGGCCTTCTCGGTAATGCACATCACATAAAGCCTTGCAAGCATTGCAACCAATGAGTTAGTTGCGAGATGATGTATTACGGAACGAGTAAAGAGACTTTCCGGTAACGAGATTGAACTAGGTATTGGATACCGACGATCGAATCTCGGGCAAGTAACATACCGATGACAAAGGGAACAACGCATGTTGTTATGCGGTCTGACCGATAAAGATCTTCGCAGAATATGTAGGAGCCAATATGGACATCCAGGTCCCGCTATGGGTTATTGACCGGAGACGTGTCTCGGTCATGTCTAAATTGTTCTCGAACCGTAGGGTCCGCACGCTTAACGTTACGATGACAGTTATTATGAGTTTATGCATTTTGATGTACCGAAGGAGTTCGGAGTCCCGGATGTGATCATGGACATGACGAGGAGTCTCGAAATGGTCGAGACATAAAGAATGATATATTGGAAGCCTATGTTTGGACATCGGATGCATTCCAGGTGAAATCAGGATTTTACCGGAATACCGGGAGGGTTACCGGAACCCCCCCCCCCCCCCCGGGGGGCATAATGGGCCAACATGGGCCTTGGAGGAGAGGTGAGAGGGCTGCCCTCATGGGCTGCGCGCCTCCCCCCTTCCCCTAGTCCTAGTAGGACTAGGAGAGGTGGGCGCCCCCTCTCTCTCTCTCTCCCCCTTGGAGAATCCTAGTCCAACTAGGATTGGGGGGGGGGGGAATCCTACTCCCAGAGGGAGTAAGACTCTCCTGGCGCGCCAGGCTTGGCCGGCCAGCCCCTCCCCCTTGGCTCCTTTATATACAGGGGCAGGGGGCACCCCAGAGACACACAATTGATCATTGATATCTTTCCTTAGCCGTGTGCGGTGCCCCCTTCCACCAAATTCCACCTCGGTCATATTGTTGCAGTGCTTAGGCGAAGCCCTGCGCCGGTAACACATCAAGATCGTCACCACGCCGTCATGCTGACGGAACTCTTCCCCGACGCTTTGCTGGATCGGAGCTTGGGGATCGTCATCGAGCTGAACGTGTGCCAAGAACTCGGAGGTGACGGAGTAACGGTCCTGTGATTGGTTGGATCGCGAGGAGAACGTACGACTACTTCCTCTACGTTGTGTCAACGCTTCCGCTTCGGTCTACGAGGGTACGTAGACAACACTCTCCCCTCTCGTTGCTATGCATCACCATGATCTTGCGTGTGCGTAGGAAATTTTTTGAAATTACTACGTTCCCCAACAGCAGATGCCGACATCACGCTCGTCAACAAGCGGCTTGATGAGGCTCAAGGTATGTAATTCCTTGGGCGGCACCTGGTAAGAGGAGCTTTATGCCAATATCTTATAATCTATATGTGTGACGCAGATGGTGCGGCCGCCGTGGAGAGTCTTCGGGCGGAACTTGCCCGGGCTAAGGAAGAAGCCAGAGAAAGGGATGCGGCTGCCAAGAAGGTCCTTGAAGAGCTGAGAGCCGAACAGGCTGCTCACTGCCGAAGCAAGAAGGAGATGGCCGAGATGGCCGTGAAGTTAAAGAGCGTTGCTGACCATTGCGAGCTTCTTGAGAAAGAAGACCGGGCGAGGCAGACGGACTTAGAGAAGGCCGTTGCTGATGCCAAGGACGCTCGCTCTGCGATGAGGGCTACGAAGGAGGAGCTGCGTTAGGCCAGACAGATTGCGGCTGGGAAGCCCTTTATGCTGCGGAGGAAGTTTTGCGATCCGAAGTTTTCTCCGCTGGACCGGATGTGGAGTGTGGAGGACACCTATCTGGATTTGGCAACGAGTGCTGCTGATGCGACCGAACACTTTCGAGATCAAGAAGATCGCGAACTGGAAAAACTTTTCTGGTCGCAGTTTCACAATCCAGAGCATCCCCTGGTAGTGGACGATCGTCTAGCTCAATGGGCCGAACTAAATAGGTTGTCCGGACTCGCCATGAAGTTCGTCATGGGTCATTTGTGGCCGGGGAGATCAGAGCCGAAGAGTTATTTCGGCTTGGTGTAGCAACTCCTTGATGCGGTGCCCCGTATCGATGCAATGAAGAGGTCAGCATGCATAGAGGGCGCACGGATGGCTCTTGCCCATGTCAAGACATATTGGGCTGAGATGGGGACCATCGTTGTTGCGTCCCGAGATTCGGACAAAAGCCGAGTACCCTCCGAACACTATTTTCAGGAAGTCCTTGAAGGCGCTCGTGTAATAGAGACGCGGTGCTTGAAGGATGCTATGTTCTGATAGCATATGTAATTATAAAACAGTATTTTGATGAATTGTAGTAGGCTTTTATACTTGTGCCTTCAAGTATGGGGAACACCTCCTGTGCGGCCGTTTTAATATATATATAAAATCTGAAAGATGGCAGTCGTTGGCTTCAGCCCCCACGCACATAGTGCGGGGGTGCTCGCAGAAGCCGCCTTTTCACACTTAATCCAACGTCTTGGTCCTACAAAGGAGATGATGGCGCAGCGAGCCAGGCAACCGGACTATAATGCTTTAAAATTTTCACTTAGCCATAGGAGCTTGACAGTGGGACTCTTTAGATAGCCCTTGGTGGCGACTGCGCTCGCCCAAATTCGGGGCGCGTGTGTGCCTAGCCGGAAAACGACCCTTCGTTAATGCGAAGGAATCCTATAGATTCCGGAGAGTCATCGAGTGGTTGACCAGTCTCGCGCTATATCATGACAGTCGGTTTTCGGCTTTCTCTACTGAGGTGCTCGCCCGGCTGAATCGGGGCACAATCGCAGTAGTTCTCCTGGTGCCGCCTTAGCCGATAGAGCGGAACGTAAGGCGGCCGAACACAGGAGCCGGGCAACCCAACATTGACCAAAATCATGATTCGGAGCTGATGCATATAAGTCCAAACTCGCGACGCCGAACACTCCTTAAGGTATTTGGTCTTTATGAGAGCGGGTAAAGTAATTCTCTTAGTTATAAGCCCCTAGTGTCCAGGTACGCGCAGGAATTCTGACGTGGCCACATGCCAAGACGCCAGCCTCCTCCTTGGTTATAGAACCAGGGGATGTGTAGCAACAAGAGACAGTAAAAAATGTTTACGCAGGGTCTTAATCTGAAAAGAATCCTTGGAACGTGTCCCTACTGCATGTCTGCGCCTGTGTCTCCGTTGTGCCGTATCCTGGACGGGCGCAGCATGGTGTTCATCTGTGAAAGAGAGGAACTATGTTGAAAATAAAAATTGTATTAAATAAACAAAAATTCGTGCCGAACAAAAATTGTATTAAATAAACAAATATAAAGTAAAATATGTAAAATTGAGCTTTGTTTTCTCTTATATAGGCAGAGCCCCTAGGGCATGCCGGGCTCGACTATCCGTGCCCGTGGTCTTAATGACCTGTTTGGATGTTCTGGCTGGTGAAGCCATTGTATTGTGGGGTTGTTAAAGCAGCCGCACAATCCTCCGCTCGGGGGAGGAGCGCTCAATGCTTCCCCTTCAAGGAGATGATGCCTCGTGGACCGGGCATCTTAAGCGTGAGAGATGCATAATGCGGTATTGCGTTAAAGCGGGTGAAAGCTTCGCGCCCCAGCAGTGCTTGATAGCGACTTGAGAATGGGACGATGTGGAAAGTTAGCCTTTCACAGCGGAAGTTATCGGTAGAGCCGAATATAACTTCGAGCCGGATAAAACCTGTCGGATTTCGGGTTCCGGCGGACCCTTGAGGTTCGAACTCTGGGGTGCGCGCGGAGACTTCGCCCTCTACCTCTCCATCTCGCAAAGATCTAAACTAGAAAAAGAACAGCACAAGAGACACAAGGTTTATACTAGTTCGGGCCACCATTGTGGTGTAATACCCTACTCTAGTTTGTGGTGGGTGGATTGCCTCTTGGGCTGATGAAGATGAACAATACAAGGAAGAACAGCCTCGCGAGGGTCTGCTCTTAGCAAGGACGATGAATTGCTAGGAGGAGTTCAGCTGCCCTTCTCTCTCTCTCTCTCTCTCTCTCTCTCTCTCTCTCTCTCTCTCTCTCTCTCTCTCTTTGTTGCCTGATGATCCGATCTTTTTCGTCCCCTTACCCTGGGGGTGGCTAGTCCTATTTATAGGCAAAGGCCCTGGGCCTCTTCCCAAATATTGAGCTGGAAGGGCGCCAACAATTGGCCATTTTGAAGGGGAACATCTGATACACTTATCCTGACTAAAGTTGGTCCTCGCCTGCCAAAGGCTCTGTGGTGACGCCGTTCTGGGCTCCACTATGACCTCCTTCCCACCGTTGGACTGGTCTTGGTCTCCTTGCACCAAAATGGATGCCTTTGCTTGATCCTCTCGCCTGCGCTTGCCCCCTTTGCACCAAAGAGGAAAGGGAGACACTGCGCGGGCTGGCGCCCGCCTGGCACCCTTGGTCGTCATGGCTTGCGTCATGGGCACCTCGTGAGGTACCCCGCCTTGATCTCTCCGCCTCCTTGTGAGCCAGCCTAGTGAGGCCGCGCCTGAGGAAGCTCCGTGTCGTCCGCCCCGCGAGGCTTGACCCCTCGCGAGGGTCTTGAGTCTCGTGTTGATGAAGATGGACCGTGCTGGGCCCCCTTTAAGCCACGCCGCAGGCCGCAGGCAGGCAAGTCTGGGGACCCCCGTTCCCAGAACACCGACAGTAGCCCTCGGGCCCAAGGCGCGCCCGGACTTGGCCGTGCCGAGAGGTGAAAGGGCAAGGGCGAAGCGCCGCGGGCCCTAACAGCTTGCGGCCTTGGGCACCGCATGGCGATTGATTGAACGTGAGCATCTCCGCTTCCCCACGACGCCTCGGTGGTCGCGTGGATTGGACAAGTCCCTGCATGCAGATCGTGTCATGATTACCTGTGATCGTGAAGGCCGACGGTTGGCCTTCGCCGGCTATAAGTACGGCACTGCGCGTGCTCTTCCAGTCAATCTCTCCTTGCGTCTCCTTCCTCCTGATCCTTGCTCCGCCTTGCTGTGATGGCTCTGATTTGCCGGTTTTCCGCAGCGGAGAAGGGGAAGGCTCCTCGAGAGGAACCAGACCAGCTCCCGCCGAAGAAACGGCCTGACTTTCGCGGCCGGGACGAGGAAGGCCGTCAGGTGGTGTCGAGGCCTTGGGGCGAGCGGCCTCCGCCGGGGTTCCCGCTTCCCTTGTATGCCCACGTCGAGGGCCTTGAAGGGGTCGATGCCGACACCCGCGGCCAGCGCCGTTGCCGGCGCCGACGGGTCATGAAGGTGTGGGTTGTTCCCCCTGGAGTCCACGCCGAGGGCTCCTCCCGCGAGTTCGTGCTCCGCGCCGCCATGCCCCCTCGATCTTGGATCCGCTTTCCTTCCTTCTTCGCCTCCGTCATTCCGCAGGGAAGACTCCTGGAGTTATGGCTGCAGCACGCCGGCTGCAACACCCCCGCGACCGAGGCAGAGGTCGTGGTTGTTGCTTCGGGCGAGGTCTTCATTACTCGAGGATAGGGCGAGATCGCCTGGGGTTGCAGAGCAAGGGGCGCCCTCTCGATCCACCTGGAGTATGATGGCGCTTCGGTGATGTTCTTCAAGGTCTTCGACGTGAACGGGCACCGGCTGGAGTGTTGCCCTGGGAGAGGCGGCCAGGACCTTGCCATGGTGAGGGCCAGGCCCGTCGACCGCTTCCTTGGCAGCTCCGCAGGCGGCGGAAGCGCCGGAGGATCCAGCGACTCCAGTGAGACTTTCGCGACTCCGGAGACGAGCGACAATAGCTACGAGCCCACGAGCCAGCGCCGCTCCTGGAGTCGGGCAGGCTCGGCTGGCCGTCGCCGACTCTGATCTGGATGGGGTTGGCGCCAGTGCTCGCCAGCCCACTGTTGATGATGGCGTCTTTTGCGGCGGCGCGCGTAGTTAGCATCCCTTTGGATCCGTTCCCTGCAAGGAATCAAAATGCGCCCCATGGGGGCTTGTAAGGTGCCTGTGTTCCTGTTTGTTAATATATAACCCTTGCTGTAAGGCTGAGCGAGTTGCCAATTCCGTCTTAGCTCAGTTCTCCCTTTCTAACCTCGCGAGGGCTTGGTGCTCTGCGTCGACAGGTCCCAATCCCAAGGCGGCGTCAGCCGTCGCTGGTATGCCACGTCGCGATGCCGTGGTCAAGGCCAGGAGGTGAGCGACCCGGGGTCCGGTAAGAGCTCCTGAGTCGCGTTGCTCAGGAGGTCCCCTTTGGCGCCCAAGCAGCCGTCACTAGGCGAGAAAGGAGAGTGGCGTCGCCAATACGGAATTGCACTAGGTGCGGGGGTAGTGCTACGGTGGCCGGTGCTTCCAAGAGGTGACTTATCTTGATAATTGGGGATTATTCCTGGTGTGTCGCCGGGTCCGCGCGTCGGCAGGAGCGGAATCGCCTGGCGTGGTCCTCGTGTGCCCCTTGTCTCTCGCCTTTGCTCCCCTTTATGCTCTACGTCCTCGGGTCCCGGCCCTCGAGTTGGTCTCAGCCATTGCTGGTATGCCAGGTCGCGATGCCGTGGACAAGGCCAGAGGGTGAGGGCTGGAGAGCCAGTAGGAGCCCTGAGTCGCGATGCTCAGGCACCCCCCCTTTAACATGCAAGTGGTTCGCGTGGACGAGAGTGAAGGAGGCGCCGCAAGGGCCTTGCCTGGCACAGCTCTCTTGGGAGGTCCTGTGGATTCATCAAAGAAGGAGGAAAGGGATTGCCATAGAAATTATCAACCAGCCGTCAGTTGCTTCCGAGGGGAGGTGAGGCACTGAAGGCCTGACGAGGTGGCGCCATGCTGGGCGGCCGCGGCCAGAGCTCAGCCATTTAGGTTTGTCGGCGTTGCAGGGACTGGCCCATGCGCAAGCGTCGTGCCATTACGGGAGCAATTCTGTCAGTTGGCGTTAGTTGAGCAGGCAACTAGATCAAGCACGTTAGCCGCGAAGGAGTGGATTCATTAAAATAGATGCTGGGAAGGTAGACACCGCTGGGCCAGGCCTGAGCGACTTGGGGATGATGCAGCCCGAGGGGCGCCCCCAACAAAGCAAGCTAACAACATGAAATAAAAGGGATACACGCCACAGGGACGGACCCATGCGGCCTGGGAATAATGCAACTCTGGGTGAGCGCTCCCAGATGGAGACGAAACTCGAAAGACGTCACCTGAAGATGTCAAGGAAGAAGTGGTGTTGGTGCAGCAGACTCTGGAGCCCAGGGAGCATCAACCTCAGGTGGCCCCCGGGCTGGTGATAAACAACTGAGGGTGGCCCCGGGCCGCATCAACCTCAGGGAGCCCAGAGCTCAGTGTCTGGCCTCATTGCAACGCCTCCCCTCGGGAGCGCCGCGCAAGGGGGCTAGGCACGGGGGCTGTGCCTGGGTCACGCCCAGACATATGCCACCCAACCAGGCCCCTCGGGCCTAGTTCGTCACGCGTCTCTCGCCGAGCAGAGCCAAGGTATGAAGGCCGTTTGAGCGTCGAGGGGGACCCCTGAGCATCGCGACTCAGGGGCCTAACTGGTCCCGTAGCCCCTCACTCCCTAGTTCCGAAAGGCTAGCGCTGGGTGAGGTACGCGCGGGGCCGGGCCCTGCAGACGTAGGAAGGCACAACCACCTACAATTTGTTGTTCGCGCGTCAAGGGGGACTCCCGAGCATCGCGACTCAGGAGCCTAACTGGTCCTGTAGCCCCTCACTCCCTAGTTCCGAAAGGCTAGCGCTGGGTGAGGTACGCGTGGGGCTGGACTCTGCAGACGTAGAACGAAAGATCCACCCACATCACACCTCCCTACTTGTTGTTCGTGCGCCAAGGGGGACTCCTGAGCGTCATGACTCAGGAGCCTAACTTGTCACGTAGCCCCTCACTCCTTTGGTCCCGTCCTGGTTTCCGGTCGGGGCTAATGTTGGGTGAGGTACGCGCGAGGCCGGGCTCCGCCAGCGTAGAACACAAGCAACTAGGGTGGAAAAGCAAAAAATTCAAGGAATTCAAAAGCAAATATTATAGTCCATACTGTCGTCTCAATACCAAACACAAGTTTAAACGCCTCCCCGAGGCATGATACATGTGTAGGGATCAAAGGCAGGACAGGAGCAGGAGCGGAGTCACTTGTCGGTGGCGGAGCAGTGCGGAGTGGCTTTGCCTCGTGGAGAAGCGGGGCCGGCAGCGCCTTGCTTCGGCTTGGTACTGAAGGCCCGGAACTTCCCCAGCAGAGCCTCCGCACAACCCTTCACGGCCTCGGCAGCGGCAGCAGCACCCTCGCGGCTTACCGACTCCAACAGGCTGTCGAGGTCAGCGTTGGGGTCGCGAAGGTAGATGTGGGCGAAGACCCACGTCAGCGCTGCAGAAGACAGGACACGCGCCTCGGCCTCAGCCGTGGGGCCAAGGCCAAGGACGACATCCTCAACGGCACAAACCAGGAAGGGAAGTAGCTGGGCGGGGCCATCCTCGGCGCCGGCCAGCGGGCTCTCCAGGCCGCTCTCGTAAAGCGTCTTCAGCGAGGAACGAGCCTTCTCCTCCATGTCCGCGAAGGCCACGCGATCCTCGGAAAGAACCCGGGCTTTGCCGTTCAGCTCAGCCTTCGTCGCCTCCAGCTCCTTCTTCAGCGCGCCTAGACGGTCGCGGCGCTTCTTGTGCTTGGCCTCCCGGCCCTCGATGGCCGCCTCGCAAGCCTTCACGCTTTCTTCTTGCTCCTGGCGAACACGGGCCCCTTCAGCAAGCTGGTCGCGCAGACCTTGCAGCTCGCCCTCCAGGGCCTTGCAACGATCGCGGACTTCAACCACCTCCCCCAGGGTTGCGTCTCGAGTAGCCTTCACCTCGAGGACGGCCTCCCTCTCTTCATCTCAGGCCGTCGAGGCCTGAACCAGCGCCGCCCGAATCGAGGCGTCAGAGCGAATCCATCCCGAAGCCAGCTCCAGGCGTCCGGCCACCAGGCGAGGGTCAGCGCCAAGAAGATCCTGCCGTAGCCGGTCCAGTCCAGCAGCAGCACGCTCTAGGACGGCAGGAGGAGTTGGAGAAACAACAGTCGGTGGAACGGGAGGAGAAGGTAGCGGCGGCGAGACCACAGCATCCCGAGGCGGGGTCTGCTGCGCCCTGACGGTCGTGGTGGCGGCAGCAGGCAAAGGCACCTCAGGAGTCACTTGGGCCATGGGGGCTGAGTTCGCCCCAGCCCGCTCAGCCAGGCCTTGCGAAGGTGACCGAGCAGGAGAGGCCCGTGCATCATGGTCACCGTCCCCCGCAGGCGGAGGCGCTGCCGCGGATGGAGCCTCAGGAGCCCCTTTCGGCTTCTTCGCCACGGGGGCCAGCCTATCCAAGAGATGCGAACGTCAAGCCTCGGTAGCGGAACAAGAAATAAAGACAAGGATCAAGCACTTACGGGTCGTCGCCGGTGAGCTCGGACAGCCTCTGGCCAAACTTCACTAGTAGAAAACAGGGCTTTGGTCCAGGTCGGGTCGGGCCATTAGTCCCGGTTCAATCCAGAACCGGGACCAATGCCCCCATTGGTCCCGGTTCGTGATTCCAGGGGGCCGGCCGGGCCACGTGGGCCATTGGTCCCGGTTCATCTGGACCTTTTGGTCCCGGGTTGGTGGGATGAACCGGGACCAATGGGCCTCGCTCCTGACCCACAACCATTGGTCCCAGTTCGTGCCTCAAACCGGGACTAAAGAATAGACCTTTAGTCCCGGTTTGAGGCACGAACCGGGACTAATGGGGTTGAGACCTTTAGTCCCGGTTCTTGCCACGAACCGGTACTAAAGGTCCCATTTTCAAACTCTACCCCCCCCCCCCCCCCCCCCGTGGATCGCCTTTTCAGTTTAAAAAAAAAATAAAAGAAAATGATGGAAATGTCAAAAAAAATAAAAGAAAATAAGTTTCCCATGTGATATGTGGTCTAGTTGTTGGGAAAATTTGCAAATGGGAATTTTGACTTTATTTGCAAAATCTCTCTGAAATTTGTAAAAATGGGCATAACTTTTGCATACTAACTCGGATGAAAAAGTTTTTTATATGAAAATCATCTACTCAAAAAGTTACATCCGAATTTAACCGGGGGAACCCCGTTAAACATTTTCAAAATCCTCAAAAACCTAATAGAAAAAAGTTACGGGGCTTTTAAGATCTAGAGTGAAAAAAATCGAAAAAAAATTCAAACAGTGGGCAAACTGTGGTCAAACAATGGTCAAACTAATTTTTCTAGAATATTAGTGTTACTAAATAATTATTTCTGTTATTTCAATTTTGGTCAAATCTGGTCAAACTGTGGTCAAACTGTGGTCAAACAATGGTCAAACTAATTATTCAAGAAATATTAGTGTTACTACATAATTATTGTTTTTTAAAACAACAGTTTCAAAATAAAACTATGAAATGTGTCACTTCATGCTCAAGCAAAATTCCTGAAGGTTAATAGGATTGACATCTTAGTATTGTGAGGAAAACAACAAGTGCAGACTTGGAGCGAGGGAGAATAGAACCCGGAAGTTAAGCGTGCTCAGGCTGGGGGAGTGGGAGGATGGGTGACCGTTCGGGAAGTTAGATGATTTGGAATGATGAGGGGTGATTAGAGGATAAATTGAGAAGTGATGAGGGGTGGTGATTACAGACTAGAGGTTAAAATAATTCAGAAATTTGAAAATAAAAAAAATTCAAAAAAAAATTCAAAATTTTTTTTAAAAAAAAATCATAAAATTTCCTTTAGTCCCGGTTGGTTTTACCAACCGGGACTAAAGGTGGAGCTCCACGTGGGCGCGCCCTTTAGTCCCGGTTCTGGATTGAACCGGGACTAAAGGGATAGGCATTAGTACCGACCCTTTAGTCCCGGTTCCAGAACCGGGACTAAAGGCCCTTATGAACCGGGACTGAAGGCCCTTTTTCTACTAGTGCTTGAAGCCCGACAGCCGGCTGGAAGGGTCAACCCTGGAAGCAGAAGGCGCGTCTGCAGGCTGCCTTGAGGCAGGGGCTGACCCGCGGGAGATCAGCCTGGTCCTGTCCTTCTTCGGGATCAGGGGCAAGCTCCTGCCGACCTGCTCGTCTCCATCCTCGTCATCATCACTTGAAGAATGGCGGAGAGTGCAGGACCTGCGCCGGGGGAGGGGAGCCCTCGACTCCCCGTCGGTCGCCTCGGAGTCAGGCCCCCTCTCCCGCTCCTCTTCGTCTTCCTCTTCGCCGGAATGGCCGGAGGACACGTCCACCAGCCCCTCGGGAGCCGCTACGGGCACGGGCCCGTCCCCGTTGAAGACGGGCATGGACTACGCCACCTGCTTCCAGTCGTCGCAAAGGAACAAGGGCGAAGGCGCGCCCTCCAACCTTGCCACCTCGCCCCCGACCAGAGATTGGAGGACCGCGGCCAAATCTTCGTCGCCCAAGGCCGCGGGGCTCGGGTGAGGCCTCCATATCGGAGGTGAGTACTGCCGAAGTGGAACCAGCTGGTGCTCTAGGAACTCCCTCAGCAGCGACGCGCCGGTCAGCTTCGCCGCCGCTAAGCTGACCGGCCTCAGGTCCACGTCCATCTTCTCCAACACCGGTTTTGCGCGGGGGTCTGTGAGCTCCGCTCGGCACCAGTCGCTGGAGCTCGCGGGCTGCTCCGCCTGCAAGATCAGCCGAGGGTGAATGCGCCCGGCATCTACCAAGACCCACTTGCTCCTGAAGCCCTCGATCCTCTTCCCGGGCTTCGAACTTGCGATGGTGCCGCCATACACGACGAAGCTCGCACACGCGGAAGGAGAACCGCGGGTGACCCAGAGAGAGAAGTAGTGACGCAGCAAGGCCACTAAGGGCTGCACCCCCACGTGAGCCTCGCAGTAGTAGGCAAAGATCGCAAGGAGAAGGACGGAGTTGGGGTGGAGATGCAGAGCCTGTAAGTCGTAATGGCGGAGGACAGAGAAGAAGAACTCGGAGAAGGGAGGCACCAAGCCAGCAGCAATGGAGCTTACGAAGAGAGGGTAAAAGGTGCTCCCTCGACCCTCAGGGGTGGCGCAGCCGGCCTTGAACACCTGGGGCCCGTCGATGCCCTGCGCCGCCGCCATCCGGCAAAGCCCGCCTCCAACACGCTCGGCGAGTCTAGAGCACGCGAGTACCAAGCCTCGGCTGGAGACTGACGAGGCGCCATGGCTGCCTAGGACAAGTAGATGAGGCAGATCTAGAAACTTGGAGGAAGAGAGGAGAGGCACAAGAAAGGGGATCTGAGCAGCAACCGGAGAAAGAGAAGAGCAAAGCCTGGGCAGATGCCGCTCCTTTAATAACCTACGCGGTTGCTGAAGCACTCACGTCCAATCAACCGCCACGCAGCACCCAAGACCGCGGGCTGTTAGGGCCCGCGGCGCTTCGCCCTTGCCCTTTCGCCTCTCGGCACGGCCAAGTCCGGGTGCGCCTTGGCCCTGGGGGCTACTGTCGGTGTTCTGGGAATGGGGGTCCCTAGACTTGCCTGCCTGCGGCCTGCGGCGTGGCTTAAAGGGGGCCCAACATGGCCCATCTTCATCAACACGAGACTCAAGACCCTCGCGAGGGGCCAAGCCTCGCGGGGCGGATGACACAGAGCTTCCTCGGGCGCGGCCTCACTAGGCTGGCTCACGAGGAGGCGGAGAGATCAAGGCGGGGTACCTCACGAGGTGCCCATGACGCAAGCCATGACGACCAAGGGTACCAGGAAGGCGCCAGCCCACGCAGTGTCTCCCTTTCCTCTTTGGTGCAAAGGGGGCAAGCGCAGGCGAGAGGATCAAGCAAAGGCATCCATTTTGGTGCAACGAGACCAAGTCCAGTCCAACGGTGGGAAGGAGGTCATAGTGGAGCCCAGAACGGCGTCACCACAGAGCCTTTGGCAGGCGAGGACCAACTTTAGTCAGGATAAGTGTACCAGATGTTCCCCTTCAAAATGGCCAATTGTTGGCACCCTTCCCGCTCAATATTTGGGAAGAGGCTCAGGGCCTTTGCCTATAAATAGGACTAGCCATCCCCAGGGTAAGGGGACGAAAAAGATCGGATCATCAGGCAACAGAGAGAGAGAGAGAGAGAGAGAGAGAGAAGGGCGGCTGAACTCCTCCTAGCAGTTCATCGTCCTTGCTAAGAGCAGACCCTCGCGAGGTTGTTCTTCCTTGTATTGTTCATCTTCATCAGCCTAAGAGGCAATCCACCCACCACAAACTAGAGTAGGGTATTACACCACAATGGTGGCCCGAACTAGTATAAACCTTGTGTCTCTTGTGCTGTTCTTTCTGTAGTTTAGATCTTTGCGAGACGGAAAGGTAGAGGGCGAAGTCTCCGCGCGCACCCTAGAGTTCGAACCTCAAGGGTCTGCCGGAACCCGAGATCCGACACCGACCACCTAAGAGGGCGCGTTGCTTCGAGCCTAGGGAGGACTACATTCACTTCGCGGGCGAACTACTTGAAGATGCGTTGGGAGGCTGGGGCTTGAGCTCCGCCCAGGATGCAGGCGATCGCGCGTGGCTCCTGGAAGCCCCCAGCCCCCTCGTCTTGATGGCGGTCCTCGTTCCTCCTTCGCTGAGGCGGCAGTGGAGGAAGGCCTGCGTTGCCTTGTGGGCGATCCTCATGAGGCTGATCACGCCAGTCCCCCTTAAGAGGCAGGTCCCGCCAGCGGTCCTCGCGAGGTTGATCACGCCACCCTTGGTGCGGGCCGCGGTCTTCCCAGCGTCCTGCGTTTCTCCCTCCTCCTCGGCCGTAGCCCCGGTCAGCACGGTCAGGACGACGGCCGATCCTTCCTTCTCGCACGGCGCGGAGTTCCTAGCATTCGTTGGTGTTGTGGGTGTGGAGGTGGTGGTACACACAGTATCGGCTGCCCCTGGAGGATTCAGGCAGATCCTTGCCCTGCTTGGTGTCTGGTTCTGCCGCGAGCATGGCAGCCCCCTTGCGCTTCATGTCCGTGGCCTTGGGCTTCTTCTCTTCTGGGTCCACGGCAGGCAGCTCGAGGAGGGAGAGACATCCTTCTTGAGCCCTGGCGCACTTGGTCGCCAAGTTGAACAGCTCCAGGGAGGTGCACAGGTCTTCATGCATCGCCAGCTCCTCCTTCATCTTGACGTCACGCACACCGTCGGAGAAGGCTGAGATGATGGCCTCCTCGGACACCTTGGGGATCTTGAGGCACGCACTGTTGAAGCACTGGATGTACTTTTGCAGGGTCTCTCCGGGTTGTTGCTTGATGCGGCGCATGTCGCTTACGGCAGGTGGCCGATCGCGAGTACCTTGGAAGTTGGCGATGAAGCGGGTGCGCATCTGGTCCTAGGAAGAGATTGTTCCTGGAGCCAGATTTAGGAGCCAGGTGCGAGCTCCTTCCTCGAGCGCCATGGGGAACCAGTTCGCCATGACCTTTTCATCCCCGCTAGCAGCTTCGATGCCCAGCTCATGGAGCTGGAGGAACTCCACAGGGTCGGTCGTGCCGTCGTAGCGAGGAGGCAGGTCTGGCTTGAACTTGCCGGGCCACGCGATGCTACGCAGCTCGGTGGTGTAGGCACGGCAGCCTGCGGTGGCCACGGGAGGCTTTGGTTGAGGAAGAGCTTGGTCTTGCGGGTCCCCATGCACCGCAGCTGGGAGCAGCGCGGGGTCTTGACGCGGGGGAGCGGGAGCAAGGTCACGACATGCCAGAGCAGGGAGCGCTCGGGCAGCTTCTTGCGGACGAGGGACTTCTTGGCAGCTCCACTCTTGCTGCGCCGGCACCTGACGGAGCGGGTTCCGGCCAGGGGCCGCGCGCTTTGGAGCCATCGCGTCTTCTTGAAGAGGAGGCGGCTGGTACGCCCCCGGAGCTTCGTTGCCCGCGTAGGGCGGGGTGCGATGCATCGGAATGGACGGCGCGGGAGAGCCCCCTGCGGCGCGGACGAGCTCGGCGATGCGGTCGAGCCACTCTTCGTAGACGTCGTCGACGGGACGGTAGTGCAGGAGCTCATTCGCCGCGATGAGCGCAGCTCGAGCCTCCAAGGGTGCGCGGAACGCGCGGGATGAAGAACCAGCTGCTGTGAGCGATGGAGTGGCGGTGCGGCCGTCGTGCCGCACGGACGGGTGTTGAGACGATGCTTGCTGCTCATCCCCCGCCGGGCCAGTGGCGGCGTTGATGGCGGGCGACGGGGAACGACGAGGACGCCCGCCGACGGGAGCCGTCTGGGCGTCGCGGGAAGCGATGGCGGCCCGGCGCTCGGCGCGGGCTCGACGTGCGTCGGACATGGACGCGACGGTCGGAGGAGAGCGGAGCGGCGGAAGACAAATTCCAGCACACCCCTACCTGGCGCGCCAAATGTCGGATCTCGGGTTCCGGCAGACCCTTGAGGTTCGAACTCTGGGGTGCGCACGGAGACTTCGCCCTCTACCTCTCCGTCTCGCAAAGATCTAAACTACAGAAAGAACAACACAAGAGACACAAGGTTTATACTAGTTCGGGCCACCATTGTGGTGTAATACCCTACTCTAGTTTGTGGTGGGTGGATTGCCTCTTGGGATAATGAAGATGAACAATAGAAGGAAGAACAGCCTCGCGAGGGTCTGCTCTTAGCAAGGACAATGAACTGCTAGGAGGAGTTCAGCCGCCCTTCTCTCTTTGTTGCCTGATGATCCGATCTTTTTCGTCCCCTTACCCTGGGGGTGGCTAGTCCTATTTATAGGCAAAGGCCCTGGGCCTCTTCCCAAATATTGAGCAGGAAGGGCGCCAACAATTGGCCATTTTGAAGGGGAACATCTGGTACGCTTATCCTGACTAAAATTGGTCCTCGCCTGCCAAAGGCTCTGTGGTGACGCAGTTCTGGGCTCCACTATGACCTCCTTCCCACCGTTGGACTGGTCTTGGTCTCGTTGCACCAAAATGGATGCCTTTGCTTGATCCTCTCGCCTGCGCTTGCCCCCTTTGCACCAAAGAGGAAAGGGAGACACTGCGCGGGCTGGCGCCCGCCTGGCACCCTTGGTCGTCATGGCTTGCGTCATGGGCACCTCGTGAGGTACCCCGCCTTGATCTCTCCGCCTCCTCGTGAGCCAGCCTGGTGAGGCCGCGCCTGAGGAAGCTCCGTGTCGTCCGCCCTGCGAGGCTTGGCCCCTCGCGAGGATCATGAGTCTCGTGTTGATGAAGATGGGCCGTGCTGGGGCCCCTTTAAGCCACACCGCAGGCCGCAGGCAGGCAAGTCTGGGGACCCCCGTTCCCAGAACGCCGGCAAAACCCATGCAATGGGTGTCCGGACCAGGCGCTACCCCTTGAAAGGAGGTTTTGCTGTGGCAGATTCTTGTTGGGTTTATCCCCATGTGACGGATTGTGTCCTAATATATCAGGTTTAGTCCACTACCGCCGTCCATTAGGACATTTGAAAACTGGAGCCCGCCAATTATTGGATCGAGTACCAAGGCAGTCCAGCCTGCGTTCCTGGTACTTCTAGAATAATCCAGATGATCGAAGATGATTGGTTTTGACAACCAGTGGGGGACCCTTTTGGGATAGGTCATGTGGCGCGTACCTTTATGGGCGCCGCACGTTTTGTTATGTGAAGTAGGTTTACTGTTTTTACTTCTTGTGGGAAATTCTTCTGTTTCCTGGTGCTCTGCTTTTGGGGTTCGTCCTCGTCTTCGCTTGGTGTGTCGAGCCCCTTGTGTTCGGCGTTGAGTCTGCCGGATTGTTTGAAAACCCAACACTCTGTGTGGGTATGGTTAGCAGGCCTCCCTGGAGTACTGTGTATTTGACATATCCTATCCAGGATTTTGTTTAGGATGGATAATCATCTCTGTTATCCTGGAGGGGCGGCTTTTTCTGATTCTGCCGTGAGCCTTTGAATCTGGCGTTGACTGCCGTGCTCTTCGGATTGTTTTCCTTAGTCCGATGACGTTCCTTGTTGCTTCGCGGTTTTCCGTTTCCATCACTTGTTTCTGATGTACTTGGGTCGCTGGTGCTACATCTTGCCAACCAGTTGTCCTCTCCTGCGCAAAAGCGGGTCATGAGGCTTGTTAATGCGGCCATTGTCCTTGTCTTTTCTTGGACGAGGTGTCTGGCGAGCCACTCGTCTCGGACATTATGCCTGAAAGCTGCTAGGGCTTCGGTGTCTGGACAGTCGACTATCTGATTCTTTTTAGTAAGAAATCTATTCGAGAACTGCCGAGCTGACTCTCCGGGCTGTTGTGTTATGTGACTGAGGTCGTCAGCATCTGGAGGTCGGACATAGGTCCCTTGAAAATTTGCTCGGAAAGCGTCCTCGAGCTCTTCCCAACTTCCAATTGTGTTTTCAGGAAGGCTTTTAAGCCAATGCCGGGCTGGTCCTTTAAGCTTTAGGGATAAATATTTGATGGCATGGAGATCATCTCCTCTAGCCATATGTATGTGGAGGATGTAATCCTCTATCCAGACTCCAGGGTCTGTTGTTCCATCATATGCCTCTATGTTTACGGGTTTGAATCCCGCTGGAAATTCATAATCCAGGACCTCATCGGTGAAACATAGGGGATGTGCGGCGCCCCTGTATTTGGGTGTGCGGATTCTGATAATGGTTTTATTGCATTGCTTACGAGAGCTTGCTTTATTGGCCCATAAATGGACCTGGTTGGGCCATCTTTTTGATGTGAATCCGTAAGTGGCTCGCGTGCTGGCTTAAGTGCGGCGTCGTTTGCTGCTTTATGCTAGCTATGGGGTCGTCTATCCGACTGTGTGGCTTTCTTACTTTTTGAGTGCGAGGGCTCTAAGGCCTCTTCGTCGAATTCCGGCAGTAGCTTTCGCTTCGGATAGCTTTTTGTGCGGCGACTGTCGCCATATTTGTCTGCGGTGTTGATTACTTTACTCCATCTGATCCTGAGTGCATCTTCTGCAGTTTTGAGCTTCCGCTTCTGCTTTTTCAGGCTACGTGCGGTTGCAACGAGCCTCTTGTGGAGGTTCTTCTTCTCCGTGGGTTTATCCGGCGTAAGGTCGTACGGAATGCCATTTTCGCTAGGGTAGGGATGTCACAGCCCTAGATTACTGCCTGCAACTAGTTGCATCAGAGTGCATCATGCATCATGTCTAAATTCCAGTGAAGTTTGAATTGAGGGAATTCTTAAGCCTCAGAAAAATCCTTTTAAAAAAAGGGGCAAGAACCCTTAAACTTGCATTCAGTGAAACCAAATGGCCTTCATTAATGTTTGATAATTTTGGCAATGGTTTGGATCCAAACCAAACATATTGGACATTTTTAAGGATTTATTTTGGCAATAAATTTAAATCATTATTGTATTTGAATTTGGAATTATATTCATAATATATGGGATATATTTTCAAATAACTTTGAAATGTTTTATGTGCTGTTGGAAAAGTCCATCTAGCAACATAAATTATTCAGAGGATATTTGGCACTGTTTTGAATTCCTTTAAATTTGAAAACAGTGGCAAAGTAAAAAAACAACAGAAGAATAATAAAAGGCAGAAGCTTACCTCGCGCTTACCTAGGCCCAGCACTGTGCAGCCCAGGAGCTGGCCCAACCCACCACCGCTGCCAGTCGTCTCCAACCTCGCGCCAGAAGGACGCGAGGCGTGTGTTCGCCGCACGCCGGCACGCGCCCGTGCCACCTCCTGCCTGCTTGCCGCTGCTGGAGTCGGCCTCGAGTGCCACGTGCATCGCCTCGACCTCTCCCTGGACCTCTCTCACTCTCCCCCGTTCGTTTCCCCTTTACTGCTCTCTCCCCGCAGCGTGCCCGAGCGCCTCGCGCGCGCCGCTCCTCGTTGATGTGACCACCGCACTCCCCACACCCTGCTGCCGTGTCAAATCGCTCCGCCACGACGCCTCGCTTCTCCAAGACGAAGAACACCACCCTGGACGGCCTACAACAACGCCCCCGAGTTCGTCTTCCTCACCGGCATCTGAACATCCCCACCACTCGATTCCCCGCGTCCAGAGCGTCCCCGAGCCAGCCGACCTACCCAAAGGACTCGCGGTGAGCCCCTAAGCATCTCCCCTCTTCCCTTTTGCTCGCTTCCGTGCTGTAGCACCGTTCCCCACCGTGACCGAAGCCCCCGTCCGCCATTGCTGCTGCACGCATAGCCTCTGTGCTCCCCCGACCTCACCGTGCTGCTCTTAGTGCTCCCCGTGTCTAGAAGGTGCTGCCCAGCCTCTCCATTTACTCACTGATTCACCGTAGCGACACGCCCGTGCACCACCGAACACCACCACCGCCAAAGCTCATCACCGGCCATGATTCCGGCCACCCCAGCTCCTCCCGTTCGCTCTACCAGATGCGCGCAAACACTAGCTCTTCGTAGGGCCAAACTGTGTCACAAACGGCCGCCTGTAGCGCGAGCCCGAGCAACTCCGGCGAGCCTCTGCCGCGGGATATGGTCGACGGCGCTTAATCCGGCGACGATGACGTGGCTCCGTCATTAGAGGCTAATCCCTTAATTGACCACCCCCATCAGTCGCTGACAGATGGGCCCCATGCCATTAAGTAACCATAGTTTTTGTCATGTTTAGTTTTAACTAATCCAGCAGGACCCACGCGTCAGAGTTGACTGCTGACGTGTCCGTTGACTCGGGCCCACATGTCTGTGACCCTAAACAGCACCGAGTCACTGACTGGTGGGCCCAACCGGCCAGGTTTGACCTGGACCGCGCCCCGTTGACCTGGTGACGTCATGATGGTGTCAGGCCAACGCAGTAATCCTTTCTGGAATTTAAATAAATCTTAAATGATTTGTTTAATTCAGAAAATATCCAAAACTTTGAAAAATCATAGAAATTAAACCGTAACTCCAAATGAAATAATTTATATATGAAAAATGATCAGAAAAATCCAGTCTATCCATCTGTACTGGTTTCATGCATGTTAGAGCAACTTAACCTTGCTGTTAGCTCAAAATATGTTAATGCACTTTATAAACCCATAACTTGAGTTTGTATTTGAATCTTTGATTCAAATGAGCTCAAACCGCCCTGGTTGTAGATGCATTAGCCCAACACACTCATTTTGCCATGTCATATTCATGGATCATATTGTTGCATTGCATTGATTGTGTTTTCTCTCTGTTGCCGGTAATTGTCCCCTCTCAGTAGACGTTGCTTCGACGATGTGATCAATGACACCGATGAAGAACTATATTATCTTCAGAAGTGCCAGGCAAGAAAAACCCCCTTGTTCATTTTGATACAATCCCACTCTCTCGCTCCTGCTCTCTTTTATTGCATTAGAACAACAGCGATTCAACTGTTACATGTTGCGGTAGTTGAACCCCTTTTCCTCTGCATGACCTGTCATTGCCACAGTAAATAGATGAAACCCGCTAGCATGAGTAGGAGTTGTTTGAGCCCTGACGTGCCTACTCATTCATGCTTGTTTGTCATGCTTGCTATTGCTTAGAGTTGAGTCAGGTCTGATTCATCGGGGATGAATTGAAATGTGGTGAACATGTCCTACTGTTGAGAGCTAAGTGTGTGAACACGATTTGGTAAAGGTAGCGGTGAGAGGCCATGTAGGAGTACATGGTGGGTTGTCTCATTGCAGCCGTCCTCAGGAACTGAGTTCTGTGTTTGTGATCCATGAACAGTTACTACCACGCATTGGAATGCTTAAGTGCCCCTCTCGACTTATTAATCAACTTGATCTCTGTCCAGGAGTTGCAACTAGTTTCTGGTGTTTGTAGGTAGTGTTAGTAGTCTACCAAGTGGCACCCGGTATAGGTAGGCTTGGGACAGACTAGCCACAGTGGTCGGTGTACCAAGTGGCACCCGGTTGGTGGGCTTGGCAACCCTGCTCACATCGTTTGGGGCCGTGAGCGACACCCCGGCCGGATCTCCTTGCGGATGGAACCCGAATAGGCGATAAACCTGGACGAGGGACTTGTGTGGTTAGTCAGGTCGTGGCCGACTCCCTCGCCCGGCTTCCGTTTGAAGGTTGCCGAGGTACATGACGTGTACAGGGCGTTAAGTGGCGAGAGCGTGTGTGAAGAAGTACACCCCTGCAGGGTTACCATTATCTATTCGAATAGTCGGATTGCTCGGATATGGAAACTTGGACCCCTTGCATAGTTCATAGACAAGTGAAAGTGGATACTCTAAAATACGCAAGATAAGCGTGAGTGCTATGGATGGCCTTCTCGTAGGGAGACGGGAGCGTATCCATAGTGGTGTATTGATATGGTGAATATGTGGACTCGTGTGCGCCACCTCAAAAGAGTTACTTGCAGTTGTAGTCAGGATAGCCACCGAGTCAAAGCTGGCTTGCTGAAGTCAAACTCCACCACCCCCTTTGTTGACACCGATGCATATGTAGATAGTTCTGATGTAAGTCTTGTTGGGAACATTTGTACTCATGTTTGCCTATTTTATGTTTCGTAGAGAGACGTCAGTCTCGCTAGTAGTTTCGTGTGGACTTCGACGTTTAGCTTGATACCTCACCTACGATCTTGTGCCCTCGGCAGGATCTAGTAGATAGTCAGGCTTCTCAGCCTTTTTCATTTGTAGATGTCTGTACTCAGACATGTTAAGCTTCCGCATGTGTTTGACTTGTATGCTCTGAATGTGGGGTCATGAGACCCATGTTTGTATTATCTCGCTCCTCGGAGCCTAATGAATAAATATTTGAGTCGTAGAGTTATGTTGTGATGCCATGTTGTATTTGCACATATCGGGCATATTGTGTGTATGATTGAAATGCTTGATATGTGTGGGATCCGACAATCTAGTTGTTTATCCTTGGCAGCCTCTCATATGGGTAAATGTAGTCTAGTGCCTCCTTGAGCCATAGTAGTCCACTACACCCCGGTTCACCGGAGTCCTGCTAGCCTAGCACTACTGCTCAGGACACTTGACTGGCCGGCATGTGTTTCACTTCGTTCCTGTGTCTGTTCCTTCGGGGAAATGTCACGCGGTGACATCCGGAGTCCTGTCTAGCTTGCTATAGCCCGGGTTACCGGAGTCCTGTTAGCCCAGTGCTACAGCCCGAATTCACACGCTGCTGACCGACATGCTCGAAGTTGATTCATATATGCCTGTCCCCATGGGTTAGTGCCGCTTTGGGTTCACGACTAGCCATGTCGGCCCGGGTTCTTTGTCATATGGATGCTAGCGACACTATCATATACGTGAGCCAAAAGGCGCAAACGGTCCCGGGCCAGGTAAGGTGGCACCCGTGGGAATACCGTGCGTGAGGCCGCAAAGTGATATGATGTGTTACATGCTAGATCGGTGTGACTTAGGATCGGGGTCCTAATAGCTTTGGTATCAGAGCCTGACTGCCTATAGGATTACCAAGCCAAACTGGTCGAAGTTGTGTCTAGAAATGCTTTAGTTATGTAGGGGAATTGATTGTGGAAGGGAACGTAAGGCTCTTTTTACTCCTTATACCTCATGGCCTTCTGATCTGAGTCAACCTCTTCTCTTCTACGGGGATTAAGAACTAGGCCTTCTCATCTATCTATCAGGATAACGTGTTACTAATCCATAGACTTATAGGATTGTTGGTTACCAGCCTCAGTTCAGTTTCTACTATTTTAGTATGTTGTTAGTTGAACCAGAACCTTGATATGATGTTGTTAAGTGACTATGCAAATCCTTGTGAATGTCTCAAATCTTTTTCTGAGCATTTACAACCTTTATGCTGTCCGAGTCATCCCAGGTTTCTAAACAGTCTGATGCATATGCAAGTCCCTTCTTTCCGTTTCCGATGTCCCTTTGGGCCAGTTCAACCACACTAATCGATGAGTTGAGGTACTCTATTGCCTCGACATATATGTTGGAGCTATTATTATGACCCTAGGTATCTTAGGGAGTCACCTAGTAATCTAGCAATGTTTTGTGTTCCCAGTGTGATGAATCCGGCCACCATTCTCGAAAGCATCCCGTGATGCCACTTAGTAGTAGCCATTCTACTCCTGGGTTTTGAACCTGAAATTCACCCTACTTACTTCATGTTGATAGTGTTGCTAGTTCCTTTAAGATATTAGTAACTTTTGTGATAGTCCTCGAGGTCCGTGGTATTCCCTTCTTCCAAATACCATGAACCATTTTGGCAGAAGTTCCTTTGATCCAAAGGATCACAATCAGAGTACTCTTGAGGAGTTCTCCATTCATAATTGTGAATCTGCCAGTCCTACTTTTCTGCATGGGTTATTCGGAAGAAACCTATTGAACCTCGTTCGACATGCTAAACCATGCATCCACAACTCACAAAATCATATGTTCCTTTGAGTTCTTCCTATTTAGTTGTCTCCTGACCTTCGTCTATCAAGTGATAGTCAAGAGTATGCGTGCATTCGTTCATCTGTGCTTATCATTCTTGTGGTCCGTCAAGCCATTCTATTTCGGAATGACCAGGAGAAACAAACTCCAGTACCTCATCCATTTCTAGGATTGGGTCAAAGCAATTGTATTCCGCGGATCAAAATGCCAATCCAGCTTTTGATTATGTTCTACCTTGGAGTATTACCATCTTTATATCAAGATTGTCATGGAAATTGCACACCATTCTATGAACTCTTGATACAGTGATACTTCTTGCCATCATTATTCATTCCTCGGTCCCCGTGTTATTGTAACCGGATCACCGACAAGTGAACCATGATGTAAGAAATCTATACTCCTAGCAACTCGTTGCTTGGTAGTAAACGGACAATATTCTCGTTCTTAGCATGTTGGTTATTAAATCATCATCCTAAGATTGATCGTGCTACCTAGTCCTTATTTCTGGTGCACTCTTCAATCAATGAGTTAGGATTGTATCAACCCCTTGCTCTTTGATCATATCGTCTTGCCCTGAAAAGCAAGATTGTTCTCGAGCTTAGTAATATATCGATGGTTCATGACTTTCCAAATATCTTCTTGGAAGTGCTACCAGGTTGTCACCTGACTGTTATGTTGAGCTCGTAACCAAGTTGGTTTTCCTTTAAACCACCCCTTCTCCAAGAATCCGTGTTGGATACCCCTGAGCTAGTTGGTTAAGCTAAACGACAACTTGGAGAGTTGGAAGATGAAAGCTTACCTAACTTAGTTCATTTCAAAGGGATATCCTTAGGTGTGTGTGTGATGAAGAAAGATGATATCTTCATCGACAGATCCCCGTGATCAGTTGTTGAACCTATTGTCTTATCAATCTTTTATTTGAGCATGGGCTATTGTCAAGTCAAATCATAACCAACGATGTTCGTAATGTTGTCTTACTTGTGATTGGTCCCTCGAGCATACACCATTACATCTTTTGGTCTGACCAATGCTATCACCGTGTTCACATGATGGTGGAAGTCCAGTGATATGGAAATTCCGATGAGGTGTTGTTGAGCCCATCAGCAGCATTTTGTCTCGCCCATGAGTCATGTTGAACATCAACCTAGTGTTGGAAACTTTGTAAGCAATGCCTTCGTGTTCCGTTCATGAAGCTTATGCTTGGATGGAAGAAGTGACTTCCTCGGATTCATGTGCATTTGGTGCAAGTTGTCGCCATGAATTTGAGAAAGGTTTGTTTTGCTTCCTTCGGAATCATCCCAAGTCAGTCATGCATGTGCGAAGTATGCTATGGTTTGACAGGCTCGCAACCTTCATTCCATATGTATCCCTAGCACACCAAGCCACTAACTGATTTGTTCAAGGAGAAGAAGTTCCTTCTTAAGAGCATGCCTTATGCAAGTACTTCGTTTTCCTCGATGATGGTTCCCCACCTGAACTCAGTAGTGTTTTATTTATAAGACTACTACGTTGTCATGCTTGTCTTGGACAGCGTGTTCACAAGTTTGTAGCAGAACCAGCTCATGTTTTGGAGCTTGCTATCGTAGTTCATCTCCCGAGAATCTCGCAACGTCATCTCGTCGATTTGTGTTGCAAACTTTCATTTTTCTTTCCAGACCCGATGAGTCTGGATTATCCTGACACCAACCAGATCTGATTCTCAGGCAGATATGATGGTTGGAACATTTCTCAAGAGATATAATATTGGTCTCTTTGTAACCCGGTAAAGTGGATGTTGTGGCCAACACACCCAACTGGAAGACTTATTGTTGTAGTATCTTGATTGAGAAAGTGGGCCACCTCCCCATAAGGATCTCGTACAATTTATTTCAATAGTTGTTCCTTATGGATTTTTGTGTTCCGAAGTCCGACCTTTTACTTGATGTTCTAGATATCAAACCATATCTATGAATGGATTGCGCTAGCACATCAAGGAGAACATTAGAAGCGGAGTGCTAAATGTCTCTCGGTCAATCATCCAGATTATGTTTCCTTGGCCTCGCTAAGGTGAAATCTGAGAAAGTGTTGTCTTTCCTTGCATCTGCGTTGTCCATCACTATTCGTCAAGGTAGCAAGATGTGTTGCCAGGATCCTCGGCACGGATGTTGGTAAGACCTTGATGAATATGGAAATGCTCAAGTTCTTGAAAGCACGCTCAGTCACTAGGTTATATCCTTGGTATCAACTGGAATGTGCCTTCCATTTGCCGAGCTGTTCTATAACCATAGTTTCCTTTCCAAACTGAGTGTGCCATTCTTTGAATTCTTTCAAGCAATCATTTGTAAATTGCCTTAGGCTGGTATGAAGAGTTTCAATGATCTCAGGATCAAAAGTAATTCTTTTTGCCACTTAAGGGAATGTTTCTGCAAGTCACCTTCCATAAGATGTCTCGTTATGATATCATGGCAAGTCAACTCCTCGCCACGTCGTGCTCAAGCGTGGAATTGTTTCCTTCCAAACCGAGCCACCGCCTTCTATTTCCTATCACCCTGATAAGTATCTCATGTCTTAGCTCAAGAGATATTCCTACGTCTCATTCCATGAGTTGATCGTCAGTTGTCCGATCTTCGAGAAGATTGATCCCTCTGGAGTTTTCCCTTTCCTCTCATTGTCATGTTAGTTGGAGTTCTCAGAGCAAGACCTCGAGACAAGGATGGTGATCGTGTCAACGTTCTTATGAAGTGCAACTTGGATCATGGAGATCTTGTTAGCTTGTGTCCCCTCTGTCTTCTTACCTCACGTCTTGAATCTCGGGACGAGATTCTTGTTTAGTGCGGGTGAGTTGTCACAGCCCTAGATTACTGCCTGCAACTAGTTGCATCAGAGTGCATCATGCATCATGTCTAAATTCCAGTGAAGTTTGAATTGAGGGAATTCTTAAGCCTCAGAAAAATCCTTTTAAAAAAAGGGGCAAGAACCCTTAAACTTGCATTTAGTGAAACCAAATGGCCTTCATTAATGTTTGATAATTTTGGCAAGGGTTTGGATCCAAACTAAACATATTGGACAATTTTAAGGATTTATTTTGGCACTAAAATTAAATCATTATTGTATTTGAATTTGGAATTATATTCATAATATATGGGATATATTTTCAAATAACTTTGAAATATTGTATGTGCTGTTGGAAAAGTCCATCTAGCAACACAAATTATTCAGAGGATATTTGGCACTGTTTTGAATTCTTTTAAATTTGAAAACAGTGGCAAAGTAAAAAAACAACAGAAGAATAATAAAAGGCAGAAGCTTACCTCGCGCTTAACTAGGCCCAGCATTGTGCAGCCCAGGAGCTGGCCCAACCCACCACCGCTACCAGTCGTCTCCAACCTCGCGCCAGAAGGACGCGAGGCGTGTGTTCGCCGCACGCCGGCACGCGCCCGTGCCACCTCCTGCCTGCTTGCCACTGCTGCAGTCGGCCTCGAGCGCCACGTGCATCCCCCCGACCTCTTCCTGGACCTCTCTCACTCTCCCCTGTTCGTTTCCCCTTCTCTGCTCTCTCCCCGCAGCGTGCCCGAGCGCCTCGCGCGCGCCGCTCCTCGTTGATGCGACCACTGCACTCCCCACGCCATGCTGCTGTGTCAAATCGCTCCGCCACAACGCCTCGCTTCTCCAAGACGAAGAACACAAACCTGGACAGCCTACAACAACGCCCCCGAGTTCGTCTTCCTCACCGGCATCTGAACATCCCCACCACTCGATTCCCCGCGTCCAAAGCGTCCCCGAGCCAGCCGACCTACCCAACGGACTCGCGGTGAGCCCCTGAGCATCTCCCCTCTTCCCTTTTGCTCGCTTCCGTGCTGTAGCACCGTTCCCCACCGTGACCGAAGCCGCCGTCTGCCATTGCTGCTGCACGCATAGCCTCCGTGCTCCCCCGACCTCACCGTGCTGCTCTTAGTGCTCCCCGTGTCTAGAAGGTCCTGCCCAGCCTCTCCATTTGCTCACTGATTCACCGTAGCGACGTGCCCGTGCACCACCGAATGCCACCGCCGCCAAAGCTCGTCGCCGGCCATGATTCCGGCCACCCCAGCTCCTCCCGTTCGCTGTACCAGATGCGCGCAAACACCAGCTCTTCGTAGGGCCAAACTGTGTCGCAAACGGCCGCCTGTAGCGCGAGCCCGAGCAACTCTGGCGAGCCTCTGCCGCGGGATATGGTCGCCGACGCTTAATCCGGCGACGATGACGTGGCTCCGTCATTAGAGGCTAATCCCTTAATTGACCACCCCCATCAGTCGCTGACAGATGGGCCCCATGCCGTTAAGTAACCACAGTTTTTGTCATGTTTAGTTTTAACTAATCCAACGGGACCCACGCGTCAGAGTTGACTGCTGACGTGTTCGTTGACTTGGGCCCAGATGTCTGTGACCCTAGACAGCACCGAGTCACTGACTGGTGGGCCCAACCGGCTAGGTTTGACCTGGACCACGCCCCGTTGATCTGCTGACGTCATGATGGTGTCAGGCCAACGCAGTAATCCTTTCTGGAATTTAAATAAATCTTAAATGATTTGTTTAATTCAGAAAATATCCAAAACTTTGAAAAATCATAGAAATTAAACCGTAACTCCAAATGAAATAATTTATATATGAAAAATGATCAGAAAAATCCAGTCTATCCATCTGTACTGGTTTCATGCATGTTAGAGCAACTTAACCTTGCTGTTAGCTCAAAATATGTTAATGCACTTTATAAACCCATAACTTGAGTTTGTATTTGAATCTTTGATTCAAATGAGCTCAAACCGCCCTGGTTGTAGATGCATTAGCCCAACAAACTCATTTTGCCATGTCATATTCATGCATCATATTGTTGCATTGCATTGATTGTGTTTTCTCTCTGTTGCCGGTAATTGTCCCCTCTCAGTAGACGTTGCTTCGACTATATTATCTTCAAAAGTGCCAGGCAAGCAAAACCCCCTTGTTCATTCCGATACAATCCCACTCTCTCGCTCCTGCTCTCTTTTATTGCATTAGGACAACAGCGATTCAACTGTTACATGTTGCGGTAGTTGAACCCCTTTTCCTCTGCATGACATGTCATTGCCATAGTAAATAGATGAAACCCACTAGCATGAGTAGGAGTTGTTTGAGCCCTGATGTGCCTACTCATTCATGCTTGTATGTCATGCCTGCTATTGCTTAGAGTTGAGTCAGGTCTGATTCATCGGGGACGAATTGAAATGTGGTGAACATGTCCTACTGTTGAGAGCTAAGTGTGTGAACACGATTTGGTAAAGGTAGCGGTGAGAGGCCATGTAGGAGTACGTGGTGGGTTGTCTCATTGCAGCTGTCCTCAGGAACTGAGTTCTGTGTTTGTGATCCATGAACAGTTACTACCACGCATTGGAATGCTTAAGTTCCCCTCTCGACTTATTAATCAACTTGATCTCTGTCCAAGAGTGGCAACTAGTTTCTTGTGTTTGTAGGTAGTGTTAGTAGTCTACCAAGTGGCACCCGATACAGGTGGGCTTGGGACAAACTAGGCACAGTGGCACGGTGTACCAAGTGGCACCCGGTTGGTGGGCTTGGGAACCCTGCTCACATCGTTTGGGGCTATGAGCGACACCCCGGCCGGATCTCCTTGCGGATGGAACCCGAATAGGCGATAAACCTGGACGAGGGACTTGTGTGGTTAGTCAGGTCGTGGCCGACTCCCTCGCCCGGCTTCCGTTTGAAGGTTGCCGAGGTACATGACGTGTACAGGGCGATAAGTGGCGAGAGCGAGTGTGAAGAAATACACCCCTGCAGAGTTACTATTATCTATTCAAATAGTCGGATTCCTCGGATATGGAAACTTGGACCCCTTGCATAGTTCATAGACAAGTGAAAGTGGATACTCTAAAATACGCAAGATAAGCGTGAGTGCTATGGATGGCCTTCTTGTAGGGAGACGGGAGCGGATCCATAGTGGTGTATTGATATGGTGAATAGGTGGACTCGTGTGCGCCACCTCAAAAGAGTTACTTGCAGTTGTAGTCAGGATAGCCACCGAGTCAAAGCTGGCTTGCTGCAGTCAAACTCCACCACCCCCTTTGTTGACACCGATGCATCTGTAGATAGTTCTGATGTAAGTCTTGCTGGGTACATTTGTACTCATGTTTGCCTATTTTATGTTTTGCAGAGAGACGTCAGTCTCGCTAGTAGTTCCGCGTGGACTTCGACGTTTAGCTTGATACCTCAGCGACGATCTTGTGCCCTCGGCAGGATCTGGTAGATAGTCAGGCTTCTCAGCCTTTTTCATTTGTAGATGTCTGTACTCAGACATGTTAAGCTTCCGCATGTGTTTGACTTGTATGCTCTGAGTGTGGGGTCATGAGACCCATGTTTGTATTATCTCGCTCCTCGGAGCCTACTGAATAAATATTTGAGTCGTAGAGTTATGTTGTGATGCCATGTTGTATTTGCACATATCGAGCATATTGTGTGTATGATTGAAATGCTTGATATGTGTGGGATCCGACAATCTAGTTGTTTATCCTTGGCAGCCTCTCATATGGGGAAATGTAGTCTAGTGCCTCCTTGAGCCATAGTAGTCCGCTACAGCCCGGTTCACCGAAGTCCTGCTAGCCCAGCACTACTGCTCAGGACACTTGACTGGCCGGCATGTGTTTCACTTCGTTCCTATGTCTGTTCCTTCGGGGAAATGTCACGCGGTGACATCCGGAGTCCTGTCTAGCCTGCTACAGCCCGGGTTACCAGTGTCCTGTTAGCCCAGTGCTACAGCCCGGATTCACACTCTGCTGACCGACATGCTCGAAGTTTATTCATGTATGTCTGTCCCCATGGGTTAGTGCTGCTTTGGGTTCACGACTAGCCATGTCGGCCCGGGTTCTTTGTCATATGGATGCTAGCGACACTATCATATACGTGAGCCAAAAGGCGCAAACGGTCCCGGGCCAAGTAAGGTGGCACCCGTGGGAATACCGTGTGTGAGGCCGCAAAGTGATATGATGTGTTACATGCTAGATCTGTGTGACTTAGGATCGGGGTCCTGACAAGGGATGTTCGGTTTCTTCATCCGGGCTGCCCTGTTCGGACGGTTGCTCTAGGGCATGCTCGTCGCTTGCTGGCTCATCCTGCTCTATGGCTGGGTCTGTATCGAGGTGGGGCTTGGGTCGGCGTTTACGCCGACGCTTTGATTGTTTTTCGAGGGATTGATCCTTTGTTCTATCCCCGTTTTCCTTGTGGTCGCTACCTTTAGGGGTATCCACCATGTACACATCATGAGGTGAGGTGGCTGTCCAATGCCCTATAACCGTTGGTTCATATGTGTCTCCTGCATCGTCGTCCATACCGTCGATGTATTCGGAGTCGAAGTTGAGCACGTCGTTTAAATTATCGACGGTGGCTACCAAATGGGTGGTGGGTGGGTTTTGAATTTCTTCATCGTCCGTATCCCATCCTTGCTGACCATAGTCCGGCCAGGGCTCTCCTGATAAAGAGAGAGACTTTAGTGAGTTCAGGATGTCGCCGAAGGGCGAGTGCTGAAAGATGTTCGCGGCGGTGAACTCCATGATCGGCGCCCAATCGGATTCGATCGGCAGGGGCGCGGGGGGTTCGGAGTCCGGAGAGGAATCCGGATCCTCGGAGTCACGGGTCATGCAGAGTGCAGGGCGGGTGTTCGGCTCGATCGCCTTTGAGATCGCAGCCCCTAAGGTGGCTACCAACCGCTCATCCTCGATCGGCGCCGCAGGCTCCGAATTAAGGGTCGGAACCGACGCGCGTGCGGCCTCCAGGACACTGTTCGGCGGCAGAGCTAGATCATGCCCATCGAGGCAGTGCGGCGCGTTTGGCTGTGTCTCAAATCCGTCAAAGATCAAGTCCCCGCGGATGTCAGCCGTGTAGTTCAAACTTCCAAACCTGACCTGATGGCCAAGGGCGCAGCTTTCGATCTGCTCCAAGCGGCCAAACGAATTGGTCCGCAGTGCGAAGCCGCCGAAGACGAAGATCTGTTCAGGAAGGAAAGTCTCACCCTGGACCGCATCGTCGTTGATGATCAAAGGAGCCATCGGTCCTAAAAGTGACGACATAGAGGAACTCTCAATGAAAGCACCAATGTCAGTGTCAAAACCGGCAGATTTCGGGTAGGGGGTCCCGAACTGTGCGTCTAGGCAGATGGTAACAGGAGACGAGGGACACAATGTTTTTACCCAGGTTCGGGCCCTCTTGATGGAGGTAAAACCCTACGTCCTACTTGATTAATATTGATGATATGGGTAGTACAAGAGTAGATCTACCACGAGATCAAGGAGGCTAAACCCTAGAAGCTAGCCTATGGTATGATTGTTGTATGTTCGAGTTGTTGTCCTATGGACTAAAACCCTCCTGTTTATATAGACACCGGATAGGGTTAGGGTTACACAAAGTCGGTTGTAATGGTAGGAGATCTAAATATCCGCATCGCCAAGCTTGCCTTCCACGCCAAGGAAAGTCCCTTCCGGACACGGGACGAAGTCTTCAATCTTGTATCTTCATAGTCCTGGAGTCCGGCAGAAGGTATAGTTTGAATGGCCGAACACCCCCTAATCCCGGACTCCCTCATCGGGGATGACAACAGGCGCCACAGCAAGACCCTTGCCGGGGCCCTGGCAAGGCCCTTGCCATGAACACCCGTAGGGCCACCATCAGGCCCACGCCAATCAGACCTCCACCGCCATTCGCATGCAGCTACTGACCCAACCAGCTAGGCAGGCACCTGCGTGGTGGCATGCGGATCTTCATGGAGACCCACCACTACGCCACCTCCGCTGCCTGCCTGCCTACATGGCACCGCGAGCACCGCTGGCCAGGGCGCGTGTCGATGCAAGAGGGAGCGGCGACGGACGAGACAGGGCTCTCCCCCGTCCCCGATAAAGCAAGGACACCTAAGCAAGACGCATTAAATGCGCCTTGTCATGTAATGCGAGGGATAACCTCACATCACTGTACCCTTTCCACCTCCTGTGTGCCACTGTGGCAACCCCTTTCCCTATAAAAGGAGGCCCAAGGCGACCAGGAGGGGGATTTGGCTTTTTGGAGCTCCTCATGCCCCATTGCTAGTTCAAGAACACAGATAAACAAACCACCAAAGCAGGAGTAGGGTTTTACGCATCCTCGCGGCCCGAACCTGGATAAAGAAACCGTGTGCTATCTGTTTGATCCGCTCTTCTCACGACCCCGCGCCCCGCAACCGTAGTAGGGATTCTTGTGATCCCATAGGTGTCGTTCCCACTGACATATGACGTCAGAATGATGGTCGTGCAAGCCGTCCATTTCAAGATGTTGAAGCGGCAGAAGGAAGATCTAGAGCCGGAGAAGGAGGCAGCCAAGGCGGAGGCGACGACAGATTGAGCATGGAGTCTCGGATTTTCGGTCCAGCGGGACTGAAAATACAATTTTTCCCATGGAATACTGGACTTATATTCTTTTGTGACCAGGCATGTAAAACTATGGACAGTGGCCCTGAGGGAGTCCTGGATTAGGGGGTATCTGGACAGCCAGACTATATCCTTTGGTCGGACTGTTGGACTATGAGGATACCAGATTGAAGAATTCGTCCCGTGTCCGGATGGGACTCTCCTTGGCGTGGAAGGCAAGCTTGGCAATACGGATATGTAGATCTCCTTCCTTGTAACCGACTCTGTGTAACCCTAGCCCCCTCCGGTGTCTATATAAACCGGAGGGTTTAGTCCGTAGGACCAAGAACAACAATCATACAATAGGCTAGCTTCTAGGGTTTAGCCTCTTCGATCTCTTGGTAGATCAACTCTTGTAATACTCATATCATCAAGATCAATCAAGCAGGAGTAGGGTTTTACCTCCATCGAGAGGGCCTCAACCTGGGTAAAAACATCGTGTCCCCTGTCTCATGTTACCATCCGCCTAGACGCACAGTTCGGGACCCCCTACCCGAGATCCGCTAGTTTTGACACCGACATTGGTGCTTTCATTGAGAGTTCCTCTGTGTCGTCATCGTTAGGCTTGATGGCTCCTTCGATCATCGATAGCGATGCAGTCTAGGGTGAGACTTTTCTCCCCGGACAGATCTTTGTATTCGGCGGCTTCGCACTGCGGGCCAACTCGCTTGGCCATCTGGAGCAGCTCGAGAGTTACGCCCCTGGCCACCAGGTCAGGTTTGGAAGCTTAAATTACACGGCCGACATCCGCGGAGACTTGATCTTCGATGGATTCGAGCCCCTGCCGAGTGCGCCGCACGGTCACGATGAGCATGATTTAGCTCTGTCGTCGGACAGTGTTCAGGAGATCGCACCTGCAACCGCTCTGACCCTTAATTCGGGCCAATTGCGCCATCCATGGACGGGTGGCTAGACCCCGCCACGGAGGTCGCAGTCTCAGCGGCGATCGAGCTGAATACCAACCTTACCCTTCACGAGAGCCGTGACTCCAAACTGCCGGATTCTTCCCCAGCCACGGAATTCGAACCGCCTGCGCCCGTGCCTATCGAGTCCGACTGGGTGCCGATCATGGAGTTCACCTCCATGGATATCTTTTAGCACTCACCCCCCGGCGACATACTGAACTCATTAAAGTCTCTCTCCTTGTTAGGAGAGTCCTGGCCGGACTATGTCCGGCAGGATTGGGATGCGGATGACGAAGAAATTCGCCGCCCACCCACCCCCCACTTAGTAGCCACTATCGATGATTTGACCGACATGCTCGACTTTGACTCCGAAGACATCGATGGTATGGACGATGATGCAGGAGACGAACAGGAACCACTGCCCATAGGGCACTGGACAGCCACCTCATCCCATGATGTATACATGGTGGACACACCCAAAGAAAACGACGAAGAGGAACAGAAGGACGCCGCGAAGGATCGTTCCCTCGAGAAGCAGTCAAAGCAGCAGCGTAAACACCGCTCCAAATGCCGCCTCGGCAAAAACAGCGATCATATAGGCCCAGCGATAGAGCAGGGTGAGCCAACGGACGACGAACACGACATTGAACAACCGTCCGATGATGGCAAAACGGATAATCAAATCGAACAACCCGTCTCCGGCAAAGATAACAGTCCGGATGACATCACACCGGACAAGCTCCTGGAGCAGAAGAATCTCCATCAAAGGCTTGTCGCCACCGTGCGAGCCTGAAAAAGCAGAAGCAAGATCTCAAGGTTGCGGAAGATACACTCAGAATCAGATGGAGTAAAGTACTCAACACCACAGAAAAGTATGGCGGCAGTCGCCACACAAAGAGCTACCTGAAGTGAAAGCTACTACCTGAACTTGATGATAAGGCCTTAGAGCCCCCACAATCACAAAACAAAACAGCCATCCGGTAGGATAGACAACCTCGGGGCCAACATAGAGCGGCAAACGACTTCGCACACAAGCCAGTACGCGATCCATGCGAGGACTGGCATCAAAAGGACAGCGCAACCAGATCCATCTACGGGCCATGAAAGCGCGCTCCAGCATGCAATGCAACACAACAAAAATCCAAACACCACAGTACACCCAAATACAGGGGTGCCGCACACCCCCTATGTTTCATCGATGAGGTGCTGGACCATGAATTTCCAAAGGGATTCAAACCCGTAAACATAGAGGCATACGACGGAACGACAGACCCTGGGGTCTAGATTGAGGACTACATCCTCCATATCCACATGTGTTGGTGTACAAAAATAGGGGTACACTTTTTATACCCCTATGACTATGAACGGGCAGTCTGAGCCACGGCCGCCGCCGCACCGAGCCCGGCAAGGGAGGTAGAACCAAGGTAAGGCCGAAGCCAAAGAGGAGCAGAACGACGCCAAGACCAAGACCACAAAGAGCAAAGGGGATGAAGTGGGCCCCCTGGCAAGATCCTTGCCGGGAAGCGGTTTTTGCAAACCCGGCAAGACCCCTGCCGTGGCAGCTCGCCCCACACCTACGGAGCGGGTCACCCTTGAGTCCACTGCCCCCATGGGGCAAGGATTCGGGAGGCATCCCCGGTGTGGTATGCAGATCTTTGTGAAGACATTCAAGATCAGATGCACACTTTAGAAGATCATGGTCCTTGGCGGGATCCCAGCCAAGGAAAACCACAAGGCCCCCGGCAAGAGCCTTGCCGGGGATGGCAGCAGGCGCCACGGCAAGACCCTTGTCGGGACCCCGGCAAGACCCTTGCCGGGGACGCGGCAAGGCCCTTGCCATGGACACCCGCGGGGCCACCATCAGACCCGCACCGGTCACGCCTCCACCACCGTTCGCATGCAGCTGCTGACCCTACCAGCTGGGCAGGCACCTGCGTGGCGGCATGCAAATCCTCGCGGAGACCCACCGCTGCGCCACCTCAGCTGCCTGCCCGCCTACATGGCATTGCAGGCACCGCTGGCTAGGGCGGGTGTCGACGTGGGAGAGAGCGGCGACGGACGAGACAGGGCTCTCCCCCGCCCCCGATAAAGCAAGGACACCTAAGCAAGGCGCATTAAATGCACCTTGTCATGTAATGCGAGGGATAACCTCGCATCACTGTACCCTTTCCACCTCCTGTGTGCCACTGTGGCAGCCCCTTTCCCTATAAAAGGAGGCCCCAGGCGACCAGGAGGAGGATTCGCCTTTTTGGAGCTCCTCACGCCCCATAGCTAGCTAAAGAACACAAACATATAATCCACCAAAGCAGGAGTAGGGTTTTACGCATCTTCGCGGCCTGAACCTAGGTAAAGGAATCGTGTACTGCCTGCTCGATCCGCTCTTCTCACGACCCCCGCGCCCCGCAACCGCAGAAAGGGATTCTTGTGATCCCATAGGTGTCGTTCCCCACCGACATCTTTGGCGCGCCAGGCAGCGGCTGCACAGTTGTGAGAATCGGCTTTAGCAGTTAGTTCGACACTTCTTCATCGTCATGGCGCCCAAGAAGAAGACGACGGTGGCGGTTGGCCCGTCGGACGTCGGGCATCCCGTCTCGACGCGGGCGAGCAGCGGACCGGTCGCCGAAAGGACCGGGGGCGCTGTTCGCGAACACCAACACCGTCCCAGCAGCCGGAGTTTGGGAGGCGGCGATGTTCGTGCGCCCGATAACGAGCCGCACGCTGCCAAATCCAAAGACGGAGCCGGGCCCTCCGCAGGTGGCGCGGGACCTTCCGAGGTCGCTACTGCCCCGCCCGCTGGCGGCGCGAGGGCCTCCAAGACTCCCACTCCGGCGCCGACGCCGCGTTCCTCTCAAGCGACGCGCGACGAGCGGCGTGATCGCCCCGAAGACCCCGGGTGTCGCCGCAGGAAAAGCCCCGAGCGCCACTCCCGGGATGTAGAAGACCTGCCCGCTCGCCGAGGCGCTGGTGAAGATGGCGTGCGACCGCGCGGTCGTGATAGAGCTCCTTCTGACATGGTCATAAGTCGAAGCGCGTCGCGATCCGTGCAGGTTTCACTACCACCGACGGCAGCAGAAGCCCTGGCACGCGCGCAGTTGCTCCTCGACTTTCCTCCCACTACGAGGAAACTCGACGAATGGAGAGCCACCATCCGAAGCCTTGTTGCGGTGGCCAACAAAGATGACCCGACCCCGACGGAGCCCCCGGGTCGACGTTCCGACGGAGTCCCGCGTACCGGTGGCAGGAAGGCTGGCGGCGCTGCGACCATGGTGCACTCGCCTCCTTCTTGCCCGGTGCCACGGACACCTGCCCATCGCGATGTTGCGGGCGACGAAATCTCCATAGCGTCGTTCGACCCGCGGACCCACCAGGACCAACGCCAGGTCCTTCGGGATCGGGAACATGAAGACGCTCGGACCACCATCGAGCGCCGGCGCGGAGTGCGCCACCAGTCAGATAGGCGAGCGGGGCCTGCTGTGGACCACCCGGCACCGGGGAGCCCTGGGGGCCTGCCTTATGAGGTAGGCTGCCCGGCTTTTACCCGTGAGCTGCGGCAGTTCCAGTGGCCCACTCACCGCACTTTCAAACCTGACGTGGGCGAGAAGTACGGCGGCAAGACCCACCCATTCGAGTTCCTCAGCATCTACACCATCGCGATGCAGGCTGCCGGAGCTCGTGACGATAAGGTGCTTGCAAATTACTTCACATTGGCTCTTAAACCCAACGCCATGCCGTGGTTGATGCACTTGCCGGTAGACTCCATTTCCTCCTGGTCGGATTTGTGCCATGAGTTCGTGGGCACCTTCACTGGCGGTCACCAAGCTCATGGCCAAGCCAGTGATCTCCACGTCATTCCCCAGAAGGGAGGCAAGAGTCTCCGCAAGTACATACAGAGGTTTAGCCGGGTACAGTACAATATCCCAGATGTTCACCCCGCCGCCATCATCAGCGCGTTCCATCAGAACGTTCGGAACCGCAAGATGCGCGAACAGCTGGCGATGAACAAGGTGAAGGTTGTCGCGGAGCTCTATGTTCTCGCGAACAAGTGTGCCCGGGCTGAAGAGGGGAGGAAGTACCCCGGCGAAGATGCCGGCATGGAAACCGACTCCTCTGAAGAGGACACCGCCGCCCCGGCGAAGAAAGGCCGGCACGGCAACAGGAAGCGCAAAGGGAAAGCTGTGCCTGCCGTCGAGGGGTCTGACGACACCGGCTCCACCAAGAAGACCAAGGCAGGTGACCCCGGCAAGGAAATTGCCGGATGTGTCGCCTACCAGGCCTTGGCAGTTGCCGAGAACCCAGGCAACTCCGACAAGCGATACTGCAAGATCCATCGCACCAAAGGCCATGCTCTCCAAGACTGCCGGCTGGTTGAGCTCCTCGCTGAGAAGCAGAGGGCTGAATACGAGAGGAGGGACAAGGAGAAGGGCCAAGACGGTGTTGAGGGATCCGGCAAGAAACGCGATGGCCAGGCGGGCCGTCGCGGCAAGGATAGGCAACAAGAGAGGCCCGCTCGGGGCCGTGACACAAAGCCAGAAGATGACGATCACGAAGAGGACGACGAGTCCGGCGACCAAGAGTTTCAGAAAGATATAGAGGCCATGTGCGTTGACGGCGGCGCTTCGCTGCATGCCTCTCGACGCCGGCTTAAACAGTGGGCACGAGAAATTACAGCAGCAGAGCCGTCGTTTGATGCCCAGAGGCCGCTGAAGTGGTCCAGCACACCTATCATTTTTTACTCTAAGGACCACCCTGATCGCACTACTGCGGTCGGGTGCTTGCCGTTATTGGTTTCACCAACAATACGCAACCTCAAGGTGACAAAAATGTTAGTAGATGGCGGGGCCGGTCTGAACTTGATCTCGCCTGCCATGATCGAGAAGCTGCAGATCCCTGATGGAGACCTCGAAGAAACAGGCACGTTTCAAGGGGTCAGCCCGGGGAGAAGCCAACCCAAGGGAAAGGTCACGTTGCCCGTAACTTTCGGGAGCGACCTGAACTTCAGGACGGAGAGGATTGTGTTTGATGTTGCCAAGATCCCCTTGCCCTACAACGGGATCCTTGGCCGCCCAGCGCTAGCCAAGTTCATGGTGGCGTCGCACTACGCCTACAATACCCTGAAGATGCCAGGGCCCGTGACGATCATCATCATCCCCTCCGACAAGAAGGATACGCTGATCAAGTGTACCAGCAAGCAGTCACAGCAGCTGCCGCCACTGGGGCACTCGCTCCTGCTGCCGGGACCCCGGGGGGAAAAGAAGAAGAAAGCCGACGAGACCTCGGACACCCACTCCGGCAAGCGCACCTCTTCGGAGTGTAGCGCTGCCGTCGAGGACGTGCCAGAGAGCTCCGCCGGCGGAAGCAAGAAGCCCAGGGCCACACCACCGGGAATCAAGAAGGTTTGCGTCAACAAGGACGGCACGGGAGGAGCTTTCACCATAAGCTCCACCCTTGACGACAAATAGGAAGACGCGCTCGTCACCTTCCTGCGGGCGAATGTCGATGTGTTTGCATGGCAAGCTTCTGACATCCCCGGCGTTCCCAGGTAGGTGATTGAGCACCACCTTGCTGTCTGTCCTCATGCGCGGCCCGTCAAGCAGAAGGTCAGAAACCAAGCTTTGGAATGACAAGAGTTTATCCGGAAACTGGAGGCAGCGGGTTTGGTAAGAGGAGTGCTCCATCCGACATGGTTGGCCAATCCGGTCATAGTGCGCAAGGCAAATGGGAAGTGGAGGCTGTGTATTGATTACACAGATATCAATAAGGCTTGTCCTAAAGACCCCTTCCCGTTGCCGCACATCAACCAGATTGTTGACTCCACGGCTGGGTGTGATCTGTTGTCATTCCTCGATGCCTACTCCGGCTACCACCAGATCTTCATGACGAAAGAAGACGAAGAGAAAACAACATTCATCACCCCATGTGGTACGTATTGTTTTATACGGATGCCTTTCGGGTTGAAGAGTGCTGGATCGACGTTTGCAAGGGCGGTCCAGATTGGTTTTGAGCCCCAACTCCATAGAAATATGGAGGCTTATATGGACGACATAGTGGTCAAAACCAAGGACAGGGCCACCCTCATATCAGATTTGCGGGAGACATTTGCAAATCTGCACAAGATCAACCTCAAGCTGAACCCTGAGAAGTGCGTCTTTGGCGTCCCGTCCGGCAGGCTTCTCGGGTTCTTTGTGTCGCAGCGGGGATAGAGGCAAACCCGGACAAGATCAAAGCTATAGAGCAGATTGAAGCACCCAAGCGAATCAAGGATGTGCACCGGCTTGCTGGTTGCATTGCTGCCCTGGGCAGGTTCATATCCAAGTCCGCCGAGCGCGCCCTTCCCTTTTTCAAGATCCTAAAAAAGGCGGGCCCGGTGGAGTGGACACCAGAAGCCGAAGCGGCATTGCAAGATTTGAAGAAGTACCTCTCCTCCGCACCAACACTAGTTGCGCCCAGGCCCCAGGAGCCGTTGCTGCTATACTTAGCGGCAACGAACCAGGTGGTCAGCGCCGCACTAGTGGTGCAGAGGGAGGTCGACGACGAGGTAGTGGCAGCAACAGAGCCCGACGCCACCAGTGCGGAGGCGACACAGTTGGTCGAGGTGCCGCCAAAGAAGAAAGTGATGCAGCGCCTAGTCTACTTCGTTAGCTCCCTCTTGCAGGGGGCTAGGTCGAGGTACTCCGGTGTGCAGAAACTGCTCTTCGGCCTCCTCATGGCCTCGAGGAAGCTGCGTCACTACTTCCAGGCACACGAGATCATTGTCGTCACTCGCCTCCCTCTGCAGTGGATATTGCACAACCCAGATGCAACGTGGAGGATTGTGGAATGGGCGCTGGAGCTGTCTAGCTTTGGCCTCAAGTTTGAAAGTACTTCGACGATCCAAAGCCGAGTCCTGGTGGAGTTCATTGCAGAATGGACCGCCACACCTGACGAAGAAGCCCAAGAGACTGCTCTCCCCGGCAAGGAGGCAAGTTGCGATTGGATTATGTACTTTGATGGGGCTTTCTCCCTCCAGGGTGCCGGGGCTGGCGTACTGCTCGTCGCCCCCACCGGAGAGCACCACAAGTACGTGATCCAGATGCACTTCCCCAGGGAGGCGTCAACAAACAACACGGCGGAATACGAAGGGCTGCTTGCTGGTCTTAGGATCGCGGCGGCCTTGGAATCAAGAAGCTCATCGTCAAGGGCGACTCGCAGCTTGTCGTCAAGCAAGTCAATAAGGATTACCAGAGCCCGTTGATAAAGGCCTACATTGATGAAGTGAGAAAGCTGGAAGAGCGTTTCGACGGTTTCCAGGCTGAATACGTTCCCCGGACGGAGAACGATATCGCCGATTACCTGTCGAAGTGCGCTGCCCTCAAGCTACCTGTGGAACCAGGTACCTTTGTGCTTCAGCTAACTCGGCCATCCGTTGATCCATCAACAGAGTAGAACAAGAGAAGGAAATCAGGACCCGACAAGTACTTTCCCGCCGAGCTCCCCGGAGTCGCCGGCAAGGATGTTGCCGAGGACACAGAACCCGCCACGGGACGGCTAGCTCCGGCAGAACGCCAAGCTCTTGCAGTCGAGACAGCCGCCCCTATAGCGGAGGAAATGCCTTTAGTCCTCACCGTCGAGCCTCAGGCTCCAGCGTGGGCACAACATACCGTCCGATTCCTCCAGACAGGGGAGCTTCCTGAGGAGCAGGAAGAAGCGGAAAAAGTAGCCCGTCGCTCTGCCATGTACCAGTTCGTCGATGACGTCCTGTACAGGAAGAGACCGAACGGTGTGAAATTGAAGTGCATCCCTCGAGAGGAAGGACTGGAGTTGTTGGCAGAGATACATGGAGGCATATGTGGATCCCACATTGGGTCGAGAGCCCATGCCGGCAAGGCGTTCCGGCAGGGTTTCTTCTGGCCCACCGCCCTCCAGGATGCAATGACACTCGTCACCAGGTGTGAGGCGTGTCAGTTCCATTCAAGAAAGCTTCATCAACCAGCTCAAGCCCTTCAAACCATTCCTCTCTCCTGGCCCTTCTCGGTCTGGGGGCTTGACATACTGGGCCCTTTCCTCCGCGCTGTCGGGGGCTTTGAGTACTTGTACGTAGCCATCGACAAGTTCACAAAGTGGCCAGAAGTGGAGGCATTGAGGAAGGTCACAGCTCAGTCAGCCGTCAAGTTCTTCAAGGGGCTAGTGTGCCGTTACGGTGTACCCAACCGGATCATCACCGACAATGGTACGCAGTTCACAAGCTACACCTTCATGCAATATACTCAGGACCTCGGCAGCAAAGTCTGTTTCGCTTCCGTCGCTCACCCGCGGAGCAACGGGCAAGCCGAGAGGGCAAATGCTGAAGTGTTGCGAGGCTTAAGGACCAAGACCTTTGACAGACTGCACAAGAGCGGAAGGCACTGGATTGATGAGTTGCCAACGGTTCTTTGGTCAATCAGGACGACACCAAATAGAGCCACCGGCCAGACACCCTTTGCCCTGGTATACGGGGCAGAAGCAGTTATCCCCACTGAACTCATATACGGGTCACCTCGAGTGCTCGCTTATGATGAGCTTGAGCAAGAGCAACTGCGGCAAGACGTCGCACTGCTCCTTGAGGAAGATCGTCTTCGGGCGGCTGTGAGAGCAGCACGCTACCAGCAAGCCTTGTGCCGCTACCATAGCCGCAAGGTTCATGCCCGGAGCCTTGAGGAAGGCGACCTTGTTCTTTGGCGCGTTCAATCGGCCAAGAATTCCAACAAGTTGACGCCGAAGTGGGAAGGCCCTTATCGGGTAATACGAGTCACCAGGCCCGGCGCAGTCCGCCTGGAGACCGAAGATGCCGTTCTGGTGAGCAACTCCTGGAACATCAAGCATCTTCGCAAGTTTTACCATAAGGCGCGGCTTGTCGGGCCTCCCGGCAAGCCACCCTTTTGTACAAGCATTGCCGATGATGCATGTAACCCTTTGTACAAAGCCAGGCGCAGACCCTGAGCATAAATGAAGCGCTGGCGCCCTAAGTTATAGCATGCATGCTAGATCGAGTCTCGTCCTTGGTTACGGTTGATAGTGCTTAGCAGCGGCTAACCCCTATCTTAGAGGTCGAGTGTGTGTCTCTTTGCCGTTCTTTTGTCTCCTTTGGTTCGCAGGGCTCGGATATCCTTGCCGGATCACTTGAGGATGAAAAAAAAGGAGAAGAGGGACGGACCAGCATTTGGACCCCGGCAAGCCAGTGTTGCCGGGGGCTGCAAGTACAAAGAATCACCCACGACGAACCAGAGTTGCCGGAGGCTGCAGTTTCAGATAAGTTCTTCATCCCTTATCATGCATTCTCTTATGGACTGACGTATGCGAAACCTCGTTTCTTCCTAAAGCTACCGTGCTCCCCTAACTCTAGGCCCTAGGGCTCGTTCCTGGGGCCATGTTTGGTCGTAGTCGCGGCAGCAAAGGGACGAAACGAGGAGCCTGAACCCGCCTCATCCCTGCCTCCGCCGAAAGCGTGAGAAAGGTCGAGCGACGTGGGAAGACGGCAGGGCCTGGTGCCGGGCAAGGAAGTGTCTATCTTAAAGATATCAAGGATTTGCCCCTTGACGTGGGTTCCACCCACAAGACAAGTGACCCAGCAAGCATCCCTTTTTCATTAAAAACATTCCACTCAGGTACAGTTCATGGAGAATGAAAAACATGAATGATGGGATTACAAGCCTTAAATTCAGCTAAGGCACGAAGGCTTACAAACTAAAAAGAGATAAGGTGCCCGTAATCCCTTTCTTGTCCCTTTCTTCAGGAGGCAGGTCAAGGAGGCGAAAAGGGCAAAAGGGGCGCCTAGACTGTGACACTCCAAAAAAATTAATTGGTTTTTAGCAAAAACCTTGCTGGTTTTTCTTTTGTGAAATAAGGCAATTTTTTTAAAATTTTCAGAAAAACCATCCTCTTAAAAATCTTTTCTTTGGCTGGGATTGTTATTTCTGTTTCCTTCTTCAAAACCTTGGGTTTGACCTTTTTAAAACTTCTCCTCTGATTGGTTCTCTTCTCAAATTATTTTTGGGAGTTCAATCTTTTCTTTTTGAAAAGAAAACTCTATGAAAATTTGGGATTTTCATTCTATTGAAAACCACCCATGACCTTGTAATTTTGCCCATGAGGTAAAATCACTCCAAAATCTCCTCTCCTCCTTGTTATCAACCCAAGTTCCCTGTCCCAACTCATCCAAACAAGTTTTGGATTTTATGTTGATTACTTCACCTCTCAAATACTTTCTGTCAATTATTTTGAGCCTGGTGGATTTTCAAAGCAAGTACACCATTGCAATTGAGATTTGACTTCAAACCAACTCTAATGGCTAGTCCCTTGTACCCACAACCCAGAACCATCTTGATCCACTCTTCTTCTTTTCAAAATTTTCAAATTTCACTCCCTGCAAGTTTGGACCAGATTTGCCAAATTTGGTGAAATTCATATCTACACTTCTCCGTAACGGCCGACAGGGAGCAGAACGGCGGCTCAACGTCGTTCAGCGCCGCCCAAACCTCCTGGTGGCTCCGCGTGGCCAACTCCCCGCCAGCGCACGCATGCAGCACCGTCGTCGTGGCGCGACGCGCACAGAGCATGCTCTCTGCCGCCGACGTGCCCGCACTGCTGCGTTCCGTCGAGTTCCCCCCAAGACTTTGAATCCCAGCTTGTTTAGCACCAAAACGGACCCAATGGACCTTCGCGACGGCGCTCAATGCCTAAACCACCCGACCAATGCTCTGCATCACCGTAATCCCTCACCGGACTTATCCCGTTCGCGGCAACCGCCTCGGGCCGGCTATATATAGCGCCCCCGAGCCCGCTCTCACTCCCGCACGGCTCCACCACCTCACCACACCCCGCCTGGCCACTAGAGGGGCCTCGAGGAGCCCTTCTTCCTCGACTCCGGCCACCTCCGTCCGCCTCGGGCTCCAGCTCGATTCACTGCGGTGAGGTCAACTCCGGTGCCCAAACTCCGTCAAGCACCACCTCTAGCTACCAGTACTCTAACCCCCTCGTCAATTTGATCATTGCAGCCCTCTCCGGCAAGGTCCACGACCACCCGAACCGCCGTCCGCTGGAGCAAGGGCCACCGTCGACACAGTGCTCGCCGGCGACCACCACCACCACCACCCGACGCGGAATGGCACCCTGAGCACGGAGGTACCCTCCGATCTCCCCACCTCGCCGTGGATCGCCGCCGGCGACCACCGCGGCTCTCGGGCGCCAGCGATCCCCGACCCTCCTCTTTTAAATTTTAAACCTGACGGATGGGACCCGCCTGTCAGCCTCTCTGTCTTTTCTAATCGAATCATTTTCTGAAAACGTCTTTGGCCAGAATACGCTTTCCCTCTGGGCCGGCGTAGTTGCTATCGAAATGTTTTCTGTTTTTATAATAAAAACCCTGGGAAGTTTCTGTTTCATTACAGATGGGTCCATAGACAAAAACCTTTATATCTTTTTAACAGAAGCATATTTTTGAGCGATTCTTTTTCTGTTCTCTTCAAAATTTTGTCTAGTTTTTTATCAGATTTATTTGAAAAATATTTGCAATACTTTTTCTGCACCTCTCGGTATTCACATTAGCGCGTATGTTTTCTTTATACCGTAGATACCGACGGAGGTGACGGGACCGCAAACTTCACCGAGTTAGACTCCGAATACTCCGAACCAGGCAAGCATGTTTGAACTTTTGATATGATGAGTGTCTTGGCATGTTTTGCATTTAGTTAGTTTCATGGCATGTTGTGGAGCATACCGATGAACTGTATATTATGCATTGTTGAGACTAGTAAGCTCGATGATCCATACCTTGTTGGATATGAGTATGCAAGGCCATGTGTTGGCATGAAGGTGGGTAAGATGGCAGTGTGGTAGCATGCCAGTCTTATGCCATGCAGGTTTACTTCAGTACCAACCCGTATCGGTTGGGCTCGTATCCATTTCCCCTCCCTGTACCATCACATGTTTCCCGAAAGGGATATGGTTTAGTAAGTCGCAAACCGCTTTCTTGGTACACACCAAAAAGGAGAGGCCGGGATGATGGTTCCATGGCCCTGGATTAAAGCCAGTCATCCGGTCAGGGGGCATGGGTGTTTCCGGTTGGGACCGAGAGGGGGGCACCCCTTAGAGCGCGCGTATATAAATTTGATCCCATGCTATTCGAGATTGTGATCTCCCCGTCTCAAAAGTTTTTCTTGGATGATGTCGATTGTGATTCCTGGCATCGAGAGGTTGGATGGGTGTGTACTGGTTAGCTGTGTTTCCTTCTGAGATACCGTAAACGGAACTAGTCCTTGTGACTACGGAAATCCGTTAACTGTGAGAAATTTTGTACAAACTCTGCAGAGTCATATATCCTCAAATCATCTTATCTATATTCAAGTCCCGTGCTAACTGACATGTGCCAGTTTTGGTGACAGATCATCCGATGGGACCATGATCACTAAGATCAGTTAAATGTTTGTTCTTGAGGATGGACTGACCCGTTTAATTTCATGAGTTGAATATATTTATTATGACTATTATTTCTTTATCAGTTATAGCCCTTTATGTGGTGTCGCTCAGACGCCCGACTATGGCATTTCTTTTAAAGCCCTTTATGTGGTGTCGCTCAGACGACTGACTGTGGCATTTCTTTTAAAGCCCTTTATGTGGTGTCGCTCAGACGCCCGACTGTGGCATTTCTTTTAAAGCCCTTTATGTGGTGTCGCTCAGACGCCCGACTGTGGCATTTCTTTTAAAGCTCTTTATGTGGTGTCGCTCAGACGCCCGACTGTGGCATTTCTTTTAAAGCCCTTTATGTGGTGTCGCTCAGACGCCCGACTATGGCATTTCTTTTAGCCCTTGTTCTTTGTTTTATTAATTTACTCTCGTGGCGTCGCTCTAGACACTCGATTGTTTTCTATTACTTTACTGTTGGGATTCCAGGCGGACTACTGCCGTTTTCCCTTTTTACTTACCCTGCCTAATATTACTTTGAATATGCATTGATAATTTAATCGTGACGCACTCATGCATGCATTTGTTATATCTTACGTCCGAACTGTCTTGCGAGTACTTTCAAAGTACTCACTGGCTTGTTGATTTGGCCAGATGCTGACGAAGGTGATCTCATGGATGAAGAGTTCGATAGCGCATCCGACGCCTAGAGGAGTCCCAGTCAGTCTCATGCGACCCTGGCTTGGTCACTGTTTTATACCCGCTTCCGCAACCCAAATAAATTCAGTGAGCCTCACCTCGACGCTCGATGGGATGATAGTTTGAGAGTCACGTATCCACTCCCCACTGTGTTACTCCACCACTACCATATTTGCGAGTCAGTAGTATGCCACCACTCCCTTGTGTCATAACCACCTTTATGTATAATTTTTGGCACGCTTGTAATAAATTGTTGAGCATTATCAGCTCAACCCTGTATTATATTTGATGCTACTGGCTTATTGTATCAAAAGTTTGTCTACCAGTGAGGAGGTTTCTATCTCAAACTGGATTCTAAAGATTGGTTTCTCAATGAATATTTTTATTGGAAACCGGTCGTGACAAGCTTGGTATCAGAGCCAGGCTGATTGTAGGAAGCCCTTAGGTGCGATCGCTGATCGGTTATTAGCATGATAGAGCTTATTCATGTTTTTGCAATCGTAGTCATTTTTCTGACAGTCAGCATATATTTATGATCTGACTCTTCAGAATTTTTGCCTACTTTTTGTAGATGGCCGACAACAGCTGCGAGTCTCAGACCTTCGCCAACGTGCCCGATGGGTTCGTCAAGCTTCTATCCTTCGTTGTTCAGGTCGCGATGGGGCCATATGTGCGCCCGGCCGTCTCACTCTGCCAGCACAAAGTCAACGACAGTCTGACTATGCACCAGGCCTCGGTGCAATTCAGGGGAGGGCGTGGTGAGTTACGCCGCTTCCGGTTCGTGGGAAGAGCCATGCCCACGGAGAAGCATGCCATCCAGATGGGCAGCCCGCGAGTCGATAGCTCGCCTCAGGGATGTTCTTCCCGTGATGAAGGCTCGTCGTTACCGCTATCTTCCATGCCACGTGCCTTACACCTGTCACTACGCATACTCCTGCCCCAGAGGAGAACGAGACGAGGCCTTTGAGATGCTTATTGAGTATCTTCGGGCTCTGGAGGCTGCCTTCGTTAGCTTGGTAGATGACTTTGTGGCCGCCCGCATGGACTCAGTCCATGGATGTGCTGCCAACAGGAGGGAGCTCCAGCCCACAGCACCGCCACTGACTTATGCCTCATCATCAGCATCTTATGCACCTGCTCGTCGCCTGCCTTCCACTGAGGAGTTCAACCAGGTCATTGCGCCCACTCCAGCACGCACTGCACCGCCCCTCACGCCGACTCCTATTCGTGTTATTCCGCCCCTGGCACCCGCTCCATCTACTCGGCGCAGCACTACTCGTATGGAGCCCATTAGCGAGGAGGAAGTTGATTCTCCAGCCTCGCTATGCCTCACCCTTGGCAGGGCCAAGGACATCATCAACATCTCCGACTAAGTACGCTTAGCCATCGCGCGTTGTACCGCCATGTAAGATATGGGAAGTAGCCTGTTTGCGCATCATGTAGGATCTGGAGAAGTGCACTAGCCTAAATAACATGTCAGGATGTTGTACGCATATCCTGAGTGACATATTGTATAATTATCGCCCACGTGTAAGATACGTAATGATGCAGTACTTCTCTATGCGCAAATCGATTTGTTTTTCCCTTGAGTAATCTTGGCTATTTGGTTTCTCTGCCAACCTTGTGCTTTTATGGATTTATTTTCGTTACTTATGGGCTTTGCAAAAATACATCCCCAGAGTGAAAAATGTCTCGTCCTTGGACTCGCTCCATGCCAACTCCACCAGAGGAAAATTATGGCAATCAACCGGGCAACAATTTTGCACAAGGGCAGTCAAATCAATACCATGATACTCAGCCAAGCAACATTTTCAAACGAGGTCAGACAAGTCAACAGGACAGTGAAACGGCACTATCTCAAATGTGCCGCCTTTATGAACAAAGTCAGCAACAACATCGTGAAATGATGAGCCAAGTCATCAACATAGGAAATCACCATGGACAGTATCAACAACATTCTAAATTATCCGAACTACAGAAGACACGTCCCCAGACATTTTCTCATACTGACAAGCCACTTGAGGCCAAAGACTGGCTTCGAGATATGGAGAGAAAATTAATTATTGCAAAATGTCCAGACCCCGAGTAGGTACTTTATGCTCCGCACTATCTCACCGGAGCCGCTGCATCTTGGTGGGAGAATTTCTTGCACATGCATCCCAACGAAAATGATATAACCTGGGATGATTTCAAGGAAGGTTTCCGCGGTGCACACATTCCTAAGAGTATTATGAAAATCAAGAAAAGAGAGTTCGATGACCTCAAGCAAAGGAACATGACAGTGTCAGATTACAACGGCCAATTTACCCTGTTATCCCGCTACGCCAACGAAGAGCGTATGACTGAAAGCAAGAAAATGGAGAAATTCCTTGACGGCCTAGCACCCGCGCTAAAACGCCAACTGGTCATACACACTTTCCCAGATATTAAGACACTGGTGGATAAAGCCATTACTCTGGAAAATGAAAGACGCAGTTTGGAAGATATCCGCAAGCGAAAAAGGGACCAGACTAACCATGCTCGCAATCACCGAAGCAAGACAGATTTTCAAAAGGGTGGGACGCACAAATCATCATCCAACGTCTCACACCCAACAAAGAATTTCCATGCTAGGGACAAGGAGTTCACATATCGCCCAGGTGTTACTTGTTACGCCTATGGAGAAGAAGGACACTATGCCAAGCAGTGTCCCAAGCCAAGAAACTCAGCACCAAAGCCGAACAACGGCAACAATAATTCAGCGCCCAAGCGAAACAATTTCAATCCCAACAATAACCACACGAAGGGTCATCTGAACCACGTAACCAAAGAGGAGGCACAAAATGCTCCGGATATCGTACTCGGTACGTTTCCTGTCAACACAATACCTGCAATGGTTTTGTTTGATTCTGGAGCTTCTCACTCTTTCTTTTCGAAAAGTTTTGCTTTGCAAAATAATTTTTCGACGCTTCCTTTGGAGAAATCAATGATCATCAAGTCCCCTGGGATTCAGCAAGTTACTCAGAACTACTGTCAGGATGTGATTATTGAGTTCGAAGGGCTGAAATTTTACGGGAACCTTATTGTGTTGGAAAATAAGGGACTAGATGTCATCCTTGGGATGGATTGGCTAACCACAAATAAAGGTTTCATTGACTGTTTCAACCGGACCGTAATGCTCACGCATCACCTCGGGAAGACGATAAGGGTATCCGCCAAGGAAAGGAAAATACCCAGGCAACCAAGACTGAATAAGGTAGATGTTTCTGAGCTGAGCAAGGTTCCAGTAGTATGTGAATTTCCAGACGTATTCCCCGATGAGCTACCAGGCATGCCACCCGATCGAGAGATAGAGTTCAGCATTGAGCTTGCACCAGGAACCACCCCCATATACAAGAAACCATACAGAATGGCACCGTCCGAGTTGGTTGAACTGAAGAAACAAATAAAGGAATTGCTTGACAAAGGATACATTCGAGCCAGTTCCTCACCATGGGGATCACCAATTTTGTTTGCCAAAAAGAAAGATGGAACACTGCGATTGTGTATTGACTACCGAGCACTCAACATGGTCACGGTCAAGAACAAATACCCGATGCCAAGAATAAATGATTTATTCGATCAGCTCGCTAAGGCCAAGGTGTTCTCAAAAATTGACCTAAGGTCAGGATACCATCAATTAAAGGTACGAACAGAAGATATCCCCAAGACAGCATTCACCTCCAGATACGGACTGTATGAGTTCACAGTAATGCCTTTTGGATTAACAAATGCTCCTGCATATTTTGTTCACCTCATGAACAAAGTATTTATGAAGTTTATGGACAAGTTCGTGGTGGTATTCATCGACGATATTATGGTATACTCCAAAACACCAGAAGAGCACACTGAACATCTCAGAATTGTACTAGGAGAACTCAGGAAACACCAATTGTACGCCAAGTTTAGCAAGTGTGAATTTTGGTTAAGGCAAGTAGGCTTTCTAGGCCACGTGCTAACCCAAGACGGTATCGCCGTGGACCCAGAGAAAGTAAAGGCCGTACTTGGCTGGAAGTCACCAACCAGTGTAACAGATATACGAAGTTTCTTGGGAATGGCAGGATATTACCGCAGATTTATTGAAGGATTCTCCACCATAGCCAAACCTATGACCCAGTTACTCAAGAAGGAAAAGAAGTTTGAATGGACAGAGGCCTGCGAGAAAAGTTTCCAAGAGCTAAAGAAGAAGTTAACAACAGCACCAGTATTAGTCGTGCCAGACATACACAAGAATTTTGAAGTATATTGTGACGCATCCAGGAAAGGTCTTGGATGTGTATCGATGCAAGAAGGCAAGGTCGTCGCATACGCTTCAAGGTAGCTTCGCAAGCATGAGGAAAATTATCCCACTCATGACTTGGAGATGGCAGCAGTCATCCATGCACTTAAGGAATGGAGGCATTTCTTACTTGGAAATCGATGTGAAATATATACAGACCACAAAAGTCTCAAATACATTTTCACGCGGCCAGAATTAAATTTACGGCAAAGGCGCTGGCTGGAATTAGTAAAAGATTATGATGTCGGTATCCACTACCATCCAGGTAAAGCAAATGTGGTGGCCGATGCTCTTAGTCGGAACCCCAGCTCCGACGAAAGCAGTCTGCACGGCTTGAGACCCGAATTCCAACAAGAATTTACCAGACTTAACTTATTAATGGTAGCAGAAGGCACCATATCAAATTTGGAGATACAACCCGACCTTGTGGAGAAAATTAAAGAAGCTCAGCCGGGTCACCCCAGTATAGAAGGTATTAAGAGAAAGGTGAGTAAGGGCAAAGCCTCAGAATTCTTCATAGACAATTGGGGGAATACTATGGTACGGGGAAAGACTCTGCGTACCAAACATAGAAGATCTTAAACAGCAAATTTTGGCTGAAGCCCACACCGCCCCATATTCCATTCACCCTGGAGGGACAAAAATGTATAAAGATATTCAAGAAAGATTTTGGTGGCACGGTATGAAGAGGGAAATCGCTACCTTCATCGCATGTTGCGACTCATGTCAACGCATAAAAGCTGAACATCAGAGACCAGCCGGACTACTGCAGCCAAACAAAATACCTGAGTGGAAATGGGATGAAATAGGGATGGATTTCATTGTCGGACTACCTCAGTCACGACACGGGAATGATGCTATATGGGTCATCACCGACAGGTTAACCAACGTAGCACATTTTATTCCAGTAAAGACAACCCACACCACTCAGAAGCTTGCCAGGATTTACCTCTCCCGCATAGTTTGTCTACACGGTGTCCCAAGGACTATAATATTTGACAGGGGCACTCAGTTCGTTTCGAGATTTTGGGATCACTTACAACAGGCACTGGGAACTCAGCTAGCCTTCAGTACAGCTTACCACCCTCAGACAGATGGGCAGACGGAACGCATAAACCAGATCTTAGAAGACATGCTGAGAGCATGTGTCCTCACATATGGAACCAGTTGGGAAGAAAGTCTGCCATATGCCGAGTTCGCATACAACAACAGTTACCAGGCCAGCCTGCAAATGGCACCATTTGAGGCTTTGTATGGACGAAGATGTCGTACCCCGTTGAATTGGTCAGAAACCGGAGACAGCCGCATCTTCGGACCAGACATGCTCAGAGACGCCGAGGAGAAAGTCAAGCTAATCAGGGATAAGCTCAAGACCGCCCAAAGCCGACAGAAGAGTTATTACGATCAGAAGAATCGTAGGGTCAGCTTCGAACCCGGAGAGTTTGTATACCTACGAGTATCCCCTATGAGGGGATTACAACGATTCAAGATAAAAGGGAAGCTAGCGCCAAGATTTATCGGACCATTCTGTATATTGGCACGAAGAGGCACGGTCGCCTACCAACTAGACTTACCTAAGGAACTATCAGATATCCACAACGTGTTCCACGTTTCGCAGTTAAGGAAGTGCATAAGCAACCCAGAGAAACAAGTATCCCATGAGAACATTGACGTGCAACAACACCTCACTTATCGGGAACATCCAGTGAAGATACTAGAGGATTCTGAAAGGAGGACCCGACAAAAGACCATTAGATTTTTCAGAGTTCAGTGGAGCAATCACACTGACAATGAAGCAACTTGGGAAAGAGAGGATTTTCTTCGAGCAGAGCATCCGCACTTATTTGAGGGACAGCTGAAATCTCGGGGACAAGATTTTTCCTAAGGGGGTAGGTGTTGTGACACTCCAAAAAAATTAATTGGTTTTTAGCAAAAACCTTGCTGGTTTTTCTTTTGTGAAATAAGGCAATTTTTTTTTAATTTTCAGAAAAACCATCCTCTTAAAAATCTTTTCTTTGGGTGGGATTGTTATTTCTGTTTCCTTCTTCAAAACCTTGGGTTTGACCTTTTTAAAACTTCTCCTCTGATTGGTTCTCTTCTCAAATTATTTTTGGGAGTTCAATCTTTTCTTTTTGAAAAGAAAACTCTATGAAAATTTGGGATTTTCATTCTATTGAAAACCACCCATGACCTTGTAATTTTGCCCATGAGGTAAAATCACTCCAAAATCTCCTCTCCTCCTTGTTATCAACCCAAGTTCCCTGTCCCAACTCATCCAAACAAGTTTTGGATTTTATTTTGATTACTTCAACTCTCTAATACTTTCTGTCAATTATTTTGAGCCTGGTGGATTTTCAAAGCAAGTACCCCATTGCAATTGAGATTTGACTTCAAACAAACTCTACTGGCTAGTCCCTTGTACCCACAACCCAGAACAATCTTGATCCACTCTTCTTCTTTTCAAAATTTTCAAATTTCACTCCCTGCAAGTTTGGACCAGATTTGCCAAATTTGGTGAAATTCATATCTACACTTCTCCAAAAATTCTACCAAAAATCAGGCAGCCTACTGGAGCAATGAGGAGCCACTCTACCAAAAATCAGCCCAAGGCAAAAATCCCTACATGCCTGGATCATTCTGTCGAACACCTTGCATGCACTGTTTCTATCACATTCAGTCAAATTAAGAATTCAGTGTCGATCTTCGTCAGTTAAGATCAGTCACATGATCACAGTGCCCTTGGCACGTTGCTCGCCGCCTGGCTTGCTTGTCCGGAGCCCCGCACGCGTGCTTGGCGCCTTCCTGGCGTCGGTGGCGCCCTGGCCCGCATGCGCCGGCGTGTCCCGCGGCGGCAGCACCACCGTAACGGCCGACAGGGAGCAGAACGGCGGCTCAACGCCGTTCGGCGCCGCCCAAACCTCCTGGTGGCTCCGCGTGGCCAACTCCCCGCCAGCGCACGCATGCAGCACCGTCGCCGTGGCGCGACGCGCACAGAGCGTGCTCTCTGCCGCCGACGTGCCCGCACTGCTCTGTTCCGTCGAGTTCCCCCCAAGACTTCGAATCCCAGCTTGTTTAGCACCAAAACGGACCCAATGGACCTTCGCGACGGTGCTCAACGCCTAAACCACCCGACCAATGCTCTGCATCACCGTAATCCCTCGCCGGACTTATCCCGTTCGCGGCAACCGCCTCGGGCCGGCTATATATAACACCCCCGAGCCCGCTCTCACTCCCGCACGGCTCCACCACCTCACCACACCCCGCCTGGCCACTGGAGGGGCCTCGAGGAGCCCTTCTTCCTCGACTCTGGCCACCTCCGTCCGCCTCGGGCTCCAGCTCGATTCACTGCGGTGAGGTCAACTCCGGTGCCCAAACTCCGTCAAGCACCACCTCTAGCTACCAGTACTCTAACCCCCTCGTCAATTTGATCATTGCAGCCCTCTCCGGCAAGGTCCACGACCACCCGAACCGCCGTCCGCTGGAGCAAGGGCCACCGTCGACACAGTGCTCGCCGGCGACCACCACCACCACCACCCAACGCGGAATGGCACCCTGAGCACGGAGGTACCCTCCGATATCCCCACCTCGTCGTGGATCACCGCCGGTGACCACCGCGGCTCTCGGGCGCCAGCGAGCCCCGACCCGCCTCTTTTAAATTTTAAACCTGACGGATGGGGCCCGCCTGTCAGCCTCTCTGTCTTTTCTAATCGAATCGTTTTCTGAAAACGTCTTTTGCCAGAATACGCTTTCCCTCTGGGCCGGCGTAGTTGCTATCGAAACATTTTTTGTTTTTATAATAAAAACCCTGGGAAGTTTCGGTTTCATTACAGATGGGTCCCTGGACAAAAACCTTTATATCTTTTTAACAGAAGCATATTTTTGAGTGATTCTTTTTCTGTTCTCTTCAAAATTTTGTCTAGTTTTTTATCAGATTTATTTGAAAAATATTTGCAATACTTTTTATGCACCTCTCGGTATTCACGTTAGCGCGTATGTTTTCTTTATACCATAGATACCGACGGAGGTGACGGGACCGCAAACTTCACCGAGTTAGACTCCGACTACTCCGAACCAGGCAAGCATGTTTGAACTTTTGATATGATGAGTGTCTTGGCATGTTTTGCATTTAGTTAGTTTCATGGCATGTTGTGGAGCATACCGATGAACTGTATATTATGCATTGTTGAGACTAGTAAGCTCGATGATCCATACCTTGTTGGATATGAGTATGCAAGGCCATGTGTTGGCATGAAGGTGGGTAAGATGGCAGTGTGGTAGCATGCCAGTCTTATGCCATGCAGGTTTACTTCAGTACCAACCCGTATCGGTTGGGCTCGTATCCATTTCCCCTCCCTGTACCATCACATGTTTCCCGAAAGGGATATGGTTTAGTAAGTCGCAAACCGCTTTCTTGGTACACACCAAAAAGGAGAGGCCGGGATGATGGTTCCATGGCCCTGGATTAAAGCCAGTCATCCGGTCAGGGGGCATGGGTGTTTCCGGTTGGGACCGAGAGGGGGGCACCCCTTAGAGCGCGCGTATATAAATTTGATCCCATGCTATTCGAGATTGTGATCTCCCCGTCTCAAAAGTTTTTCTTGGATGATGTCGATTGTGATTCCTGGCATCGAGAGGTTGGATGGGTGTGTACTGGTTAGCTGTGTTTCCTTCTGAGATACCGTAAACGGAACTAGTCCTTGTGACTACGGAAATCCGTTAACTGTGAGAAATTTTGTACAAACTCTGCAGAGTCATATATCCTCAAATCATCTTATCTATATTCAAGTCCCGTGCTAACTGACATGTGCCAGTTTTGGTGACAGATCATCCGGTGGGACCATGAGCACTAAGATCAGTTAAATGTTTGTTCTTGAGGATGGACTAACCCGTTTAATTTCATGAGTTGAATATATTTATTATGACTATTATTTCTTTATCAGTTAAAGCCCTTTATGTGGTGTCGCTCAGATGCCCGACTGTGGCATTTCTTTTAAAGCCCTTTATGTGGTGTCGCTCAGACGCCCGACTGTGGCATTTCTTTTAAAGCCCTTTATGTGGTGTCGCACAGACGCCCGACTGTGGCATTTCTTTTAAAGCCCTTTATGTGGTGTAGCTCAGACGTCCGACTGTGGCATTTCTTTTAAAGCCCTTTATGTGGTGTCGCTCAGACGCCCGACTGTGGCATTTCTTTTAAAGCCCTTTATGTGGTGTCGCTCAGACTGTAACGCCCTCGATGCGGCTATATCTCCCACGTGTCGAGGCACGACTTAGAGGCATAACCGCATTGAAAGCAATGTTGCAAGTGAGGTAATCTTCACACAACCCATGTAATAATTAAAGGGAAAAGATACATAGTTGGCTTACAGTCGCCACTTCACACAATACAGAAATAAACATCCATCATTCAAATCACACTGAAGGTCCGACTACAGTACCAAAATGAAAGAAGAAAACCCCAAATGCTACATAGATCCCCGGATCACCCCAACTGGGCTCCACTACTGATCATCTGGAAAAGAAACATAGTAACGGCCACGTTCCTCATCGAACTCCCAAATGAGCTCGGACGCGTCATCTGCACTGGCATCGTTGGTACCTGCAACTGTTGTGATAGAATCTGTGAGTCACGGGGACTCAGCAATCTCACACCCGCGAGATCAATACTATTTAAGCTTATAGGTAGGATGAGGTGGTGAGGTGGAGCTGCAGCAAGCGACTAGCATATATGGTGGCTAACAACGCAAAAGAGAGCGAGAAGAGAAGGCAAAGCACGGTCGTGAAGCTAGAAGTGATCAAGAAGTGATCCTAGTACAACCTACATCATACATAACTCCAACACCGTGTTCACTTCCCGGACCCCGCCGAGAAGAGACCATCACGGTTACACACGCGGTTAATGTGTTTTAGTTAAGGTCAACTTCGGGTTTTCTACAACCGGACATCAACAAATTCCCATCTACCTCATAAACGCGGGCACGGCTTTCGAAAGATAATACCCTGCAGGGGTGTCCCAACTTAGCCAATTATAAGCTCTCACGGTCAACAAAGGATATTCCTTCTACCGGGAAGACCCGATCAATCTCGGAATCCCGGACTACAAGACATTTCGACAGCAATAAAACAAGTCCAGCAAAGCCGCCCGATTGTGCCGACAAATCCTGATAGGAGCTGCACATATCTCGGTCTCAGGGCACATCCGGATGAGCAGTACGTACGGCAACCGAGGATACCCCAAGTTGCCTCAGGGCGGCACCGCAAGTGGCTCTAGTTTGGACCAGCAATCGAAGGAGAACTGGCCCGGGGGTTAAAATAAAGATGACCCTTAGTCTGCAGAACCCAAGGGAAAAAGGCTTAGGTGGCAAATGGTAAAACCAATGTTGGGCCGTGCTGGAGGAGTCTTATTCAAAGCGAACTGTCAAGGGGGTCCCATAAATCACCCAACCGTGTAAGGAACAAAAAATCCGGGAACATAACACCGGTATGACGGAAACTAGGGTGGCAAGAGTGGAACAAAACACCGGGCAAAAGGCCGAGCCTTCCACCCTTTACCAAGTATATAGATGCATTAATTAAATAGGAGGTATTGTGATATCCCAACAAGTAAACATGTTCCAACAAGGAACAACAAGTCCATGTTCCAACAAGGAACAAACTTCATCTTCACCTGCAACTAGCAACGCTATAAGAGGGGCTGAGCAAAACGGTAACATAGGCAACCAACGGTTTGCTAGGACATGGATGGTTAGGGGCTGACATGGCAATATAGGAGGCATGATATAGCAAGTGGTAGGTATCGCAGCATAGGCATAGCAAAAGAGCGAGCATCTAGCAAGCAAAGATAGAAGTGATTTCGAGGGTATGGTCATCTTGCCTGCAAGGTTCTCAGAGTTGTTGAAAGCTTGGTCCTCGAAAGCGTTCTCAACAGGTTCCTTGTTCACGCACTCGTATCCCGGCTCTACCCACAATAAGAACACGAGCAAAGGAACAAACATCAATCACGATGCAATGCGCAACCAACATGATGCAAAACAAGGCATGATATGCGAGATGTGATATGCAATGCATATGCGTGCTCCGGAAAGAAAAGATGAACAAGGCATAATCTTGGCAAACCAAGTATGCCACTGGATAGATGAGGTGATTTCGGTTGAAACCGATATAAAGATCACCGGAATCGGATGCACGGTTTGCAAATGACAAGCAATACAAGAATGACAATAATCTGCCATAAACAGCATGATGCTACTTAGCAAGCAACAAGAAATTAAGCTACTGCACCCAAACATATCAACAAAGCATATTACAGTAATCTACTCAAGATGCTTGACAAAAGATGAACACTGAGCTACGGCTAAATCACACCACAACAGGTTCAAACAAGCATGGCAAAAGTGCAAAAGATAACAGGTTCACAGACTTGGTGAAAATAACAACATAGCAGAAATTAACATCAGGGTGACATGTTTAGAGCAATGAAACAGCATGCTACAGGACCAGGACATAGAAAAGTAAGTCATGGCATGAATCTACCCAAGGCACTTGACAAAAGTCCCTTACTGACCATAAGCCAAAAAGGATCAGAAAATATGATTACACCCATGTCAAATAAGCAAGTTTCGTTACAGTTTTCAGACTTAGCAGAAAACTGGACATGTCAAAAACAGATAACAAGTAGGCATGTTCGTAAGCTCGAAGCACTCAATACAGAGCATTGCATGATAAAGTAAGCATACATACATCAAGAAGACATGGCATAGAAGCTATACATGGCAATATTAACATCATAGCATGCAAGGATCAACTACACCAAGCTTGGCAAAATCGAGTAACATGTAGACAATCTGCCAGCAACATTTTATAGCAAACGTAGAGCTCGATTGACTCAAGCTATGGCACTCCATAATTACAAACAAAGGCATGGATGGATAGAGCAAATCCATATGCTCAAAACACTCTTACTTATCATGCTCAAAAGAGGCATAGATCTCTCTGAAACAACATGAACACATGGCATAAAAATAACAGCAGGCAGGGACTTCAGTGAAAATACTAAGTCTCTGAAATCAGCAACATCAAGTGCCCTAGTTTGCATGCTTGTTCTAGTCACCACAAAGACCACAAAAATACATGGCATAATTCTCTGGAAAGGTAACATGGCATATTACAAAACTCATGTAGGACTCAACTTTATAGGAGGTACACATCAACCATGGCAAAAATGACAAAAGTGCATGTTCAGATAAGATTCAGAAACTAACATCACATAGCCCTATTCTAACAGCATTTCGGGCATCAAAATGACCTCAAATGAAAATGATTTAATGGAAACAAATGATGTACTCTTCGAGGCGAACAACTGGACATATTATACGCGCGAAACGGAGCTACGAATGCAAAGTTACGGCATGATGAACATGGCATGATAATGTGAAATTTGAGGGACAGAGAGAAAAAGAGGGGGGGCGAAGTCAACCCTAATCGCCGGATCCGGATCGGGCTCCGGCGACTCCGGCGGAGGAAGGCGGTGACGGTGAGGCGGGGAGGCGGCGCAGGGGCGCCGGGACGGCGGGGACGACCGCGGAGATGCGGGCGGCGGCGTCTCGCGCGTCAGAGGCGGCGGGGGCCGGGCGCGAGGTCGGCGGGGTCGGCGCCGGAGTTGGCGGAGGCGGCGGAGGAGCGCCGGCGCGGGGAGAGGCGCACGCGCGCGGGCGCTCGCGGGGCGGTGGCGGCAGCAGCCCGGGCAGGGGGGCCGCGGACGGGCCCGGCGGGCCCGCAGGTTCGGCGATGTGGGCGCGGGGCGGTGGCGAACCAGAAGGCGCCACGTGGCGGCGGCGGGGCGACCCGGACACGTCCGGCCTGCGGGATTTCGTCCGGCGGCGCGGGGGAGAAATGGACTAGGGTTAGGGTAGGAATGGACCCGTGATTTCGGAGGGGGAGGCCTTTTTATAGGTAGAAGGAGCTAGGAAGCTCCAAATGGAGAGCGGTTTTCGGCCACGCGATCGTGATCGAACGCGGTGGACATGGGAGTGTCTTAGATGGGTTATTGGGCTGTTTTGAAGGGGTGTTGGGTTGCAACACACACGAGGCCTTTACGGTTACCCGGTTAACCATTGGAGTACCAAACGACCTCCGATTGACCCGAAACTTGACAGGCGGTCTACCGGTGCTATACCGAGGCCGCTTGACAAACCTCGGTCCAATCCGAGAAAGTTTAATACCCGCTCACGAAGAAATGTAAAAGGGGACGCCGGGGAAACATAGGAGCGCCGGATTGCAAAACGGACAACGGGGAAAATGCTCGAATTCATGAGACGAACACGTATGCGAATGCGATGCACATGATGACATGATATGAAATGCATGACATGACCAAAATGCAAACTGACGGGAAACCCAACCACGGAGGGAATATCATAACACAATGCCGAAAATGGCAAGAGTTGGATTACAATTATTGCAAGTTACATCTGGGGCGTTACACAGACGCCCGACTGTGGCATTTCTTTTAAAGCCCTTTATGTGGTGTCGCTCAGACGCCCGACTATGGCATTTCTTTTAGCCCTTGTTCTTTCTTTTATTAATTTACTCTCGTGGCTTCGCTCTAGACACTCGATTGTTTTCTATTACTTTACTGTTGGGATTCCAGGCGGACTACCGCCGTTTTCCCTTTTTACTTACCCTGCCTAATATTACTTTGAATATGCATTGATAATTTAATCGTGACGCACTCATGCATGCATTTGTTATATCTTATGTCTGAACTGTCTTGCGAGTACTTTCAAAGTACTCACTGGCTTGTTGATTTGGCCAGATGCTGACGAAGGTGATCTCATGGATGAAGAGTTCGATAGTGCATCCGATGCCTAGAGGAGTCCCAGTCAGTATCATGCGACCCTGGCTTGGTCACTGTTTTATACCCGCTTCCGCAACCCAAATAAATTCATTGAGCCTCACCTCGACGCTCGATGGGATGATAGTTTGAGAGTCACGTATCCACTCCCCACTGTGTTACTCCACCACTACCATATTTGCGAGTCAGTAGTATGCCACCACTCCCTTGTGTCATAACCACCTTTATGTATAATTTTTGGCATGCTTGTAATAAATTATTGAGCATTATCAGCTCAACCCTGTATTATATTTGATGCTACTGGCTTATTGTATCAAAAGTTTGTCTACCAGTGAGGAGGTTTCTATCTCAAACTGGATTCTAAAGATTGGTTTCTCAATGAATATTTTTATTGGAAACCGGTCGTGACATAGACGAGCTACGGGTGGCAGAAGACACCAAGAGAACATCTCGGTGGTCGTCCAAAGGCTGGATGGTGATGGCAGCGCTGGAGGCAGAGCTCGAAGACGAGGCGGCAGGACGTCAGCACGTGTCAAAGGCGTCGTGCCCACGTACTCCGAGTTGACGGCCTTGCTGCCCGCCCTCTTCCTCTTCCACAGCCTCCCAACGCCAGCCGCCCAAGGAGATGACCCCGAGAAGTTCGAGGAGCCGGCGACACGGATGATGGGGTCGCCGGTGCCGCACGGAGCGGCGCCCGACACCTAGTCGGACCCGTCATCCTGCCGCCCTCTACCCTCGTCGTCGCTGCCGCTGTCCTCCTCGTCACTCCCGCTCGAGGAGGAGTCTTCGCTATCGGAGGAGCTCTCCACGCAGCACCTTGCCCGAGTCCCGAAGCACCCGAAGACCTTGACGGAGAGGAGACCGCCCTCTATCAGCTTAAAATCGAGGGTGAGCCCCTCCGTCAGGCGGTGGATACGGGCGAACGTCTTCCACCCTCGACCAAGATACATCAAATTAGGGGCTGGGAAGTCGACGCGGACTCGCGTACCGCTGATTCCACAGCCCCTCATGTGCAGCCTCAGTGCCTCAGGCGGGTCCAGCTTCATCTCGCTCGCGAATGGAGTCGGGAGGCGAAGACGATGGCGAGGCGGACGACGCAGCCTAACGAAGAACTCACAAGGGTCGTCCCCAACGTGGCCCTCCATGGGGAGAGGAACTGCTGGCGGAGGCAAAGCCGGCGCGTCTCCCCGTCCTCCTCTTCCCCGAGCGCCTCGGCCTCGCCCACGACCTCGCCCTCTCCCCCTTCCCCTCGCGGCTGGCTCTGCCACCGCAGGTGTAGGAGAAGCAGGGATGCGTTGTCGAGCGGCGACCCTCGTCGCCACCGTCGAAGGACCAGGGTTTCGTTTCTCCATGGTGAATGAGAGGGAGGGGAGCAGAAGCTGATGAAGTGAGATGGAGGAATGCAGGGCACCGACCCCCCCCCCCCCGCTCTTTATAAAGGAGCAGGGTGGGGGCTCGACCGCCCCATTCCGCCAATGAAGACGTGAATGGCGCAGGAGACCGGGGCCGATCCGCCGCCCCCCGCCCGCGACGGCCCGGCTTCCTGCCTCCACCAACTGCCACCCCAGGCGCATGAGCGCCGCGTGGCGAACGTGCAGGACCGAAGCGACGGGTGAGGTGACTTCTCCCCGCCCCGTGATTAAAGGGAGTGGGCGCCTTGAAAGACCACGCCTCGGCCCCATCCAGTAAATGGGCCGCGCCTCCAGGCCTCCCTCCGTTTATGGGGAAGATGCGAGCCGCCCCCTTTTTACTACGACGTGACGCAAGCGTGCCAAGGCCAGCCTCAAGCATGCCGCCCACGTCACGCACGCCTCCCCACGACACGCCACGCGCGGGAAGCACGGGAGGCGCGAAGAAACTTACCGCGGTAAAAACCGCCCTGCCTGCCCGCGCACCGTTCTTGGGCCTGGCCCAACAACGCGTAGCGCTTATGTGTGGCCCAGGCCCGGGGGCTCCTGTCGGTGTACAAAAAGAGGGGTACACTTTTTGTACCCCTATGACTATGCACGGGCAGTCTGAGCCACGGGCGCCGCCGCACCGAGCCCGACAAGGGAGGTAGAACCAAGCTAAGGCCGAAGCCAAAGAGGAGCAGAACAACGCCAAGACCAAGACCACAAAGAGCAAAGTGGACGAAGCGAGCCCCCCGGCATGATCCTTGCCGGGAGGTGGTTTTTGCAAACCCGGCAAGACCCTTGCCGTGGCAGCTCGCCCCACACCTACGGAGCGGGTCACCCTTGAGTCCACTGCCCCCATGAGGCAAGGATTCGAGAGGCATCCCCGTGGTGGTATGCAGATCTTTGTGAAGACATTCAAGATCAGATGCACACTTTAGAAGATGATGGTCCTTGGCGGGATCCCAGCCAAGGAAAACCACAAGGCCCCCGGCAAGAGCCTTGCCGGGGATGGCAGCAGGCGTCACGGCAAGACCCTTGTCAGGACCCCGGCAAGACCCTTGTCGGGGCCACGGCAAGGCCCTTGCCAAGGACACCCGCGGGGCCACCATCGGACCCGCACCAGTCACGCCTCCACCACCGTTCACATGTAGCTGCCGACCCAACCAGCTGGGCAGGCACCTGCGTGGCGGCATGCAAATCCTCGTGGTGACCCACCGCTGCGCCACCTCAGCTGCCTGCCCGCCTACATGGCATCGCAGGCACCGCTGGCCAGGGCGCGTGTCGACGCGGGAGAGAGCGGCGACGGACGAGACAGGGCTCTCCCCCGCCCCCGATAAAGCAAGGACACCTAAGCAAGGCGCATTAAATGCACCTTGTCTTGTAATGTGAGGGATAACCTCGCATCACTGTACCCTTTCCACCTCCTGTGTGCCACTGTGGCAGCCCCTTTCCCTATAAAAGGAGGCCCCAGGCGACCAGGAGGAGGATTCGGCTTTTTGGAGCTCCTCACGCCCCATAGCTTGCTCAAGAACACAAACATATAATCCACCAAAGCAGGAGTAGGGTTTTACGCATCTTCGCGGCCCGAACCTAGGTAAAGGAATCGTGTACTGCCTGCTCGATCCGCTCTTCTCACGACCCCCGCGCCCCGCAACCGCAGAAAGGGATTCTCGTGATCCCATAGGTGTCGTTCCCCACCGACAACATGGCTCGAGGAGACGATCTCCATGCCATCAAGTACTTACCCCTCAAGCTCAAAGGGCCAGCCCAGCACTGGCTTAAAAGCCTCCCCGAAAACACCATTGGAAGTTGGGAAGAGCTCGAGGACGCTTTTAGGGCAAATTTTCTAGGGACCTATGTCCGACCACCAGATGCAGACGATTTAAGTCATATAACTCAACAGCCCGGAGAGTCAGCCTGAAAGCTTTGGAACAGGTTTCTCACTAAAAAGAACCAAATAGTCGACTGTCCGGACGCCGAAGCCTTAGCAGCTTTCAAACACAGCGTTCGAGACGAATGGCTTGCCAGACACCTCGGCCAAGAAAATCCAAGAACAATGGCAGCATTAACAAGCCTCATGACCCGCTTTTGCGCGGGCAAGGACAGCTGGTTAGCCCGATGTAGCACCAGCGACCGAAGTACATCCGAAGTCAGGGACTAAAACGGGAAGCCGCGATGCAGCAAAAACAAGCGCCGGAATAAAGAAGACGGCCCGAAGAGCACGGCGGTAAACGCCGGATTCAGAAGCTCTCAGCCAGGTCAGCAAAAGCGGCCCTCCAAAGGCAACAGAGACGAATAGTCTAGCCTAAACAAGATTCTGGACAAACTATGTCAGATCCACAGCACCCCCGACAAACCTGCAAATCATACCCATAGAGAATGTTGGGTCTTCCAGCAGTCCGGCAAGCTCAACGCCGAACACAAGGGGTAGGATACACCAAGCGAAGACGAGGACGAGCCTCGCAAGCAAAGCACTGGGGAACAGAAGAAGTTCCCACCAGAAGTTAAAACAGTAAATATGTTACACGTGATAAAGAAAAACAACGCGGCACTCATCGAGACACGTGCCCCAGGGCCTATCACCGTGGAGTTCCGCCACTGGTCATCCCAACCGATCACCTTCGACCATCGGGATTACTCGGCAAGTATCCGGCATGCAGGATGGGCTGCCTTGGTGTTAGACTCGATAATTGACGGATACCACTTCACACGAGTCCTAATGGACGGCGGTAGTAGTTTAAACCTGATATATCAAGATACAGTCCGCAAAATGAGGATAGACCCAACAAAAATCAGCCACATCAATACTACCTTTAAAGGAGTAACGCCAGGCCCAGAAGCTCATTGCATGGGCTCCCTGCTACTAGAAGTTATATTCGGCTTTCCCGATAACTTCCGCAGCGAAAAGTTAACCTTCCACATCGCTCCGTTTCAAAGTGGCTGTCAAGCACTACTCGGACGCGAAGCTTTCGCTCGCTTTAACGCAATACCGCATTACGCTTCTCTCATGCTTAAGATGCCCAGTCCACGTGGCATCATTATAGTAAATGGAAATATTAAGCGCTCCTTACGCGTGGAAGACCGTGCGGCTGCTTTGGTAGCCGCACACTGAACGGCCTCATCAGCTAGAGCATCTGACAGGTCGTTAAGACCACGGACACGGTTAGACGAGTCTGGCGTAGCTATATAATTGATACAGGCTTGATGGCTATACCCCTATAACAATGCAAGGGGCTCAACGCGTGTAAACAAGTGACAAATAGGCTCAATTTTACTCATCTTGAACTATACTTGGTTTATTTAGTATAACCTACCTTTTGCACGACAACTTTTCAGCTAAGTTCCTCTCTTTTACAGATGACCATCGTGCTACACCCGTCCAGGATACGGCACAACGGAGACACAGGCACAGACGTGCAGCAGGGACCCGTTCCAAGGATTCTCTTTAGATTAAGACCCTGCGTAAACCTTTTTTACTGTCTCTTGTTGATACACATCCCCCGGATTCTCAATACAACTAAGATGGATGCTGACGTATTGGCATGTGGCCACGTCAGATTATTGCACGTACCTGGACACCAGGGGCTTATTACAAAGGGCACTGCTTAGCCCGGTTTACATAACAAAGACCGAATACCTTAGGGAGTGTTCGGCGTCGCGAGTTTGTCCTTATATGCATCAGCTCCAAATCATGTCTTTGGTCAAATGTTGGGTTTGCCCGGCTCCTGCGTTTTGCTGCCTTACGTTCCGCTCTATCAACTAAGGCGGCACCAGGAGAACTACTGCGATTGTGCCCTGGTTCATCCGGACGAGCACCTCAGTAGAGAAAGCCGAAAACTGACTGTCATGATATAGCGTGAGACTGGTCAACCACTCGATGACCTAGCAGAATCTTCGGGATTCCTCCGCCTTAATGAAGGGTCGTTTCCCGGCCAGGCATGTACGCGCCCCGAATACAGATGAGCGCGGAGCCACCAGGGGCTATATAGTAGCCCCACTATCAAACTCCTCTGGCTAAGTGAAAGTGTTAAAGCATTATAGTCTGATTGCCTGGTTCGCTGCGCTATCACCTCCTTAATGGACCAAGACGTTCGATCAAGTGTGAACATGCGTCTTGTGCGAACACCCCCACATCATATGCGTGGGGGCTGAAGCCGACGACTGCCATCTTTCAGGTTATATACATACATAAACGGCCGCACATGAGGTATTATAATTCTTGTAGGCACAAGTATAAAATAGCCTTCATAATTCAGTAAAACATTGTTTTTCAATGGGAATACATGTCATTAGAACATAATATTTTTCGAGTACTGCGCCTCTATGGAGCGAGCGCCCTCAAGAACTTCTCGAAAGTAGTGCTCGGCAGGTACTCGGCTCTCATCTGAATCTTGGGCTGCAATGGCGGTGGCCTCCATCTCCGCCCAGTATGTCTTCACACGTGCAAGGGCCATCCGTGCACCCTCTACGCACGCCGACCTCTTCATCGCGTTGATATGCGGCACTGCACCAAGGAACTGCTGCAACAAACTAAAATAATTGTTCGGCTCTGGCATTTCTGGCCAGAGATGATCCACAACAGACCTCATGGCGAGTCCGTACAATCTATTCAGCTCGGCGCATTCGGCCAGCCGATCAGTCAATGGAAGCGGACGCTCTGGAACGTGGAATTGTGACCAGAACAGCTTTTCCACTTCGTGATCTTTTTTATCTCGGAAGTATTCATCCACATCGGCAACACTCGTCGCTATATCCAGATATGCGTCCGCAAAACTCCACAGCCGGTCCAAAGGGGCATACTTAGGATCTACGAACTTCATCCGCAGCATAAAGGGCTTCCTAGCCGTAATATCCCCGGCTTGGCGCAGCTCCTCCTTCATCGCTCTCATTGCAGAGCGGGTGTCTTTGGCTGCCACCGTGGCCTTCTCCAGGTCAGTCCTCTTCGCTCGATCATCCTTATCAAGAAGCTCGTAACGGTCAGCGGCATTCTTCAATTCCACAGACATTCTGGCTACTTCCTCCTTGCTTTGGCAGTGAGCAGCCTGTTCGGCTTTCAGCTCCTCCATTGCCTTTAGGGCAGCCGCATCGCTTTTCCTGGCTTGTTCTTTGGCTCGGGAAAGTTCCGCCCGAAGGTTCTCCACGGCCAGAGCTCCATCTGCATTCAAAAACATGTTATAGATACTGGCATCATGCTCCTCTTATCATGTGCCACTGGAGAAATTACATACCCTGCGCCTCGTCAAGCCTCTTGTTGACAAGTACGATGTCGGCGTCTGCCACTTCCAGCTGCCGCTTTAGATCGGCAAACTCATTAGTCTGGCTGGCCACCGGACCCTCCGCCACCTGCATATCATGGTGGCACGATTATTCCTGGGACTATGATCCTCTGTGCACCGTCATCTTCGACGGCACCCAGAGTCTCAGGGGCTACCATCTACACAGGGCACATCTAAAAATGTGTGGTACTATCAAAATTTAGATACATTAAAACTGAGCACCCTCCCAGCCCTCTCAAGTATTCAACATCTTGACCGTTCATTTTCATGTTCTGGTCATTCATGGCCATTCGATCTTCCTAGATGGGCTACCTGTGGGGGAGGGGCAGCTACTCCGGTAGCTTTTTTGGACCCTCGTCATTAATGGGGCTCGTATTGGGTTGTTTGGCCCATTATTCGTGCTGAAAATTCAACCCTAACCCCCTTCCTCTCGCTCTCTCAGCCCTCCAGGAAATGAGCGATGCTGGCGGTGGAGGTGGCGACTTACCCGATGCTATGCGGCGTGCGACCGCCAGGTTGCAGGAGGCCACCTCGCCGGCCGTGCTCGGATCCACCGCGTCATCCCGGCAGCACCAAGCCGCCCACCTCATCCTTCTTCAACGGAGCCGGCCTTCTCATCATGCTAGCCCCCTTCCACATCGTTCAGTCACCGTTGCTCTCCCCCTAGTAAGTTTCTTCTCCCTCGATGCATTAGGGTTTTGTAACTCGACCAATCGAGGTGCTCAACAATCTGTTTTTCCGGCAGAAGTCCAAAACAATCTGTTTATCCGGCCGAGGTCCTACAGATTGGGGTAACAAATTAGGGTTTTCCACACCCGTAATGTTCAAGGATTAAGGGGTTCATCCTATTAAGCTCTTAGTGTAGAATGATTTGTCATTTAAATGAATTCTGGATGCTCCAATTTCCATGGATGTTCATTTGATTTTCATGGCGCGCAGCTGCAACTGCCACATCGAGCGAACCCTTGCAATACTGTTTGGTCATCACAGAGCTCAAGTCATAGGAGCATAGCATGCCATATATTAGCTGATGCTGATCTGAGATGACAGAAAGGCAACGAGATAGCGGGCGGCAGGCCGCTGATGAAGTAAGTAAATGAAACCCAATGAAGGTCTCCTGTGACTTATTTAGTCCATATACACATCATGTTGGCAACATTTTTTTTGGAAGAACCACATACAAATGTCACCTTTTTTTGTTCTAGATCTTTAGTTAATCCAAGGATATATGTAGGTACAGAATTAGGAGTTCTGGCCTTCCTTGAACTCACTACCCAAACAGTAGTTAGCTGCTCATTGGTTGGATAGTGGTCTTAGATTTTTTGCTTTTGAACCAAACTCTTACATGCATGGATACATTGGACATCTAAATGAATAACGCTTCAAGCTATCTAGCAAGTCGCAAATAGTGCTTCAAACTATCTGAATATAGTATAAGAAATATATTTTTCATTCACAGACCAAGAATAATGGTGTAGCAGTCCCGGAACTAGAAGTTTCTCCATCACCTCTGTTCTTTGCTTCAAATGTGATTCTGGAACTGAAGCTTCATCACCATCATTCTGTCGCTCGTCGCATGTCTAAGTGATTCGACGGGGCGGGGAATTTTTATTAGCGGTGAGCGGACATGGAATGTGAACAACATAAATTTCGCTGGCTCAAAGCTGTAGGGGACAATGCTAATGGTGAGTTATAGTACCAGAAAACACGCATCGATCTAGTGAACAGAAAGGCCACAAAAGTAGGCTTCTGGAGCAACAGCCGTTCCACGTCAGCCTGCCTGGCACAAGCACGCAAAGAAGCCCATAAAAACGGTGGCCACCTGCCTGGAAGAGATGTTAGTTCTCAATTGTCATGTCCAGGCCTCTCGTACACATTTTTTTGCGGCCTGTTCGATGACAGAACGGCCAGATCAGTTTCGTAGTAGCAACCCTTTTAATTTGGTAGGTCGTGACGCGCGACTGGACCCTAAGATTGGTGTCGCGATACTCGGTACAGCGACCAACCAATTTCGGGCATCCAACGGCGCGATCTAACGACCGAGGACACCAAATCACTGTGGTAAATTCTGTATGTCAAGACATTGCACATATGCCAAGACACTACAAGAGTTTGTGTAGGGAACGTGTTTGAGGATGTATGCTGCCTCACTTGTTGGTGTTTATCTGTTTTGGTTAGTATTTTGGGGGTTAAATTCCAATGTTTATTATGCATCTTGCCTGATTCCCCTAATCATGTAACCACCCTTATCTGATACTTCGATTCCCCTTTTCATATAACTGCACCCCATTTTGATTGCAATTTTTATGCATGGACCTTGCTCAATTCCCCTTTCCATATAACTACATCATGGCACCAATGAATGTCATCTAAAGGGCATTCCTCTTAGGTTTTGTCCTTGAAGGATTAACTTAAACTTTCCACTTACTTACACAGGTAATTGAATTTCCATTCTGCTCCATACTCCCAACTTGCAAGATACGGTCCTCTGGTCATGAGCATTCTACTTCCAAAGTGGAAGTGCTACTGAAATCGATAATGAGGACATGAGGTTAATCTTGATGATGATACTTATTGATATGGACATTTGCAAATTTAAGGTGACTAATTTTCCATTTAGATATTACACTCTTTACATTGTGTACATGATATCTAAGCATATACTTATGTTAACATAGATATCTTTATTGATTCATGACTTCTTGTCTTCTATACCATTTGTAGTTTGTTCGATAGAATTATTAAGCTGTACTGGTCAAGATGGGATTTGCTTCTTCTTAAGTAGTGAATATTTTTACATGATATACCTAATGGTTAAGTTATTTGGTCATGAACCACGTGTTGATGCATTAATGTTTAGGCTGAATTTCTCTTCTCTTAAGAACTGAGCGCCAACATGTTATATGTATGAAATAAGTTTAATGCTGCTTCTTTTTGACATTTAGAATACTGATTGTTTTCCTTCATCTATTGTAGAACAAAAAAAAGTTACCTTTGGTGGATTTATTATATTGCATCAAGATACTTGAATGATGCAGATTCTGATGATGAGATCATATTATCTACTACTCCCTCGGATCCAAAATAAGTGTCGCAATTTTGAGCTAAGGTTAGTTCAACCTTACTCCAAAACTGTGACACTTATTATGCATAAGAGGGAGTACTTCCCATCCCGTAAGAATTTTGATCTGAACTACTGCTAGCTACATATTTCTCATATGATGGTAGGCACGAGGGATCCACCGATGTGTTCCCATCCCAAAAATAATTGATGCGGTGGACTGCATTAAATCCAATGAGAATGATCCTATGTAACATGCTATTATTTGTCCAGTTTACAAATATATCACACATTTATGATGATCCAATGAGTGCAAGTATAACGCAATAAGGATTTAAATATATTTTTTGCTGGGTTGCAGGAGAGAGAAGATAAGCGAACTGTAGTTTAAGGGTCGACCATAGTGCAGACTTTAATAAACTTTGTGAGAGTGTAAGGTGGATCAAGTATTAACAAAGTAGTAGTACATCTTTATAGTTGCAGATGTAAAATCCACATGTTTATGTGTATGTATGTTACACATGTGCAAATTCTGATGATGAAATAAATAAGCATGTGAGTTACACACAAATAACAAAATCGTGATTTTGGAAAGATGAACAGTGCATTTATTATTCACTATTTAGATATTGTCATTTTTGCATAGCTCACATGTTTACTTATTTCATCACCAAACTTTACAAATGTGTAATATCCATCCATATGATTATGTAGAATTCTTTTCGGGATTTTTGAACTTCTAATTGTGGTTCTTACACTATTTAAAATAAAGTTGTCCAATGCACCCATGTTTCAAAAATCCACTGCCCCCCTCCACTCACTATTTGAAAAATCTGAACTGGATGTTTGTAAACGCATTTTGGTGTGTTCACTCATTTCAGCCCGGATGTACTTCATATTCAAATATCCAAAACATCTTATAATAGTGAATAGAGAGAGTGTTATACATATTGGTTATTAGATTTACTATAGATGACATGTCAATGCGCTATTGCGAGTAGATGACTGTATTATTATATTGTTGTGTCTCCAATCAAGTTGCTGGTCTGTGTGGTGACCCATCTAAATTTGGAGCATATTGGCCCTCCCTCATGGATCATATATCTACATAGTTCCTATTGTTACATTGAATCAATGGACAGGCATTACATTGAATCAATGGACGGGCACGGCAACGCGTGCCATCAATGATCTAGTGTACATCATTTCACGTACCTTAAAACCCGTCATAAGACTCATATCAGCTTCATGCAACCCGCTTTCGGCGGACGAAATTCTTTCAATCACCGCACCCATCAAAGTGCGGTGCTCTTCTGAGATAGCCGATCGCTCTAGCAGATCCCTCAGTACGTCCGACCGCACACCAAATGGAGGCGGACTCTTTCGATTGCTCTCTTCAAAAGCGGGATACTGAGGACTTCGGGTGACAATATGATTACCTCCTGGCCTTGCCGGATTAGGAGAAACCCTTCGCGACGACACCTCGGGGTCGCCCGCCTCATGAGGCGGCATGGTAGGGGGAGGCGTTTCGCTCTCCATCATCTCTGGAAGAAGATCCCCCGAAGACAAACTCTGCTGAGAAGGGCTAAGATCTGAACTGCAAGATAAACGCTTCGGTTATTTTCCTCAGGAGTAAAGCAAGGTTTTTTCATTATTAAGTACCCTTTTACTTACAGCTCGGTGGAGGGCTGATCCCCTTGAGGGCATAGTGCGGCCGGGGTATCCCCCGGTACAGGACCCTCTAGCGAAGATTTCTTCCCCCGTTTGGAGACCATTGTCTCCGGGTCCTCAGAGGCGGTCCTCTTTCTTCCCTGGGGAGAGGAAGTTTTAGTTCCTCCTCCCCGGCTGACCTCCTTCACGGAGGCGCTAGCCTCCTTGTTCCCCCCTTTATCTTCTCCTGAAGGCGCTTGATAAGGCGCAATCTCCAGCATCCTGGTTAACACGGGGTCTAGTGAGGTCTCAGGGAGGGTGGCCGGACACCTGATCAACTTTGCCTTCGCTATCCAATCCTGGTCAAAGAGTAGCTTTTTTAGGGCAACGTTGCGATAAATAAACAGACAGTGTGTTCGGATGCGGGGCTACTTACTTGGGTATCCGGGCGATTGCAGCTCAGACCTGCATCCTCCGTGGTGTCCGGACACATTATTTGTGGTTCGAAGAACAACTTGTAAATCTCCTCGGGTGTCATGCCGAGGAAGTGTTGAACAGCTCGCGGTCCCTCCGGATTGAACTCCCACAGGCGGAGGGGACGACGTTTGCAGGGCAGGACCCGGTGAATTAACATGACTTGCATCACCGTGACCAGACTGACATCTCTCTCAAGGAGATCTCGGATGCGGCTCTGCAATGTGGGCACATCCTTTACTGGCCCCCAGTCCAGCCCCTTGCTGACCCATGACGTTAGTCGTGGCGGGGTACCCGAGCGAAAGACCGGTGGGGCCACCCACTTGGTACCCCTGGGATTTGTGATATAAAACCACTCTTGTTGCCATAGACTGGACACCTCCTGGAAAGAGCCCTCGGGCCATGGGGCGTCGGCGTTTTTGCTTATTACGGCGCCTCCGCACTCTGCGTGCCGCCCCTCGATCATCTTCGGCTCCACTTTGAAGGTCTTGAGCCACAGTCCGAGGTGAGGGGTAATATGGAGGAAAGCTTCGCACACGACGATGAACGACGAGATGTGGAGGATAGACTCCGGAGCTAAGTCGTGGAAGTCCAGCCCATAATAGAACATAAGCCCCCTCACGAAGGGATCTGACGCGAAGCCTAGCCCTCGGAGGAAGTGAGATATGAACACGACGCTCTCACCAGGCTTGGGGGTAGGAATAACCTGCCCTTGAGCAGGCAGCCTATGCGGGATTTCGCTGATCAGGTACCTGGCCTCCCGTAGCTTTATTACGTCTTCCTCCGTGACAGAGGAAGTCATCCACCGACCTTGAAGGTTGGATCCGGACATAATCGGAGGTCCGAAGCGCCTGAACCTGAGCTTTGGGTGTTGGAACTCGAGGCGGGAGGCGGATTCAATTAAGATCGAGAGGAAAAAGAATAGGCCTTGGTGTCTTTATAAAGAGGTTGAATACCAAGAGCCCTCCTCATGACCGTTTGGGACTTACCTTCAATCGAGGGGTCATACCAACAGGCACGATTGGGTTACCCACGTCCGTGTTGATGAGAATCCCGTAATAAAGGGAACACGATCTCTGCTTCGACAAGACGTGCCGAGGAAACCGCCTCGCGGAACACGCTGAGATCGGTTATAAAATAAAGACCTGGCTGTGGTGTGATGTCACACTACGAGGTATGTCAACAGATTAGATTTGTGGAAATATTATTCTCTACGGTTGTATGTGGAACTTGTTTTGCAGAGCCGGACACGTTCCTAGTGTTCAAAATCTTTTATGAAGTATTCGGAGGAGGAACCCGCCTTGCAATGTCGGAGAAAAATCTGCGCGCCGGACTCATCGTCATTGAAGCCTGGTTAAGGGGCTACTGAGGGAGTCCTGGATTAGTGGGTATCCGGACAGCCGGACTATATCCTTTGGCCGGACTGTTGGACTATGAAGATACCAGATTGAAGACTTCGTTCCGTGTCCGGATGGGACTCTCCTTGGCGTGGAAGGCAAGCTTGGCAATACGGATATGTAGATCTCCTTCCTTGTAACCGACTCTGTGTAACCCTAGCCCCCTCCGGTGTCTATATAAACCGGAGGGTTTAGTCCGTAGGACCAAGAACAACAATCATACCATAGGCTAGCTTCTAGGGTTTAGCCTCTTTGATCTCGTGGTAGATCAACTCTTGTAATACTCATATCATCAAGATCAATCAAGCAGGAGTAGGGTTTTACCTCCATCGAGAGGGCCCGAACCTGGGTAAAAACATCGTGTTCCCTGTCTCCTGTAACCATCCGCCTAGACGCACAGTTCGGGACCCCCTACCCGAGATCCGCCGGTTTTGACACCGACATGCCCCTTTTTGGTTATGACCGGGGATGATGTGATCCGTCGCGCGTGTTGTGATCGGACATATTTGAATTTCAAATTGTCCATACTAATGGACATTTAGGGATAATTTTGGATGGTCGGCTCACATACCAGTGTCCTCGGACTGTTCCCTGCCGGTCCGTTGACGGATGCGGTGTCCGGTTAGGGGGTTCATTGTTGGAGATGCCCTGACCATTACAACTACCTTGCTAGAGGTTACAATCTCCATCACCGAGTTAATGTATCTATCAGGAAATCCTTTTCTCGCAAACCAACATGTGGTTGGATGGTTAGGACGACAGTGGTATCCTCAGCCCACTAGGGTTCAATTCGCTCTCTCCCCCGAGGCGGCGGCGCTGCGCCGCCTCTGGGGAGTCCCCGTCTGCACCGTCCTCAGCCCTCCCCCTACATCGCCTCCCACTACCGCCGACGTCATTGAGGACGCCGCGGGGCAAAGGCCCTGTGGTGAGGCGGCGGCGGCGGTTTCCTCGGCCGGCTGTAACGCGTGGAGGCAGCGGCATCCATCTGCCTCCTCCTCCTCCAACAGCAGTGCGCAGCAGGTTGGCGGTGGCCAGGAGATCCCCGGCGGCCATTTGGCGGATGAGATTTTGGCTGCGATGAGATCTGATCTGGGCCCGAGGGGTTCAGATCGAGATCCACTGCGGATGCGCGTCGTCTCGACAACGGCAAGAGGAGATCCCCCTGGGTAATCTTCGCGGCACGAGGACGTCCGGGTCTCTTGGCCCGGGCATGATGGTGGTGGCTGCCTTCTCCACCAAAGGCGGTTGGCCAGGCTGGTAGTGACGGATCTTGGATCCCACTATTAGCACCGGCGGAAAGTTGGGGAGACATAGTCACCGGTGAAAACCGAGCCGACTCCGGTCATGGCTGGCTATGGCGGCGTCTACGTCGTTACCTTGAAGAAGGCATCGTCAAGCAACTATCGTCAACCTGCTCTTGCCGCTCCGAGAGAAATCCTAAGATTACCGGATCGGACGATGGCGTCGTAGTGGTGTCGTGTTCCCTATTGGGGGCATCGTTTGTGGAGCGGCGCTGGATGGAAGAGGCGTGAGGTAGTGTGGCGTGCCTTCTCTCGTGTCGACGACGGCGGGTCTCGACGGCATGGAGCAGCGGAGTCTCGCCGGTGGGCGTGTGATGATGGACGAGCGCAGGATGGTGGCGTTGTCTGGCGTCGTGGTGGCGTCGACGGCAGCTAGACCGGGTAAGGTAGATGCAGCAGTACATCACTGAAGATGGATTGATGGCATTTGGGTGCGACGGTCTCATACCTGGCAGACGTCCTGGTTGAGGAGTGCGCTGAACTGGTGGGTGCCCCATACCCGGCAGGCGTCCTGGTTGGGACCTCAGGTCTTAGATGTTAGGTTTGGCTGCGAGGTTTGTTTGATATTAGGCCCAGACTATCAGCATCCCTACATCAACTGGATAGGAGTAGCGACAGATGTTGCCTAGACGGTGGCTGTAGTCTTACTGTTGTATGACTTTGTAAGGTCTTGTGTGAATAATTAATAAAGTGGCTGCATGCATCGTCCACATGCAGAGGCCGGGGGTCCTCCTTCATTTCTAAAAAAAAAACTAGGCTTCAAGTCCTAGGCATATGTGGCGACTTCGTCAATCTGAAAATGATATGCCGGCTCAGTCCCTCGGAGGTGATCATAGGGGTAGGATGTGCGCGTGTTCATAGGTGTGAGTGTATGTGCATATGTATGACCGTCTGCGTATGCATTGTTTTAAAAGAAAGGAAATCATTTTCTCTCTAATACAATTTTTCAAGACCACTTAATCTTATCAGACATTTTAAAATCACTACTATAAAGAAACATCATTTAGTTTTTTTCTATGGATCTCATGCATGACTACATGAAGTAGTGCAAGTCCATCCAGGATGTATCTTCTTTGAATTGTTTGAAGGCCAATAACTTCTTTATATTGAATCCTACACCTTGATGTATTGTTTGTGTGTGCACGATCGTCAACGTCAATTATGTCTTGAATGGGTGGTACACCTTGAGGTCGGATTTGATGCCGGCGATGGATCCGGCGGCCGCCGCAAGGGAGATGGCGAGGCATCCGAGGCTAAGCATCTGCAGGCACACCCACTGCGTGCTCCACTTGGGCACCTTCTTCTGCACGATGTACATCTCCACGGGAAAGTAGACGGTGAGCGGCCAGAACCCCAGCGCGCCCAGGAACCCCACCACGTCGTTGAAGAAGGGCAGCATCATGGACACCACCGTCGTCGCCACCACGAACGCCGTCCGCCACGTCGCCCGGAACATGTTCACCTTGTACGTTCTGAAGAGCGGGACCTCCACCTCGCCGGTGACGAACGTGGACTCCGGCCACCTCTTCGCCGCCCATTTCTCGACGAAGGCAAACAGGGGCTGGCAGTACACCTGGTACGCGCCGACGAGGTGGACGACGATGGCGGCATTGGCCACGTCGAGGAGCCAGAATGGCTCGTAGAACCCGAACCCCGTGAGGAGGTTCCCCGGCGCGGCGTCGCCGAAAGCCGCGTAGCCCATGCAGCCGCAGAGCATGTAGAAGACCGTGGTCACCGCGACGCTGACCATGGTGGCGCGCTTCATTACCGTGGACTCCGACGGAGGCGGTGCCCGGATGGTGTCCTGGATCTCGATGAGGATGAGCGAGTAGGAGTAGGCGAAGGCAATGTCCCCGAACGCCTGCGTGCTGCGCCACACCTTCTGCATCGGCGTCACCGTGCCGATGCTGATGCCGGTCAGGCTACCCTTCACGCCTCCATTAGCTGCATGCATGCATGCATAGTTGATTAACACATTGCTGACAATGCATCAGAATCGCTCGTCGATCGATCAGTGTGCATAATTACTTACCTATGACTTGTACGATGCCGAGGCCGAGGCCGATGGAGGAGTAGGTGAAGGACATGGCTGCGGCGAGCATGGAGAGCCAGGAGATCTGGTCGAAGTCGGGGATCTGGGAGAAGAAGACTTGAGCCACGCCGAAGATGATCATGTAGGGCACGCTGGAGACCTTGCAGGGGTCGGCGTGGCCGTTGCCGTGGAAGCAGTTAGCCCTCTTGATGGCCAGCATACTGATGGAGGCGGCGATGGTGTAGCCGATAGATACCCCGACGATGTTGGCGTACTGCAGCACACCGCAGATCTGCACCTTGATGCCGCTCAGGTTGGCGTTGACGGCGTCCATGTATGTGTAGTTGCGTTTTCCGGTGCTCTGGTCGCCGGAGCGGTAGCAGTCGGCGAGCAGTGAGGAGGTGAAGTAGGTGACAAGCGAGAAGAGGAGCATGACGGCGGGGCCGGCCACCCAGCCGAGCTGCGCGATGGCCCACCCCAGCGACAGCACCCCGGAGCCGATCACCGCCGTGATAATGTGCGAGCTGGCCGTCCACATCGTGCCTGCACACACATCGGGACATTCATCAGACTCAGGGTGACCAACATATGATATAGTACGTCGTTCACCATATGCCGAAGGATATTTACGTACCGGTGCGCTTGTTGCGGCCATCGTCGTCGAGCTTGGAGCCGGCGGTGTGGCCGAGCTCGGCGGCGGCTACCTCCATGGGCGGGTAGTAGTAGGTGGCCACGACCTTGTCCGCCATCCCGATTGACCTCTGTCTCTAGACTTTACTGCCCCCAACAGAAGAGAGAGAGTAGGCGTGCAGGTGAGAACTGATTAAGAGGAGGCCAGACCACAGTAAGTGTAGTGCACTCTGCGCTCTAGAGATGCGATCTTGTGCAGCGTGATCTGCAGAGAGCGAGTAAATGTCTACTGCGAGTGGTGGTGGGCGCCTGGCCTGCCTCTGGGTACCCAGGGTACCGGTGCAATTTATAGGAGGAGCCTGCACTGCGTAAAGTGAGTGCCGACCCGGACCGGTCGGCATTCAGGGACCAGCTGCTACCCGGGTGGCTGGCGAGGACGCGGGAAGGCGCTGCTGCTAGTGCTCCCACTGGAAATTCAAACCTCCTAACTCGTAGAGTTGACGCATGTACTGTAATCTGCACGTTTGCTATGCGTGGTCGACATCGACACGGCCGGGCAGTCGCCTTCCGAGAAGGATCCAACCAGCACCTTTTGGCTTTCGCCATGCCTCGTCCCTCGTGGCACCACAAAAGTGCTGATTACTCTCGTGGAGACCCTAAACCTAGCCGCCGGGCCGCCTCCATCCCCGTCCTCCCCTCCGTCACCACTGAGGAAGCCGCCGGGCGGCCAACGATGATGGCGGGGGAGGTCCTCTTCCTCGCGCGTTGGGATCAGGTGAGGCGGGTCACTCAATGGCGTCGGGTAGCTTCTCCTGGATCTAGGTCACGGCGGCGCGACGACGTGGTGGTCGGCGGAGGCGGCGGAGCTGCAGGGCAAAGTGGAAGGGCTGGTGGTGCTGGCCGTTCGGCGCGTTCGTGCGGTCATGAAGGTCATGGCTGCGGCGGCCGGTGGCTCAGCGGTTCGGGACGGCGGGACGTGGCCGGTGGCGACGGCGACGTCCGGCCTGGTTCTCGGGGCAGCGCCCCTGGAAGGTGGCGGCAGGTGTAGCTCGGGCTTCCCACTGCGGCATGGCGTGGTGCTGTCCCTGTCCAAGGCGGACTTGCGCCTGCGATCCGGTGGCTTTGGCTCGGGAACAAAAACCGCGAGGAACGCCCGGGATCCTTCTCGGCGGCTCTCGCGGTTTGGCGGGGGGGGGGGGTGCCGTCCATTCTCCCAGGCTCCAGTCATGGCACACGCAGGCAGTGGCCGGTGTGCCAGGGCAGTGCTACTGTGGATGGCCGCCGGATCTGGGCGACTAGATCTGGGGCTATGAAGGCGGTCTGGACGATGCATAGGTTGTCAATTGGATTTTCTTGGAACAGATCTGGTTGAAAACCTAGCATTCGAACGGTGGCCGGAGCCGGTGGTGGTGACGCCCTTGGCGGCGTTCCCTTCATGAAGGCATCATCGAGTTGAAGCTCCCAACTCATCCCGCTACCTCTTGGGAAAAGCCTTGATCGGTTGATCGGATGATGGGCGGCACTCTTGTGTCGTTTCCCCCATGAACGCGTCATTCTTGGAGGTGTGTATTGACTCGAGGGACTAGTGCAAGGATTTAGTGTTGGAGGGGCGTTTCATGTCACACCTCGACAACGTGGAGCCTCGGCGGTGTGGCGCGGCAGGGTCTCAGCGACGGATGTATGATGATGAACGCACGTAGGGAGGTGGCACTGTCTGACGCCGTGGTGGAGTCGACGGCAGACCTGACAAGGTCGATGCGTGAGTACCTGCTCTGAAGATGGATCGGTGAAACACGGCGGCGGCGGCCTCTGAGTGTGCGCCGGACCGGTATGTGCCCCAGACCCGGCAATGCGGCTTGGTTGGGGCCTTCGACTTTGAATGTTAGGCTTTGGTCTGATGTCTGGGTATTCGACTCGGACGATCAACACCTATTCATCAAATGGATAAGAGTAGCGATAGATGTTGGTAAGATAATGGCTTTCGACATACCGGCGTATTACTTTGTAAAGTTTTATGAATAATTAATAAAATGACTGCATACATCACCCAAATGCAGAGTCCGAGGATCATGCTTCTTTTAAAAAAAAAGGTAAGCCCACTACGTGAGGCGGCCAGTCAACGGTGAAAGAGAGTGTACCTACTTTGCACACTGGTCAGGCCACTCGTCTCACTCTCGTGAGCACGTGATGCACGAAAAGCTAGCGATAGAAAATTAGAAATAGGATTGCAACAATGTCTCGTACGTACGTGCTACCACTACTTGCCGCTCGTTACCTTTCTCTGCAGGAGCTGCTCTAGCTAGCTTTCTGCCCTTGTTACACGGTTGGTCGAGAGGGCTCGGTGACAACTGATCGCTCGTCGCGGTAGTGCTTCGTCTGCACTGATCGGCTGGGTGCTCTATCGGGACCCCACGGTGTGCTGGCAAATCGGACTTTCGTCCATCCTTTCTCGGCTGCCATAGAATATGGAATAGGTATCTCTTCCTTTTCCCGCCCACTCGCATGGATGGTGAAGTGGTCCGGCCGCTATCTTACGTGTGTTGGATGGTTCTTGAGCCTCGTCGTATCACTAATTCTTGATGACTCCATGAGATGGCTGCAGTACCATGATTTTGCAGTGCTCAAAATCGATTCGATTCTTCCGGGTTTGTGGAATCACCCATTCTTCCGGCTTTGACCGGCCCAGAACCTATGGAGGAGAGCCGGCGAACATTTTTCGTGCGGGTGTGCCTTTGTGACCGAGCATGGAGAGCCGACGAACATTTTTGTGCTTGTGCCTTTTGCGACGGAGACCGGACAGCCATCCTTTTCCGCTCGTGGATGAATTAACTAGCTAATCCCCGTGAGAATGTGAATATGCTGAGTTGTAGACTAATTACGAACTAGGAATCGTGTGATATGATGATAACCTAAGGGTATCTCCGACGCCCGCAAAGCTTCCTCAACCGTCCGGACCGCGGAGGCCATCCAATCCGGTCAATGTATCGGTCCGTTGGACGGTCCATACGCGATTTTTCCCGTAAACCGAAAACCCCTCGCCCCTCCCGCGTGTTTTCGGTCAGCGCCACTCCAGAGCGTCATCGCCTGCATTCATGCCCGGCCAGAGCGGACGCGACCACTCATTGGCACCGGAATTGAAGCGGCGCATCGATCGGGCAAGTGGTACTCGCGACGCTTCCCAGTGCAGTTGACTGCCGCGCATTCAAACGACACGACGGCCGCCCGTCCGTCCGTTTACCGCCCGCATTGATGGCACGCGGTTGCCAGTGCGTATCCTCCTGCGCCACCCTTCTGTCCTTCTACCGCTCACTGGTGTGCCCCGGCCATAGCCACAGTCATCCCTCTCTGCACCACTCCCCGTCATTGATCTCTCCGTAGCCAAAGCTCTCTGGGACGGGCTGACGTCGGAGCTGAAGAAGGCCATGGTCGCCATTGCTGCCGACTGGCAGACCGACAAGCAGTCGGAGGCCGCCTTTAACAAGGACGTGCAAATGGAGGATGCCTTCGACGACGGCCAAGCGCACCCTCCTCTTCCTCCACTATCGCCCTCCAAATTTGGCTAGGGTGGCCTCCCAGTTATGCATTTAGGATGGTAGTGTCGGGGAAGTAAACACTTTTTAAGATTCAGGAACTCAACATCTCTGGATTTTGCAGGATTCGCCAGGCCTATCTAGCAAGCAAGGAGAGGTGAAAAGCTCAATATCTTTAAAACCGAGACACCCCCCCCCCATACACTTGGGCTGGGTCATAGCCTTCCATGACACCCAATATGGCTTGCGTTTCCCACTTTTACTGCCCCACCAAAATTTCCAGATCAACATATCGAGATGTTCACTAAGCCCCCTCAGGAGCTCAAAATATGACATTGAAAACACTGGAACTGTCTGAGCTACTGATTTCACAAGTACTTGAACTACTAGTTCAAAATCGTTTCTCCTAGAAATTAGAGAGAATTCCTTATTTGACCCTTTTTTTTAAATTTGCTTTCCTATTTGACCCAAAATAAAATTTCTTTTCTATTTGACGCCTAAAGTAAATTTTGTTCCTTATACAACACTTACGTCCATTTTAGGCAGTAGCAGGGTTAAGTGCAAGGTGAAAAGACCATTTTCCCCCTATGATTAGTTATCACGTTCTAAACTACAGTGCTACACATAGTATGCCAATTAGCACATCGTTCTGAATTTGATTACATGTTCCAAAGTACAGTATTATACATAGACACATAGTCACATCACAATCACATACTACTAAATCCTCCAATTAAACACGGTCGGAGCAAGTATATATGTATATGTTACCTATACCGTGATAAAAAGGAAATGAAGGGATTAACAAGAGCAACACGCTCCTGTGGCAATCAGTCGGCGTCCCTGTTCTCGCGTGCGTGTGTCTCGAGTTGTGACATCGATCTACTAGCAGGCGACTTGTACTTAGTACGTGCAAGTGCATCTAGTGAAAATTGATCCAGTTGCTTACGTACTGCTTGTTCGCGAGTATCCGATCGGCGGCCGGAAAGTAATCACCCGCGGCTAGCTTATACGTGCATCTCGCCGACATGTACTCGGACGTATTACAAACTATGTCTCGACGGAAAGTACACGACGAGTCGCAACCTGTGCCAACATCCTCTTTCAGCAATTACCTTTCGTTACCAGTTGCACGTGTCGCTCGGATTGCCGGATCGCGTCTAGCCTCGAAGGCATCGGGGCCGTAGATGTCGACGCCATGGCCGCTCCACCGTTCTGTCCATGGCCTCACTGGCGGGCTTGGGCGTTGCTGTGCTATCCGCGAAAAAAAGTATTGCACTGACCATCGATATGCTAGTACAAGTTTGGATGTCTTGTACGAGAGGGGCGTCTTGGTGGACGAGCTGCATGGAGGCCGCTATCTGGAGCGGTCGTCTTGGCGCTGCGATGCGTGATGGCTGCTGTTTATATGCACATAGGGCTGGACCAAAAGCTATTTTTTGTAGTACCTCAGCCCATCTATTTAATCTAATCGACATATAAGGCAACATACTACTTCATTTCTTTTTGTAGTCATCATATTTTATCTTGAAAACCATACCTGCACATTCATCATGTATATCGTAACACATTATAATCTGTTAACGAGCGCTCGCGAGCGCTCACGAGCTTAACGAGCTTCAAACGAGCCGAGCCGAGCAGGGTTTTCTACTCGTTAATCTTAACGAGCTTAACGAGCCGAGCCTTAACGAGCACGAGCTTAACGAGTACGAGCTTAACGAGCCGAGCTGCTTGTTAGTCCAGCCCTACATGCACAAACCAATTTACCTTAGGAACAAAATACTGGAGCTTACATATACATGGGCAGCATCTGTTGAGCATCCCTAATATGTGTGAACTGATTACTTTTTAGCTACACCCAGGGTAGTTACACACTGCACTAGGGGCAAACTGGTCTTTTCACTTTGCACATAACCCCTTTACTGCTTAAAATGGACGAAAGTGTCGTATAAGGAACAAAATGAACATAAGGTATCAAATAGGGGGAAAGTTTATTTTGGGTCAAATAGAGAAGCAAATTTTAAGAAAGTGCCAAATAAGGAATTCTCTCTAGAAATTATGTGTGGATTGACGATGGCTATTTAGGAGCGGCTGAATTGTCCCTTCTCTGGCCTATTTTGTGCTGACCAACATTTGTGCTTGTAAGGGTTGACGTGGTGGGCCATGACCCACCCTGGATTTTTTCAGTAGCCCTTGTATCATGAGATTTGCTGGAGACATGCAAGCCATTAAACCTTTCTTCTAACAAAAAATAAATGCTGCTAGTCTTGTTTCTTCCAATCTTCAGAAGGTGACCATAGCACTTCGCGTGCTTGCATATGACTCCCCTACAGATTCGATGGATGACACTTCTCAAATAGTCGAAGATACAATCATCAAGTGCACATGATTGATCATTGAAACTATGGTTCAGGTTTATGGAGAGTCGTATCTGTGAGCACCCAATCCCAAGAACACGGCCAAGCTTCTAGCGACGCAAGAAACAAAAAGTTGACCTAGGATGCTAGAAAGTGTTGACTATAAGCACTGGAAGTGGAAGAATCACCTTGCAACTTGGCACGGCCAACTCACTGGGCATTGCAAAGATCTAACGATTATTTTGGAAGTTGTTGCCTCCAAAGATATTTGGATCTGGCATTGCTACTTTCGATTGCTTGAACCTCATAGTGACATCAACGTCTTGTAGAGATCTTATCCGTTTCAAATGCTAGTTGCTAGTACTTCTCCACCTTACAACATCACCGTGAATGGCCATCAATATGACCAAGGCCGGTATCTAGCTGATGAATCTATCCATCTTGGTCTGCATTTTTTAAGACAAGTTCTAAGCTTGTGAGCAGGAAACATACGCATTTCGCCAAGGCGTAAGAAGCTTATAGGAAAGACATTGAAAAGGCATTTGGACTGCCACAGTCAAGGTTTGAAATTGGCTTGGGAGGGGGGGTTGCTCACTTCTGGAACAACTATATCTTGGCAAATACCATGACATGTTGTGTTATCCACTTATCCTACACAACACGATCATAGAGGATGAAGGGGGTATGGTAGGGACCATTGCCTATGAACCTAATGTCAGACCAGTCAGGCCTTGCAGGAATTCAAACCGCATTCAAGCAGTTCTGGAGGCGTACCAGAAGATTAAAGACTTGGCTTCCCATCATCAGCTGAAGGAGGGTCTCATTGAGCATGATTGTCGGCTAGCTAGGAGAAGGAATGCTTAAATAGCTTTAACTTTCATTTATTTTCACTTGAGCAATTTATTTTATCAGATTATTTGGTGCATTTGGATTATTTATTGTATAATATAAACGGTTAGTAATAATATTTGTTGAATTATGCTCATTGTTTGATCTAACTTGTTGTAAATTGGCTAGAAAGAACCTATGACCCAATGGCGGATGGGTCCTACATGTAAAGGATACAAAGACCGCATTATGGCAATTCAGTGTGACGTGCACGGCTAAGTTACGATGACGCGGACAAGGAGCTATTTGATATGATCCGCACTTGAGCTGAGGGAGGAGGTAGCTGTGAGGACGGTCAGGTCCATGACTCAGAGCCCATCCAGGCTGGCCCGTACACCCAGCCGGGCTACACCCAGACCGACACCCAGTCGGGCACGTAGTCGAGCTACATCCAGTCCGGCACATACACCTAGCTAGGCACAAACATATAGCAGTAGGATTGGCCACCAGACAGCAGGAGCAGGAGGAGGATGGCGAGGACGATAATTCGAATGAATTTTCTGCCGATCCAAAGAAGAAGGGTAGAGGAGAAAGCTTGAACATGTGGGAGGACGAGTTCTCGTGGATGCATGGTTGGCCACTAGCATCGATTTGATCCATGGCATGGAGCAAAAGGGCTCATCATTTTGGGCCAACATTCACTCTTGGTTCCATGAACACTAGCATTTCAAACCCTACTCTGACAGTCTCATCCGCAACCGTGGTGCAAAGTCTCTCAACCATTGATGGCACATCATCCAAGAGGTCGTCTCGAAGTATTGCGGCCACTTGAGGCAGCTTGATAACCCACAAGTATAGGGGATCGCAACAGTTTTCGAGGGTAGAGTATTCAACCCAAATTTATTGATTCGACACAAGGGGGAGCCAAATAATATTCTCAAGTATTAGCAGTTGAGTTGTCAATTCAACCACACCTGGATAACTTAATATCTGCAGCAAAGTGTTTAGTAGCAAAGTAATATGATAGTAGTGGTAACGGTAGCAAAAGTAAAGATAGCAAAAGTAATATTTTTGGTATTTTGTAGTGATTGTAACAGTAGCAACGGAAAAGTAAATAAGCGAGAACCAATATAGGAAAAGCTTGTTAACAAGGTTGATCAAGTCTTGTTAACGAACTCATTCCGAATAACATGAAACCGGAGAAATTTCGAATAACACTATGTTACCTCAACGGGGATATGCACATCCCCTATAATAAGAATATCATATTTCTTTTTGACAGTACGAAGAGGAAATTCAAAACCTCCAATAATAATCGATGGAATTTTCCCAATAGAGTTGATACAATGAACATGAGGTTGTTTCCTTGGAAAGTGTATCATATGCTCATTACCATTAACATGAAAAGTGACATCGCCTTTGTTGCAATCAATAACAGTCCTGCAGTATTCAGAAAAGGTCTTCCAAGAATAATAGACATACTATCGTCCTCGGGAATATCAAGAATAACAAAGTCCATTAAAATAGTAACGTTTGCAACTACAACAGGCACATCCTCACAAATAACGTCAGGTATAGCAGTTGATTTATCAGCCATTTGCAAAGATATTTCAGTAGGTGTCAACTTATTCAAGTCAAGTCTACGATATAAAGAGAGAGGCATAACACTAACACCGGCTCCAAGATCACATAAAGCAGTTTTAACATAATTTCTTTTAATGGAGCATGGTATAGTGGGTACTCCTGGATCTCCAAGTTTCTTTGGTATTCCACCCTTAAAAGTATAATTAGCAAGCATGGTGGAAATTTCAGCTTCCGGTATCTTTATTTTATTTGTAACAATATCTTTCATATACTTAGCATAAGGATTCATTTTGAGCATATCAGTCAATCGCATACGTAAAAAGATAGGTCTAATCATTTCAGCAAAGCGCTCAAAATCCTCATCATCCTTTTTCTTGGATGGTTTGGGAGGAAAAGGCATGGGTTTCTGAACCCATGGTTCCCTTTCTTTACCATGTTTCCTAGCAACAAAGTCTCTCTTATCATAACGTTGATTCTTTGATTGTGGGTTATCATGATCAACAAAAGGTTCAATTTCTACATCATTATCATTACTAGGTTGAGCATCATCATGAACATCATCATTAACATTTTCACTAGGTTCATGTTCATTACCAGATTGTGTTTCAGCATCAGAAATAGATATATCATTTGGATTATCAGGTGGTTCAGCAATAGGTTCACTAGAAGCATGCAAATTCCTACCATTTTCCTTTTTCTTCCTTTTAGAAGAACTAGGTACATCAATATTATTTCTCTGAGAATCTTGCTCAATTCTCTTAGGGTGGCCTTCAGGATACAAAGGTTCCTCAGTCATTCTACCAGTTCTAGTAGCCACTCTAACAGCATAATCATTTTTCTTACTATTCATTTCACTGAGCAAATCACTTTGAGCTTTAAGTACTTGCTCTACTTGAGTGGTAACCATAGAAGCATGTTTGCTAACGAGTTTAAGTTCACCTCTAATATTAGCCATATAATCACCCAAGTGTTTAAGCATATTTGAATTGTATTTCAATTGTCTACCAAAATAAGCATTGAAGTCTTCTTGCTTCACCATAAAATTATCAAACTTACCTAAGCAAGGGCTAGCAAACTTAGTAAGAGGGATTTCAGCTTTATTGTATCTATGGAGAGAATTTACCTTTACTACCTGTGTCGGGTTATCAAGACCATGAGTTTCTTCAATAGGTAATGGATGAAGATCATATGTTTCTTCAATAGGCGGTAAATTAAGACCATGTATTTCTTCAATAGGAGGTAAATTCTTAACATCTTCAGCTTTAATACCTTTTTCTTTCATAGATTTCTTTGCCTCTTGCATATCTTCAGGACTAAGAAATAGAACACCTCTCTTCTTCGGAGTTAGTTTAGGAATAGGCTCAGTAATTGGAGCAGGAGCTAGCTCAGAAAGTGTCCAATTATTTTCATTTGTAAACATATTATTCAATAGAATTTCAGCTTCATCCGGTGTTCTTTCCCTGAAAACAGAACCAGCACAACTATACAGGTAATCTCTGGAAGCATCGGTTAGTCCATTATAAAAGATATCAAGTATTTCATTTTTCTTAAGAGGATGATCAGGCAAAGCATTAAGTAACTTGAGAAGCCTCCCCCAAGCTTGTGGGAGACTCTCTTCTTCAATTTGCACAAAGTTGTATATTTCCCTTAAAGCAGCTTGTTTCTTATGAGCGGGGAAATATTTAGCAGAGAAGTAATAAATCATATCCTGGGGACTACGCACACAACTAGGATCAAGAGAATTAAACCATATCTTAGATTTAATGAGAACGGAAATATTTTAAGGATATAAAAGTAGCGAGATCTCTCATCATTAGTGAACAGGGTGGCTATATCATTTAGTTTAGTAAGATGTGCCACAACAGTTTCAGATTCATAGCCATGAAAAGGATCAGATTCAACCAAAGTAATTATATCAGGATCAACAGAGAATTCATAATCCTTATCGGTAACACAGATAGGTGAAGTAGCAAAAGCAGGGCCAGGTCTCATTCTATCATTAAGAGATTGCTTATTCCATTTAACTAATAACCTTTTCAGTTCATATCTATCTTTGCAAGCTAAAATAGCTAAAGAAGCCTCTTTATCAAAAACATAACCCTTAGGAATAACAGGCATATCTTCATCATCACTTTCATCAATATAATTAGTTTTAATAATTTCTTTCTCTCTAGCCCTAGCAATTTGTTCATCAAGAAATTCACCAAGTGGCACAGAAGTATCAAGCATAGAAGTAGTTTCATCATAAGTATCATGCATAGCAGAAGTAGCATCATCAATAACATGCGACATATCAGAACGAATAGCAGAAGCAGGCTTAGGTGTCGCAAGCTTACTCAAAACAGAAGGTGAATCAAGTGCAGAGCTAGATGGCAGTTCCTTACCTCCCCTCGTAGTTGGGGGATAAATTGTTGTCTTAGCGTCTTTCAAGTTCTTCATAATGACCAGCAGATATAAATCCTAAGTGACTCAAAGAATAGAGCTATGCTCCCCGGCAACGGCGCCAGAAAATAGTCTTGATAACCCACAAGTATAGGGGATCGCAACAGTTTTCGAGGGTAGAGTATTCAACCCAAATTTATTGATTTGACACAAGGGGAGCCAAAGAATATTCTCAAGTATTAGCAGTTGAGTTGTCAATTCAACCACACCTGGATAACTTAATATCTACAGCAAAGTGTTTAGTAGCAAAGTAATATGATAGTAGTGGTAACGGTAGCAAAAGTAAAGATAGCAAAAGTATTATTTTTGGTATTTTGTAGTGATTGTAACAGTAGCAACGGAAAAGTAAATAAGCTAGAACCAATATAGGAAAAGCTCATAGGCATTGGATCGGTGATGGAGAATTATGCCGGATGCGGTTCATCATGTAACAATCATATCATAGGGTGACACAGAACTAGCTCCAATTCATCAATGTAATGTAGGCATGTATTCCAAATATAGTCATACGTGCTTATGGAATAGAACTTGCATGACATCTTTTATCCTACCCTCCTGTGGAAGCGGGGTCCTAATGGAAACTAAGGGATATTAAGGCCTCCTTTTAATAGAGAACCGGAACAAAGCATTAGCACATAGTGAATACATGAACTCCTCAAACTATGGTCATCACCGGGAGTGGTCCTGATTATTGTCACTTCGGGGTTGCCGGATCATAACACATAGTAGGTGACTATAGACTTGCAAGATAGGATCAAGAACACGCATATATTCATGAAAACATAATAGATTCAGATCTGAAATCATGGCACTCGGGCCCTAGTGACAAGCATTAAGTGTAGCAAAGTCATAGCAACATCAATCTCAGAACATAGTGGGTACTAGGGATCAAACCCTAACAAAACTAACTCGATTACATGATAGATCTCATCCAACCCATCACCATCCAGCAAGCCTACGATGGAATTACTCACGCATGGCGGTGAGCATCATGAAATTGGTGATGGAGGATGGTTGATGATGACGACGGCGACGATTCCCCCTCTCCGGAGCCCCGAACAGACTCCAGATCAGCCCTCCCAAGAGGTTTTAGCGCTTGGCGGCGGCTCTGTATCGTAAAACGCGAAGATTTCTTCTCCTTGATTTTTTTTTCTCCCCGAAAGCAAATATATAGAGTTGGAGTTGGCGTCGGAGGAGCCTCAGGGGGGCCACGAGGTAGGGGGCGCGCCCCCCACCCTCGTGGACAGGGTGTGGGCCCCCTGGTCTTCATATTTGGCAAGGATTTTTTATTATTTCTGAAAAGACGTTCCGTGAAGTTTCTGGTAATTCCGAGAACTTTTGTTTCTGCACATAAATAACATCATGGCAATTCTGCTGAAAACAGCGTCAGACCAGGTTAGTTCCATTCAAATCATGCAAGTTAGAGTCCAAAACAAGGGCAAAAGTGTTTGGAAAAGTAGACACGACGGAGACGTATCACAGCTCATCACACATTGGCCAAGTGATGCGCAAATCTCTGAGCAAGTAAGTGCGTTCATTATTTGGCCCGATATGCATTGTTGTCTAGAACATTTGGCCGAATATGCTGAAGGAAATATGCATTAGAGGCAATAATAAAGTTGTTATTTATATTTCCTTATATCATGATAAATGTTTATTATTCATGCTAGAATTTTATTAACCGGAACTTAGTACATGTGTGAATACATAGACAAACAGAGTAGGCCTCTACTTGACTAGCTCATTAATCAAAGATGGTTAAGTTTCCTAACCATAGACATGTGTTGTCATTTGATGAACGGGATCACATCATTAGAGAATGATGTGATGGACAAGACCCATCCATTAGCATAGCATAATGATCATTTAGTTTTATTGCTATTGCTTTTTTCATGACTTATACATGTTCCTCTGACTATGAGATTAAGCAACTCCCAAATACCGGAGGAACACCTTGTGTGCTATCAAATGTCACAACATAACTTGGTGATTATAAAGATGCTCTACAGGTGTCTCCGAATGTGTTTGTTGAGTTGGCATAGATCGAGATTGGGATTTGTCACTCCGTGTATTGGAGAGGTATCTCAGGGCCCTCTCGGTAATGCACATCACTATAAGCCTTGCAAGCAATGTGACTAATGAGTTAGTTGCGGGATGATGCATTACCAAACAAGTAAAGAGACTTGACGGTAACGAGATTGAACTAGGTATGATGATACCGACGATCGAATCTTGGGCAAGTAACATACCGATGGCAAAGGGAACAACGTATGTTGTTAAGCGGTTTAACCAATAAAGATCTTCACAGAATATGTAGGAGCCAATATGAGAATCCAGGTTCCACTATTCGTTATTGACCTGAGATGAGTCTCGGTCATGTCTACATAGTTCTCGAACCCGTAGGGTCCGCACGGTTAATGTTCGATGACGATTTGTATTATGAGTTATGTGATTTGACGACCGAAGTTTTCTCGGAGTCCCGGATAAGATCACGGACATGACGAGGAGTCTCGAAATGGTCGAGATATAAAGATTGATATATTGGACGATGTTATTTGGACACCGGATGAGCTCTGGGAGGTACCGGACAAATATCGAAGTGCCGGAGGGTTATGGGAACCCCCCGGGGGAACTAATGGGCCTTCATGGGCCTTAGTGGGGAGAGAGAAGGGCCACAAGGGGCTGGCCATGCCCCCTCCCCTTGGGTCCGAATTGGACTAGGGGAAGAGGGCGGTGCCCCCCTTTCCTTCCCTTCCTCCTCTCCCTTCCTTCTTCCCCCTTCCTCTAGGTGGAATCCTACTAGGACTTGGAGTCCTAGTAGGACTCCTCTCTCCTAGGGCGCCCTACAGGGGCTGGCTGCCCCCCTCCCCTCCTTTATATACGGGGGCAGGGGGCACCCCAAAGGCCCAACAAATCTTCTCTTAGCCGTGTGCGGTGCCCCCCTCCACAGTTACACACCTCAGTCATATCATCGTAGTGCTTAGGCGAAGCCCTGCGTCGGTAACTTCATCATCACTATCGCCACGCCGTCGTGCTGACGGAACTCTCCCTTGGCCTCAACTGGATCAAGAGCTCGAGGGACGTCATCGAGCTGAACGCGTGCTAAACACGGAGGTGCCGTACGTTTGGTGCTTGGATCGGTTAGATCACGAAGACGTTCGACTACATCAACCGCGTTACTAAACGCTTCCGCTTTCAGTCTACGAGGATACGTGGACACACTTTTCTCGCTCATTGCTATGCTTCTCTTAGATAGATCTTGCGTGATCGTAGGATTTTTTTTTGAAATACTATGTTCCCCAACAATGGCATCCGAGCCAGGTCTATGCGTAGATGTTATATGCATGAGTAGAACACAAAGAGTTGTGGGTGATAATAGTCATACTGCTTACCAGCAACGTCTTACTTTGATTCGGTGGTATTATTGGATGAAGCGGCCCGGACTGACATTACATGACCGCGTTCATGAGACTGGTTCTACCGACGTGCTTCGCACACAGGTGGTTGGCGGGTGTCTGTTTCTCCAACTTTAGTTGAATCAAGTTTGACTACGCCCGGTCCTTGTTGAAGGTTAAAACCACACACTTGATGAAAAATCGTTGTGGTTTTGATGCGTAGGTAGGAACGGTTCTTGCTAGAAGCCCGTAGCAGCCACGTAAAACTTGCAACAAAAAAGTAGAGGACGTCTAACTTGTTTTTGCAGGGCATGTTGTGATGTGATATGGCCAAGACATGATGAGATATAAATTTTTATATGAGATGATCATGTTTTGTAAAGTTATCGGCAACTGGCAGGAGCCTTATGGTTGTCTCTTTATTGCATAAGATGCAAGCGCCATGTAATTGCTTTACTTTATTGCTATGCGATAGCAATAGTTGCAAAAGGCAATAGTTGGCAAGACGGCCCTGTGACGACACATTGATAGAGATCAAGATGATGGAGATCACGGTGTCATGCCGGTGATGATGGAGATCATGACGGTACTTTGGAGATGGAGATCAAAGGCACAAGATGATGATGGCCATATTATGTCACATATTTTGATCGCATGTGATGTTTATCTTTTATGCATCTTATTTTTCTTAGTATGACGGTAGCTTTATAAGATGATCCCTTACTAAAATTTCAAGGTATAAGTGTTCTCCCTGAGTATGCACCATTGCGACAGTTCTTCGTGCTGAGACACCACGTGATGATCGGGTGTGATAAGCTCTACGTTCACATACAACGGGTGCAAGCCAGTTTTGCACGTGCAGAATACTCGGGTTAAACTTGACGAGCCTAGCATATGCAGATATGGCCTCGAAACACTCAGACCGAAAGGTTGAACGTGAATCATATAGTAGATATGATCAACATAGTGATGTTCACCATTGAAAACGACTCCATCTCACGTGATGATCGGACATGGTTTAGTTGATTTAGATCACGTGATCATTTAGATGACTAGAGGGATGTCTATCTAAGTGGGAGTTCTTAAGTAATATGATTAATTGAACTTTAATTTATCATGAACTTAATCCTGACAGTATTTGCATATCTATGTTGTAGATCAATAGCTCGCATATAGCTCCACTGTTTTATTTTTTATATGTTCCTAGAGAAAACTAAATTGAAAGATGATAGGAGCAATGATGCGGATTGGGTCCGTGATCTGAGGATTATCCTCATTTCTGCAAAGAAGAATTATGTCCTTAATGCACCGCTAGGTGACAGACCTATTGCAGGAGCAGATACAGACGTTATGAACGTTTGACAAAGTTCAGTATGATGACTACTTGATAGTTTAGTGCACCACGCTTTACGGCTTAGAACCGGGATTTCAAAAACGTTTTGAACGCCACAGAGCATATGAGATGTTCCAAGAGCTAGAATTGGTATTTCAGACTCATGCCCGAGTCGAGAGGTATGAGACCTCTGACAAAGTACTTAGCCTACAAGATGGAGGAGAATAGCTCAACTGGTGAGCATCTGCTCAGAATGTCTGAGTACTACAATCGCTTGAATCAAGTGGGAGTTAATCTTCTAGATAAGATAGTGATTGACAGAGTTCTCTAGTCACTATCACCAAGTTACTGGAACTTCGTGATGAACTATAATATGCAAGGGATGACGAAAACGATTCCCGAGCTCTTCACAATGTTGATATCGGCGAAAGTAGAAATCAAGAAAGAGCATCAAGTGTTGATGGTTAACAAAACCACTAGTTTCTGGCAAAGGGAAAGAAAGGGAACTTCAAGAAGAATAGCAAGCAAGTTGCCACTCCCATGAAGAAGCCCAAAGCTAGACCCAAGCCTGAAACTGAGTGCTTCTACTACAAAGGAAATGGCCACTGGAAGTGGAACTGCCCTAGATACTTAGCGGATAAGAAGGATGGCAAAGTGAACAAAGGTATATTTGATATACATGTTATTGATGTGTACTTTACTAGTGTTTATAGCAACCCCTCGGTATTTGATACTGGTTCAGTTGCTAAGAGTAGTAACTCAAAACGGAAGTTGCAAAATAAACAGAGACTAGTTAAGGGCGAGGTGATGTTGTGTGTTGGAAGTGATTCCAAGGTTGATAAGATCACCATCGCACACTCCCTTTACCTTCGGGATTAGTGTTGAACCTAAAATAAATGTTATTTGGTGTTTGTGTTGAGCATGAATATGATTGGATCATGTTTATTGCAATACAGTTATTCATTTAAGTCAAAGAATAATTGTTGTTCTATTTACATGAATAAAACCTTCTACGGTCATACACTCAATATAAGTGGTTTATTGAATCTTGATCGTAGTGATACACACCCTACTAGGGAAAAGCCTAGCAGCAGCGCGGGTTTTGGGTGTATCAGTAGCGCGGGTGCCCGCGCTACTGATATGGCGCCACAGCTAACTTGTAGCAGTAGCGCATGTTGACACACGCTACTGCTATACATGGTTAGCTGTAGCGTGCGTTGCAAACAGCGCTACTGCTAATTAGCTGTAGCGGGTCTTATACCCCACGCTACTGTTATTACTTTCAAAAACAAAAAAAATCTCGATCCCGTGCGTGTTGTCAATGGCAGCAGTGGTTCGATCTACGATGATCGGCATCACCGGAGGCATGAATGGACAGCGGAAGACCAGATCCAGCACTAGCTGTTGGAGAGGGCCTGTTTCTATGGCAGAACCAGGCCGCGGCGTGGGGCTCCTCTTCCCGACCATGCCAGATAGCTCCTGGTCGTCCATGGCAACGACCTGCACGGGCATGGACATGGGAGGGTGAGTCAAACCAGAGGGAGAGAGAGAAAAGGAAAACCGAGGGAGAGAGGAAGGTGATGTAGGGAGCAGCGGAGCTAGTCACCGGTGGTGAGGTGCTCCGGTGTGGTGGCGCGGGGCGGCGGCCTCCTAGACGTCGGTGGAAGACCGGCGAGCTCCTAGACGCCGGTGGCGCGAGGCGGCGGCCTCTTTCGGCGCCACAGAGGAGGATGGGCGCATGGGCAGGAGGTCCACGTGAGAGCGTATGGAAAGTGAGAGGAGAGAGTGGTGGAAGAGAGGAGGGATTTGGGGAAGGAGATGGGGATTCGGCCGAGGATATGGTGACTTCACCTACCTCATACTTAGTAGTAGCGAGGGATATAAAACCGTGCTACTACTATCAACTTAGTAGTAACGCGGGTTTATACCCCTCACTACTACTATGGCATGTGTCGGGCGGGCACGGTAGAGACCGCTTAGTAGTAGCGAGGGTTAAAAACCCGCGCTACTACTATCAACTTAGTAGTAGCGGAAAAACCCATGCTACTGCTAATTAGCAGTAGCGCTTCTTTTTGTGCCGCGCTGCTGCTAAGATTCTGTGTATAAGGTTTTCCCTAGTAGTGACATATTCATAATATTGAAGCCAAAATATGCAAAGTTAATAATGATAGTGAAACTTATTTGTGGCACTGCCGTTTAGGTCATATTGGTGTAAAGCGCATGAAGGAACTCCATGCTAATTGGTTTTTGGAATCACTTGATGCTTGCGAACCATGCCTCATGGGCAAAGATGACGAAGACTCCGTTCTCCGGAACAATGGAGCGAGCAACTGACTTATTAGAAATAATACATACCGATGTATGCGGTCCCATGAGTTTTGAGGCTCGCGGCGGGTATCGTTATTTTTCTAACCTTCACAGATGATTTGAGCAGATATGGGCATATGTTCTTAATGAAACATAAGTCTGAAACATTTGAAAACTTTAAAGAATTTCATAGTGAAATGGAAAATCATCGTAACAAGAAAATACAGTTTCTACGATCTGATCATGGAGGTGAATATTTGATTTACGAGTTTGGCCTTCAATTAAAACAATTTGAAATAGTTTCACAAGCTCACACCACCTGGAACACCACAGCATAATGGTGTGTCCGAACGTCGTAACCGTACTTTATTAGATATGGTGCGATCTATGATGTCTCTTACCGATTTACCACTATCGTTTTGGGGTTATGCATTAGAGACAGCTGCATTCACGTTAAACAGGGCACCATCTAAATCCATTGAGACGACATCGTATGAACTATGGTTTGGCAAGAAACCTAAGCTGTCATTTCTTAAAGTTTGGGGCTGCGATGCTTACGTGAAAAAGCTTCAACCTGATAAGCTCAAACGTAAATCGGAAAAATGCATCTTCATAGGATACTCAAAAAGGAAACTGTTGGGTACACCTTCTATCACAAATCCGAAGGCAAGATTTTTTTGCTAAGAATGGATCCTTTCTAGAGAAGGAGTTTCTCTTGAAAGAAGTGAGTGGGAGGAAAGTAGAACTTGATGAGGTAATTGTACCTGCTCTCGAATTGGAAAGTAGTTCATCAGAGAAATCAGTTCCAGTGATTCCTACACCAATCAGTGAGGAAGCTAATGATGATAATCATGAAACTTCAGATCAAGTTACTACCGAACCTCGTAGGTCAACCAGAGTAAGATCCGCACCAGAGTGGTATGGTAATCCTGTTCTGCAGGTCATGTTACATGACCATGATGCACCTACGAACTATGTGGAAGCGACGATGAGCCCAGAGTCCGCAAAATGGTTGAGGCCATGAAATCTGAGATAGGATCCATGTATGAGAACAAAGTATGGACTTTGGTTGACTTGCTCGATGATCAGCAAGCCATAGAGAATAAAATGGATCTTCAAGAGGAAGACGGCCGCTGATAGTAGTGTTACTATCTACAAAGCTCGAATTTTCACAAAAAATGTTTTCAAGAAGTTCAAGGTGTTGACTACAATGAGATGTTCTCACTTGTATCGATGTTTAAAAGTTTGTTTGAATCATGTTAGTAATTGCCGCATTTTATGAAATTTGGCAAATGGATGTCAAACATGCATTCCTTAATGGATTTCTTAAAAAAGAGTTATATATGATGCAACTAGAAGGTTTTGTCGATCCTAAAGGTGCTAACAAAGTGTGCAAAGCTCCAGCGGTCCATCTATGGACTGGTGCAAGAATCTCGGAGTTGGAATATACGCTTTGATGAGTTGATCAAAGCATATAGTTTTATACAGACTTGCGGTGAAGCCGGTATTTACAGGGAAGTGAGTGGGAGCACTACAGCCTTTCTGATAAGTATATGTGAATGACATATTGTTGATCGGAAATGATGTAGAATTTTCTGGAATGCATAAAGGAGTGTCTAAGAAAGACATCAGTGAAACTGCTTACATATTGAGCATCAAGATCTATAGAGATAGATCAAGACGCTTGATAAGTTTTTTCAATGAGTACATACCTTGACAAGTTTTTGAAGTAGTTAAAAATGGAACAGTCAAAGAAGGAGTTCTTGCCTGTGTTGCAAGGTGTAAAGTTGAGTAAGACTCAAAGCCCGACCACGACAGAAGATACAGAGGGAATGAAAGTCATTCCCTATGCCTCAGCCATAGGTTCTATAAAGTATGTCATGCTGTGTACCAGACCTATTGTATACCCTACCCTGAGTTTGGCAAGGGAGTACAATAGTGATCTAGGAGTAGATCACTGGACATCGGTCAAAATTATCGTTAGAGGACTAAGGAAATATTTCTCGGTTATGGAGGTGATAAAAAGTTCATCCTAAAGAGTTACGTCGATGCAAGCTTTGATACCGATCTGGATGACTCTAAGTCACAATCTGGATACATATTGAAAGTGAAAGCAATTAGCTAGAGTAGCTCCGTGTAGAGCATTGTAGACATAGAAATTTGCAAAATACATACGGATCTGAATGTGGCAGACCCGTTGATTAAACTTCTCTCACAAGCAAAACATGATCACAACTTAGTACTCTTTGGGTGTTAATCACATGGCGATGTGAACTAGATTATTGACTATAGTAAACCCTTTGGGTATTAGTCACATGGAGATATGAACTAAACACATAAAGATGTGAACTGTTGGTGTTAAATCACATGACGATGTGAACTAGATTATTGACTCTAGTGCAAGTGGGAGACTGAAGGAAATATGCCCTGGAGGCAATAATAAAGTTGCTATTTATATTTCCTTATATCATGATAAATGTTTATTATTCATGCTAGAATTGTCTTAACCGGAAACTGAGTACATGTGTGAATGCATAGACAAACAGAGTGTCCCTAGTATGCCTCTACTTGACTAGCTCGTTAATCAAATATGGTTAAGTTTCCTAACCATAGACATGTGTTGTCATTTGATGAACGGGATCACATCATTAGAGAATGATGTGATGGACAAGACCCATCCGTTAGCTTAGCATAATGATCGTTTAGTTTTATTGCTATTGCTTTCTTCATGACTTATACATGTTCCTCTGACTATGAGATTATGCAACTCCCGAATACCGGAGGAACACCTTGTATGCTATCAAACGTCACAACGCAACTGGGTGATTATAAAGATGCTCTACAGGTGTCTCCGAAGGTGTTTGTTGAGTTGGCATAGATCGAGATTGGAATTTGTCACTCCGTGTATCGGAGAGGTAACTCTGGGCCCTCTCGGTAATGCACATCACTATAAGCCTTTCAAGCAATATGACTAATGAGTTAGTTTCGGATGATTCATTACGGAACGAGTAAAGAGACTTGCCAGTAACGAGATTGAACTAGGTATTGAGATACCGATGATCGAATCTCCGGCAAGTAACATACCGATGACAAAGGGAACAACGTATGTTGTTATGCGGTTCGACCGATAAAGATCTTCGTAGAATATGTAGGAGCCAATATGGGCATCCAGATTCCGCTATTGGTTATTGACCAGAGTGGTGTCTCGGTCATGTCTACATAGTTCTCGAACCCGTAGGGTCCACACGCTTAATGTTCGATGACGATTTGTATTATGAGTTATGTGATTTGATGACCGAAGTTTGTTCGGAGTCCCGGATAAGATCACGGACATGACGAGGAGTCTCGAAATGGTCTAGACATAAATATTGATATATTGGACGATGTTATTCGAACACCGGATGAGTTTCGGAAGGTACCGGATAAATATCGGAGTGCCGGAGGGTTACCGAAACCCCCCGAGGGAACTAATGGGCCTTCATGGGCCTTAGTGGGGAGAGAGAAGGGCCACAAGGGGCTGGCCGCGCCCCCCTTGGGTCCGAATTGGACTAGGCGAAGGAGGTGGTGCCCCCCTTTCCTTCCCTTCCCCCTCTCTCTTCCTTCTCCCCCCTTCCTCTAGGTGGAATCCTACTAGGACTTGGAGTCCTAGTAGGACTCCTCTCTCCTGGCGCACCCTACAGGGGTCGGCCGACCTCCCCCTCCCCTCCTTTATAGACGGGGGCAGGGGGCACCCCAAAGGCACACCAAGTCTTCTCTTAGCCATGTGCGGTGCCCCCCTCCATAGTTACACACCTCGGTCATATCATCGTAGTGCTTAGGCGAAGCCCTGCGCCGGTAACTTTATCATCACGTCGCCACACCATCGTGCTGACGGAACTCTCCCTCGGCCTCAACTGGATCAAGGGCTCGAGGGACGTCATCAAGTTGAACGTGTGCTGAACACGGAGGTGCCGTACGTTCGGTGCTTGGATCGGTTCGATCACGAAGACGTTTGACTACATCAACCGCGTTACTAAATGCTTCCGCTTTTAGTCTACGAGGGTACGTGGACACACTCTCCCCACTCGTTGCTATGATTCTCCTAGATAGATCTTGCGTGATCGTAGGAATTTTTTTTTTGAAATACTACATTCCCCAACATATGCACAGTGTTGGCCAGATATGCATCATTGTGTTGGTCATTTATAGTCATTGACAATGTTTTATTTTGTATCCTTCCAATGCATGCAATATGTTTTTGAAGTTGGAGAAGAAGGGCTTCATCGTCATGCATTGTTGGTTGAAATTGAGTGGACAACCCAAGTGGAATCTATTCATGCCAAGACCATCGCCCATGGAACCGATGAATAAACCGGTGATCCAACCGATCCAACAAAAGAACCACCCAAGAAGGTTAGAATAGGATTCTGGGGATAGAAGTGGGAGGAGGAGAAGGCAAAGCGAGAAGGGTCGTCAGCCAGGTTGACGGAGAGGTTCGAGGACATCTTGGCGAAGAAGGAGGAGGCATACTTCAAGCGCTCCGACGTCAAGGAGGAAAAAGGTCGAGTGGTTTAGCATGCTGATGGCGTCGACCGAGAAAAAGATCAAGCTCGGAGAGAGGAAGGCCATGCTCGAAGAGAAGAAGGTTGAGATTGCAGCCGCTTTAGAGGACACGAAGAGATGTTAACCATGACGATGGAGGATTTAGATGACGACAGAAGGATGATCGTGCAAGCCGTCCATTTCAAGATGTTGAAGCAGCAGAAGGAAGAGCTGGAGGCGGAGAAGGAGGCGGTGGAGGCAACGACAGATTGAGCTTGGAGTCTCGAATTGTCGGTCCAGCAGGGCAGAAAATACAATTTTTCGCATGGACTACGGACTTATATTCTTTTGTGATCATGCATGTAAAAACTATGGATAGTGGCCCCTTTTTGGTTATGACTGGGGCTGATGTGATTCGTCGCGCATGTCGTGATCGAAAGTATTTGAATTTCAAATTGCCCATATACTAATGGACATTTAGGGGATAATTTTGGATGCTCGGCTCACGTACCGGTGGTGTCCGGTTAGGGGGGTCATTGTTGGAGATGCCCTGACCATTACAACTACTTTGCTAGAGGTTACAATCTCCATCACCCAGTTAATATATCTATCAGGAAATCCTTTTCTCGCAAAACAACATGTGGTTGGATGGTCAGGAGGACATTGGTATTCTCGGTCCACTAGGGTTCAAGTCCTAGGCGTCTGTGGCGACTTCGTCAATCTCAAGATGATGTGGCGGCTCAGTCCCTCGGAGGTGCTCATAGGTGTAGGGTGTGCGTGCGTTCATAGGTGTGAGTGTATGTGTGCATATGTATGACCGTTTTCGTACGCATTGGGTTAAAAAAGGAAATCATTTTCTCTCTAATACAATTTTTTAAACACCAGCTAATCTTATCATTCATTTTAAAAATCACTACTATAAAGAAACATCATTTAGTTTTTTTCTATGGATCTCATGCATGACTTCATGAAGTAGTACAACTCCATCCAGGATGTATCTTCTTTGAATTGTTTGAAGGCCAAGAACTTCTTTGTCTTGAATCCTACACCTTCATGTATTGTTTGTGCGTGCACGATCGTCTACGTCAATTATGTCTTGAACGGGTGGTACACCTTGAGGTCGGACTTGATGCCGGCGATGGACCCCGCGGCGGCGGCGAGGGAGATGGCGAGGCATCCGAGGCTGAGCATCTGCAGGCACACCCACTGCGTGCTCCACTTGGGCACCTTCTTCTGCACCACGTACATCTCCACGGGAAAGTAGACGGTGAGCGGCCAGAACCCCAGCGCGCCCAGGAACCCCACCACGTCGTTGAAGAAGGGCAGCATCATGGACACCACCGTCGTCGCCACCACGAACGCCGTCCGCCACGTCGCCCGGAACATGTTCACCTTGTACGTCCTGAAGAGCGGGACCTCGACCTCGCCGGTGACGAATGTAGACTCCGGCCACCTCTTCGCCGCCCACTTCTCCACGAAGGCAAACAGGGGCTGGCAGTACACCTGGTAGGCGCCGACGAGGTGGATGACGATGGCGGCGTTCGCGACGTCGAGGAGCCAGAAGGGCTCGTAGAAGCCGAACCCTGTCAGGAGGTTCCCCGGGGCGGCGTCGCCGAAAGCCGCGTAGCCCATGCAGCCGCAGAGCATGTAGAAGACCGTGGTCACCGCGACGCTGACCATGGTGGCGCGCTTCATGACCGTGGACTCCGACGGCGGCGGCGCCCGGATGGTGTCCTGGATCTCGATGAGGATGAGGGAGTAGGAGTAGGCGAATGCGATGTCTCCGAACGCCTGGGTGCTGCGCCACACCTTCTGCATCGGCGTCACCGTGCCGATGCTGATGCCGGTCAGGCTACCCTTCACGCCTCCGTTTGCTGCATGCATGCAGACATCATTGGTTAACACATTCCTCAACATGATGTAGGGATTGCTTACGTCGATCTATCAGTGTGTACAAGAGTCACCTACCTATGACTTGTACGATGCCGAGGCCGAGGCCGATGGAGGAGTAGGTGAAGGACATGGCTGCGGCGAGCATGGAGAGCCAGGAGATCTGGTCGAAGTCGGGGATCTGGGAGAAGAAGACCTGGGCCACGCCGAAGATGATCATGTAGGGCACGCTGGAGACCTTGCAGGGGTCGGCGTGGCCGTTTCCATGGAAGCAGTTTGCCCTCTTGATGGCCAGCATGCTGATTGAGGCGGCGATGGTGTAGCCAATCGACACCCCGACGATGTTAGCATACTGCAGCACCCCGCAAATCTGCACCTTGATGCCGCTGAGGTTGGCGTTGACGGCGTCCATGTAGGTGTAGTTGCGCTTGCCGGTGCTCTGATCGCCGGAGCGGTAGCAGTCGGCGAGCAGTGAGGAGGTGAAGTAGGTGACGAGCGAGAAGAGGAGCATGACGGCGGGGCCGGCCACCCAGCCGAGCTGCGCGATGGCCCACCCCAGTGACAGCACCCCGGAGCCGATCACCGCCGTGATAATGTGCGAGCTGGCCGTCCACATCGTGCCTGCGCACATCGGCATCGGTACTTCAGAGTGAGAAACCAACAATCAAGTACTGTACTCCATCAGATGAGACGGGGGCTTTACGTACCGGTGCGCTTGTTGCGGCCATCGTCGTCCACTTTGGACCCAGCGGTGTGGCCGAGCTCGGCGGCGGCCACCTCCATCGGCGGGTAGTAGTAGGTGGCCACGACCTTGTCCGCCATCCCGATCGGTCTCTCTCTAGCTTAACTGCTGCCAATAGAAGAGAGAGAGTAGGCGTGCAGGTGAGAACTAATTAAGAGGAGGCCAGACCACAGTAAGTGTAGTGCACTCTGCGCGCTAGAGATGCGATCTTGTGCAGTGCGTCAGAGACTGAGTAAATGTGTGCTGCCGAATGAGCGCGAGGTGGTGGTGGGTGCCTGGCCTGCCTCTGGGTGCCGAAGGCACGGGTGCAATTTATAGGACGAGCCTGCGCACTGCGCATGGTGGGTGCCGGCAGCCGGCCTGGACCTGTCGCCATTCAGGGGCCGCCGCTGCCCGCGGTGGCTGGCGAGGACGCGGGAAGCTGCTGCTAGTGCTCGGACTGGAAATCCAAACCCTCTTTGGAAACAGAGTTGACGCTGACGCATGTAGTAATCTCAGCATTTGCTAAGCATGGTGGTGGTGGACATGACAGGGTGGGTAGTCTTCCGAGAAGCAAACCAACCATCACCTTTTGCCCTACCTCGTCGGCACAACAGTCAGCAGAGCAGGCACATGATAATTGCTCACAGCCGACTAACTATCATACCTAAGCCCACCACCCGTAACTTTTTCAGCCAGTCAATGGTGAAACAGAGGATACCTACCTCTCCACAGTGCTCTAGCACGATGAACGAACGACAGCAAGATATGATAAGATCTTCAGCAACTAACTAGCTCGACCCTGGTGCGTGCGTTTCGAGTTAAATCAGTTACCTTTCTCTGCAGGGAACTGCTCGACCAAGCAGGGCGCAGCACCGGAGGCAAGCACGGCCGGTCGAGAGGGCTCCGCTAGAGCTGATCGTTCGTTGCTGCTGCGGTGGTGGTGCTCCGTCTGCATCGACCGGCTGCCTCTTTTATAGGGAGAGACTGTACGTGCGGCGCCGGCATTTCGGGTCCATCCTTTTCCCCTTGGGCATCTCTTCCTTTCTCCGCCCACTCGCATCGCATGGATGCCAAAGTGCTCCGCCGATCATACGAGCGTTGGATGGCTCTCCGTCGTCGTATCACGAATTCTTTACGACTGCAGTACCATGATTTTTCAGTGCTCAAAATTGATGCCGGGTTAGTGGAATCACTCATTGCGCCCGGTTTTTGACCGGCCCAGAACCGGTGGAGGACAGGCGACGAACATTTCCTTTGTGACGGAGGCCCGGAGAGCCGTTCCTTTTCGCGGCAGAGGTTCGCGTGTGTATGAATTAATTAGCTAATCCCCGTTTGAACGTACGTGAACGTGCTACATTTTGTAGACTAAACACTACTCCTATACTAGTTAACACGAGCGGTTGCTTAGTCTAGGAATCGTGTGTTATGATGATGGACTGACAAGCAGCGTTTAAATTAGTTCAGTGTCGTCTAATCGTGTGTGGGTCGACGATGGCTTTTGGTGCAGATAAAGAAAAGCAGCGGCTGGAACTGTCCCTGGCCTAGCCTCTTTTTGTACTGACCAGCATTTGTGCCCGTATAGCTGTACTCGAGTGGCATGTCTATATTTCAAGAGAACAAAACTGGGCATGATCTGTGAAGGCTAAGGCCCTTTTTGTTTCATAAGTCCTAGGATATTTTTAAGTCCTAACTTATAAGTCATAAGTTCCTCCCTGTTTGTTTACAGGGACTTATAAATCCCGAGTCCCTACCTATTTGTTTACAGGGACTTATAAGTCCATGTTGCACCGCTGCAACGAGGCTCAGGAGAGGGCATGTCCGGCGATTGGAGGCACCGCTGCAACGAACTGAGGCAGAAAGAACCGAGGCGGGGCGGCGAACCGAGACAGAAAGAACCGAGGCGGGGCGGGGCGGCGAACCGAGGCAGAACGAACAGAGGCGGGGCGGCGACGGGGCGACGACGGGGCGAGAGGCGGGGCAGCGACGGGGCGACGACGGGGCGAGAGGCGGGGCGGCGACGGGGCGAGAGGCAGGGCGAGAGGCGGGGCGGCGATGGGGCGGCGACGGGGCGAGAGGCGGGGCGGCGACGGGGCGGCGACGGGGCGAGAGGTGGGGCGACGACGGGGCGAGAGGCGGGGCGGCGACGGGGCGAGAGGTGGGGCGACGACGGGGCGAGAGGCGGGGCGGCGACGGCAATTGGACCGAGAGGCAGGCGGCGTGCGGGAAACGAGTTTGGAGCGACGCGGGGTAGGTCCGGCCCGGGATAAGTCCCAATAAGCTCCTCCCGGAGAGTCTTATTTGATAAGTCCCAAATCATCACAATAAGTCCCAATAAATTCCTTGTGTTTGGTTTAGGTGGGACTTATACGGACTTTTTTAAGTCCCTAAACCAATAAGTCCCTGGAAACAAACACCCTCTAAATTAACTAGTCCAGTCAGCGGCTTGCTAGCTTGTACATTTTTAGTTATCCACGATCGAGGGTTGGGCAAGCTAAGAGCACAAAAAAACAGAGAAGTATCCGGTCCAATAAAGCTTAGTACATTAACTTTTGGCTGAACCTAACTGATCCTCTAAATTTAGTGGAGTAATTTTTTTTGCCAAATGCATTTCATTTTCGGTCACCGAAACAAATTTCATTGCTTCTTTATTTCATTATAAACAATATTTTAATACACCGGAGTACATAATTCACCAATTCTTTGCTAAGAGAACAGAACCAAAAAAATAAAAACCACAATTAGACACTTAATAAAATTCTAACTTTCATAACTGCTTCCACTAGTTGGATTAATATTTTCTCTATGTCTTCATCTTGAACATTGATGATTCTCTCAATTGCCTTCTCAAGTTTGCATACTTCTTTCTTTTTCAGTTCCGACCAATTCGACATTGTGTTGCCTCTAGTCTCTACTCTAGCAAGGAATGCACGAACATCTATCAAAATTTTCATTATCAATAGATCAATGTCAGCACTTGCTTCCCATGTGGGAAAAGCACCACTTTGCCCTTCAAGTGGTCAACCGCTGGATGTTGCTGAATGCTATGGAGCGTGTTGACGTAACTAAGAAGAAAGCGCAGGGAAGATTCAGTATCTGGTGGCTTCTTGTTATGGACGATTTCATTTCGCACATGCCAACACCTCCATAAAGTCATCAGGAGGCACATTCGGTCATGATCCGAAAGATCCGCGAGCACCGAAAGCAGCCACTCCGGGCCCTCGTCTCTCATAGTACGCACGTCCGGGATATTCCAATGTTCCGCCATAGCTTGCCATAGCAGGAGCAGCAGTCGAGGCTTGCATGGTCTCCACCACCAGCCGGATGGACCAAACTATCAGTTGATGGGTCCTTCTGTGATGCAGATGGAACGGCTGGAGCAGGAATGGTCTTGCGTGATGATATAGGAACCATCATTTTCTCAGCTTGTCGATCCTTGAGGTCGTGTGCGGATGCGCTAGAGGCGGAGCTCTCAGCCTGTAAGGAGGGGATCGCGTTTGCCTTGCAACGGACTATGCTGCCGATTGTTGTGGAGACCGACTGTCTCGAGGCGAGGAATCTGATTTCTCAAGGGCATGCAGGCCGCTCAAGATACACCATGATGGTGGATACTATCTTGAGAACCTTGCAGGAGGGCAGAGAGGTGAAGATCATGCATGTAAAGCGTGATCAAAATGTTGTGAGTCATTTTTTAGCTAATTATGGTAGATGTGAGAATTGCACTGCTTTGTGGATTCGATCGGGTCCGGGTGATGTTCCAGAACTTTGTAAGGCGGACTGCCCTTTAATTGAGTAATAAAAACACCCTATTACCCTGCAAAAAAATAGATCAATGTACTCTTCTTCTCAATACCAGAACTTGCATCCATTCTACACACAATTTTAAGCAAACATCGAGCCACAAATTGTGACTAATCTGATGAATAACCGGATAAACAAGCACTCATCCCATATTTTTGCACTTGAAGAACACCCATCAGGATGCGACGTGGTCAAAACTCGGTGCACCACCTGCCGCGGGCAGTCATCGCACTTGATGACCGGCAACTGGGAGCCGACGAGTTGGGCCAATGCTGAGCCCGACCGACGGCTAGGCGTGTCTTTGTCGGTGGTTCGCCCATGAGTGAGATTTGAACAGCTAGAGGAGAAGGCCATACCTACATGCGGTGTAGAGTCGTTGCCAGGTTTGTGCGGTTCGTTACCGGCCAATCCATGACAAAGCGGCTGGATGCGTTAAATCCAACGTTGGCGGCGGTAGTCGTAGATCTCTCGATTTCTGCGCCGGCGACAGCGAGAAAGCGAGGCTCAAATCCAGGCTTGCGAGGACCGCGACGGGACCTACGAAGCATCGACGGTGGCGGGTGGTGGCCAGAGGAGGTGGGAAGGATGGTGCTAGTGTAGATGCAGCACGGAAGTGGGGTGAGTGAGACTATGGAAGGGAGCAGAGTTTTTGCTCGAGCGGTTGGCAGCCAACTAAATATAAGAGGAACTAGGTGGCGGAATAAAATTTTACTCCACTGTTCGATTTTGGGAACCGACTAGCTGCAGGTTAAAGGAACAAAAACAAAATTTTACTCCTCTATAGCTGTCTAAGGGATCGGCGGCTAGAGTTGCTCTAAGCACTGCTCTGGTGAGCGGCATTCCAGATATATGAAAACTAAATTAACTACTCTGGTGAGCGGCTGTACATTGTAGAGTTTGTATTTTACACACTAGCGAAGGCTAGGCAACCTAAGCTTCGTTCTGATTCATTTGTAAATTTGTAGAGTTTTGTGAAACCTAAGCTCCTCAGGCCATACAAGCTTAGAACCTGAAATGATAAACTACATATTTTTGAGACTCAAAAGTGCGTTTCAAAGTTATAGGACTAATACACCTGCAATAATTTTAGTGCCTATAATTACAGTTTTAAAATCATAGGACTAAATCGACACATGTTTTAGGACTTGCTCCCTTCGTCCGGATTTATTAGACCTCTTTTCATTTTGAGCCAAAATTTAATCATTAATTTAACTAATAAAATCTAAAGTATATGTCACAAAATTATATTATAAAAAACCTCTTTCAAATACAAATCCAACAATATATGTAGCATATACTCTATATATGTAGTCAAATATTTGGTCTAACTTAAACCTAAAATGTAAGGGGGCCTAACAAATCCGGACGGAGGTAGTATGATGCATTTTACTCAATATTCAATGGCTAAATACAAAGGATGAACGCTCGCCTCCAATAAAAAAGATGCAAATGATAAGGAAAAAGTGTTCAATCAATCGGATGATTTTCTGTCTCTTTAAACCATCTCGTACACACGGCGCGTGTCCCCCCTCAGCCCACCGCTTTCCTCCCGACCTTATCCCTTCCAACGCTCTCTCCTCCACCCGCCCCCCTCATCTTCTTCCCCTTTTTTCCTTCCACAGCTTTCTGCCTCTCTCCTTGCACTTTGGCTAGCGATCACTGGAACATCAGTCGCGCGCTGCCGCCACCACCCCCTGCAGCTGATGCAAGGAAGAGGCGACGAAGCATCCGCCATCGCCATCGCAGCCGCCGTCACCACCGTGTGTTGCGTCGCAACATCTCGTCGCCATCGTGATGCGCCACAGCATCCGTCCGTCGCCGTCGCGTGCTTCGTTGTACCAACAACGCTGCGTCGCACTGGGATGGAGAACCACCGCGTCGGTGGTGGCACTGCAGTGAAGCTTTGCCGCAAGCCATTGGACGCTTTGATGGAGCACGGTGGGGGCAGTCGGTGCTGCGATGGAGTGCCAATACGTGGTGGTGGCATTGCAGTGATGCTCCGCCGACAGCGCCGACGGGGTGTTGTGATGGAGCCCACCGTGCCGGTGTGGTGCTACAGTAAACATCGGCGGTGGCGGTGGCGGCGGGGCTGCAATGAAGCGTTGCCCGGAGCTCCAATGGAGCGCCACCGGGTTCATTAGGCTGCAATGGAGCGCCGGTGGAGTTGCAGTGAAGCACGCCGGAGTTGTAGTGAAGCACGCCGGAGGGTCGGGATTGCAATGGAGCGCCGCCGGAGTTGAAATGAAGCACGCCCGAGGGTCGTCGAAACTTGGTCGGGGTTGCAATGGAGCGTCCGCGCTGCTGCTGATGCCATGGAAGCTGCTCCTCGGTGATACAGATGGTGGATGTTTGCGTCTATTCGATGAAAGAACAGAGAGGGAAGACGGAGTTGTGCTACGATCGGACGGCCACCTCGTCCAGATCGGACGGCTAGCTAGGTGGATGATTTCCTCAGAAAATCATCCGGCTGATTCCTAGCAACCCCCAATGATAAGTGACACACATATGACACGAAACACTTCAGCCTTAACGGTTTTTACAACTAAAGTTGCCATCTAAAAAACAAACAAAAAAAACTAAAACTTGTCATCCAAAAAAGTTACCATACTTGACAACTAAAATTGCCATTCTTTTGTCACTAAACTTACCATAAAAAATGTTTGGAGTTGCCATATGTCCATGGCATTTATGAAAGAGAGATAGAGAGACAAAAGGCAGAGAAGGCCTAGCCGCCGCTGAGCTTCGCCTTTGCCAAATCGAAATTGAGAACGAGGATCTCCTAACTCGGAAGCAATGGCCGCCGGTCATGCCAAGCAGTGGACAAGCATAGCACGAGGCTGCCGATGCCGGTGAATCCCCTCGAACGTGCTCCACAGGCATTCACCATCTCAACTTCTCAAGTCCACAGGTACCGCTCCCCCTTCATCTGTGTAATTTATCCCCTATAATCAGGATATATAATCTGGGGATGACCGTCGACTATTTCATATTCCTCATCACTAGCGTTTCTTTCGTTTGTCCAGAGGTAAAATTCGTCATCTCTTACTTGGTGCACCAGATCTGCGAGTTGGAACTCAGGATGCCGCCGTCGAGATCTAGAAAACGCACTTCGGCGCCGCCGGCCACGACTGCGTGCACAAGGAAGTGCCGCCGGCCTGCGGCGGTGCCATTGGATGATGTCGCTGGCGCAGTGGCGCCCCCGTTTTCTTCCCCCCTCTGGGCGTCGCTTTCAGATGATTTGGTTTGCGAGATAGCCTGGCGAGTGCTCTCGGGCGATATTCTGGACTACGTGCGCTTCCGCGCCGTTTGCACCCGTTGGCGGTCTGGCACCGTCTGCCCGCGCGGCCGCGGCGTCGCCGATCCGCGCTTCCACCCGCGCCGCTGGATGATGCTGCCGGAGGGCCATGGCCTCTACCCCGGCCACAGCAGGCTGCGCGGCTACGTCCGCTTCTTCAACCTTGACACGGGAACCTTTGTCCGTGTCAAGCTCCCGCTGTTCAACAGCCACTGCGCTCTTGACTCGGTCGACGGCCTCCTCCTCCTCCAGAGGGACGAGGACACCGGCATCCGCCTCGTCCACCCGTTCACCGGCGACATCGCTGAGTTCCCACCACTCGCCACCCTGCTCGCGCAGCTAAAGAACGACCCCTCGGTCCCTCGTGGTTCTGATCCTTACTGGTGGTGGTCCTTCATCAGATACTGCGTCTGTGCTACCGTGTCCTGCAGTGCCGGAGCCATCACCGTGATGCTTGTGTTCCATTATCTGCGACGTGTAGCCTTTGCTACCTCCGAGGACCGGCAATGGGCAATGCCAAGCTGGGAAATCCCAGTAAACATCGCACCCTTGTCGCTCCAAGGCAAGCTATACTTGGTGCAATTTCCTTGCGCTAATGGCTCGCTGGTCTTCCAGATGGAGGTTGGTTCGCCGCCGCTGCCGCCAAAGATGATTGCCACATGCCCAGCAGATAAGCTCTACGGAGGCTACCACCTTGTAGAATGCGACTCGCAGATCCTGCTTGCCGGGTATACCGACAGCTCCATGTCTCACATTTTGATCTACAAGCTCGAGGACCTCATCTTGGAGAGGTTTTTCCCAGTAACAAGCATCGGAGACCGAGCCCTCTTCCTTGAAGATCGGAGCCTGAGCGTCTCCTCCAAGGCACTGCCACCATCATCGCTGAGACAGTTGTGTATACATGTCCACTCAACCGTTGTTTTGCGCAATACCGTCTCACTACCGGTGCTTGGTCTCAGCCATTCGATGGATATAGCGATGGCTTCAACCCAGGTCCTTATAGCCTCATCCAACATGTCATTAGCTGCTGCATTCGCAATGTTTGGTATGTCAGTGGTCCTACTCTGTGTGTCCTTGCACCGTCCCTCGTCGTCCGCAATTGGTCCTTGGATCATCTTATTTACTGGGCCATTCTTCTTGTGATCCTTTTAGGAACAAAGGGCTGGTATATTCTGAAAAGGAAACCGAAAAACCCGGATGGCTTTGTTGGAAGGTGAAGAGAAAGCTTCGCATTTGGGTAAATCTTACTCACAATTAACCCTTGGTCTTTTGTACTAACATCATGATAGTCTTAGTAACCACCTCTCCTTTTATTATTCTCTTATAATAAATAACCAATCAGCCAGCCAGCCACAATAGTTTATGCCCTTGATCAATACCCAGGTGAAAAAACCTCGACAGTCATAATACTCCCAGTTCACAAGCAGTTCTGAAGAGGTGTTTGTGCTACTTACAAACCCATTGTTTTCTGTTCAGATGATATGCAGCATTGATATTTGCCCAGCTGTTTTAAAAGAAATTCTGCACAATAAATCAATCGTTCATCCACTGGTACTTACTTTAATATGCAATTTGACTTGCATAATTTCAGCTAGCAATTTAGCAGCTGCAGATGACATCTCACTATAGAACTTGCAATCATGTACTCCCTCCGTTCCTAAATATAAGCCCTTTTAGAGATTTCAATAAGGAGGACTACATACGGAGCAAAATGAGTGAATCTATTGGAATCTCTAAAAGGGCTTATATTTAGAAGCAGAGGGAATAGAAGTGTATTTATGCCTTTGGTAACTTATTTTACTGTTCTATTTGTGGCGCGCACATTTGTTCGTGAGGTGTCTTGCTAACGACCATTAGATTCTTCTTTTTATTACTAAAACAAGCTAAATGATTCTGCAAGGAGAAACATGTTAGAGAAAGCAAACATGCAAATGATTATGCTAGTTAATTACCCTTGAGTTATTGCACACACAGCAGCTAGCTTTTTTATTTCTTTTTTGTACATGTGCTCAATGATCTTTGTACATGCGTGTTTCTGCTTTAACATTTGATCAAATTGGTGTAATTAGAATAATCTCTGATCTTACATTTCCTTTTCTACTTTTTATTGCTAGGCGGGAATGGCCTGTATATATCCAGAAGCCGGTGGATTGATTTTCTTTGCACCATCAGATGGGGAGATCAAGCTGGATGTTTTTATCCATGTCCTGTTTCTTGCCAGCATTTAGGTTCATATATCTTTGGTTCAACTCTCGTGTAGTTAACGGGTGCTTTCACATTAGTTAGATCCTCGACCTTACTACTGAAAATTACACCCATTCATTAAAGGATGGGGTTTCTCAAGGTTTGCTTTGAGAGTTTGGACATTTTAGATGTGAATCATTTATCCGAAGATCGGTCGTAGATCCTTCTGGGACTTCGGATGTCTCTGTGAAACGGGCATCGGGCACAATCAGCAGGACTAGGCTTAAAGCAGTTTGATTATGTTCGCTGTAGATCATTGCAAGTCGTTTTTTTTTTTGCAAAAACGATCCAGATATATTATCAAAGTTCACTACAAAGCACGTCAGACATAATAAAAATTACATCGAGATTACTACAGTTGTTAGAACACGCTGCTGTTGCTGCTCCCCTATCGGAGCTGGCTTGACTATGTCAATGACAGTCGGGAAGTCTTCATGCACGTGCCTCTAAAGACCAGCGCCCGGGAACCGAGTATCTGACACCAAATCTCCCCGGTGAGATGGTAGGAATCAACGACGGAGCTCGGGGCGGCGGTCGCCTTGCAAGGAGCCGAAGCGAAGGACGGCCCGGTCAAAAAAAGCAAGTAGACAACTGAACCCTTGCGAGAGAGTCGCAACACAAGCCGTGGTAGATGGTAATCCTTGGAACGCCCTTCGGTTCGGCTCCCTCAAAATGATTCACATGAAGATGTAGATGGCTACCTCATTGAAATGGCGTGGACACAATTCATGATCACTGCTGGGATTGGAGGAAGGTAGTTTTGTTGCACTCATCTCACACTTGTATATGAGCCGTGCTATCTTACTACAGACAACACAGATCTCTCGCGTGTTCTTGGAAGAAAAAAAAGTGTCATCTATGCACCTTGGGAATGATCTCTCGCATGAGGCCACCAGAAGATGATGGTGCTTAAGTTTTTGGTTGAATTGACATGTGAAGCTTCCTCCTTTTGCAGGCCCTCCTCACCAAGTTCCCTAGCCTTCCTCCATTGCTTCAGCAGACGCCCAATGCCGTGGAGGAGCTCAAAGTTTGCTCTGTTGAGTTGGCCAGACATTGGGGTTGCGATGATGCTTTCTATCCGTGTGACAGTGTGAGCAGGGTGCAAATGTTGGGAATTTTTCTTGGTAGGCTGCTATATTTTATGGTTTAGGTACAGGAAGATTTTGTCTGTCGTGATGCTTTGCATCTTGTTCATCAGTCTTTGGTTGATATATGCTGTGGTTGTCTGGTTTCTGTAATGCTGTGTGAGATTGTGTCGTGATATGACTCGTTCAGCAACTCTAACTTGGCTCGGCTGAAACTTGGTTCAGTTAACTGCAATCCATGTGTAATCGATCTGTAATACTAGTTGATATGTTTGGTTGCTTGGTAATACTACCTTGAGGATGTGACTGGAGATCTTTACGGGCCTAACACTGGATCTGATTTGCTTGGTCATGCAGTTTTACCTTTAGGAGTTTTATTAATTGACCGGTTGCTGCCATATGAATTTATAGATGCTTTGAATATGATCCCATCCTAGGACCGACGCTAGTGATGCTTGTCAGCTGTGATAATGTGAACTCTGGGGAAAAAATCGCGCTTTTTTTACTTGACCGATGACGCTGCATAGGATGTTTGTATTTGATGATAAGATTTGTTCACTTCATTCTGATAGTATTATGTTGTGATTCATGAACTTGATTTTCATATGTTGTTGCCATGCATGAACTCTTATGTCGATTGCCGTAACCTGTGTCCTGTTTTTTGAGGAAAATGTGTGTCTATGTTGTTATGATCCAGTTATTTAGAATTATACTCTGGTCTTCCAATTATTCTTTCCTTGACAGAGCAACTACTAAATCAATCTGAAACCTTTCAGGGGACATATATGAGCATGCAGTTGTTCTCAGTGTGAAAATAGAAGATCAAGATGCATTTGAAAGGGACTTCTGCCAGCTCAAGCCTTATTACATGGACACATGGTTAGTTTCTTCTTACCACTTTGCAGTTGTTTTCTCTGTCTCTGCATTCTGTAGGCTGCCATTCTAATGTATGTATCGTTCTCTGTTCTCTTTCATCTTCCATTGGATTATCATGGGAAGGTCAAAGAAATAAAGTGTTATTGGTTTTCTTTGGGTATAAGTTGCTAAATGAGTTAAACCAGAAGTGTTTTTTGGGTTAGTCCTGCATGAGTTATGTGGTGCTAATTTTGCTGGGTTCAGTTGGGTAGTCGAACTTGGAAATTAATATTTGTAAGCCAAGTTATACATGTAGATTGGGTTTGTATGGAATTTTTAGGTTCTCGCCTACTGGTGAGCCGCAATACCCTTGCCAAACTGGCAATTGTTTTATGTCGATTATCTTAGCAGAGTTCTTTTCACATCTTATTCGCCAATAGATGTTTGCTTCGTCAGGTCCAGAACATGTTGCAAAATGTCTGGACATGTCAATTGATATTTTATCTAAAAACATCACTTCCTCTTTTGCAACATGTCGATTGATATTATGCTATATCATACTAAATCATGCTAATACTTGCAGTGGATAATTCCTCCATCACCGGTTGAGTACCCAATTATGGGGTTTAACCTTCCGAGGTTATATTGGCCCAGAATAGAATTGCGGAGTTCCACACTGAGCTGGAGCCTCTGCCCGCCAAAGCGCTGGAGAATCCTTGCATCAAGCACGCGGTTGAGCTCGAGCAGTCCCTTATGGAGGGCGCCTACAACCACGTGCTGAGTGCTCGACAAGCTGTGCCGCATGAAAGTTACGTATACTTCATGGACCTTCTAGCCGAAAGAGTAGTTAGGTAAGTGGGTTTGTGTCGCTACCTCTTCATGCGTGATCTGCCGATTTACTCCTTATGCAGTCCATCACTTTGACATTTGCTGCACACGCAGAGACGAAATAGCTTGGTGCAGCGAGAAGGGATATGATTACTTGTCAATAAGTGACGCGAAACAGATGCTTATGTTCAGCTCTGACGAAGAACTGCAACAGTACATCTCAGAGGTAAATTCTGTTTCCATCAACCTTTTGTGTTCTGGCGTGAACTACCTGAGATACCACCATGAGTTCTGAGTATGATATCGTCGGCAGGAACACCCCGAGTGGGATGTTAGGAACGGCCGGGTCTTCTTCCAGAAGGCGATGGAGTCTCATCCCTGCAAGGAGACACCGGCGGCGACCGTCATCAACCAGACCCTCGGCTATGCAAAGGAATTGGAAAGGATAGTGTGACTTGCTTTTTTATTTCATCTAGACTGTGAATTGCCATGAAGAGGTGGATTATTGGATCGTCCTGTAACTCAGTTGTACTACTTTGTTAAATCATTTGTTTCACCGTTCAGTTTCCAAATTGCTCTACACACAACTGCAAAATGTCCCTTAAAATGGCAATGAAACCATATCACGGAGACATTCGAATTCCCAGAAGGCCAGAACCAGAAGGATCTACGACCGATCTTCAGATAAATGGAGAGCATCTAACATGTCCAAACTCCCAAAGCAAACCTTCAGAAACCCCCATCTTCTAATGAATGGGTGTAAGTTTCAGTAGTAAGGTCCAGGGTCTAACTATGTGAAAGCACCCGTGAACCACATGCTGGCAGGAAACGGGACATGGATAAAAACATCCAGCTAGATCTCCCCCTTTGATGGTGCAAAGAAAATCCATCCACTCGCTTCTGGATATTGAAGGGCCACTCACGACTAGCAAAAAAAAAAGGAGAAAAGGATGTAAGATCAGGGATCATGCCAATTACACCAATATGATCGAATGTAAAAGCATAAACGCACATGTACAAAGACCGTTGAGCACATGTACAGAAAATAAATTAAAAGCCAGCTGCTGCGTCTGCAATAAACATTTTTTTTTACCCATCATTTGGGGTGGATTTGGTGGATTTCATTTGCGAATTCCGGGTTCAACTTGTTTGGCTGCCAGGGAATTAACAATTGGAATTGAATCGTACTGTACCCAAATCCCGGCCCCATCCTGTCATTCCTCTGGATTTGCCGGGTTCGGATTGTGGAGGACCAATAATAGACTACCACGTGTCCGTGTGGGCCAACTTCTCCAATTAAGATAGGTTTAATTTGATACCAGAAGAGCGCACGGGGGCAGTGAGGCGAGCATGAAGGAGTCCGGCCGTCGGCGACATGCGGCGTGCTGGAACACTGACGTGAGCAGCGTGTCCGGCCGAGCAGAGCTCCGCCGCCGTCCGGGCGGTGATCCTCCTCCACGACTTCCCGGGGCTCTAGCCGTAGTGGCGCCACCAGATGGCCGCGCTCGTCACACCCTCGTCCCTGACCTCCGAGGATTCGGCGACTCCGGCATCCCCAGCCGACCCCGCCGCCTACGTTGTCGTGCTCCTCGACAACCTCCACGAGGCGATTGGCTCTGCATCACACGGTGGCATGCCATCTCCTATGCCTTTCAGCGTACGTTCTTCTTCTTCTTATGACAGGAGCATATGTTCTTCTTGTTTTTCAATTAATAATGGGAATTGAGTTTCGCGAATGAGAGTAATTCACACGACCAATCGAATTGAATGTGAGCAAATACTTTGGAGCAGATGGTTATTCGAGGGGGCTAGTCAGTTGAATGAGCCTTTCAACCTGGATGACATGGAGAACGCTGTACCACTGCAGCATGGCTGGTTCTCACGTCGGCGTTCCAGAGCGCCGCATGTCGCCGGACTCCTCCATGTTCGCCTCGCCGCACTGCCCCCGTGTTCTTCTCGTATCAACATAAACCTGCTCCGTATCTTAATTGGAGAAGTTGGCCCACACCGACACGTGGCGGTCTATTATTGGCCCTGCACAATATTTCCCTGCGCCGAACCCGTTTTGCCGCAGCTCTCGTCCTCCCCAATCCCGCACATCCATGGCGCTCCGATTCGCCGCCACCGGCTGATCCCTCTTCCTTCGTTCTTCTCCTCTCCCATGTCCTATTCCTCACCTCCCCCTTCCCTCCACCCGACCCGGCTGCTCCGCCCCGTGCTCCGTCCTGCCGCCGGGAGCAGCGTCCGGTGACCCCCAGTTGATCACCACAGTCCCTGGTAGGTCTCCTCCTCCACCTCTTCTCTCTCCCCCCTTCCACATAGGCACTTCTCTTTTTCTTGAACCCTAACCTCACCAAATTAGCAGGTTCAGTACCGGATCGACCTCAAGCACACCGGATCGGGACACCTCGAGAGGAGATTGACATCTTGACCATCCCTGCACCTCATCCCTGATCTTAGAGCGCAACGTTTTTGCAAGGTTCGTCTGACTAAGCTTTTAATTTGTACTCCCTCTGTAAAGAAATATAAGAGCGTTTAGATCACTAAAGTGATGGTCTAAACACTCTTATATTTGTTTACAGAGGGAGTACCGATGGAAACCTCTGCTCCAAGTTAATTAGCTGCTGATGCATACCCCATTGTCATGTACTTCCTGTTGTATTAACTCACCGTTGCTAAGTGCTGAAGAGTTAGGAGCCTTTTGTAAGTTTTTCTATGTATGGGACGAAGCATATTGGGTGGCCGAGAACTTTACTTATAAAGATGGATTTGCAGAAATTGGATCTTTGATAGGAACTTTAAAAGATGCAAGTAGATTAGGTTCTGCTGCTCTTTGTAGTGCAACTATGTTTTAGGACAAATATTGCCAAAGATGAGAAAGGCTGCTCTGTTTTTTTAGTATTTTAGACTCTAATAAGTGGGCAAGGGCTCTGGAGACGTTGTGTTATGTTATCAGTTCTTAGAAAAGTCAGATGCACCACTAGCAGACTGCTATCTTTGTCTGAAGTAACGTAAATGTTTGAGCTTGGGAAAGGTTTCACTATCCAATATGCAAGGTCCTAGGTAAGTATTTAACAAGAGAAGTAGGGAAAACATGCAAGCGGTCATAATGACATTTAGTTTTTCAAAATGAAAAATCTACAGTACGGCTTAACAAATCAAGGTACTCTACTAACAGAATTGATTTAATTTGATGGCAGAGCTGCACACGTTCAGCATATGTTGTTTAGCAAATAAACTGTTGAGCTCATGATTTCGTTTTTTATGTATCATTTAGTAACATTGGACCCTTAATGGAGATTAAAAAGATGGGGAGTAGAGTGGCTAGCCACCCAGTTCATCAAGATGCACAAGTACAAAATCAAAATAATCTCCTTCAAGCCCAACAGGTTGGCAACTACTGCTGGTTACCATACTTTATGTTGTGTATACATTGCTTACCTTCTTTTTCTACCATTTCTGTACGCTACTGTCATAAATTTTTCCTTCCTCAGAAGGATTAGTTGTTTATACTACTATATTTAAAAAGCATGTACCCACGATTGTCCAAAGTTGATGGGTTCAGCCAACTAACACTACAACACGTATAGTATTACAACGGCATTCTAAAACGCCTCTAGAAGACGTAAAAATGCCTCGAATTGTTTTGTGTGGCATTTCTATAAAATGCTAGAGAAGCTCATGAAGGGGAAAGTCAACTGAGATGTTTTCCAGTAACGCCTTGAAAGATCTGGCATTCAGCGGAGTTTTACAGACGCCACAAACGAGGTTTCGCCGTTTCGGGGCAATTTCCTAAAGCGTTGTAAACTTCTCGATCAAAATCGAAAAACTGAACTAACAAACACCATGGGGTCTTCTTCTCTTTGTCTCTTTTTATCTTTTCTGTGCCAAATGGCTATCCATCTTTCTTTCCAGGCTGAGAATTTAAATTAAATCTGACTAGACAAGCCCATTAGCGAGAGAAATGTCATCAGTACTTGTCATTTCTGAAACACTGCTTATGTTTGCACCTTTTAACTACCTCCAACTCTTTCTCGCCAAGCAGTATGGGACTAAAACAACCTCGCGCGAGAACAAAAAAACTGTATAAATAGAGAGGCATGCATGATCCGAACGCTGCATCGGCTGGAAAACATTGTGGCGCACTTACCACCAGACCAAGAAAGTTAATGTTATTGGCAAGAAATCCATATGCCCTTTTTACTGATACATAAACGGGCATGTCACCTCCATTGACGCCGACGCCCAGGAGCATCCATTAGGAGGCGTTTCTTACAAATGCCTCAAAATCTCTTTCAATTTGAGGCTTCCAGAAAACGCCTCCACAGCTGTCTGTTTTGTGGTGATTTGCAAAAAATGCCCTGACAGCTTCATCCAGTCCGAGGTGTTTCCCAGAAATGCCTTAAGCTAGAGATGATTTGGGGCGAACCTGATAGAACACCTTCTTAGATGCTATTCTGAGGTGTTTATAAAAACGCCCTGAACAGAACGTTTTCTGTTATTAATGTGTTGTAGTGTAAACAAGCTCTTTGGCTAAGCTGCCCACAAGTAAATTCACTTGATGGGAATGGATATTGGTTTCTGGCTGGTCATCACGACAGCTGTGTAATCTTGCTGGTACTTCTATTTTTAGAGGCACTTACAAATTATAATTAGTGCAAGTATCTTTGAGATTTGGGTAGAATGGGTTGCAAACCAATGTTCTTGCCTCAGAGTAGGCCTCCTTATTCTTCTAATTGTTCAGTCATACAAAGAAAAATTCTGCTAACTCTTGCAACTTGGAACCAACTCCCAGAACTCATGTATGACCATTCACTGTGATTGGCTACCCATTGAACTGGGAGTGGTTCTAGAATTCAGTCTCTACATTCGCCCACTGAACCAGCTGGTTTTGTAACACCCGGCTGGTTTTGAAGTTTTGAATGCACTAATCACAGTGATGGGAACTATTTTGCGTCTGCAACATTTGTTTGTTTGATTAGCCACTGTTTGAAGCAAAAAAAATTGATGCAAATGGTTGCTATTCTTTTTATTGTGATCCAATGGTGATGATCCCATGGACAATATATTAAGAGAGCCCACCCGGGTGAGATACCACAAATTCGCTCCCGATGGGATTCGAACCTCGGTCAGCCAGGATGAGCCGCTGCGACCTAGCGAGTTCTATGCTATTCTTTTTATCATCTATGCACACACTTGAAACTATTACTGTTTTCGGAAATGTCTTCTCTGTGAAACCATACCATCATTTTCTCATGCTGCCCCTAACATTAACACACAGTTAATATGTTTAATTGGCAGCTCCAGAGGCATTTCACTCCTCAAATGACTATCCATAACCAGAATCTGACAGCACAGCAGCAGCACCAGCTGCTGCAGCAACAACAGTGGATGAGGCGGAACCAAATGATGGGCCCCCGCGGCGCTCTTACGATGTCGGACGAAACCCAGACCCTGGTAAACGTGAAGCTCGAGAACACCATGGATTCACAAATTGATAGCCCGTACGGATCTCTCACCAGACAACAACAACAGATGCAGCAGCTGAGGCACCAGCAGCTACTGCAGCAGCAGCAACAGAAGCAGGTCCAGCAACAGCAGGTATTGCAGCTTCAACAACAACACCAGCAACAGCTGCAGGAGCAGCCGCTCCAGCAACAACAACAACTCCAGCAGCACCACCACCACCAACAGCAACAGCTCCAGCAGCACCACCACCACCAACAGCAACAGCTCCAGCAGCAGCAGCAGCAGCAGCAACAGCAGCTTCAGCAGCATCTGGGCATGTCCGGAAACCAGAGCGCCGAAGCCCAGCTAGCGCAGCAGCAGCTGGGCATGTCTGGAAACCAGAGCGCCCATGCCCAGCAGTTCAAACAAGCGCCGCAGTCGATGTAAGTATCCCCAGTTCTTTGCCGGTTTTATGCCGCCATCAACTGCTTCAATCCCTTGATCCGCGCTGTGTTGTAGGAACTTGTACGGCATGCGGGTGCCGCCTGTGAAGGTGGAGGCGTTCGATGAACTGGTGAGCGGGGACTCATCCAGCGACACCAGCAAACTCACATCTCCCAAGTAGACCATCCATCCTTGTGCTGATGAAAATGTACGGTCGCTGTACTTGCAAGTCTACCATCTCATCTGTACCCGTGACCTCTTGGTCACAAGGCAGCAGCTTAACCACTGCACCAAGGCTCCCCTTCGTGTGCCCAACAAATAGAACAGCAAAATAAGCTACCAAAGGCACAAAATAAACTTCCACGTGATTACAAGTTCTATAATGAGATATCATTTGCAGTTTCTAAACTGCTAGCTGAAAATATCCAAGTCACATTGCATAAAGTAAGTACCAGTGGGCAGTGGACAATTGATTTATTGTGCAGAAAATATTTTAAAACAGGTGTGCAAATATCAATGGTGTATAGCATCTGTGCAGAAAACAATGGGATTGTAAGTAGCACAAACACCTCTTCAGAGCTGCTTGCGAACTGGGAGTATTCTGAGTTTCTGACTGTCGAGTTTTTTTTTTTTCATTTTTGGGTTTGATCGAGGGCATAAACTATTGTGGCTGGCTGGCTGGTTGGTTATTTATTACTACAAGAGAAAAAAAAAAGCAGAGGTGTAACTAAGGGGGTGTTTGGTTTAGAAGTCCTACGACTTTTTCTAGTCCCAGGGACTAATCAAAAAAGACTCTCTAGTAGAGTCTTTTTCTAGTCCTTGTAGAAAAAGTCCCTCCCGTTTGGTTCCTAGGGACTTTTTTTAGTCTCTGGACTAAAAAGTCCCTAAACCAAACCAAACACCCCCTAAAACTATCATGTTGTTAGTACAAAAGACCGAGGATTAATTGTGAGTAAGATTTACCCAAATGCGAAGCTTTCTCTTCACCTTCCAACAAAGCCATCCGGGTTTTCTGGTTTCCTTTTCAGAATATACCAGCCCTTTGGTCCTAAAAGGATCACAAGAAGAATGACCCAGTAAATAAGATGATCCAAGGAACAATTGTGATCAGTACTGATTGTGATGACACACAAATTAGGGCCACTGGCATACCAAACATTGTGAATGCAGCAGCTAATGACATGATGGATGAGGCTCAAAGGACCTGGGTTAAAGCCATCGCTATATCCATCAATTGATTGTGACCAATCACCGGTACTGAGACGGTATTCAAACGGCCGTTCAGTGGATATCAGCGATGATGGTTGGCAGTGTCTTGGAGGAGACGCTCAGGCTCCGATCTTCAAGGAAGAGGGCTCGGTCTTCGAGTTTGTAGATCAAAATGTGTGTCATGGAGCTGTCGGTATACCCGACAAGCAGGATCTGTGAGTCGCATTCTACAAGATGGTAGCCGCCGTAGAGCTTATCTGCTGGGCACGTGGCAATCATCCTTGGCGGCAGCGGCGGCGAACCGAGCTCCGTCTTGAACCAACTTCCAACTCGCAAATCTGATGCACCAAATAAGAGATGATGAATTTTACCTTACGACAAACGACAAACGAAAGAAACTAGTAAACATGTCCGTGCGTTGTAACGGGAGTAAAAATCACAATCCTACCACGACTCAAGACCCCTTCGCAAGTCTATGTTATCTATTTGAACATAGCGGTGCATCTGTATTGTCGCTGCTTATCCCTCTTCTAGCCTTTATCGACCATGTCACGGTGTCCAACTAATCGCAGTGCGTCCTAACATTGTCAATCTCAAGGTGATGATCTCGGCCACCGCACTCGCCCTGTCACTAAACTACGACATCGCAAGTGAACGTCTAATAGCTTTAAAATCAATGATCTCTATAACTGATTGTTGAAGCCACTGAACACTTCCATTGAAAAGGTCTCCGATCCCATTGATTCGAAGAACTGGCAGTGGCGGTAACACCTGATCCGGCGTAATTTCATTGCTCCAGATGCCGAGCCTACTCTGAATATACCTATCAGGCAGGGAGGTGTTCCTGCTCTCCATCGGCGTAGGTCAGCGTTGTGGCCTAGGCTTTAAAAAATTTTGCTCAAGTCCTGGGAGGGGTTACGGCCCATTGAGCCTTGTTGAAGCTCTGCCAGTGCTTGGGCCTTCGAGAAATTTGGCAACTACACTATGAAGACTGCGTACGTGCTCTTATAAATCAGAAAGAACACCTTGAGTCCCATGTGGGTGGGTCCGTGTCCAATGCTCTACTCTTCCTCGCTGACGATCGCACCTTAACTCCGCAGGTCTCACGATCGCCGAACATGGACAGGGAAGGGAACGGCAAGGACTTGGAGGGCGGGTGCCGGCGAAGATTTAGACTAGGTTAGGGTTCGGACGTTTTGTTTAAGGAAATGTGTCAAAAATATAACAAATGTGCTCCGGTTTAAATGAAAATTATCCTAGTTACATGAAAAGGTCGGTTTGGTCAAATTCACTTTAAAATGTATAGAGGCATGGTTGGATGACCGGCTCCTATATGGCTGTATCCAGACCCGTTCGCGAACAGATAGCGTGTCCGTTTTAAGGATTAGCATGGAGATGTCGTAACACCTTCATCATTGTGAAGTTACGCATTCGTCCGTTCGTGATTTTTTTTTTGTCCTCACAAAAAAATATGTGTTTATGTCTCCTTTAATCTCATTTTATATAAGAGTGTGGCTAGATCTTAATCTTTTTTTTCGGAAAAAACAGCTTGTATTACTCAGTTATAAAGTTCTTACAATCCTCACCTACAATATCCAGGACCTCAAGCGGTCCGGACCCCAACCAAGTCACCGTTCTATTGCTAGTCCTGGCATAAGAAGCCAGCCTATCACTAGCTGCATTACAAGAGCGGGGGACGTGAGTAATACAAGCATTAACAGTACCAGCTAGTTGTTTTATCTCTTGCACCAGGTGAGCGTATATGGAGCGATCAGCCGTCTTACTGCGGATTAAGTTCACCGCATTGATTGAATCCATCTCAACGGTAATAGGTGAATTACACCTCTGAACAGCAATCGAGAGACCCTCCTTGCACGCACAGAGTTCTGCTTCCAACGCATCTTGACACGAATGTAATTTCCTGCATGCCGAAAAGATAATAGCTCCTGTCTCATTCCTGAGGATCATACCCGCACCAGCCTCTCTAACTGACACGAATGATCCATCCGTATTCAGCTTAACATTGCCATGGGTAGGAGGTTTCCAGCAGGGTACAACGGCCGGAACAGAACTGGAACCAGCATCCGAGTTGTATGTGATGACAGTTTTTCCTTTGCGTGGATCAGCCTCTAAATTCATCTTGAGACCAATAATTGAGTCCAAATAGCTCTAAAGAAATCGAGCGGAGACATCAAGTGGAGGGGCTGGTTTATTATGTATAATTTCACTACGAACATACCAGATTCTCCACAGGGTCATTAGTAGCTTACATCTTGCAAGGTGATCCAACGGTTCCAAAGCCTGAAGGAGCCATTCTTTCCCAGAGTTCACCACAGAACGCAACTCTGGTAAATTCCACACCGTTGCCATCTTTTTGTAAAGTTGACGACCCACGGGGCAAACCATGAAAGGATGGAAAGTATCCTCTACTTCTCTTGCGCATATTGGGCATACTCCAGTAGTTTCAATCCCAATTTTGTTCTTCCTCTGCCAGGTAGGCAGAGAATTAGTGGCCACGCGCCACCCAAAGTTGCGAACCGTTGGTGGAATTTTGCACGACCAAATATAGTTCCAACAAGAGCGTGCCCCAGATGGCATACTACTTGAAGATACATCACTTTCTCTATGAGCCTCTTCGAAGGCCAAATCGTAAGCACTTTTGACAGAAAACTGACCAAACCTTCCAGGCGCCCAAGCTAACACATCCTGTGAACTTGGTGAGGTCTTGATTTTCATAATCTCTGCTACATCAGCCATAGCAAAAAACTTCATCAGCATCGTGTAGTTCCAGACGTCATTCTCATTCAATAAGCCTGAGACAAATCTGATCCTACATCTACCTTGTGGGGAGAAAGGTTTATATTAGTGAGGCCTTGGAATCCAACTATCTCTCCAGATCCGTATACTTTTACCATTCCCAACTCTCCATACCAGACCCTTCTTGAGTAATTCCAACCCATAACTTATAGCTTGCCATGAGGATGACGCATTACCCGCAAACACGGTATCTTCTAGCCTTCCATTAGGATAATATCTTGCTTTGAGCACTTGGGCACACAAACTATCCGGGTTGGAGATTAATCTCCAAGCTTGTCGGGCTAGTAAAGCTTGGTTAAACAAACGGAAGTCCCGGAATCCAGCACCACCCTTATTCTTTGGTTGCAACAACTTATCCCAACTTCTCCAATGAGCTTTCCTTTTACCATGAGCTGCACCCCAATAAAAATTTCTAACCATTCTAGTTAGGTCATCACATACAGAGAACGGTAACTTAAAAACTCCCATGATGTATGTAGGTAGCGCTTGGGCTACCGATTTAATAAGGACTTCACGGCCTGGTTGAGCCAAAAGACCATCGCCCCACTGAATTAGTCTCTTTGTCATACTCATTTGTAAACTATGGAACCGTCCTTTTGACATTCGTCCCTCCGGTGTTGGGAGCCCCAAGTATTTTTCCTTAAAAGATTCACTCGTGACCCCCAGCACAACCCTTACTTGCTCTTTCACATCCAGCGGGCAAGACTCACCAAACAACATAGAACATTTATCATAATTCAGACTTTGACCAGTGGCGGCACCATATATTTCCAATGCAACTTTAATTCTTTCAGCTTGTAAACGCAAGGCCTCAAAAAATAATATAGTATCATCTGCGAATAGCAAATGAGAAATCCCCGGAGCTCTTCTACACACCCTTATCGGAGTAATACTCCCGGTGGCTACACCATGCTTCAGAATAGCAGATAGTCCATCAGCCACGAACAAGAAAAGAAAAGGTGAAAGGGGGTCACCTTGCCGAAGCCCACGCATCGGTGCAAATGAATCCAAGAGGGTCCCGTTAAGTTTGACAGAATACCTCACCGATGTGATACATGACATAATCCAATCCACCCATCGTTGAGAGAAACCCAGCTTTTGCATCACTTGCTTCAAGAATGCCCAATCCACCCTATCATAAGCTTTATATAGGTCTAGCTTATAAGCACAAAAACTCTTTGTAGGATCTTTTTCCTGCTTTATATAGTGGATACACTCAAAAGCCACTAGTGCATTGTCCGTAATTAATCTTCCCGGTACAAAAGCACTCTGTTCGGGAGAGATTATATCATCAAGCAAAGGCCTAAGTCGATTAACCAAACACTTGGAAATAACCTTATAAGTCAGATTGCACAAACTTATAGGTCTATAATCCCGCAAGCTTTTTGGGTTTGGTACTTTTGGTATGAGAACAATAGAAGTATCGTTAGCTCCATCTGGCATGATGCCCGTCCTAAAAAAATTCCTTGACTGCAGTAAGCACACTCTCCTTAACCGTACCCCAATTGCGCTGGAAGAACCTCGCCGGGAACCCGTCTGGCCCTGGAGCCTTCAAGGGCCCGATTTGGAACGGCCCATCCGCAATCTCTTTATCTGAAAAAGGCTTACAAAGCATATCATTATCTTGATCTGAAATTTTCCGTTCCAATAATTCCAGGACAGGGCCCGCATCAAGACTCTGATCAGCAGTAAAAATTCCTTGGGAGTATTCATTAGCCATCTTACTCATCGTTGCAAAGTCCGAATGCACAATGCCAATACTGTCCACAAGCTCACGTATTTTATTTTTCCTCGCCCTCCAGACCGCTTTACTCTGGAAAAATTTCGTGTTTCTGTCACCCTCCTTCAACCAGTTTATCTGCGATCTTTGCAACCACATCATCTCCTCCTGATAGAGTAGTTCATTCATCTTGTCAGTTACCATCTTGATATCATGTCTATCCGCATTCATACTCATTAACTCCTCTAACTGTGTACGTGATTTTGCAAGTTCCCTCAAAATATTACCAAATTTCCTACTCCATAACCGGAGTGCATCTATAGTCTTTTCCAAAACCTTCTGCAACTGCGGCATATTTTTAACAGCTCCAACAAAGGACCACGCATCTTTTATAACATCTGGGAGGCTCTCATCTCACTCCCAGAACACCTCATATCTGCGGCTCCGAACGGTTGTTTGACCTGTGTCCGGCTCACCCTTGAGTAGCAGCGCAACATGGTCAGAACAAGGCGATACCACGTGCACCACCGACGAGAAAGCAAACAAATGCCGCCAAGTCGCAGTCGCTACTGCTCTGTCCAACAGAACTTGTACATTTGCTGCACAATGACGTTTGTTATCATACGTGGATGGAACACCGGAGAAGCCAAGGTCCACAAGGTTGCACACTTCCAATGTATCCCGAAACGCCAACATCTGTGCATCCGGCCGCGGTGTTGTAGACATATGTTCAAAACTCCACAATGCTTCATTAAAGTCACCGATTACTAACCAAGGAAGATCATTAACTATTGCCAAATTCTGCAACTTTGTCCACATAATATGCCTATTTTCCAGTCGGGGTTCACTATACACGCACGTAAGGCGCCATTGTTCTGCATCAGCCCGAGTCCGCACCAGCACATCAATGTACCTCTCTTCCTTATCCAGAACCAAGGCATCAAAAGATTCATGCCAGTAGAGGGCAAGGCCTCCACTTAATCCATTGCTATCCACTCCAGCAAATCCTTTCAAGCCTAAACGATTTCTTATTCTCTTCATCTTTCCTTCTTTTTGCCTAGTTTCACATAAGAACACAATATTGGGAGAATGCGACTGTGCTATAGTCGCCAACTCTCGAACTGTCCGGGTATTCCCACCTCCTCGACAGTTCCAACTAAGAAGATTCATCGGGATCGGCGGTCCTCCGTCACATACTGGGGAGTACACCGATTGAAAGAACACCGACGACTTGCAACATCAACAATTCCAGTCACGCATAGGCTGGAACAAACCTCCACTCAGAAAAAGCCTGACCCACGTATGCATGCTCCTCATGCAGAATACGATGGATCAACAGAATTAGATCTACTTACGACCACCTAGGGTGCACGCACCAGGAGACTTGTAGTAGAGAAACGAGAGACCAGCGACAGCACCGCGGCGCCGTCCTGCGAAAGAGAAACCGGCGCACGCGCCGCCGCCCCGAAGGCGGCCGGCGGCGGCCCGGCTAAACCCTAGTCGCTTTGGGTATCCTTAGCGAGAAGAAAACGCTTCGCAAGACTTCGGTATCAAGTGACGTAATCTATAAAAAGGAAAAAAGAAAAAGGACGTGGCGGCGCCTGCGTTTGCTGTGGGCGCAGCGACGGAGCGAGATCCTCGACGTGGCGACGGTGCCGGAGTACATGCACTACGCGCAATGATAACCGGGGATGGGCGACCAGAAGACATGATGACATGATAAACTAATATAGATCAGCCAGTTCTCCTGCCTGATCAAGCATCGTTATCATCAGATCAATTTGCCGCTGCAAAGGTGTCGAGCCCCGTGAGAGAAAAAGTGCACATGGAACCAACTATCTCATGATCCTCGCCATGCGGGACGACCTGCCGCTATCAGTACGGCGCCTCAAGAGAAACTGTGCTCAGAAAGCTGAGCTTTTAACCTTGGGTTGACAACCGAGAAATGAGAGATCCGCTAGAGCTTTTAACCTAGCTAGGCCACTCCTGCGCCTCAGATAGTCAGACTGAAACTATATCGCGCGCCCACTGCCACGTGGGCCCCACGCCGACATTGGTCTCGACACCAACGCCGAGTAATTTACCCGACTGGATCAGTTGATTCGGTTCACTCCTTTCGTTCGCGCTAGCTCTGGCGCTTGCTCGTCCGCCGAAACCAATGGCGACCGTCGCGGGGCTTATCCGGCTCCTCGTCGCCCTGCTGGCGCTGCGCCAGGCGGCGGGGGGCGTCAACCCGCCGCCGCCGTGCCCGCTCGACCTGGGCTACGTGCGCACGTTCCCGTGGGACCGCGCGCCGTGCGCGCCGCCGGTGTCCAACGTCACCGCCTGCTGCATGACCCTGCTCTCCGTGCTCGGCATCGGCCTCGCCGCGCGCCTGCGCGCCACCGGCCTGTTCCGCCTCCCGTCCGCGCCGGCCTCGGCCGCCTGCATCCACGCCTTCTCCGACGCGATCGCCTCGCCGCCGCTCTCGCTCCCGCGCTCCCTCGCGCCGGCATGCTTCCCCGTCCCGTCCCAGTTCGCCATCTCCCCGTCCTACTGCGCCGGGGTCACCACCGCCGCGCAGTACGTCGCCGCCGTCGGCGACGCGGCCGCCGGGGAACTCAACTCCTCTTGCGGCTCCAACCTCACCGACGCGTCCGTCTGCTACGACTGCCTCGCCGCCGGGATCCATGCCTTGGCTCGGCTGACAGCTGCCGCCGGCAAAACCTCCAACTCCCTTAACTGCTTCTACCTCACCGCCCTCTACGCCGCCGGCGTGTCAAACTCCGCCGGCCCCACCTCCCCTGCCACCGCCGCATGCGCCTTCGGCCTCGCTCTCGCCACCACATCCTCCACATCCTCGAATGCCTCGAGCTCCATTACCCACACCAACATCGCAGTCGCAACCGTCATCCCGATCGCCTCCGTCCTCCTCGTCTCCCTCATAGCGCTGCTCGTTTGGACGAAGCGCCACGACGGCATCAGCAGGAAGAACCGCGGTTTGTCCGACGAGCGGCGGCCGTCGCGGCAGCGACCCAACACCGGCTCGGTGCTGTTCGACATCCGCGAGCTGGCGAAGGCGACCGGCGGGTTCGCGGAGCGGAACATCATCGGGCGCGGCGGGTTCGGCGTCGTGTACCGCGGCGTGCTCGCGGACGGGTCGGTGGTCGCCGTCAAGAAGATGCTGGACCCGGACGTGGACGGCGGGGACGACGAGTTCGCCAACGAGGTGGAGATCATCAGCCACTTCCGGCACCGGAACCTGGTGCCGCTGCGCGGGTGCTGCATCACCGACGCCGACGACCCGGACGACCATGGCAGCAGGCAGATGCTCCTCGTGTACGACTACATGCCGAACGGCTCGCTCGACCGCTACATCTTCGACCAGCAGGACGGGGCGGTGCTGCTGCTGCCATGGGCGCAGCGGAGGAGCGTGATCCTGGACGTGGCGAGGGGGCTGGAGTACATGCACTACGGCGTGAAGCCGGGGATCTACCACCGGGACATCAAGGCGACCAACATACTCCTGGACGAGGACATGCGGGCGCGCGTGGCGGACTTCGGGCTGGCACGCCGGAGCCGGGACGGGCAGTCGCACCTGACGACGCGCGTGGCCGGCACGCACGGCTACCTCTCGCCGGAGTACGCGCTGTACGGGCAGCTCACCGAGAGGAGCGACGTGTACAGCTTCGGCGTGCTGGTGCTGGAGGTGATGAGCGGCCGGCCCGCGCTGGACCTCGCGGAGCCGTCCGGGATGGTGCTGGTGACGGACTGGGCGTGGATGCTCGTCAAGGCCGGCCGGACGAGGGAGGTGCTAGCGGAGGCTCTGCTTCGGGAGGAAGAGTGCCGGGCGACCGTGGCGGCCATGGAGAGGTTCGTCCTCGTCGGCATCCTGTGCGCGCACGTGACGGTGGCGTGCCGCCCCACCATGCCGGAGGCACTGAGGATGCTGGAGGGGGACGTGGACGTGCCGGACTTGCCGGACCGGCCGCAGCCGTACGGCCAGAGAATCCCGTTCGACGAAGGCGAAGGCAACTTCAGTGCCTCGTCGGTGCTGAGCGGCCCGTTCCTGGACTTCGGCGACATGCTCAGGTGAGGCTGGGTCAGGGATTGATAGACGAAGTTGAAGCTGGACTGGAATTTATGTACTTCCACATTTTGCATACTGCAGTAAACTACGCCTTGTAACTGAAGCTCAGAGTATTGTACTATAGCTTTTCATTTTGTTGTATAAATGGATTGTGTACGACACTATCTTCTGCTGAACTACCGAATGAAAGATGTAGAAAGATGCTGATGAATGAAATAAAGTTCACACCAAATCAAGATTTTTCACACTGTTTTTTGCAGTCATTACAAACTATTCACCGTCCAGCAATTGCGGTGATCAGGGAAACACCATGCAGATACAATACCAGTCTACTGATATTTCAGCTCCAGCGGTGGTGCAATCTTACAGTGAGGGCAGGCGGCGGCGGACGCGTGGCGTTCTAGAGCCCGACTGTATCGGCACATCATCAAGCTACTATGTATAACATGTTCAATTGTTCATCCAAACAAGTAACAAACGAAGGATACAACTGGCAAAATGCATGATGGACATACAAGCCAGTGGAGGATACATTTGATGGAGTGGCGTGGAGAGTCGGCGGCCTAGCTGTCCTCCTGCAGATTGGGGTGGCTAGGCTGCACGCGGAAGGTGATCGGCATCTGGGCTGCAAAGTCCCTGTCTGGATGATACCCAAGCTCAAGATCCCTCATGCTCCCGCTCAAGGCGATATCATGCTGGTGCTGGATGAGGATGAACAGAAACAGACAGTCGGTTAGGGAAGCCTTCAGCGTACACAGTTCCTTTGGTAACAACTAGTGCAAATATCACTTGTACACGACATTCATGCATAATGTAGTAAACTTGTAGCCCCTATCCCCCACTCTATGCTCTATTTGCGTGTTTTGGGCTCTTTTTTAATGAAAATTCAGGTGGAGACTGCATGGTTAATCAGGTGGTATTACCAAATGATTGTGAACATTTCTTTATTGATGGAAGGATCGTTGAGTGTGAGCGCATTCAGCTCATTCAGAAATTTCATGTATGTTGCTAACAAAACATAGAATGCACCTACTTTTGATAAGTTTCTTTTTTAGAAAATGGAAAGCTTCCATTACCCCCAGCCTCTGCCGATGATGCATACTGTTTGATGATTGTTCATGCAAAAATTTATCAAAATAATCAGCATTTAAACAGTCCGCAAATATAGTTTTGTTCATGCAAAATTTTATTAAAAAAACAATCAGCATTTAAACAGTTCGCAAATATAGTTTTCAGCTTACATGCTTAACTTCAGCGAAAACAGATGCAGCTTATTCAAATAGAAGCTCCACAAGTGAGCCATCTGCAAGGTCACTTACCACTTTAAAGGCCAGCAGCTTGTTCTCATCTTCCAGCATCTTACCCTGCAGTTAGCCAATAAAACAATGGATGAGGGCAGACTGAAAGAACTGCATTATGATCAACAAAATATGCAGAGCACGTAATCGTGTATGCAAAACTAGGACATACATACATGTTTCACGAGCCTGTCATAGTGCTCCATCTGCACCAACAGAATAAAGCAGCATCAGAAACCAAAAAAAAAATCTCAAAAAAGAAAAGGCATTTCAATGGTGACAATGCTTATGATGTTAATCAACAAATCGAACAATTATAGTGCCTGTTTTTCATGCAGACTTGTCAGCCCATTATCAAGTGCTTCCTCAATCATGATCAGCTCTTTGGGCTGCAGCGAGTTCAGGTCTTCGCCTTTCAAGTGTCTGTACCATCGCAATGGACGATTGCAATCTCAGTGTACAGGACATCCAAGGAAAAAAGAAACATTCTGTCCAAGAAATTACCTGAGCTCGATCTGCATGTTATCATTCTCTTTCTTGATTCGATCAATCTCCGCACTGAGGCTCTGAAACATTGAATGTGTCCATCAGTGATAAGTCATTCTACTGTTCATTTTTTCCTGAACTACATGTCATTCCTCTCAGTCGATTCCACAAAATAAAAGTGGTATTCTAGCTCTGAAAACATTCCATCAATTTTCAGAAATGAAAATTGGGGGGTAACCCCTTAATTAAAAAAAAGACTGAAAAGACTTTTGTTGGAAAAGGATTTTCAGCCAGGCTTTAAGAAAGCAACTCTAGAGAAACATTCATTGATATGTTTTGGAGGTCAATAATTACCTTGTGTTTCTCATCCCACAGTATCTTCCCGGAGTTGGTCTGGTACTTCTCCAAGATTCTTGATAGCCTATGTCCCACCAAAACGACGCATGAATTCAGGGATAAAAAGGTTGCTAAACGTGCCATTAACAGAAACTAGTGATTCTAGATTCCTAAAATATCATCCAGTCCAGGTAAAAGGGGAGTATGAGTTGTCTGGTCTTACCCACTTAAACTTTTTCCAAACGTGCACGTAACCAGTCAAGCAGAAGGCATACAGACCAACCCAATGCCGTTCATGGCAAGTTACTGATACGAGTAGCAGCATATGAATCTAGTACTTATTATTTTACTTATCCGCGGTGACTATAAATGTACACTCTCATACAAACACCGACAAGCAGCTAAGGATTGCATATTTGCCAGCAGCGAAGAACCCAACGTCAAAAAATTAAAGCACGCACAAGTCACAAACAGTATACTACGAAAAGCGAGATTCAGGGGGGGAAAGGGGGCAGATACGGCACGCACGAGGTCCTGGGGGAGCAGAAGTCGTAGAGCTTGCCGGCGCTGGAGAAGACGACGACGCCGACCTCGGCGTCGCAGAGCACGCTGATCTCCTTGGCCTTCTTGAGGATCCCGTTCTTGCGCTTGGAGAAGGTCACCTGGCGGTTGCTCTGGTTCTCGATCCTCTTGATCTCGATCTTCCCGCGCCCCATCCCTCCGCCTCCTTCTTCTTCCTCCGGCGGCGCCAGGAAGGGATGGTTTCTTCGGGCGCTCCGGGGGCCGGCGCGGGCGTGGTGCGATTGGGGAATGGCGGCGGTGGTGGTGGTGGTGGTGGGGGTGGGGAAGGGGGCGGAGGAGTAAAGGAGGCCGCCATGGGAGGAAGAGGAATGGTGATGAGGGGGCTTTCGGGGTGGTTCAGGGGTGGGAGCCGGAAACGGCAAGTGCTCTGTTTGCTTCGCTTGGCTCGGGCTTCCGTTGGCGGACGCGGCTTGCCTGCGGCCTTGGCGTGCGACCATCCGTGCGGCCTAGGCATCGCACGGCTGTGCGTGCACCCCCCTCGCTCCAGGTTTTCTCACCCAAAAAAAAAAAACAAATACAGATCCTAATACCTATTTCGTTTCGCAGTACTCTCGCACCATTAAGAGTAAACATAGATCGGGAGAAAATAAACACATCACGCGTGAAACAGATCCACAACGGTTCCATCCACAATATGCATGAAAGCGCGCCAAAATTTATATGACTCATAGGAGGCTGGAGTGACCTACAGCCTCAAGGGGCAGAACAATCAATGGCGGCATAATCAGGACAAGCACAGAGAAATTCTCCTCTTGAATTGGGTAACCAAGGAATCCCGTCCCTGATGGGTTCTCCTTCTCTCAATATAACTGTATGAAAGAAAGAGCAATGGAATTTCTATGAGCTCTCCTTCTCTCAATTTAGCACGCATCAGATGGAAACAACACAAGAAGAAAAGGAATTTACCTGTGCCATGCGGAGGTGATGCTGAGTCTATGAGCTGCAGTACCGTTCTTCCTCCTCTCTTAGTACCAAATAGATGGCGCTGATGCTGTTGTCCTCGACGTCCTTCTTCTCGCCTCTTGACCCCTCCTCCACAAGCCCGACGACCAGCCTGCCAAGGAAACGCCGCTCTCTTGCGTGGCCGTCCCACATGCTACCACTAGGATCCGTGTCTCATATCAGCGAGGATGGCGCCGCGGAGGATCCTGTACCAACCGAGCTGCTGCACGGCTAGTTCCGACAGGCGCACCAGTGCGGCGGTCAGCCGAGCCAGAGATGCTGGTTCAGCAGGCGCACGAGGCCGGCGGCCAGCCTAACCGGGAGGAAGGTCCAGCAGACGCACGAGGCCGGCGGCCAGCCTAGCCGGGAGGGAGGTCCAACAGGTGCACGCGAGCGGCGGCCAGCCGAGCCAGAATGGGGTGAGATGCGCGACTACACTCGCCTGAGTGGAAGCTGCACGGCAGCGCGACGAGATCCGCTCGGCGTCGGCGGGCACCGAACCTGGAGGATGGAGGAGCAGGAGTAGCAGAGGGACATGAAAAGCTTAGGCGCGAGCTTGAGTTCAGATCAGAGGAAGAAGAGGAATCGATACAGATGCAATACTTATCAGGATCTGTATTTGTTTTTTCTTTTTGGGTGAGGAAACCTGGAGCGAGGGGGGTGCACGCACAGCCGTGCGATGCCTAGGCCGCACGGATGGTCGCACGCCAAGGCCGCAGGCAAGCCGCGTCCCTCCGTTGGCTGGTTTTGCTTGCTCCGGTGTCCGATTTTGATTTGATTGAGCGCTGAAAGCCTGTAAAAGCGGGAAATGGTTCTTGGTTTGATTAGTGATCGGTCTCAGGTCTCCTTGACGCTCTTGATTAAGGGTTAAAATTGATTTTTTTTTCTCAAAAGCATCAGATCTTTTATAAAAGATCATCAGGAGTACAAAGCATTTCAAACATACTAAAAATTGCACCGAGATTCCATGGCCATCGAACGACCACTATTGCCATCAGAGCGAGCCGCCAACGTGTCGCCGCCGCCGCCTATCGGACTCGGATTGACCTTGTCGATGACATCCAGAAAGTCTTTATGCACGTGCCCTTAAGGGCCAGTGCCTTAGAGCTGCAGTCGTCAACGTTGAACCGTTGCATAGATCTAAAACACCTGACATCAAATCTCGCCGCATACAAGAAATTATAAACTCACTGTCCCAAGAAGACGACAAGGATCTATGCCGGAGCTCTGTCAACTACATCCAGACAGAAAAACTTGAAGAAGAAGTGCCGCCATCCGTCCGAGCGACGAACCTGCGAGGACTCAAAAACCCTAACCGAAACTACTATACAGAGTGGAGGCACCATGATTCCCTCCCGACCACCGACCGCTGGAGCAGCAGGCAGAGGGGAGGCGAATCCACGGGATCGCTGGTGAAATCTGGAGAGGAGAGTTTGCCGTAGTCATCTAGTGTTAGGGGAGGAAAACGAGTTGTAGGTGTTTCCCCATGTCTCTTACTCTGTACAAGGGTTAAAAGTGGTTACGAATTTTTTTTTGGCTGAAACTATTTCCAAATCGAAATTTTATAGAATACACAGTAAGAGATTTTTAACATCCAACAAAACCCGGTTTGAATCCGAGTATGATAGACAATATAGGTTATGGCATTGCTATAATTCGTTTTTTCTAGCCAGATAACTCGGCCTTTTAAATATGGATATCCACTTAGTAGTGAATTTCAAGTATTAATATGTGAGCGCTTTCTTTGCTTATGAGACGAGACATGTGTTTGCAGTGATTTATTTATCTTATTTTAGTGCCTTTTGTTGCTTTATGTGTGTTTAAAGTGTGTAAGTAGTAATAGTTGCTCGTTGTTTGTGTATAACTTTAGTTTAAAGCTAATATTCCTTATATACGCATGTGTGGCTTTAGTCAATGTCGAGTTTCGTCCACTCGTTTGGGTATAGCTATGCTTGGCATTACAGAAGATTGTGATAGTCCCATTTGTTCAATCTTTTTTTATTGCTTGTTGGACTTCAAGCTAAGTGTGTGGTTTGTTTTTTCTCCCAAAAGAAGGTCATGCCCAACGTGTGTGTGTGATAAATTCAGAAGTTCCAGTCAATAAAATTGGATCATCAAAACACTAAACCATCCAATTGACCACCACGTCTGTTTTGCAAAAGCGCAGTTGAGGGAGTCCTGGATTAGGGGGTGTCCGGATAGCCGGACTATGACCTTTGGCCGGACTCTTGGGCTATGAAGATACAAGATTGAAGACTTCGTCCCGTATCCGGATGGGACTTTCCTTGGCGTGGAAGGCAAGCTTGGCAATACGGATATTTAGATCTCCTCCCATTGTAACCGACTCCGTGTAACCCTAGCCCCTCCGGTGTCTATATAAACCGGAGGGTTTAGTCCGTAGGACAACAACAACAATCATACCATAGGCTAGCTTCTAGGGTTTAGCCTCTCTGCTCTCGTGATAGATCTACTCTTGTACTACCCATATCATCAATATTAATCAAGCAGGAGTAGGGTTTTACCTCCATCGAGAGGGCCCGAACCTGGGTAAAAACATCGTGTCCCTTGACTCCTGTTACCATCTGCCTAGACGCACAGTTCGGGACCCCTATCCGAGATCCGCCGGTTTTGACACCGACATTGGTGCTTTCATTGAGAGTTCCTCTATGTCGTCATCATTAGGCTTGATGGCTCCTTCGATCATCGTTAGCGATGCAGTTCAAGGTGAGACTTTTCTCCCCGGACAGATCTTCGTGTTCGGCGGCTTTGCACTGCGGGCCAATTCGCTTGGCCATCTGGAGCAGATTGAAAGCTACGCCCCTTGCCATCAGGTCAGATTTGGAAGCCTAAACTACACGACTGATATCCGCGGAGACTTGATCTTCGACGGATTCAAGCCCCAACCGAGTGCGCCGCACTGTCATCGCGGGCAAGATTTAGCTCTGCCGTCGGACAGTGTCCTGGAGGCCGCACCCGTGTCCGCTCCGACCTTTAATTCAGAGCCAACTGCGCCGACCGAGGGCGGATGGCTAGACCCCGCCGCGGATGCCGCAGCCTCTACGACGATCGAGCCGAAAACCAGCCTTATCCTTCGCGAGGCCGGTGACTCCACATTGCCGGACTCTGAACCCTCCGCGCCCCTGCCAACTGAATCCGATTGGGTGCTGATCATGGAGTTCACCGCCGCAGATATCTTTCAGCACTCGCCCTTCGGCGACATTCTGAATTCACTAAGGTCTCTCTCTTTGTCAGGAGAGTCCTAGCCGGATTGTGACTGGCAGGATTGGGATGCGGACGACGAAGAAATTTGACGCCCACCCACCACCCACTTCATAGCCACTGTCGACGATTTAACCGACATGCTCGACTTCTACTCCGAAGACATCGACGGTATGGACGACGATGCAGGAGACAAACAGGAACCAACCCCTATAGGGCCCTGGAAAGCCACCGTGTCGTATGTCATATATATGGTGGACACACCCAAAGAGGGCAATGGCGATGGAACAGCGGAGGTTAACCCCTCCAAGAAGCAACCTAAGCGCCGACGCCAGCGGCCCCGCTCTAAGTCCCGCCAGAGAAAAAACGGTGATTCCGACACAGGAGATAATAACACTCCGGATAGCGTCGAAGACAACTCCCTCCAGCAAGATTCAGCGCACGAGGATGGAGAAGCCAACCCCCCTGAGAGAGCGGCAGATAAAGAGGAAGAGGAGGATAATTACATGCCTCCCTCCGAAGACGAGGCAAGCCTCGACGACGACGAATTTGTCGTGCCTGAGGATCCCGTCGAGCAAGAGCGCTTCAAGCGCAGGCTTATGGCCACGGCGAATAGCCTTAAGAAAAAGCAGTAGCAGCTTAGAGCTGATCAAGACTTGCTAGCCGACAGATGGACTGAAGTCCTTGCGGCCGAGGAATACGAACTCGAACGCCCCTCCAAGAGCTACCCAAAGTGCAGGTTGCTACCCCGATTAGAGGAGGAAGGATCTAAACCTACATCTCCGCGCAGGTTGCTACCCCGATTAGAGGAGGAAGCATCTAAACCTACATCTCCAGCGCATGACGCGGCGGACCGGCCACCTCGTGGCCGCGACAGAGAGGCCTCACGGCCCACAGCTCAAGCCGCACCCCGGCATCGCTCTAAAAATACCAAGGAACAGGGAAATGCGCTAGACTTGCGAGATATGTTGGAGGACAAAGCAAGGCAAACAAGATCGATCTACGGATCGCGTGGGCGCCCCACGACACGAGACGATAACCGTCACGCCGGATACAACAAAAGTAAATCCGGCCGGGCCGAACACAGCAGACAAAGCTCATTGGAGCTACGTCGTGATATAGCCCAATACAGAGGCGCCGCACACCCGCTATGCTTCACAGATGAAGTAATGGATCATCAGATCCCAGAGGGTTTCAAACCCGTAAATATCGAGTCATAAGATGGCACGACAGATCCTGCGGTATGGATTGAGGACTATCTCCTTCATATCCACATGGCCCGTGGCGATGATCTACACGCCATCAAATACCTCCCACTCAAGCTTAAAGGACCAGCTCGGCATTGGCTTAACAGCTTGCCAGCAGAATCCATTGGGTGTTGGTAAGACCTGGAAGCCGCATTCCTCGATAACTTCTAGGGCACCTATGTGCGACCGCCCGACGCCGATGACCTGAGCCACATAATTCAGCAGCCAGAGGAATCGACCAGACAATTTTGGACACATTTCCTAACCAAGAAAAATCAAATCGTCGACTGTCCGGACGCAGAGACCCTAGCGGCTTTCAAGCATAACATCCGCGACGAGTGGCTTGCCCGGCACCTTGGACAGGAAAAGCCGAAATCTATGGCAGCCCTCACGACACTCATGACCCGCTTCTGCGCGGGAGAAAATAGCTGGCTGGCTCGCAGCAATAACATGTCAAAGAACCCTGGTAATTCAGATACCAAGGACAGCAATGGCAGGTCGCGCCGCAACAAGCACAAGCCGCCGCATTAACAGCGACAATACCGAGGATACGACAGTTAACGCCGGATTCAGAGGCTCCAAGCCCAGTCAGCGTAAAAAGCCATTCAAAAGAAGCACTCCGGGCCCGTCCAATTTGGACCGTATACTCGATCGCTCGTGTCAAATACATGGCACCCCCAAAAACCAGCCAATCACACCAATAGGGATTCTTGGGTGTTCAAGCAGGCCGGGAAGATAAACGTCGAAAACAGAGACAAGGGGCTACATAGCGACGACGAGGAGGAGCCCCGGCCGCCGAACAATAGAGGACAGAAGGGTTTCCCCCCACAAGTGCGGACGGTGAACATGATATACGCAACCCACATCCCCAAAAGGGAACGGAAGCGTGCGTTAAGGGACGTATACGCGTTGGAGCCAGTCGCCCCAAAGTTCAACCCATGGTCCTCCTACCCGATCACTTTCGATCACAGGGACCACCCAACTAGTATCCGCCACGGAGGATTCGCCGCATTGGTTCTAGATCCAATAATTGACGGATTTCACCTCACTCGAGTCCTTATGGACGGCGGTAGCAGCCTGAACCTACTTTATCAGGACACAGTGCGGAAAATGGGCATAGATCCCTCAAGGATTAAACCCACAAAAACGACCTTTAAGGGCGTCATACCAGATGTAGAGGCCAGCTGCACAGGCTCAGTTACACTTGAAGTGGTCTTCGGATCCCCGGATAATTTCCGAAGCGAGGAGTTAATCTTCGACATAGTCCCGTTCCGCAGTGGCTATCACGCACTGCTCGGGCGAACCGCATTTGCGAAGTTCAACGCGGTGTCGCACTACGCATACCTCAAGCTCAAGATGCCAGGACCTCGGGGAGTCATCACAGTCAATGGAAACACCGAACACTCTCTCCGAACAGAGGAGCACACGGCGGCCCTCGCGGTGGAAGTACAAGGCATCCTTTCAAGGCAATTCTCTAGTCCGGCGATAAAACATCCGGACGCCGTCAAGCGTGCCCGGAGTAACCTACAACAAGACCGCCTGGCACGTTCCGAGCAAGCGTAGCAATGCGGCCCCAACCCCAGCCCTCGCGAAACGGCGAAATCAATGCTACGCGTACATAATTATGCTCTAAAAATACCATGGGCACTGGGGGAGGGGCACGACCACGGCACGCCCAAAACGCGGCTCAACCGCACTAGGGGCTGCCGATTTTATCATTTTTTTCTCACTTTCAGGACTTCGATCTTCGGAAGACCTGCTCGGCAGTACAATTGCCGAACACACGATGCAACAACCAGGAAGGCAGAAAGCTACACCACGCTATGGAACTCCCAGGTGGTCTCTATAACGAGCAAAATACCTGTTTTACATGCCATTCCGCAGCTCGCCCCTGGAGTGGACATGTTAAATAGTTTCATCTCCTGCTTACCGCACTATTTGTATCGTTCTGCTTTTAATGCACCTTTCTCGAATAAACAATGCTTAGCTCTAGTCTATTATTGCATTCTCTATTCATTCCTTTATCTTATATATATATATATATATATATATATATATATATATATATATATATATATATATATATATGATCATTCGTGACATTTAGCACCCGTACACTTTGGTACGGCTAATACGCCAGGGGATTAAGCACCCCGCAATATGGCGTGAGAAGTCCGAACACTTTCACAAGTGCGGCACCCCGAACTTATAGCATTATATGCATCAACTCTGAATCATGTCTTGGGTCAATAGTTGGGTTTGCCCGGCTCCCATGTTTTGGTACCTTACGTTCCGTTATATCGGCTAAGGTAGCGCTGGGAGAACTACTGCGATTGTGCCCCGGTTCAGCTGGGCTAAGCACCTCAGTAGAGAAAGCTAAAACTGACTGTCATGATAGGGTGAGAGTTGGTCGCTGTTCGAGAGGTTTTGAGTCCCTAAAGACTTATGCCGCTTAGAGCGAGGAGTCGGCTTTGTCCGGCCTAGGCGTGTATAGCGCCCCGAACTCGGTCTTCCGAACACTAGGAGCTTCGCCGAAATTTAAAATTATAGAATTATCTGGCTAAGTGAGAGTGATAACGCATTATAGTCCGATTGCCTTGTTCGTTGTGCTGAGCACCTCCCTCGAAGGACCCAAGAATGGGAAAAGAGTGCTCAGGTTTATTCCGAACACCCCAACACTCGTGGCACGGGGGCAGAAGCCGACGACTCGCCATCTCTCAGATTTCATAAACGGTTGCATAGAAGGTAATATTTTAAATTCAAACCAGCATTGCATAAACACATATGAACAAGTTTTCAGCGTACAGGATAACACGAGCAAGTTTACTCAAATATTACATCCTTGGAACATTCATCCGCCACAAGGCGGGCACCCTTCAGGACGCCCTCATAATACATCTCGGGGTGGCGATGCTCTGTGCCCTGCGGTGGCCCGTCCTTCACCAGCTTCTCAGCATCGATCTTGCCCCAGTGCACTTTAGCACGGGCAAGCGCCCTACGGGCGCCCTCGATGCAGACGGAGCGCTTGATGACTTCAAGCCACGGACAGGCATCCACTAGCCGCCTTACCAGCCCGAAGTAGCTCCCAGGCAGGGCCTCGCCAGGCCATAGCCAGACTATGAGACCCTTCATGGCCTGTTCGGCCACCTTATGGAGCTCGACCAGTTGCTTCAGCTGGTCGCTCAAGGGCACCGGGTGTCCGGTCTCAGTATACTGAGACCAGAACACCTTCTCCGTCGAGCTCCCTTCCTCGGCCCGGTAGTAGGCGGCGGCATCTGACACGCTACGAGGCAAATCTGCAAATGCTCCTGGAGAGCTCTGGACTCGGGTAAGTAACAAGTAATTCACTTTCACGTGCTTGCTTTGCATAAAGAATGCCTTACCCGCCGCTATCTTCTTCATCGCCTCGATTTCCTGGAGGGCTTTTTGGGCTTCGGCCTTGGCAGACTCGGCGCTTTCCAGGGCTGCGACAAGCTCGGACTCTCGAGTCTTCGAGTCCAGCTCCAAAGTCTCATGCTTCTTCACGAGAGCATGGAGCTCTTACGGCACCTCGCCAACCCTTGCCTCATGCTTCTCTCGCTCGGTGCGCTCCGCGGCCGCCTTCTTTTCGGCCTTGGAAAGCGCTTGCTTCAGGGTCGCCACCTCGGTCGTGGCCCCTAGAACACCAACAACGATCCTGTAATCTCTTGCAATTGCATCTTTTTTATATACACACATGTACAAGGCATTACGTACCTTGGTTCTCCTTGAGCTGCTTCTTCGCAAGGCCGAGCTCTTGCTCGGACCGCTCGAGGCCCTGCTTCAGCGCATCAACCTCCGCAGTTAGTGCGACAGAGGCCAGCAGCGAAGCCTACATACGCATATCGACATAATTATGTTAGACTCCTGCGAATATTATTAGATCCTCTATTTGGCTTTTCTTTGTGAACACCGAACAGAGCATCAGGGGCTACTGTCTATGCGGTAATATTTTCATATATTTTGTACTCACCTCAAAGCTTGTTAGAAGGCTGGCACAAGCTTTGATCAGCCCGCTTTTGGCGGACTGAACTTTCTGGATCACCGCACTCATAATAGTGCGGTGCTCCTCGTCGATAGAGGCGCCGTTAAGCACCTCCAACAAGTTATCCGGTGCCTCCTGTTGGACGGAGGTCACCGGCGCGGTAGGCTTGCCCTTCTTAGCGGGGGGCTGCCTGTCGGACTCCGGGACCGATAAAGGTTCCGGAGCGGTGTTCGGCCCAGGGCCGGACTTGGAGCCCCTGGGGGTCTTGCCCCCCTTGCGCCTGGAGTCCAGGACGTCGCCTTGAGGCGCCCCCAGGACTGCCTCCCCTTGATTTGGAACCTCTTCGGACAATACCTCGCATTGGCCGCAGGGCGAGGGGAGGAGGCGGCCGGAAGTGAAAGGCTATTCACATCCGACGAATTCAAGGAGCCGCTCGACGACACGTCGATCCGGGCTCGGGGCGGACTGCATGATTATATTCGGCGTACACTATGAGTCACTCTTGTGTCCGAATACTTACGACTTCGCCAGGGGCTTGGCCCTGGGCGGCCACTCCTCTTCACTGTCGGCGGCGTTGGTGGAGTAGTCCGGAGGAAGGGTCCTTCCCTTCTTGGACCCTCCGGCCTCCCCAGTTGGGGCGGCCTTTCTCTTCTTCTCTCCCCCTGCTGGGGAAGAAACCTCTTTTTCCTCCTCCTCGTCTTCATGAGAGGAGTGCGCCTCGGAGTCATAGGACGATGAGTCCGACACCACCGGGCGCCGGGAACTCTTTCGGGTTCCAGTGGCCTTCTTCTTGGCCTTCTTCTCCGGCACCACGTAGGGTGCCGGAACCAGCAGCTCCGCCAAGCGGGCGTCTGCCGGGCCTTCGGGCAAAGGAGCCGGACGGTCGATCTGTCCGGACGTCTCCTGCCAATCCTGTCAAAGGTACGGGAGCTTAGATCCCGCATGGAGTCAAACTATGAAAAATGAGTATCCTGTAAAAGGTAACACCGCTTACCGCATTGCCTTGCCGCTTCGCGCTGAATTCGCGATCCTCGGTAAGGGGAGGAGGAACCTCGGCACTCTTGAATAGCGCCTTCCAGGCATCCTCGTGTGTTGTGTCGAGGAGCCTGCTCAGAGTCCGGTGCTGGGCCGGGTCGAACTCCCACAGGAAGGCCCGTTGTTGACACGGGAGGATCCGGCGGATGAGCATGACCTGGACTACGTTGACGAGTTTGAGCTTCTCGCTCACCAGGTTTTGGACACATGTCTGGAGTTCGGTCACCTCTCCCGAATTTCCCCAAGACAGACCCTTCTCTTGCCAGGAGGTGAGCCGCGTAGGGATGCCGGATCGGAACTCGGGGGTCGCTGCCCATTCAGGGTCACGCGGCTCGGTGATGTAAAACCACCCCGATTGCCACCCCTTTATGGTCTCCACAAAGGAGCCCTCGAGCCATGTGACGTTGGGCATCTTGCCCACCATGGCACCTCCGTACTCCGCCTGGCGGCCGCTCACTACCTTTGGCTTGACATTGAAGGTCTTCAGCCATAAGCCGAAGTGGGGCTTGATGCAGAGGAAGGCCTCACACACGACGATAAACGCCGAGATGTTGAGGATAAAGTTTGGGGCCAGATCGTGGAAGTCCAGGCCATAGTAGAACATGAGCCCCCGGACGAATGAGTGGAGAGGGAAGCCCAGTCCGCGGAGGAAATGGGTGAGGAACACTACCCTCTCATGGGGCCTGGGGGTGGGGATGAGCTGCCCCTCATCTGGGAGCCGGTGCGCGATGTCGTCGGGCAGGTATCCGGCTCTCCTCAGCTTCTTGATGTTCCCCTCCGTGACGGAGGAGACCATCCACCTGCCTCCCGCTCCGGACATGGTTGGAGAAGGTCGAGGTGGGAAATGCGGACTTGGGCGCTGGAGCTCGAGTGTGCGAAAATGGATGAGCAAAGGAGGAAGAAGGCGTGGATAAAAGGGTGAATCCTTACTCCCTTATATGGGCGGACGAAGCTATGCGTCCCCACCAGCCTGGTAAAACTCGCTTATCCCCCAAGCGCCGTAATCAATGACACGGTTGGGTTACCCATGCCCGTATTGATGAGAATCCCGTGATAAGGGGACACGATCTCTGCTTCGACAAGACGTGCCAAGGAAACCGCCTCGCAAAATGCGCTGAGGTGGGACAGTAAAAAACGATCCGAATGAAGGCTTGGCTGTGGTGTGATGTCACGCTACAGAATACGTCAGCAGATTAGATTAGTGAAAATACTATTCTCTCTACGGTGGTATGTGGAACTTGTTTTACAGAGCCGGACACGATCCTTGTGTTCAAAATCTTCTATGAAGTATTCGAAGGAGGAACCCGCCTTGCAATGCCGAAGACAATCTGCGCGCCAGACTCGTCGTCATTGAAGCCTGGTTCAGGGGCTACTGAGGGAGTCCTGGATTAGGGGGTGTCCGGATAGCCGGATTATGACCTTTGGCCGGACTCTTGGGCTATGAAGAGACAAGATTGAAGACTTCGTCCCGTATCCGGATGGGACTTTCCTTGGCATGGAAGGCAAGCTTGGCAATACGGACATTTAGATCTCCTCCCATTGTAACCGACTCTGTGTAACCCTAGCCCCTCCGGTGTAGATATAAACCGGAGGGTTTAGTCCGTAGGACAACAACAACAATCATACAATAGGCTAGCTTCTAGGGTTTAGCCTCTCTGATCTCGTGGTAGATCTACTCTTGTACTACCCATATCATCAATATTAATCAAGCAGGAGTAGGGTTTTACCTCCATCAAGAGGGCCCGAACCCGGGTAAAAACATCGTGTCCCTTGTCTCCTGTTACCATCCGCCTAGACGCACAATTCGGGACCCCCTACCCGAGATCCGCCGGTTTTGACACCGACAGCAGTCAAAAATAATCTCGTTAAAGTAATAGGAATTAGGCTTAAGTTGATTCCAAACAGAAAAACTTGAATCGATATTTCCAAGTAGAAAAACTTCAATCATTACTATCTATCCCTAAACATTCCTATAAATTAGCCACAATCTTAATGACCAAGACAAAATATAGAATGTCTTAGAACGGTAGCTCAACGTATGTTGCTCCCATTTGGAATTTCATAATTGAGTCTGGAGTTGAGGATTGGAATTGTGATTTCAGTTAAAGGTTGTTGGTCGTGATTTTATTATAATTACATTTCATGAAGAATTGTGGCTTCAACCCCAACTCTATTTTGTCGATTCAACTGGAGTAGATCAAATCGGTTACTCCTAGTATCCTTGGGCTAAAACACAAACCGGTTTAGGTGCATTGTATCCATCCATTTGGCCATTGTTTTTAGTGAGTAATTCCAAACTCTAAGATGAATGACGCATCACCGCATATTTGACAGTTAAAGCAACACGACTTTCCAGCAACTCTCGTTTCCATATGGAGACAACAATGAAAGGGCCTATCGTCCCGCACAAATGGAAATGTTGATACATGGTATACCATAATGGCATTAAAGCATCGGGTTCATAGTAATAGTGCCAAGATGATGAGGTAACTTGCTGGTGTATGAGGTGGGTAAGGATATAGTGGGTGGATGAGGCTTCGTCATGTTATGCATGACCATGAACTGAAATTACAAGAATCCTTATAACGAGATTCCAACTAAACACCTTTTATCCGGAGAACACAACACGATGAAAATTGTAAACAATGTTCGAGGGGGGGGGGGGGTTGTCTATCGTTGGCCTCTGGTAGAATCCACCGGGAAGGGCACTATGACCTAGCTTGACATCTTTGGTCATCTCTATCCAGTCTCACACACCCCTCACTACTTTCCTTATGTCCCACTGTACCTAGCAAAGAAACATGGAAATAGAGTAAAAATAGGTGAGTATGTAAAACTAGTGTAATGTCGTGTCACATCTGGGTTTAAAAATCGTTGAGGTGTGCTAGACCTCATCTAGACCGTTTTGAAGCATTTCGTTTGCAGGTTTCTTGTACGTTAAATTTATCCTTTTTCGAGGGGTGGAAGGTCAAATCTACCTTTTTTTTCTTGTTGAGATCAAGGTCAAATCTATCCTTGACCACGAAAAAGGTTCCTTAACACGGCTAGTACGGGCTAACGTCGGCCCAAAACCATGGGCCGGTGCAACTTTAAATATACAGCAAAGACAAGTGTGGACCGGGGGGATACCACCGTAAGTCAGAACGAGAAAGCAGGTCAAGGAAGGAAAAATAGGTCCAAAGCCCACGCGCGGCACCCTCCTCCAAAACCACGAGCTAAACGGCGGCGAGGGCACGAGCCAACGGCGACGAGAAAGCTACACAACCCGGCGGTTATCCCACGCCCCACTCCCACCCCGCCCCGCCGTCCCGCATTCGCTCCCATCCCCGCGCCACCCGCCGCCTTCTCCCCGACCGAATCCGAGGGCCTCCTCGGCTTCTCGCCTGCTTTAATCCTCTCCCCACGCGAAACCGTGGGCGCTCTCGTCTCCCTCTGCTCCTCGCTCCTCCGCCCCGTGGCACCCGGCCCTCCGAAACCCTAGCCGTCGCCTCCACTGTCTCGATCTAATGCCGTGACCTCCCGACACCCGCCCCCGCCTCCTCGCGTCGCGATGGAAGGCCCCGTCCCTGCCCCCTCCTCCTCCGCCGCCGCGCCCGCCGTCGCTAGGGTTCCGGCCGCCGCGCCCTCCGCTGCCGCCGCCCCGCAGCCTCTCGCCGCGCAGCAGCCGCCTGCCGCCGCGGTCGCGGGAGCCGGGGCGGGGTGCCGCAGGCAGGTGTTCTCCGTGGAGCTCCGGCCCGGGGAGACCACCATCGTGTCGTGGAAGAAGCTGCTGAAGGAGGCTGGGCACGCGGCGGCCGCACCTTCGCAGCCGCTGGCGGTGGTACCGGCGGAGCCTGCAGTTGCTGCACAACCGGGCCCGCCTGCTGCGGTAAGCAGTACTACTCTTGCTTTGGGTGTTGTCTCTCTGTCGATTGATTTGGGTGTGATAGTTTGCTGCTCAGGTTCTGCATCTGCGATTAGATGCATAATTGCATCTATGTGCTCGTTTTCTCTGACCAAATAGTTGTAAGGGCGTTGCACCAGAAGCAAACTGTGCCATATTTCAGTAGTTCAGTGTCATTTCCTGCTGTCTTTGTAATTCATGTAGTTGGTTATGCCAACCTTATCATTCCCACATACATTGATCTTCCCCAACCATTTTGTTTTCACATAGTGTATGCTGAACATTTGAGGAGAGTGTCATTTCCTGCTGTCTTTGTAATTCATGTAGTTTGTTATGCCACAGCCTTATCATTCCCACATACATTGCTCTTCGCTAAGCATTTTGGTTTCACATGGTGTATGCTGAACATTTGAGGAGTCCTCTATGTGTTTAACATCGAGTTTATTATACTATTCAAATCAGGCACACCCTGCGGAAAATGACCCAGAGGATCCGGCGCAGCCAAATCGGTTTAATGCTGTTATCGAGAAAATCGAGCGCCTCTACATGGTAACGAATGATGACATTATTTTACTCCATATTGCCCATGCACTGAGTTCTGACTCTATTCAAATTGCCAGGGTAAACATAGCAGCGATGAAGAAGATCTTGATGATGTACCGGACGACGATCAATATGACACTGATGATTCTTTTATTGATGATGCTGAATTGGTCGGTTTCTCAATTCTACTTAGCCCTATCTTTTGTTGATGATTCTTTTCTGATCTCATTGATGTGCACTGCACTAATAAACTTCTACTTGCTGTGTATATTGTGGTGTAATCATGCAGAGATGATATAATATTGCTAATATAACCACTCTTTGCTTACTGAAGATGTCGATCCCATTCTCATCTTCACCGTCATTGTGCACTCTGTTTTTACTATCTGTTGTATCTGCCTGAACTCTTGGTTTAGTGCTAGGATGAAAGCAAAATATTTTTTATTAGTTTGATTTGACAACGCCATGGCCCTTTCTGCATTGCAGTACTAGTTCATTCTTTGTATAGTGTATACATATAATGCAACTTGTATGTCTTGAAACGATTGCACTGAATATTCACAGCATATTAGATAATTCTTTGTCTAGTTACTTACACCGACTCAGTTTACCTCATGGTAGGCAGGCTTATAGAATTTATCCTAGTAGGTTGACATGTTGAAACATTTTTTCCGCATTGCTAATTCATTATATGCATCGAGAAAGAATTGTCACTGATTGGTGATAGCTTTTCATGTTTCTTATGCTTGCAGGATGAATATTTTGAAGTTGATAATTTGACGACTAAGCACACTGGTTTTTTTGTTAACAAAGGGACATTGGAACAGATGTAAGGTTCCTCAATATTTTTTTTGTTATTATTTAATAGAAAATTCACGCTGTCGCTTCTTCTGTTAGCTGGTAGAGTACATCCATGCCATCATAATGGATGTCTGTTTTTTTTAGTATGATATCTTGCTGGATGGCATGGGGGCCACCTGTTTGATTGCAACAACATTTCACCATTTAGTCTAGTATACAATGTCTATTTAGCCCACTGTTCGATTTATCACAAATACTTTGGCTGCAACCGCTAGTGCCTTTTCTTTAGCTATTAACTATACAATCTTGTGCTGTCTGAAATAAGGGCACAGCATGTTACAACTGTGGCATCTAAGGATGAGCTTATAATAATTAAAGGTACTGATCAAACTTGATGCAAAGCATGATTGTGTCGGTTACAGCCCTAGCTGGAACAACACAAACAACGGATGAAAGAACGGGGTAATAATATGGGGGCAATTTTCATATGTAGCAGCATGGATGTTCTGAGCCAGTTTTATTGAATCAGCAGATCAGATTGGCAGCAACACAATTTTACTTATGCACATGCATTACATATATGTTAGCATGGATGTTACATCAACCATCTTTTGCAGTGAACCTGGTACATCAGAAAATGTCGCGCCAAAGAAAAGGAGAAGCAAAGACCAGTCAGCTGATCATATTGAAAATAATCAGGGTGCTACAGGTGATTATTTGAAGCCTGGGAAAGCAAGCGGTCTGAAAAAAGTAGCTACTGGCAATGGTGAATATTACCATGAAGGCAGCAGAGTGGTGAAGACTAAACCCAGCGCAACCGGAGTCCTAAAAAGGAGATCGACTGATTTTGCCGCAGGTGTTGATTCTACAAAACGTACAAAGATATCTAGTAAGGATGTGTCATATTCCTCTTCAAAAGAGCTAAAAGACCTAGAAAAGTATAAAGCTCCGGCATTCCAGCCTACTGATTTTGGTAATAAGTCAACAACCAGTGAGACACATGGCTACGCTTCAGCGTGCAGGGATAAAGATCCTTCAACACAACTTGATTTTCAACAAAAACAGACTTACAATGGGGAAAATGAAGATCTGACCAGCAAAATATATCGCAAAGATATAGCTGGAACGAACGACTTCTCTAGCATGGATGTGTCTGGTGCTGCCTATCCTACACAAGCAATGGTAATAATTGTATCCCATTTACTGTTCTACAGAACACATTTGCATAATAAAATACTCCCTCCGTTCACATTATAAGATGTTTTAACTTTTTCCTGATTTGGATGTATATAGACGCATTTTAGTGTGTTGGTTCACTCATTTCAGTTTGTATGTAGTCCATATTGAAATATCCAAAGCATCTTACATTTGTGAATGGAGGGAGTAAGTAATAACCATCAAACTGGGTTTGGATGCATGCTAAGTCACATTTTGTTTTGATTTTTCAGCACCTGACCACTGGCAGGGAGAGTGCAGGTACCAAACCTAAAGGCACTAGGCTTGAGCGAGCCATTCGGGATCTCCAAAAGGTTGCTGCTAATTGTGAGTATTATATCAGCCCCCTTGAATATCTCTGTAGACTGTAGTTGCACCGGAAGTAACTGTAGATACTTGAAATTTTCCTTGCAGACAAATCGCCAGCTATTGATATTAGTGAGGCTGACCCAAATGTTCAGGCATCAGCTCAAAGACGCTTGCCTCCAGAAGTAAAGCAAAAGCTTGCCAAGGTTGCAAGGCTATCGGTATGTAGCAGCACCACTAGTTTTTCTTGTGATTCAAATGCATCTGAAATTCTGAATTATGAATGTTCGTATTCCATGTGATTTCTTATTTATGTACATTCTTGACTAGTGAAGTTCAAAAAAAAAATGTTAACCTTATATCTTTTAGAAAATTAATGCTTATAATCAGAATATATGTACAGACACATGTGTCATACTGCCTTTCATTCTATGAACTTACATTTTACAGGGCGTCTTATACTAGTGGTAATTGTTTATATTTTTTGTGATACCATAATTAATTATGTCAGTAAGAATTAGTGTGACAGTAGTTCATTTGTACTAATTGATCTTCCATTTTGCAAATAAAACTTACAACACTTGGTAAACTATGCAAACACCTTTTGATTTCTCACTTCAGTGAACTTTAAAGCTGTATTGCTTGAATTTGAATGGTATAGTATCGCTAGCTGTTTGTAATATTGTTGTTTGCAGACAAATCATGGAAAGGTACAAGAAAATGAGTTGATGGATCGGCTCATGGGCATAGTTGGACACCTTGTTGTGCGTAGGACACTGAAGGTGAGTTGTGGTCTTATATGGAAGTAAGTAGCCATGTCGTTGGCGCTTGGCTCCTGAATTTTTAGTAGATGTGTTGCTTTGTTCTGAAACATGTCTTTTGTATATGCCAAATTGGAAAAAGGAAAAATGTTACTTGCTTTGTCATGATCTCCAGTAAGTAATGTAAACCATCATTTCTATAGAAATATAATAGCCAAAAAGATCACAGGGTAATTATGTTATGGAGGAGCTTCTCGGGGTGTAATATTTTATTGTTTTCAAATGATCTATAATGTAAATAGTTTTCTATGTGTTAGTCTTTACTCTTTAGTAGTCAAAGTTACAAGAATTTGACTTAACACAACTTAAAACATCATGTCTATTAGAACATTGGTAGTAGATGCCAATTACACTCGGTAGTATGTTTCAGTTTAGTACATTTCTCATCAAATTAAAGAAAGTATAATTAAGAAGTGAAAAAAGCCTTTTCAATACTTCGTTGCCATTGTGAAAGTTTGTTAGAAATGAACAATAAATTGGCCACAGAATTTCCTTTCAGAATTCAAACACTACAACTACCACCACCATGAGTAACAAATCTACTGTCTGGATGCGCCGCAGTAAAAACAAAATGAGATGTTGCTAGCGAGAATATCTTATTTTTCATTAGTCTGTAGTTTCTAAATCATGCTTATGTTGGTATTCTATGTGGTGAACTGATCCTGTAAGTGACCGTGGCACAGTCATCCTTTGTGCATCGCTTATTTCCATCTCTAACTCATGTTACTTATGAACAGAGAAACATGAAGGAATTGGTAAAATCAGGACTCTCTGCTAAACAAGAGAAGGCTGATAGGTTGCAGCAAGTAAAAATGGAGATCAATGAAATGGTCAAAGCAAGTATGGCTGCCAAGGCCAAGGTAAAGATATATCTCATTATGTAATAAGTATGAAACTTCCATTATCTTCCTGATGTTAGCTTTCGTGTTTGTTACTTTTGATGTTAGATGCTCTTTTTACTTGTATGTGCTGCCAGGTCAATGAACAACAAGATGGCTCAGCTGATGATTTTCAGACCGTCACTGACGAAAGAAGAGATTTGAAAGGAAAGTCTGCAATGGATAGTGCACTGGAGGACAGAATATGTGATCTGTATGATCTGTATGTTGAGGTATAAATCTGTAATCTTATCAAATTTTGGTGTTTGGACAAACTGCACTGTTCATGATCATTTTTGTTTATTTACAAGGATGCAAGAGGGGGGTTAGTACCGAGGTTACCTGTTTAGAGCCTATATAGTCAACTCTCAGTAGAAGGTTCCCTCGGAACAATTATTATTTATTTCAAGCTATTTCGGATCTTTCTATATCTTAAAAAAATCCGCAAAGTAACAGTAGGATGAAAAAATAAAAGGAAGTGTAGTCATGCTCTATTAGGTTTGCCTCCCCCCCGATCCTATGGTGTCGCCGTCACGTGCCTCCCACTGAACATATATGCTCTTGGGCTCAGCTATGATTTACGACACATGAAAAGGCATAATGTCTCTTCTCTCCCATTTTTCCATAAGGCATAATGTCTCTACTCTCCCATTTTCTCATTTACGTCCTCGCTCTGCTTTTAACTCTGCAGTAATGAAATCTCTCCCCCTATCTCCCTCTCTTATCGTAACCCTTGCTCTGCTCCACCGTAAGGTTGAAGCAGACACAAATATTATTCTTACTAATTCAATATGGAAATAAACAAGAACTTTTGGACATACATAATACTGTCCAGTTCGGACATACATAATACTGTCCAGTTATCCATTAGGGAATAATTGAGAATTTTTTTTGTGACAACTTCTTTTGGTTCTTATTTATTTTGTAGTACCATTTAAATAGCGAAACACGTAAAAGTGGGTTCAGTGAGATTCTAGTCAGGATGTAAGTGGCATTGGGTCCCACTAGTCCCACATATGCCACCCACCAAAAAAAGATCAAACGGCGCTTGTGGACGTCCAGAAAAAATAAATGGCACAAATGGACAGCCCAGAAAAGCCCATGAGGCCAATGGCGGACCACAACACTCGACGCGCACCGCCACCGCGTTCGCCATGCCCTACGCGCCGTCACTGCTGCTTCCCCATTCCATCCCTATTCCCTTCCTTCCATGTCGCCGCCGTGCCATTTGGGGGGGGGGGGGGGGTTAATATCTCTGCAATCCTGCCGATACTGTCTTCAGCTCCGGCGGTGGCGACATCGGCTTTGACGGCAGGCGCAGCTGGGGACGGCGGATGAGGCCTTCGCGGCCTATGGGATATGGGATCGGTGGATGCCGTAGTAGTAGGCGGTGAGGATTGATGCAGATTCAGGTTGCAGCAACTTGAGAACTGAATGATATGGAGCAAGGTTCAGACTTCAGACACCTCATTGCATGCCATTCCCTTCTAGGTAGTAGATGAAAGGTTCAGATTTCAGACACCTCATCGCATTCCATTCCCTTCTAGGTAGTAGATGAAAGGTTCAGACTTCAGACACCTCATTGATGCAGATTCGCCACTCTCCATTACATCTTTGATAGCCAGAATCATCTCCTTTGTAGCTATGATAATATAAGTTGTAGATAAATGTTGAATCTAGAGATTTAGAGTTGCCAATTTCCTGTACTATCTATGCTCTGTACTGAATGATCGGAGGGGTACTAGTTAGGCCTGTACTAGTGGCATGGTACTGTAGTACTCCTATATCAGTGTCAGTTTGCTTTGTAAATATGTGGTACTCCCTCTGTCCCATAATATAAGAACGTTTTGGACACTAGTGTAGTGTCAAAAACGTTCTTATATTATGGGACGGCGGGAGTACTATGTGGACACCACATACGCCACAAAAAAATTAATTGGACGATGACATAGTCCCACATAAGAAGTGGTGGTCAGAGCGGGCAAGTCCCACAATGTCCAGCGAGCTGTCCATTTACATCCTGAGATTCTAGCTTCATTCCTCGTAGTTTAGTTTAGTTGACAAATGTCTCCCTGCGTGCTTGTCAGGGTATGGATGAAGACAAGGGTCCTCAAAGCAGGAAACTATATGTTGAGGTATTAGCCCTGAGCTCCTGAACCTTTAATTTTTTTTCTTCATTTTGTATGTACTATGTAGAGATTTTAGTCTCGGCCCTCAGTTTTTCACCATCACTCAAAACTTGTTCAGAAAATTTTGTCACCCCTCTCTTGTATAAATATTATTTCCTCTAAATAAAAAATGCTGTTGGGGCCTCCCCTCAGTTTCTTCAGTTGAGAAAATTGTCACTGCTTGTCAGCATTTGTGAGTTTTCTTGTAGTGCTTTCATTTGGGAAGAGCAAGGCCAAATTGCTGTTATATTTGGTGTAGCAAATAAATTTGTCAGCCAAAAGAAATGGTATAACTTAGGTAAATGTGTAGTGTCCATTCTGCTTGTTATTTCAGTTTGCATCATGAGGTATCATTGGTCTTATATTATTCCAAAATTGTCATAGAATGCCTGTAAATGCTCTTACAATAGGCAGTTTTCAGCTGTATACTCTGTCAATATTTATGTGGATTGTGGTCTGTGATTTGCCAAGGGGTTTTCAATATAGGTTTTGAGTAACAGAGTGAGGCTGTGCTTTTCAAGGAGCTTTGTTATGGGTGCCCAATTTATCTCATGAGCATCTGCATTTATCTTTAGTATGCTTATATGATACTATTTTCTTGGGACCAGCTTGCAGAATTATGGCCACAAGGTTACATGGATAAATTTGGAATCAAAGATGCCATATCTAGATCAAAGGAGCGAAAGGGTACATTGCACAACCAACAGAAGGTCATCATTGTACATGTCCTTTTTCCGTATTTACTCTAAATATTCATGGTTAGAGTTAAAAGCTACTCCCTCCATCCCATAATGTAAGAGAGCGTTTTTGACACTACACTAGTGTAAAAAACGCTCTTATATTATGAGACGGAGGGAGTAAATCAGATGCAGCATAATGATGAGCACATATGGGTTGAAACTTGAAAACATCCCATGAAAGTGTGAAACCTGTTGTCTTATGAATTGTTGTATTGCAATTATCAGTTGCTATTTTGCTGGAGAACTCGTTTGCGTAATGTAGCCTTGTATCTACTCTTGAAAGTAGAGTAAACTGCACAAGATGAAGCTTACTAGTTTTGCTGTTATTTTCAATTAAACCAGGTTCTGAGTGAGGAGAGAATGAAGCGGAAAAGGGTGGCTGCGGCAGCGAAACTGCCAGATAGCTACCCTGTTGTAACACAAAGCACAGCGGCCATGCAAGTGGCACATCCATCCATGTCCAACCCCGTTACAACATACCCTGTGACTGACTATGGACAGAACCAGGTCCCGAAAAGTCTTGAAAGGGTTCGCGAAACGAGCTCAAGTGCAATAGCTGATGAGAGCAGCAAAAATGCTGGTGACATGAAGAAGAAGAAAAGGAAGTCGGATCCTGATGTTGTCGATACACAAGCCAACATTGTTACCATGCCCACCGTGCTTGGTCTCCCTTTCTATGACCAACAACCAAGCTGATTATTTTGCTGTGACATCAGATAACTTTATTTCTGCTCGTAAACTTTTGGGGGGTGGTGTGAGAAAATATCCCTGTAGAGAGAGCATGCCATTTTGTAATCTCTCCCGGTTAACAGAGTTCGGTTCGACCCCCTTTATATCGGTCGTAACTTGTAAAGCATGAGTTTATCTGTTACCGTTAAGATGTAAATTCAGATTGGGTATGCTGTAGAATTGCCCTTGTGTATTTCGAAGCCAGTCCGAGAACCCCCAGGGAAGAGCGCACAGATTCGATTTCTAGCCCCATAAACATGGGCAAATTGGGGAGCAAAGAAGCACTGGTTTGCTCCAGGTTCCATGATATAGCAATCAAATGGGTTTGTCCACTTGCTTTCAACCAAGAAACGAGGAGCCTGAATTAACACGAACCGAATTCTCTTATTATGTTTGTTAATGCTTATTATTACTGCCAAACTAAATACTACACATGTGCAAGCAATCCAAACAATTCAAAAAAAAAAAACTAAATACTAATTTGGGGGTTAAAATTTTGTGTATTGTAAAATCCTAACCTAATGTGAAATTCAATCCTTATATGTACAGGAAAAGTTGTTAGATTTTGAAATATATAACAAGGGGATAATGCATCATGTATTATTTTAGTCCGCATCCATCTTGGACTATATATGTCCATATCCATGTAACCATATGCTGGATTTACAACTGAACTATGTTGTGTTCAAGTTATCTAATAATTGGGTGTTGAAATTAATCCTGAAAATGTGAACAAGTTCATCGGTGAACAATACAATAGGCGAAATATACTTAAATACCAAATTCTATCATTATCTATGGAAATACCAAATTGTGGAGGGGCGAGGCTCGGCGGTGCGAGGGATGGCCCTCCAGGTCGCTCACTACTCGACCCATAGGTGGCATCTAGGGTGGATTAACAAGCTACCCGACTCATTTAGCTTAACAAGAAAAAGCCCCTTCCCGGCTTGCCTCATTTAAAGTTTGTTAAGCTTGTAAGCGTTGTTAACATGCATCACACAAACATCTAATAGGCGTCCAAATTCTTGAATAATTTTTTGCCACAAAAATAAAATGCTAGATTATGGAAGGAACCATTCCAATAGGGTGTGCATTCGGTTTTTTCGGTTTGTTTCGGTTCGGTTTATATGGTTTTATACAAAATATGGTTTGTTTTGGTAATAACCATTTTGTTTCGATTTGGTTTCGGTAATAACCAAAATAACCAAAGTTGACGCGAATTTTTAAATTACATATGATTTTACCTCAAAAGAAAATTGGTACTAAGCTAGTATTACCATCAGGGACGTACGTGCATGTTTTTTTTAGAACTTTGACGTACGTGCATGTGTAGAGCTAAAGCTGAATCGACGCGTAAGAGCCCATGTCTCCAAGTCTGCATGCATAGAACTGAATGAACCCAGGAGCTAGCCCATAAAGCCCGCTCATGCTTCAGTCCGCAAGCCCAATAAAAATTTCTACTGCCGCGTTGGTGCGTGTTGGTGCGCTGAGTTCCCGCGACAATAGTCCCACCTCGCCAGTTGAGGCAGCACGTAGCCGGCTAGCTGGCTATATAATGGAGGGGCATTCCAGCTAACGAAATCACACAGCTCTACGCTCCTCCCTGATGGCCTTTGTTGGCATACTTTTTTCCAACTTCGGTTAATTCGCTTTCTAACCGAAAAAACCGATCATCAAATGGTTTCTAAATTTCAAAACTGAAACTGAAACCGAAAACCAAAAAAACTGAAATTTTGGTTCGGTTTGGTTTTCGGTTTTCGGTTTGGTTTTGCACAGGCTGATAATCCATGCATCTAGGAGCTCGGCGTTGCTGCAAGTGCTTGCTCGTTGCGCCTATAGGCATAGAGGTTGGAGATGGGGAGAAAGGGGCATGTGAGATGGAGGGCGGTTGTCGACGACGAACCGTACACAGCTGAAGGCGAGCAACATTGATGCCCTTAGGCGTTGGCGGTCGAAATCCTAGCCGTCCAGTCGATCATTGATAATCCTAGTACATGTCAACAACCATTTGCGACGTCAACAACTTATTTTTTTTATAAAAAGTAAATCTTTCCTTTAAAAAATATGCCCCGGCAGTCCTAGTTATTTTGAGGTTTAACCTTGTATGTTCTGCCGTATTAAACACTTCACAAAGATTACTACTCGAGGAAGAACGGTTAGAAGTTCACAGTACTACCAAGCGGCAAGCTTGTGAAAGCAATCTCAAATTGAAAAAAAAAAAGAAGTTCACAGTACTGTGAATGTATTGGCATCTCCCGCTTGTATCCTTCTTGTAGCTTGACTTGTAAGAAAGTGGTTTCACATTTCCATAATCATGTAAATCAGGTTGACCCCGAAAATTGCACACAAGAAAGTGTGCTGCAACATCTCCATGCTGTTTCCAGTAATTTTGTTGGTTCAGGCCAATCTGTTAACAGTCAATCTGTCACCACCAGCCAAGCAAAATTTTGTCCATATCAGTTAACACCCGAACTTTTTAACCAAAGAGGCAGCTTGAGACGGGAGGCCTCCAACTCTAATTTGTTGGTACGAAACGATGGAAGGAAAAACTTTACTGCCTTCCTTCTAAAGCTCCCCAATATTTTTTACGAAAAATACCACTGTAATAAGCACTTGATACGGAAGGAGGGCGTAGAAACACCAAAGAATGGATACATTACATGTATACCTTGAAAAGATAACTTGTCCACGTCACGGATCCGGGTGCTCTGTACAAGTAGCCGTTGGTAATTCCAGGCAGGAAATTAAAGCCTACCACAAGTTACAGGGCTGCTAATCTGTACGTAGAAAGAAACACAGACGCGCGAACAAATTTAGAAGAAAACACGTCTGGCGCCCGGTGATGAATTCATAGTCAGGAATAGAAAGGCAATACTCCTGGGACTTTAAAAGGGGATGCTAGGCGCCAAGTTTGTCACCAGGCATTGCCGGATCATCCATCGTGAGCCCTCCTCTCCGACGCTTTCTGTGCAGGTTGCAAATTTGTCTCCTAATTATCTTTCGTTGGGTAGTGGATAGTGTCGTAGTAGTGACAAGTTCGGTTGGATTTGATGCAGGGCCCTCGTTTCTTGGTCGAAGCTTTTGTAGATGGCTGACAAGCAGAACAACAAGGGGAAGGAGAAGATGCACTGCTCGGAGTCGCTGTCCGACGATTCCGATTCGGTACGGCCCTTCAAGAGGCCCCGGCGGTCGGCTCCGGAGACCACCCCGGAGCAGCCGGTATGATCCTGTCGAATTCTCGCTTGTAGGATCGATTCTGTTGGTAGAAAAGATGTATGCGATTTATCTTCTGCGTTGCAATTCTGCGCTAGTGGATTCTAGGGCTATTTTTCTGTGTGATGTTTTTTGAGATGATCTGTTGTTCTGGGTAAATCTGGCATAATGTTTTTGTCTTGAAGAACTCCAGATCTTATGGATTTCTGATAGATTTTATCATTCAACTCTGTGGACCGAAAAAAGGCTTGCCGTGAATTTTCATCCAATCCCTGAACTAGTTTAACATTGTGGGGCAAAACAACTCACAAAACCAATAGACAAAAATCTCGTGTGCTCCAACTCTGGCATGGCAGTCTTTTTTAGATTGCAGCAGAGAGAACCTGATCTGATCTTCTTTTTTTGCGAATGGAACCCGATCTGATCTGTACAACTATCTAACACTCCTAAATTTTGCAGAGCGCACAAGGTTCCCTGAAAATCAGGGATCGTAAGGGATGGCAGCATGGTATCATCATCGACGGGAACAGGAACTGGAAGTGCAAGTACTGCCCCATGGTTGGGCGCAGCGGCGGCGTCACCAGCCTCAAGCATCATGTTGCTGGTGGCAGCACCAGGGTAAGGGGCTGCCCATCTGCTCCTAAACATGTCTCCAAGGAGGTGAAACGTTGGCTGGACAGTAGAAGGCGGAAACCAAAGTGGACTGCACGAAAAGGGGCTGATGTGCAGCCGGCTATGCCCACAACCACTGACCCCAAGAACCCTGTACCCATCGATTCGACATATTCTGAGGAAGACACTGCATTCCCCTCCCCGGCATCATTCATGACACCGCTTGTGGACATGATGCTTGCTGCCGCAGAGATGCTGAGCAAGGAGGAGGAGCAGGCCAAGGACTCTGAAAAGAAGCCATGAAGAAGCAGGAAGATTGGTGGAGGTGTAAAAAAATATATTGCTATTACCTTAACCTATGCGAGTTCAAATTTTATTTTAAGTACTTGTTAATGTAACTTGAGGATGCTTCATACAGTGTTTTCCTCTTGGGAGAATGCTGTCAGTCTTAAGAAAAGTTGCATTACCATTTAGAACGCCTCATGTTTCAACTCTATACGATGATATGATGCCGAGACGTTCTCGTTGAATGCTAAAAGTTGCAGGTCTCCGCATCATTTCTCTCATGATCTCTCCTCTGCCTGTCTCAATCTACCGTCGCGTATCTGATAATGTGAATGTACACGCCACTATAAGAATGGATTATAGATCTGTAAGTGCGTACTTCGGTGACATTGACTTGTAAACAGTACAAGCGTTTTTACATATCGTTTTTGTGGTTACTTACTTAGCCGATTCATAAGCATGTTATGGGCCATGGACTATATATATGCTACATAAAGTTAATAACTTATCTAGCCCCAAATCTAGAAGACTGCCATGCCATAGTTGGAGGCAGAGTGAGTGGAAAGTTCAACATAAAGCTTTTGGCTATTTGATCTGTATGATTTCGGGCAACTAGTATAGTTACCCTGTAACTAGTGAATCATGGTAAGACTAATTTTACGATATAGAGTTGGAAGGTAAGTTTTAGCATAAATCTCGAAATCTCTATAGTTCTTTCAGAAAATGAAGGAGGTTTACCCAAAACAATTTAGTCCTACTGGAAGTGTTTTAGCTGTTAAAAGCAAGCAATCATCAGAAGATTGTTTTGTTTAACAAATTACCATCAGCTAGTTATTATTACCTATGTTGCCTCTTTATGCTAAACTATTTTCAATTTTTTTTGGAAACCTGTAATGTGTTTTTCTAATTGGGTGCACAGGTTGCATAGAAACCATGGGTGCACAGGAGGATACGTTCTCACTTCTCAGTTGCCAACTTGCCATGTCCGAGGGAGTATCCTGTGCACAGTTAGTTCTTGTGCAACTGGTGCACCCTACAGTATAGATCTATATAATAAAAGTCTCGGAAAATGATCATATAGACATAATGTTCATATATAATGTGAAAAGATTTCAATTACAAATTCAACTCACGACGTGAGAGACAAAAAAAAGCTCAATCATGCTACAGATGGTAGTTTAATCAAATTGGGCTATGAACACTACGAGGGAAAATCTTGTACATGGAGGCTTATCAGTTCGAACTGTGCAATTAACACTACCACAATCAAATTTGTCATTTATGTTTATCAAGCCTTGAGTTGAACTTCTAACTGAATTGTTTCTTAGAACTTTTAGTATTGATTTTTATGTTCTGGTGCATCGGCTGTACAAGAGCTCTTGGTGCACAGAATACATTCTCTGCCATGACCAGCTCTTGGAGAGTATCCTATCCGCCTAGAATTTTTGTACAACCAGTGCATCAAAAGCCAAAAACACACATCAAAAGTTCACAAAAAAACTGAAAAAAAAATCGAGTACATACACGCTGGATACATTTAACATGGCATACAACTTCACTACAAGTCCAATTCACAATTCGAGAAACAAAAATAAGAAATAAAGTTGTGGTGGTGTTGATGGCCCTAATTTACGACCGATTTTGAATAAACAATTGTTCATAGCATGATCTGTCTTTTTTGCTTCTCAGTTGTAAATTATTAAAATTTTGTGACACGGTAGATGTATGTTCTATCTGTACACTGCCTTCATACCCTCAACCTCACATGGACTAATATGTAATGTACACAAAGGCTGCAACTCCACCCAAAGGGAATCAGCATTAGGTTTCATGGTCTTGGCCCAGGATTAAACGAGTTGCTCTCTTGAGAAATAGGTGGCCTGCAAGAAGCTTCAGGTTTTTCAAGTTGCCAACCACCTAAAATTTGTCAGTGAAGAGGCACCCACAGAGAGCTCAAAAGCAATAGTGGTTTCAGGTATGAAACCCGAGGAGGGCCTCAAATTTTGAAGATGCAAGTAATGTGGAGGTCCATAAGAATACAACGGGCGATTTTTTATGCGTGTCGACACACTATGAATCAAAATGCTACCAGTACTGTCTTTCCCACAATCGAATCGAATGTGTGGCCCCGCCCAAAACAATATTGCAACTCTGACCCCTAGGGGTTACTACCATTGAGGCTTCGAGGTTGTAGTAGCTTATGTATGTGTGTGTGATTCACCCTTTGTCGAAAAATGTATGTGTGTGTGTGTGTGGGGGGGGGGGGGGGCATTTGTATTGGCTTTTTTGGAGTCACGCCATCTAGATGGTGCTGAGATGAGATGTCATCATTTGGTTCACTAACCGACAGTTGGCGCCATGGTTTAGGATATTTTTAGATGAAAGGTGCTTGCCCGACTTTAAATAAGTGAAGTCCTTCGGTTCGATATCAAACAAAATATTGGCCAGCTAGCCAAATGAAGTGTCAAACAAAAGTAAAGCAATACAAGGCTAAACAACCAAGGAAAATAAAACCAGGTCAGTGGGAGAGAGGAGGCCAACCACTAACACATCAATACTTTGCAGTGGTTCCCATGGTATGTCCTAGTCCGTGACTGGAGCCTGTCGAAGTATGCGTGTCGACGAACAAAGCCATTCTAGGATTCATTGAAAACATTGCCACCTCAGGTGGTTAGCTATTGTTTGTGAAAGAAATTGGTTGTGTTCCCGAACCCAACTTATATTATTTTTATTGTGTTTCTTTTTTTAGTTTCTTTGATGTTCTTGTATTTGTTCTCATAAATAACAACACCATGAAGTGAGCTGATGTTTGGGAACACACAACCGATTGGTTTGGCAAAAGAAAAAAGATAACCACCTTAGCTAGCAATTTATTGACATGAAAAATGCCCCCCCCCCCCCCCCAACATAATTCAAATATTATTTTACTAGTATATTCATGTATAATGTAACAATCAAATGTGTATGTAGAGACAAAGTCAATGTCCAAAACGACATGTATCTACGAATAGGCATGCAATTATTTAGTTCATTTGACTGAACTAGCTAGGATCAGATGGTACACTAACAAAGGAGTATATATGTAATTCACATCAATTTCTCACTATTATTTAAACATTCCACCAGGTATTAAATAGTTTTTTGTGAGGAGGATGCCCAAAGTAACTTCACACATCACAAGACACTACTAGGATATAAATGAGGCATGGTCTACATTAAGCATCTCCCCACAAGTCACATAATCTCCATATGAAATCATTTGAAAAATCGTAATGCCCTTTTGTTAACTAAATCAGAGTGGCTAATCTCTAAGAGAGTGACTTATTCGATATCAAGCAATCAGACACGTTAAGATAAATATTTAGAAGGGTGTTCATCTCACAAAGCTAACACAAGACTTGCCTCATCTTGGAATCACAATTCCATAAAATGGATGAAGGTGCTCTAGCCCTGATTGCTCCTGTAGATATGGAATGTAAATGTAACTACTGAGTTGTATCGTTTCTTTCATTTTTCAAAGCATGTTTTTACAGATGCTTTTGGGATCTACTAAGTAGCTAGGTACATGATCTATCATGATTGATCTCGTGTTTAGGCCATATAGTCAGGCATCATGACTCATCTTCTTTGTTAGATTTTCACAAAGATAAAAAGCGAGGATGTTGCCATATGTATGTGGTGGCATGTGACCGCCTCATCATTAAGGCTACGACGGGAATTATTTTCAATGCATGATTTTGAGAGTGTTGTAGGATCGGTTAATTACGTACCTCATGTGTCATGCTTGACCTTGCGGTATTGAGTCGATCTAGTTGGGCGTCATGATCCATTTTTGTCATTAGGTTTATGCTGTGGAGATTTACTTATGGCCCGCCGTAGCTCTAGTGAGCAATGATTGTACAATAATAGAGATGTGCATAGCAATGAGAGCCGAGGTGTTGTCATCTACAGATCTGGTAACCTAAAATCACCTCCTGTTAAAATCGTGAGGAGACATCTTCTCAATGGATGATTTTGCTAACAATTATAGGATTTGCTAAGAAGGTACCTTATATGTTGTGTCTTCTCTCCCGGATTGGGGGAAATCCGGTCGACCGTCATGATCCATCTTTGCCATGAGATCTACACCATGGGCATCCGTCGAGGCCCACCATAGATCTGAAGAGCAGCGATGGCGAGAAGCGGCGTGTGTTGAGGGTATTTCGATCTATCTAGATCTGGTGGCTTCTGCCATAGTTTCTTGTGATCTCAAAGCTAAAACTAGGAGGAATGGATCAAGGCTTTCAGTTGGCAACAAATTGAGAATGAGCGGTGGGAGGAGGTCAGATGGCGAGGCGAGCTCCCGGCCATAGGTATGGTGCCTAATGGTGGAAAGGTATGGTGTCAACAAAGAAGTAGAGACCATACGGAGGACTAGAATTTCTAAAGATAATGGAGAATTGTGTGAGAGGGGCGGCGACGGAGGTGGAGGCGGAGGAGGGGAGTGGGAGGCATGGGTGGGGATTTAGGGTTAGGTTGGCTTAAATACTAGACCCATTGGATATTTTAGGAAAGTGTGTGCATTTTTTGCTAGATAGCCCCTTTAATAATCTAAATTTCTAGATATATTCTTTTCAAAGGAAAGGCTAGACTATTAAAAAATACCAGAAGATTTTTCAAGAAGCTACACTAAAGTCTTGAATACTTGATATCCCTTATAGAGTGATGAAGAAGGATATGAGATGCAAATTGATGGTAAGAGATATCTCATGCAGAAAACCATATCAAATCAAAATCTTACAAGTATTACTCTCACCTTTATCTACACAAGTCACTTAGTCTTGTCTTAATTAAAAAAAATTAAGTTTAACGGTTCTGAAAACCGTTAGTAGTCCCGATAGTGTGCTGCTCAGGGCCGAGAGTTCCAGAGGGGATCACATACAGGGACTTTACCCAGGTTCAGACCCTCATCATGGAGGTAATGCACAACTCCTACTTTGGATTTGATTGATGGACGAAAATTCCTCGTATGAGGGGGTTACAATGTATGTGGTGAAATGCTATAGATACTATGATGATGATGTTGGGTGGCTCGAACTACCCCTGGCCTCGCGTTATAAAGGGGGATGAGGCCTAGGTTTACCCGGTTGTCTAACCAACCTGGAGTTCAAATTAGACGGGGGTGCTTCTTGATTTGCAAGCTAAGATAAGAACCTTTCGGAAGGAGGGCCTCCTGCAGGACAAGGGGCCATGGCCACGCCTTGGCCCGCTGGGCCCTGAGGTCGGGCCAGTGCCTGACTTCCTAGTTATCGGAACTAACGGTTGCTACCTCTTGAGCTTGCGTTGGTTTTTCCCTTGAAGACGAAAGGGTGATGCCGCAAAGTAGAGATAAGTATTTCCCTCAGTTTGAGAACCAAGGCATCAATCCAATAGGAGACAACGCACAAATCACCAAATACCTACACAAACAATCAAACAAACTTGCACCCAACGCGATAAAGGGGTTGTCAATCCCTTCACGGTTACTTGCAAACGTGAGATCTGATAGAGATAGATAAACGTTAAAGTAAATATTTGGTATTTTTTGGTTTATAGATCGAAAAGTAAAAGATTGCAAGAAGAGTAGATCAGAAACTAATATTGTAGATCAAAAACTTATATGATGGAAATAGACCCGGGGGCCATAGATTTCACTAGTGGCTTCTCTCAAGATGGAAAATAATATGGTGGGTGAACAAATTATTGCCGAGCAATTGATAGAAAAACGCAAAGCTATAACGATATCTAAGGCAATGATCATGAATATGGCATCACGTCCGTGTCAAGTAGACCGAAACGATTCTGCATCTACTACTATTACTCCACACATCGACCACTATCCAGCATGCATCTAGAGTATTAAGTTCATAAAGAATGGAGTAACACATTAAGCAAGATGACATGATGTAGAGGAATTAACTCGAGCAATATGATGAAAACCCCATCTTTTTATCCTCGATGGAAACAATACAATACATGCCTTGCTGCCCCTATTGTCATTGGCAAAGGACACCGCAAGATTGAACCCAAAGCTAAGCACTTCTCCCATTGCAAGAAAAACCAATCTAGTTAGACAAACCAAACCGATAGTTCGAAGAGAATTACAAAGATATCAAATCATGCATAAAAGAATTCAGAGAAGATTCAATTAATATTCATAGATAAGCTGATCATAAATCCACAATTCATCGGATCTCGGCAAACACACTGCAAAAAGTATTACATCGAATAGATCTCCAAGAACATCGAGGAGAACATGGTATTGAGAATCAAAGAGAGAGAAGAAGCTATCTAGCTGCTAGCTATGGACCCGTAGGTCTGTGGTAAACAACTCACGCTTCATCAGAAGGGCAATAGAGTTGATGTAGAATCCCTTCGTGATTGAATCCCCCTCCGGTAGGGTGCCGGAAAAGGTCCCTAGATGGGATCTCACGGGTACAAAAGGTTGCGGTGGTGGAAAAGTGTTTTTGTCGATGCCTCTGATGGTTTGGGGATATATGAGAATATATAGGTGAAAGAATTAGGTCAGGAGGTGCACGAGGGGCCCACAAGGGTGGGGGGTGCGCCCTCCATCCTTGTGGCCACCTCGTGGCTCCTTCGACTTCATCTCCAAGTCTCCTGGTTGTCTTCTGGTCCTAGAAAAATCACCGCGAAGGTTTTATTCCGTTTGGTATTCCTTTTATGCGAAACCCAAAAACAAGAAAAAAACAGGAACTGTCACTGGGCTCTAGGTTAATAGGTTAGTCCCAAAATAATATAATAGCATATTAATGCATATAAAACATCCAAAATAGATAATATAATAGCATGGAACAATCAAAAATTATAGATACGTTGGAGACGTACCAAGCATCCCCAAGCTTAGGTAAATGATAAAAACAAAATTTTTGATGTGGAATGCTACCTAACATATTTATCCATGTAATCTTCTTTATTGTGGCATGAATGTTCAGATCCGCAAGATTAAAAAAAGTTTAATATTGACATAAAAACAATAATACTTCAAGCATACTAACAAGGAAATTATGTCTTCTCAAAACAACATGGCCAAAGAAATCTTATCCCTAAAAAATCATATAGTCTGGCTATGCCCCATCTTCATCACACAAAACATTCAAATCATGCACAACCACGGTTTCAGCCAAGAAATTGTTTCATACTTTAGTATTCTCAAACTTTTTCAACTTTCACGCAATACATGAGCGTGAGCCATGGACATAGCACTATAGGTGAAATAGAATAGTGGTTGTGAAGAAGACAAAAAGAGGGAGATAGTCTCACATCAACTAGGCGTATCAACAGGCTATGGAGATGCCCATCAATAGATATCAATGTGAGTGAGTAGGGATTGCCATGCAACGGATGCACTAGATCTATAAGTTTATGAAAGCTCAAAAAGAAAATTAATTAGTGGGTGTGCATCCAACTTGCTTGATCATGAAGACCTAGTGCAATTTGAGGAAGCCCATCATTGGAATATACAAGCCAAGTTCAATAATGAAAAATTCCCACTAGTATATGAAAGTGACGACATAGGAGACTCTCTATCATGAAGATCATGGTGCTACTTTTAAGCACAAGTGTGGAAAAAGGATAGTAACATTGCCCTTTCTCTCTTTTCTCTCATTTTTTTCTTTTTTCTTCTTTTTTGGGCCTTCTCTTTTTTTGGCCTTTCTCCTCTTTTTTTAATCTTATTTCCTCACATGGGACACTAATGCTCTAATAATGAAGATCATCACACTTTTATTTACTTACAACTCAAGAATTACAAATCGATACTTAGAAAAAAATATGACTCTATATGAATGCCTCTGGCGGTGTGCCGGGATGTGCAATGAATCAAGAGTGACATGTATGAAAAAATTATGAATGGTGGCTTTTTCACAAATACGATGTCAACTACAAGATCATGCAAAGCAATATGACAATGATGATGCGTGTCATAAAAACAGAACGGTGGAAAGTTGCATGGCAATATATCTCGGAATGGCTATGGAAATGCCATAATAGGTAGGTATGGTGGCTGATTTGAGGAAGGTATATGGTGGGTGTATGGTACCAGCGAAAGTTGCGCGGCACTAGAGAGGCTAGCAATGGTGGAAGGGTGAGAGTGCGTACGTATAATCCAGGCAAAGAACTCACATACTTATTGCAAAAATCTATTGGTCCTTGAAACAAAGTACTACACGCATGCTCCTAGGGGAAGGGTTGGTAGGAGTTAACCATCGCGCGATCCCGACCTCCACAGAAAGGATGACAATCAAAAAATATCTCATGCTCCAACTTCGTTACATAACGGTTCACCATACGTGCATGCTATGGGACTCACAAACCTTAACACAAGTATTTCTCAAATTCACAATTACTCACTAGCATGACTCTAATATCACCATCTTCATATCTCAAAACAATTATAAGAAATCAAGCTTCTCATAGTATTCAATGCACTTTATATGAAAGTTTTTATTATATCCCTCTTGGATGCCTATCATATTAGGACTAAATTTATAACCAAAGCAAATTACCATGCTGTTTAAAGACTCTCAAAATAATATAAGTGAAGCAAGAGAGTTCATCAATTTCTATAAAATAAAACCACCGCCGTGCTCTAAAAAGATATAAGTGAAGCACTAGAGCAATACTGCCTAGCTCAAAAGATATAAGTGAAGCACATAGAGTATTCTAATAAATCACGATCCATGCGTGTCCCTCTCATAAGGTGTGTACAACAAGGATGATTGTGGAAAACTAAAAAACAAAGACTCAAATCATACAAGACGCTCCAAGCAAAACACATATCATGTGTTGAATAAAATATAGCCTCAAGAAAAGTTACCGATAGACGAAGACGAAAGAGGGGATGCCTTCTGGGGCATCCCCAAGCCTAGGCTCTTGGTTGTCCTTGAATATTACCTTGGGGTTCTAATACGTCTCCAACGTATCTATAATTTTTTATTGTTCCATGCTGTTATATTATCAATCTTGGATGTTTTATAATCATTTTATAGCCATTTTATATCATTTTTTGGTACTAACCTATTGACATAGTGCCAAGTGCCAGTTGATGTTTTCTGCATGTTTTTTACATCACAGGAAATCAATACCAAACGGAGTCTAAATGCAACGAAACTTTACAGAGATTTGTTATGGACCAGAACACACCCAATGGGCCAAGGCTGCACCTGGGGGGTGCTCCGAGGGGAGCACAACCCACCTCGGGTGCCCCCCGGACCGCCTCTTCGCTCTATAAATACCCCAATATTCCAGAAACCCTAGGGGAGTCGACGAAAATAGATTCCAGCCGCCGTGGAGTCCAGAACCACCAGATCCAATCTAGACACCATCACAGAGGGGTTCACCACTTCCATTGGTGCCTCTCCGATGATGCGTGAGTAGTTCTTTGTAGACCTTAGGGTCCGTAGTTAGTAGCTAGATGGCTTCCTCTCTCTCGCTGGATTCTCAATACAACGGTCTCTTGGAGATCCATATGATGTAACTCTTTTTGCGGTGTGTTTGTTGGGATCCGATGAACTTCGAGTTTATGATCAGATCTATCTTTTTATATCCATGAAAGTTATTTGAGTTTCTTTGATCTCTTATATGCATGATTTCTTATAGCCTTGTATTTCTTCTTTGATATTTGGGTTTTGTTTGGCCAACTTGATCTATTTATCTTGCAATGGGAAGAGGTGCTTTGTAGTGGGATCGATCTTACGGTGCTTAATCCCCGTGACAGAAGGGGAACCGACACGTATGTATCATCGCTACTAAGGATAGAACGATGGGGTCTATCTCTACATAGATAGATCTTGTCTACATCATGCCATCGTTCTTATTGCATTACTCCATTTTTCCATGAACTTAATACATTAGATGCATGCTGGATAACAGTCGATGTGTAGAGTAATAGTAATAGATGCAGGCAGGAGTCGGTCTACTAATCTTGGACGTGATGTCTATAAAATGATCATTGCCTGGATATCGTCATGATTATTTGAAGTTCTATCAATTGCCCAACAGTAATTCGTTCACACACCGTTTGCTATTTTTCTCGAGAGAATCCACTAGTGAAACCTACGGCCCCCGGGTCTCTTTTTCATATTATTTGCCTTTGTGATATACTTTTCCTTTGCTTTTATTTTCAGATCTAGTAAACCAAAAATACAAAAATACCTTGCTGCAATTTATTCTTATTTATTTTATTTGGCGTTCGATCTATCGATCTACTACAATTTTATTCACGCCTGTCTGCCTATCTTGGGGCGTCGCTACCTGAAAGGGATTGACAACCCCTTTTACACGTCAGGTTGCGAGTATTTGTTATTTGTGTGCAGGTGTTGTTTACGTTGTGTTGCTTGGTTCTCCTACTGGTTCGATAACCTTGGTTTCATATCTGAGGGAAATACCTACCGCCACTGTGCTGCATCATCCCTTCCTCTTTGGGGAAACACCAACGTAGCTTCAAGCCACCATCAAAAGGAATTTCTGGCACCGTTGTCGGGGAGGATCTTCAACATATACCAGGTTCCTAATCACATGTCTCACCACCTTGCAATTTACATTATTTGCCATTTGCCTCTCGTTTTCCTATCCCCCACTTCACAAAATTTTGCCGTTTTATTCGCCCCTCTTTTTCGTTCATCGTTTTCTTATCAGATCTATTCGTGTTCTTGCTTTCTAGTCATAATGGCTAGCTTGCCTACTCCTCCTTTGTCACCTGATTTTGAAGTGCTTTACTTCAAGCAAAGAAAGGAGAGAATTTGAAATATGCTTGGTATAGGCTCATGGAATCTTATCGTATTTGCAATTTAAAGGGGGACGCTAAGATCTTGCTTCGTAATTTTTACATAGGATTGGCTTTGCATCATAGACAACTCCTAGATTTTGCCACTAAAAGGAATTTTATTGAGCTTGATGCCAATGATGCCTATGAAATTTTAGAAGGAATTTTGGGTGTTGCACCTCAAAAGAAGGGGTTTTCTTTCACCCCAGAGGGAGTTCAAATGTTAGATAAACTTGGTGACTTTCATAAACATATGGTTGAATTGCAAAAATATAATGAACCCCTCAAACATCTCAATGGTAGTATCAATCACATGAATATTTTGATTACTCTTTGCAACAAGCGATTGGATATTTTGGATCTAAAGATGGTTTCTTTTCCGGAGAATTTAGGGAAGCATAAAGAGCCTCTCGGGTTTGAGAAACCCTTACAAAAGTTGCCAAAACTACATATGACAAAACTTTGATCCTTGCTTTATGCCTAGCTAAGGGCGTAAAACTATGGCGCTTGTTGGGAGGCAACCCAATGAATAAAATTTATTTTTGCTTTTTGCTTTATGTTCTTGAGTGTTTGCACAATTACGCTACTGTTATGATTGTGTTTTTTTGTTTTAATTAGTGTTTGTGCCGAGTAAATCCTTTAGGATCTTCTTGGGTAATAGTTGTTTGATCTTGCTGAAAAGCAGAAACTTATGCACTCACGAAAATAATTTTCATAAATCACAGAAAAGTGCTTCTTTCCCTGATTCGTTTTGGAGAAGATTAATATACAAATTTCTCAGGTCTTCTTAATTTTTAAGAATTTTTAGTGTTTCAGAAGTATTTGAAATATTCAGATTGCTACAGACTGTTCTGTTTTTTACAAATTCTGTTTTCTTTGCGTTCTGTGCTTGTTTTGATGGCTCTATGATTTTCTTTGATGAGTTTATGCCATAGAAAAGTTGGAATACAGTAGATATAATGCAAAAACAAAATATGAATAGGTTGCAACAGTACTTATAGTAGTGATTTATTTTCTTATACTAAGGGATCTCACGAAGGTTTTCTTGAGTTTTGTGTGATTCAAGTTTTCAAATTTTGGGTTATCTTACGATGGATGAAGTAATAAGGAGTAATAAGAGCCTAAGATTGGGGATGCCCCGGCATCCCAAGCTATTATCCAAAAGAAGCAAGCAACTAAGCTTGGGGATGCCCCGAGTGGCATCCCCTCTTTCTTCTAATGACCATCGGTATTTTACTCAAAGCTATATTTTTATTCGTCACATACTATATGTTTTGCTTGGAGCGTCTTGTATGATATGAGTCTTTGATTGTTTTATTTTGTATTTTTAGTCCTGGTTCCTTGCTGGACACACCTATTTGAGAGAGCCAAAATTATGTCATGATTTGTTAGAATTGCTCTCTATGCTTCACTTAAATTTTTTATGAGCTATGGACTTGCTCTAGTGATTCACTTATATCTTTTTGAGCACGGTGTGCTTTAGCATTTTTGAAGAAATGCTCTCTTGCTTCACTTAGATTTATTTGAGAGTTAGTAAAATTTTCAAGAAATTCTCTCATGCTTCACTTAAATTAATTTGAGAGAAAGAAATATTATGCTCACGATCTTCACTTATATTTGTTTGAGTTTATGAAAAGAAACATATGAAAATTAGTCCCAAAGTGATAGATATATAAGAAGGATATAATAAAAACTTTCATGAAGATCATTGGACAAAATAAACTTGATTCTTAGTAATAGTTTTGAGATATGATGATGTGATATGTGAGTTATGTTGATGAGTAATTATGCTTTAGTAAGAATATTGGTGTCAAGGTTTGTGATTCCCTATGCAAGCACACAAGTCAATAGTCAAGCAATGAAATTATATCCTACTTGTGGTGCATTATTCGGTGTTAATTATGCTTAATGCTCGCTTATGAGATTATTTGTTTTTTGGTTGGTTGCTTCTCGATCTTTGCTAGCCTTCATTTTGCACTAAGTATGGTCACTACTTGTGCATCCAAAAACCTTTAAACCAGTTTTGCCACATGAGTCCACTATATCTACCTATATGCGGTATTCTTTTGCCGTTCTAAGAAAATTTGTATGTGCCATATCTAATTTTCAAAATAAACTTCTCTTTTGTGTGTTCGTACTGCTCGCGGAGCAGTGAGCGGTGGCTAATATTTTCCATGCTAGATGTGTTATTCTCACGATGAGTGTTTATTCGCTTGTCATTGCACAAAAGTAAGACAAAGGTATTAGGGATGCCCAGTCCCGAAATGAAAAATGAATTTACTTTATGTTGTCAAATAATAAATTCCTTGGAAAGTGTTGGTATGGAGGGCAACCGTGGATACGGCTAGCCATGGAAAGTGAAAGTATGGCTGAAAAGGAATAAACTTTATTTTCTGTTTGGGAACCGCCTATGATATATCTAGCATGGAAAGTGTTGGGAACTCTAAGTCATTTTCGTTGGTGGGAAATACACACCTCCCAAAATGTTCTTATCTCTAAGTTTTTCGCTTTGAGCTCTGGCACCTCTACAAATCCCTACTTCCCTCTACGAAGGGCCTTTCTTTTACTTTATGCAATTTTTATTTTTGAATTTGAGTCTCCGTCTTCTCTTATAAAAGCACCAACTAGGAGGCAATATGATCGTACTTGAGTATTGGGTGTAGCTAATATGCGAGTGTGTTTCATGAATGAATCAATGATTGAGCATGATGGGCTAGGGATAACTTATTTTAGCGTTGATATTTTGAAAAACATGGTTGCTTATTGATATGCTTGAGTATTTAAATTATCATGTCAAAACTAGACTATTGCTTTGAATCACATAAAAGTCCAAATGTCCATGCTATAAAGAAAAGAATATGATATGACATGTTAGGCAGCATTCCACATCAAAAATTCTGTTTTTATCACTTACCTACTCGAGGACGAGTAGGAGTTAAGCTTGGGATGCTAATATGTATCTATAATTTTTGATTGTTCCATGCTGTTATATTATCAATCTTGGATGTTTTATAACCATTTTTTATCATTTTTTGGTACTAACCTATTGACATAGTGCCAAGTCCCAGTTGCTGTTTTCTGCATGTTTTTTACATCGCAGTAAATCAATACCAAACGGAGTCCAAATGCAACGGAATTTTACGGAGATTTGTTATGGACCAGAAGACACCCAATGGGCCAAGGATGCGCCTGGGGGGTGCTCCGAGGGGAGCACAACCCACCAGGGCGCTCCAGGAGGCCCAGGCGCGCCCTAGAGGGTTGTGCCCACCTCGGGTGCCCCTCGGACCACCTTTTTGCCCTATAAATACCCCAATATTCCAGAAACCCTAGGGGAGTCGATGAAAATCATTTCCATCCGCCTTAGAGTCCAGACCCACCAGATCCAATCTAGACACCATCACGGAGGGGTTCACCACTTCCATTGGTGCCTCTCCGATGATGTATGAGTAGTTCTTTGTATACCTTTGGGTCCGTAGTTAGTAGCTAGATGGCTTCCTCTCTCTCGCTGGATTCTCAATACAATGGTCTCTTGGAGATCCATATGATGTAACTCTTTTTGCGGTGTGTTTGTTGGGATCTGATGAACTTTGAGTTTATGATCAGATCTATCTTTTTATATCCATGAAAGTTATTTGAGTTTCTTTGATCTCTTATATGCATGATTGCTTATAGCCTTGTATTTCTTCTCCGATATTTGGGTTTTGTTTGACCAACTTGATCTATTTATCTTGCAATGGGAAGAGGTGTTTTGTAGTGGGTTCGATCTTACGGTGCTTGATCCCAGTGACAGAAGGGGAACCGACACGTATGTATCGTTGCTACTAATGATAAAATGATGGGGTCTATCTCTACATAGATAGATCTTGTCTACATCATGTCATCGTTCTTATTGCATTACTCCGTTTTTCCATGAAATTAATACACTAGATGCATGCTGGATAGCGGTCGATGTGTGGAGTAATAGTAGTAGATGCAGGCAGGAGTCGGTCTACTAATCTTGGACGTGATGCCTATATAATGATCATTGCTTGGATATCATCATGATTATTTGAAGTTCTATCAATTGCCTAATAGTAATTTGTTCACCCACCGTTTTCTATTTTTCTCGAGAGAAGCCACTAGTGAAACCTACGACCCCCGGGTCTCTTTTTCGTATTATTTGCCTTTGCGATCTACTTTTCCTTTGCTTTTATTTTCAGATCTAGTAAACCAAAAATAAAAAATACCTTGCTGCAATTTATTCTTATTTATTTTATTTGGCGTTCGATCTATCAATCTACTACAACTTTATTCATGTCCGTTTGCCTATCTTGGGGCGCCGCTACCCGAAAGGGATTGACAACCCCTTTTACACGCCGGGTTGCGAGTATTTGTTATTTGTGTGCAGGTGTTGTTTACGTTGTGTTACTTGGTTCTCCTACTGGTTCGATAACCTTGGTTTCATATCTGAGGGAAATACCTACCGCCGCTGTGCTGCATCATCCCTTCCTCTTTGGGAAAATACCGACATAGCTTCAAGCCGCCATCAAAAGGAGTTTTTGGCGCCGTTGCCGGGGAGGATCTTCAACATATACCAGGTTCCTAATCACAAATCTCACCTCCTTGCAATTTACATTATTTTCCATTTGCCTCTCATTTTCCTCTCCCACACTTCACAAAATTTTGCCGTTTTATTCGCCCCTCTTTTTCGTTCGTCGTTTTCTCGTCAGATCTATTCATGCTCCTGCTTTCTAGTCATAATGGCTAGCTTGCCTACTCCTCCTTTGTCACCTGATTTTGAAGTGCTTTACTTCAAGCAAAGACAAGGAGAAAATTTGAAAGATGCTTGGTATAGGCTCATGGAATCTTATCGTATTTGCAATTTAAATGGGGACACTAAGATCTTGCTTCATAACTTTTACATAGGATTGGCTTTGCATCATAGACAACTCCTAGATTTTACCGCTAAAGGGAATTTTATTGAGCTTGATGCCAATGGTGCCTATGAAATTTTAGAAGGAATTTTGGGTGTTCCACCTCAGAAGAAGGGGTTTTCTTTCACCCCAGAGGGAGTTCAAATGTTAGATAAACTTGGTGACTTGCATAAACATATGGTTGAATTGCAAAAATATAATGAACCCCTCAAACATCTCAACGGTAGTATCAATCGCATGAATACTTTGATTAGTCTTTGCAACAAGAGATTGGATATTTTGGATCTAAGGATGGTTTCTTTTCCGGAGAATTTAGGGAAGCGTAAAGAGCCTCCCGGGTTTGAGAAAACCCTTACAAAAGTTGCCAAAACTACAGATGACAAAACTTAGATCCTTGCTTTATGCCTAGCTAAGGGCGTAAAACTATAACGCTTGTTGGGAGGCAACCCAATGAAGAAAATTTATTTTTGCTTTTTTCTTTCTGTTCTTGAGTGTTTGCACAATTATGCTACTGTTATGATTGTGTTTTTTGTGTTTAAGTTAGTGTTTGTGCCAAGTAAAGCCTTTAGGATCTTCTTGGGTAATAGTTGTTTGATCTTGCTGAAAAACAGAAACTTATGCACTCACGAAAATAATTTTCATAAATCACAGAAAAGTGCTTTTGCCCTAATTCTTTTTGGAGAAGATTAATATACGAATTTCTCAGGTAGTCCTAATTTTTCAGAATTTGTGGAGTTCCAGAAGTATTCGAAATATTCAGATTGCTACAGACTATTATGTTTTTGACAGATTCTGTATTCTTTGCGTTGTGTGCTTGTTTTGATGGCTCTATGGTTTTATTTGATGAGTTTTTGCCATAGAAAAGTTGGAATACAGTAGATATAATGCAAAAAAAAAATATGAATAGGTTGCAACATTACTTATAGTAGTGATTTATTTTCTTATACTAACGGATCTCACGAAGGTTTTGTTGAGTTTTGTGTGATTGAAGTTTACAAATTTTGGGTTATCTTACGATGGATGAAGGAATAAGTTGTAAGAAGAGCCTAAGCTTGGGGATGCCCCGACATCCCAAGCTATTATCCAAAAGAAGCAAGCAACTAAACTTGGGGATGCCCCGAGTGCCACCCCCTCTTTCTTCTAACGACCATCGGTATTTTACTCGAAGCTATATTTTTATTCGTCACATACTATATGTTTTGCTTGGAGCGTCTTGTATGATATGAGTCTTTGCTTGTTTTATTTTGTGTTTTTTGTCTCGGTTCCTTACTTGGTCAAAACAAGATCAAAACAACTATCACCGTAAGCTATTCAAATGTCTTACTTGGCACAAACACTAATTAAAACACAAAACAACATCTTGTCGGCGTTCTGGGAACGGGGGTCCCCAGACTTGCCTGCCTGCGGCCCGCGGCGTGGCTCAGAAGGGGCCCCAGCACGGCCCATCTTCATCAACACAGACCCAAGACCCTCGCGAGGGGCCAAGCCTCGCGGGGCGGACGACACGGAGCTTCCTCAGGCACGGCCTCATCAGGATGGCTCGTGAGGAGGCGGAGAGATCAAGGCGGGGTACCTCACGAGGTGCCTGTGATGCAAGCCATGATGACCAAGGGCGCCAGGCGGGCGCCAGGCGGGCGCCAGCCCGCGCAGTATCCTCCTTTCCTCTTTGGTGCAAAGGGAGCAAGCGCAGGCGAGAGCATCAAGCAAAGGCACCCGTTTCGGTGCAACAAGACCAAGACCAGCCCAACGACAGGGAGGAGGTCATTGTGGAGCCCAAGCCAGCGTCGCCACCAGAGCCTTTGGCAGGCGAAGACCAACTTTAGTCAGGATAAGTGTACCAGATGTTCCCCTTCAAAATGGCCAATTGTTGGCGCCCTTCCCGCTCAATATTTGGGAAGAGGCCCAGGACCTTTGCCTATAAATAGGACTAGCCACCCCCAGGGTAGAGAGACGAATGGGAGATAGACAGAGGCAATCAGAGAGAGACAGAGGGGCGACTAAGCTCCTCCTAGCAGTTCATCGTCCCAGCCAAGAACAGACCCTCGCGAGGCTGTTCTTCCTTGTATTGCTCATCATCATCAGCCCAAGAGGCAATCCAGCACACCACAAACTGGAGTAGGGTATTAGACCACAACGGTGGCCCGAACCAGTATAAACCCTATGTCTCTTGTGCTGTTCTTTCCATAGCTTAGATCTTAGCGAGGCGGTGGGGTGCAGGTAGGTAGAAGGCGAAATCTCCGCGCGCACCCTAGTGTTCGAACCTCAAGAGTCTGCCGGAACCCGAAATCCGACATTTGGCACGCCGCGTAGGGGTGCACCGGAATCCACCTACCACTTCGTGTCCCGTCGCGTCGTCATCACCATGTCCGGCGACCAGGCGGGCAACCCAGATCCTTGGGCGGCGTGGCCCGCCCGCACAGAGCCGCTCGCCTCGGGCGACCCCGTGCCCCAGGCAGCTCGCGGTCCGCAGGGCGGTGCGGGCCGCGGGCGACGCCGACAGGCTTTGACAGCTCTCACACTGCGGCAGGCGCGGTTGGCGGCCAGGGCCTCCAATCACACCGCGACCACGACTCCATACACCCGCCGGGAGCAGGCGAACTCGAGGGCCGCGCTCACGGTGGCCCGAGATCTGCTGCAGTGCAGGCTACTGGAGGGCAGCCGCGACGTGTTGCTGGAGCGGGTGGCAGAGCTCCTGGGCTTTGCCGCCTCGGGGTCTCACCCCTTCTGCATCCAGCTCCCATCTCAAGCCCAGGGCGGCCCGCGCGGGGGCTCCGCGCGCGCCCGCGGGCTCCAAGGCTACTCCGACGCCAGTGAAGCTGTTGGCACTGGACTGGCGGCGGCGCTGCCCCCGCTCCCGGTCCGCGAAGAAGTAGGACTCGACGCGGCCCACGGCCCCAGCGGGCAGCCGCGCTACCACCTCGCGGTGGGCGCGTCAAGCAGAGCTGCATGGCACGTGGAGCACTACGGCGTGGCCTTCGGGGTGATGGCGTCAGAAGAATACGTGCCCCACATGATGGACCAAGGGCACCCTCACGAGGGCGAACAAGGCTCGCTCCTCAGCCCAAGCTGGGGGGAGGAGGCGCCAGAAGCTGAGCTCCTCCAGGAGCCCCGGGACGGTCCCACTGGCCACGCTGGAGGCAACGATTATCAGGTACCGCTGATCCCTCAGGATCAGGCATACACTAATCATTGATCGCAGGAGGTGCAGGTCGCCACAGCAAGCAGCTGCCCCGCTCCCACAGTCTCCTACCCCTCGGGAGGAGGGCGGAGGGGGCTGCAGGAGAGGGGCCGAGATCCGACATCACCACCGCGGCGTTTGGAGCAAGGCGTTCTCAGGAGGTAGGCCCTCTGCTGGGGAGGTGCCTCAGGGCCTGCCCCTGGCGGAGGACCCATGGTCGTCAGGGGAACCGCTAGCGACCGCTCTACCCCATCGGTGGCATCCTGGTTTCCGGTCGTCGTTAATGGCACTAGAGTGTGGCGCAAGGCGGGGCCCTCGTCTGGCGATATGAAGCAAGGCCGGTACCTATGAAGAAGGCCCAGTGCCTGTGAAGCTCGCCGCCCCGTGACACTCTCACGTAATAATGAGTGGGGCTGTACATGCCCCGGAGTCTCAGGGGTGCCGGCCTCAGGCCCTGGGGCTCCCTCCCACGCCCAGTGGCAGCACTTAGCTCCGCGCTGGTGAGAAGACGTCCAAGACTAGATTAGGTGCCGGACGCGGCCTTTTGGCTGCTTTCATTGCTTTTCCCTTTGGTTGTCACTTTCCCTCGCTGGATTTAAGTTGGATTCAAATTTGAGATTTGCGTGTGTTCGGGGAAGGGGTGCTTAGTCTCGTTCGAGCAATTTCTCGCGTTTTGATTACCACTTCGCCTCAGCTGCCTCCCCTCGTGAGCCCCTCGCGAGCCGGATCAGGCCTAGCTTGCGCGCAGCCCAGACTGCCGCCGCCGCGTCCTCTCAGGAGGGTTTTTTACCGCAGATCCTACGGATTCGATCAGGGCCCGCACGGGACGAAGGTAAACTAGCCAACCAGCACGTCACTTAGCCAACCACTTGGCGTGGGCGCATGGGCAATGTAACATCTACTAATATGATGAACGCAGGTTTTACATGAGGGGCTCCCCCTCCCAAAATGCTCTCACAGCCATGAGGCCAAAACCCGAGTTCTATTCATGCAGGGTAAGGAAACAGGAACGATGCATAATCAGTCGGATAAATCCCCCAATGCGTCCTTAGGAGCACCTCCCGAACCGTTGCTGGCGTCGCTGGACTCGCCATCGCTGTCTGCGTTGCCGCCAGCGGCGTCAGGACCGTTCACCACGCCACCCTTGTCGGCAGCCACGATCACGCCATCGTTGTCTGAAGCAAAGGCCCTGACAAGGGCATCCACATTATCTTCCACCCAGTGCGCCAGGTCGCCTCGGACGGCCTGGGGGACTGGGGTGATGGCAGCGTCGAAATCGAAGTGGGGATCCATATTCCTGAGATGGCTGAAGACGCGAGAAAAGGTGCGCCCGAGCAGGGCGTGGCTCCTCTCCTCCACCAACCTGTCGGCCCTGGCCGACCGCGCCTCCAGCTGCGTTACCACGTCGGTGAAGAACTGAAGGTTGCCGGCGTAGTTGACTGCGTGCCGCTCGCCAACAACCGCCTCGCAGATGTTGCCCAAGGCTGTGTTGGCTCTCTCTCGGAGCATGGTGAGCATGGGGCCGTGCTCATGCTCCAGGATCCGCCGCTGGCGTATCTCGTCCTCATTCTGGCGCGCGACGGCCTCAGCCTCCTCCACCCGATGGCGAAGAAGGAGCACCTCGGCCTGGGAGGTGGTTGACTCCCCTTGCGCTACCTCAAGGGCGGCCCGAAAAGCATCGGCCCGCCGCGTCGCTTCCTCCAGCTTGGCCCTCAAGGCAGTAGTCCTACCTTCGGCCTCGACCTGGATCAACCCCAGCCTCTCCTCGAACTCGCGCTCGAGGTTCAAGAGCGCCATCGCCACCCGACGTCTGAACTCCTCCAGGACACGGGCTTCCCGTGCAGCGACATCATCCTCCACCTGCGTCACCAAGCGCTCCCTCGTCTCCAGACACTCGTACTCGCGTGCGCGTTCGGCGGCTTCCAGCGTCAGCGCCTCCTCACGCTTCTGGAGCTCTGCGGGGTCGCCAGAGGCCACCTTCATCGACACAAGGGCTGCCTCGCGCAGATCCACTTGCTCCTCCACTGAGTGGCACCGGGCCAGGAGCTCCCGAGCCCGCTCTTCCGCAGCCTCTCGTCGCCGGTCAGCTTCCCGGGCCTCCTCAGCGGCCCGAGATCGGGCCTCCCGAGAGGCCACCAGCGACGCCCTGGCCTCTTCGTCGTCAAGATCGCGCTGATGGCGCTCAAGGGTGATGGCGCCCTCTAGCTCGCGCCCCTCTACAGCCAGGCGCAGGCCCTCGGCCTCAAGGCGTGCATCTTCATCAGCAAGCTCCTCACCAAGCAGGTTCACCGCGTCAGCCGCCCTCCGAAGGAATCCTTGGGAAGAGCGCGACGCTCCCGGGCGCGCTCGAGCACGTCTTCCACACCATCATCTGCCCCAAGCAAGCGTCGGGGGCCACGAATCAGCGCTCCCCCTCCGGGCAGGGGGCTGGGGGCTGGCACCCTCGCGACGGTCGGACACGCCATGCCAGAAGCCCGGCCTGAAGCCAGCCCGTCCCCAGATGGAGAGCGCAAGGAGCGCCTGAGCCAATCGCAGTCCACGACCAGGCGAGAAGCCCACGGCAGGCTGGCTATGCCACGAGAAGGCCCGCGAAGGAGGATCGCGAGGTGTGCAGGGCCTCGAAGCACCTCGGGACGGTTCGCCTCTCCGATCGCCCTCACCACAAGGGCTCTGCTGCTCGGAGTGCTTGAGGACGGTAGAGGGGGCAAAGCCAAGGGGGACAGCATCTCAGCTATCTCCGTGAGCTTGGCTAGAAGGGGCCTGCGGAGCAAGGATCAGTAAAAGCTACAGACGGATTGGGAGCTGGAAAAGGAGAAGGCTTACTCATCAGTGGCGAAGTACTTCCTACGCTTCAGCAAACGACAAGGGTAATCGTCGCCCAGGCCTCCCTTCTCTTCCGGAGGGCCTCAAAGTCCACACGGAAGCGGCCCAAGAGTTGAGCATAGGGATCAACCTGCGACGAGGACGAAGCGTCAAGGCGATCTGCGTCAGGGGCGCCTGCCTGATGCACACTGCCAGTCGCCTCGCCAAGAGAAGCGGCTGGAGCTTCAGGGGCCTCAGCCGCCGACGCTGGGGGCAGCTGCTTGCCGCCCTCAGCCTCAGCAGCACGGGCCCCAAGAGCTGCTCCCTCATGAGCATCGCCCGGTGCTGTCACCCCGCCGGGAGCCCCCTCGGCCTCTGGCGCCTCATGCCTCCCTGCTCCTCCACTTGAGGAAGAGTCGCCTTGGCCGACTGGAAGGGCAGTCACCATCACTGGGTTCTCGCGAGGCCCCTGGAGGCCGGCGGGGCGCGGCCCCACTCATCAAAGATAGGCATCTGATTCACAAAATCGCCTCTGTTCTAGCAAAGGTACAGCAAGGCCCCTCCCTGCTGGATGCTGCCAGGGTTGGGGTCCCCAGTCAGGATCAAGAGCACTGTCCTCAGCACTTCAGGCGTCAGGTCCTCTTCCTGGAGCCTCAAACGATCACGACGCCCGCCGAAGGCCCACATCCGGCGGGAGTGGCGTTGGAGAGGAGCAATGCGGCATAGCAGGAACTCCTTCACCACCTTGGGCGCTGTCACGCCAAGCGACCTCAAGAACGCGAAGCGGTGCCAGACGAAGACGAGCCGGGGGCTCTCGAGCGTCTCCTTGCCCCAGCCCGAATTGGGGACAGCAAGCGAAGTTGGCTCCGATAGCAGGGGGCTGGGCACCCCAACATCCACATACATCCACCGCTCGCGGAACCCAGCTGCAGGCGAAGGGAGCCTGAAGTCGATCCCTGAGGCCGCTGTCTCAGACGCGGCAACGAAGATCACGCACGCCGAGCATTGGGTAGGGTCGACAAGGCGCAAAGAGAAGAAGTGGCGCAGCAAGGCAACCGAAGGAAGGATGCCCATCATTGCCTCGCAAACAAAGGCGAAGACCGAAAGAAGGGTGATGGATTCAGGACCCAGATGCATCATGTGGATCTGGTAGTGGGAAAGCACGACATTGAAGAAATCAGAAAAGGGGGGAACCAGACCCACCCACAGGGCGTCAGCGAAATACTGGACCTCGGTGATTATCCTGTCGATGGAGAAGTGAGACGCGGTCCAGGCCGTCGTCCTCCCGCATTCGTTGAAGATAGTGGCCAGAGCCGAGCTGACCTTGCCCAGGCCCTCTCGATTGATTATGATCGACCGGCCGACGGCGGGGGCCGCCAACGGCGGCGAGCGAGGCGGAGGCATGGGTTTCTTCCCTCTTCCCTTCTTAGTCGGAGCCATGGCGATGGGAAGGGGGGGAGGTTCGAGATTGGGTTGAAAACAGAAGCTGGAGTTCGAGAGGAGGAAGGGCAGAGAGTGTTCGAGCAACAAAAAGGGGAGCGGATGTGTACGACTACGAGTCCGCCTAGCATGGCGCAGAATAAGGGGGCGTGGGGGAACAGTGCCGCCCACGTCCAATCAACCGCCATGCGGCGCCCAAGGCCGCAGGCTGTTAGGGCCCGCGGCGCTTCGCCCTTGCCCTTTCGCCTCCCTGCACGGCCAAGTCCGGGCGCGCCTTGGGCCCGGGGGCTACTGTCAGCGTTCTGGGAATGGGGGTCCCTAGACTTGCCTGCCTGCGGCCCGCGGCGTGGCTCAAAAGGGGGCCCAGCACGGCCCATCTTCATCAACACAGACCCAAGACCCTCGCGAGGGGCCAAGCCTCGCGGGGTGGACGACACGGAGCTTCCTCAGGCACGGCCTCATCAGGATGGCTCACGAGGAGGCGGAGAGATCAAGGCGGGGTACCTCACGAGGTGCCTGTGACGCAAGCCATGACGACCAAGGGCGCCAGGCGGGCGCCAGCCTGCGCAGTGTCCTCCTTTTCTCTTTGGTGCAAAGGGAGCAAGCGCAGGCGAGAGCATCAAGCAAAGGCACCCGTTTCGGTGCAACGAGACCAAGACCAGCCCAACAACAGGAAAGAGGTCATTGTGGAGCCCAAGCCAGCGTCGCCACCAGAGCCTTTGGCAGGCGAAGACCAACTTTAGTCAGGATAAGTGTACCAGATGTTCCCCTTCAAAATGGCCAATTGTTGGCGCCCTTCCCGCTCAATATTTGGGAAGAGGCCCAGGGCCTTTGCCTGTAAATAGGACTAGCCACCCCCAGGGTAGAGAGACGAATGGGAGATAGACAAAGGCAATCAGAGAGAGAGAGGGGCGACTGAGCTCCTCCTAGCAGTTCATCATCCCAGCCAAGAACAGACCCTCGCGAGACTGTTCTTCCTTGTATTGCTCATCATCATCAGCCCAAGAGGCAATCCACCACACCACAAACTGGAGTAGGGTATTACACCACAACGGTGGCCCGAACCAGTATAAACCATGTGTCTCTTGTGCTGTTCTTTCCATAGCTTAGATCTTAGCGAGGCGGTGGGGTGCAGGTAGGTAGAAGGCGAAATCTCCGCGCGCACCCCAGTGTTCGAACCTCAAGGGTCTGCCGAAACCCAAAATCCGACACATCTAACCAGAGACTAGATGAATTATTCAAAGCAAAACAGGAACAAAAAGCAAAGAACTAAAATAAAATCGGGTTGCCTTCCAACAAGCGCTATTGTTTAACGTCCTTAGCTAGGCATAGAAACAAGAATAGATCTAGGTATTGTCATCTTTGGTATGCAATCCATAAGTAGCCCTCATAATAGATTCATAAGGCAATTTATTTTTCTTTCTTGGAAAGTGTTCCATACCCTTCCTTAACAGAAACTGAAATCTAATGCTTCCTTCTTTCATATCAATAATTGCACCAATCTTTCTAAGGAAAGGTCTACCAAGAATAATAGGACATGTAGGATTGCAATTGTAAGGGCATTTTTATCCCTTAGTTGGTTTTGGTGATTGATGACAATACTTTTGCGGACTAATCATGTGCATCGAATATTTCAGATATATATTGTCTAGGCACAAGATGATTTGGTTCCCCTCAAAGGCTATGGAAGACGGTGTTTCTCTTCGTTTCTTTTCGGTGGCATTGAGTCATAGGGAAGCCGTACTATCAAGAGGGGGCCCGCGTTGGAAAGGTTGGGCGGATTCATCATGTACACATCTTCCTTTGCACCTCCTTTCTTCTAGCCTTTGGAGTGTTCCTGTTTTCATTGTCTATGCAAATATTGCTCATGCTTGCTGAACTAGGGCGTGCGGTAGTACTGCTCCTTAGAGCGGCAGTACCACAGGACCTTGCGGTAGTACCGCTCGCTGGCGCGGTAGTACCGCAAGCGCCCACGGTAGTACCGCTTCTGAGTAAGCTGCTGTACTATGGCCGCAGTCCAGATGTTGTCACCCTGACTCTAGTGGGTGGACCCATCACGGTAGTATCGCGCACAAGGTGCGGTAGTACCGTGGTATCTGGCTTAGTTCCGCAAGTTCGCGACAGTAAGGGGCGGATGTAATTATTTACATCCGCGCCTCGTGCGGTAGTACCACTGCTGGCTTATGGTACTACCGCGTCGGGTTTTTGCATCGACTCCAACTCTGCGGAAGTAGCCACGGATGTAATTTTTATATCCGTGCCTTCCCATCCCTGGACAGCCCCTGCCTTGTGGTAGTACCGCAAGGGGGCATGATAGTACCGCGCCAGCAGTACTACCTCCCTCTGCTTTAGTGCATTTTGGGCTGTTCTGGTCTCTGCTGCGTGGGCGGTAGTACCGCGGGGCCCTGCGGTAGTATCGCGTGCCCCTGCGGTAGTACCACACCTCAGGTACGGTAGTACCGCGTTGCGCAGGCTGAGTTGGTGGATAATGGTTGGATTTGTTCTTCCACGATATAAGGGGTGTCTTCTTCCTCTGGTTGACTACCTCTTCCACCTCCAAGCTCCATTGTTGCTCCAAGCTCCATTTTCGCCCGATCTCTCTCCCTAGCCAATCAAACTTGTTGATTCTCTAGGGATTGGTTGAGAAGGCCCCGATCTACACTTCCACCAATAGAAATTTGAATCCCCCCACAAATCCCTTATGGATCTTGTTACTCTTAGGTGTTTGAGCACCCTAGACGGTTGAGGTCACCGCGGAGCCATAGTCCATTGTGGTGAAGCTTCGTGGTGTTGTTGGGAGCCTCCAATTAAGTTGTGGATATTGCCCCAACCTTGTTTGTAAAGGTTCGGTCGCCGCCTCCAAGGGCACCAATAGTGGAATCACGACATCTCGCATTGTGTGAGGGCGTGAGGAGAATACGGTGGCCCTAGTGGCTTCCTGGGGAGCATTGTGCCTCCACACCGCTCCAACGGAGACGTACTTCCCCTCAAAGGGAAGGAACTTCGGTAACACATCCTTGTCTTCACCGGCTCCACTCTTCGTTATCTCGTGCCTTTACTTGTGCAAGCTTATTTGTGTTATATCTCTTGCTTGCATGTGTGCTTGTTGTTGTTGCATCATATAGGCTGCTCACCTAGTTGCATATCTAGACAACCTACTTTGATGCAAAGTTTAAATTGGTAAAGAAAAGCTAAAACTTGTTAGTTGCCTATTCACCCCCTCTAGTCAACTATATCGATCCTTTCAATTGGTATCAGAGCCTCATCTCTTGATTAAGGACTTTACCGTCCGAAGAGTATGGTTGATGTCTAGACGGTGTGGAGGAGCACTCCGGTGCGAATCCGGTCTCGTCTACGGGAGATGGGGGAACCGCGGTCTCTCATGAGGAATTCAATGTGGCTTTGGACACATTGAAAACCTCCATGACGACCGAGGTCGAAAGCATGTTTAATAAATTCATAGAAGGGCTTAAACTTTCCACCGCACCGTTGAAAGTGGGTGATCCCGCTAACAAGGTGACGGATGCCACCTCCGACAAGGGGGAAGCTACTAGCGAGAAAACTCCTTCTTCTAGTGGTAAAAATGGCACTGGCATCTTTGCCCATGTGGAACCTCCACTTGTCTATGGTGGAACGCTTCCTCCCACTCATTTGAATCATGCCGGCCCGACCCCTAAGATTGAGAAGAATGTGGAATTTGATTCTTGGGTCTATCATTTTAAGCGTCATTTAAACCATGTAAACACTAACCTTTGGAGAATCATTGAAGAAGGTTTCTATCCGCATGACCGAAGCAACTTCACTCCCAGAGAAGCCGTGGATAATCAATTTGTGGGATCTTGAGAAGATGTGTCTAGAGGGGGGGGGGTGATTAGACACTTAGTGCTAAAGATGTAGTTTTTAAACTTTTTCGGTTTAAGTGGAGTTTAGGCACAATTTCAACATACACAATATATATATCAAGCAAGCATGCAAAGAGTATATGAGCAGCGGAAAGTAAAGCATGCAACTTGCAAGAATGTAAGGGGAAGGGTTTGGAGAATTCAAACGCAATTGGAGACAAGGATGTTTTTGTCATGGTTCGGATAGGTGGTGCTATCCTACATCCACGTTGATGGAGACTTCAACCCACGGAGGGTAACGATTGCGCGAGTCCACGGAGGGCTCCACACACGAAGGGTCCACGAAGAAGCAACCTTGTCTATCCCATCATGGCCATCGCCCACGAAGGACTTGCCTCACTAGTGGTAGATCTTCACGAAGTAGGCGATCTCCTTGCCCTTACAAACTCCTTGGTTCAACTCCACAATCTTGTCGTAGGCTCCCAAGTGACACCTAGCCAATCTAGGAGACACCACTCTCCAAGAAGTAACAAATGGTGTGTTGATGATGAACTCCTTGTCTTGTGCTTCAAATGATAGTCTCCCCAACACTCAACTCTCTCTCACTGGATTTGGATTTGGTGGAAAGAAGATTTGAGTGGAAAACAACTTGGGGAAGGCTAGAGATCAAGATTCATATGGTAGGAATGGAATATCTTGGTCTCAACACATGAGTAGGTGGTTCTCTCTCAGAACATATGAGTTGGAAGTGTAGATGTGTTCTGATGGCTCTCTCCACGAGTGAAGAGGAGGTGGAGGGGTATATATAGCCTCCACACAAAATCCAACCGTTACACACAATTTACCAATCTCGGTGGGACCGAATCAACAAACTCGGTCGGACCAAAATAGTAATCCTAGTGACCGTTAGTGATTTTCGATGGGACTGACATGCAACTCGGTAGGACCGATATGGTTAGGGTTAAGGCATAAAGTAATCTCGGTGAGACCGATTACACAAACTCGGTGAGACCGATTTTGGTAATTAGCTAACCAGAGAGTTGGTCAGGCAAACTCGGTTGGGACCGATTACTAAACTCGGTTGGACCGATTTTGGTAATAGGTTAACCAGAGAGTTTGCATTATAATCTCGGTAGTACCGATTGCTCAAACTCGGTGAGACCGATTTTGACAATGGACATACACAGTGAGATTGCAATCCCATCTCGGTGAGACCGAGATCCCTATCGGTAGAACCGATTTGCTAGGGTTTGGCAGTGGCTATGACAAGTGAAACTCGGTGGCGCCGGATAGGAAGAATCGGTAGGTCCGAGTTTGGCTTTGGGTTTAGGTCATATGTGGAAGTGGGAAAGTAGCTGAGGGTTTTGGAGCATATCATTAAGCACATGAAGCAAGAGGCTCATTAAGCAACACCTCATCCCTTCTTAATAGTATTGGCTTTTCCTATAGACTCAATGTGATCTTGGATCACTAAAATGTAAAATGAAGAGTCTTGAGCTTGAAGCTTTAGCCAATCCTTTGTCCTTAGCATCTTGAAGGAGTTCCCACATCCTTTAGTCCGTGCCACTCCATTGTTGAACTTATCTGAAACATACTAGATAAAAGTGTTAGTCCAACAAGAGATATGTTGACATTAATTACCAAAACCACCTGGGGAGCACTTGTGCTTTCAATCTCCCCCTTTTTGGTAATTGATGGCAACATACATCAAAGCTTTAGATAAAGATATAAGGAATAGCAAGTAAAGCTTTGGAAGGACATGTAACAAACATAGGTCCCCCCTACATGTATGCAATCATGTGAATATGAAATGTAGAAGCATGTGAGAGCATAACCATGACAGAGTGGGCAATGTGTTACATGTATCTTGGCCATATGCATTAGAGCAAAAGATTATTGAGGAAAATACCTTCATGCTCATGAGTCCTTCTTGCAAACAGTATGTACATAAGCAAGAATTCCTCATACTCATGATTCTGATGCATATACTTACCTTGTAGTCTTAAGTTGGCTTAGGATGGAATGAACCTGCACAAACAAGGTTAGATAACACAGATACATCCACTAGCCAGAGCAAACAAAAGAGACCACAAGAATACCAAGACTGGGATGACATGTAGAGAATGAGTACAAGGTACCACATTGGATTAGACATGTCCCCAAGAGTAAAGATATGCAATGAATTTGAATGATTTCTTTCCCTTAGGTGTCTTGCTCCCCCTGAATCTGTCATGGGATATTGGGAGAAGATAGGGAACAGAAAATCAGAGCTGAAAGATATAAATGGATAGAACTTAATGCAAATAAGCACATATGAACATGTCTTTCCCCCCAAAAGACATGTGGCATCTCTCCTCTTGAACATCAAGCGTCTGGGATCCTTGAGTATTCTCTCCCCCTGGAGATCTCTTTCTCCCCCTTAAACTTTTCTCCCTTGTAGGTGATAAGCTTTGATGTGATCTCTCTCTCCCCCTTTGACATCAATTTCCAAGAAGGTTGTTCTGGAATCCGTCGAATAGTTTGGTCCTTGAGACTCAGCACAAAGCAATGGATAAAATTGTGATGCTTGTAGAGGACAAGATTCATTGATTGGAGCTGGATCAGAAGAAATATAGAACAATTGGCAAACTGTTTTTCCTGTTGTGAAATCGGTGGCACCGAGTGTCATGTTTCGGTGGTACCGAACAGATTCGGTTGGACCGAAAACTACAGGTCAGTGAAACCGAGTTCAACATAGAGAAAACACTTGTTACCTCAGCTCACTAATCATGAAAGATTTCACAAAGATTTGCAATGAATTAACTGAAAGATTTGCAATGAATTGGATGCAGAAAATGCAGAACAAGAAGCAAAAAGAAAAGAATGAAAGTTCTAGGTGAAGTTGTTTTTTTGTTTTGTTTTGTTTGAAAAAGAGGGAAACAAATATGCAAGGGAAAAAATGCAATAACACAGAAAGGAACACAAGAGAACTTCATCTAGAGTTGGGCGGTGACATAGTCACCTATGTTAGAGCATATTGACTTAGGAGTCAAGTGAGAACACTTGATCATAGGTCATACTCATCGCTTAAGCTCAAAATGGGGTTACCATTTTTCGTTTAAGCATCTTGATGTATTCACATCTTGTTGAGTTGCTTTGACTCATGACTTGGAGTAAAGCTTCTCTAAGATGGAATAACATACCTTGGGTGGTGGTGTGGATCTTGCTCATGTAGTTGAACTTGTGTGGGTGCTCAAGGTTGATGTAGCTTATCAAGAACTTGGAGCACCACTTGGAATTTGAGTCCATCTACCTACATGGGTTAGTTCTTGCAAGGAAGAGCACTTGTGTATCCAAGAATGACAATCATGAAGCTCAACATAGAATTTGTCAAAGGATATGTTTGAATGGTTTTGTGCTTCCTTGTCTTCAACCACCGTTGTGTAGAGACTTGGTGATGTAGAGATTGCTCAAGATGTGAGTAGGTTGCAGTCTCATAGAATTAGATTCAACCAAGTACCTACACGGGTTAGATAACATGCAAGATGCAAATTTGTCCAAGACATAAGATAATCATCATAAGAGATATATCATGGATTAGTCATAAGCTCGTGTCTTGCATGTATCCAATGGAGTTCCTACTCCAAGTTCGAAGCATCAATGATGTTCAATTCACCTCTCAACCTGCAAAACACTTTCTCATCAAGTGGTTTAGTGAATATATCTGCTAATTGCTTATCGTTGTGAACATACTTAAGATCAATGTCACCCTTAGCAACATGATCTCGAATGAAATGATGACGAACTTCAATATGCTTAGTTCGAGAATGTTGTACAGGATTATGACCAATTTTGATAGAACTTTCATTGTCACAAAGCAATGTAACATGTTTCACATAGATCCCATAATCTTTAAGGGTTTGGGTCATCCTAAGTAATTGAGCACAACATGAACCAGCGGCAATGTATTTCGCTTTGGCGGTGGATAAGGATACCGAGTTTTGTTTCTTGGAGGACCAAGACACAAGAGATCTACCAAGAAATTGACAAGTACCCGAAGTGGACTTTCTATCAACCTTGTCTCCGGCATAATCCGAGTCTGAATAGCCAACAAGATCAAAAGAGGACCTCTTAGGATACCAAATGCCAAAATTTGGTGTATGGATTAAGTATCTCACTATCCTTTTCACGGCCTTAAGATGACATTCTTTAGGAGCAGCTTGATATCGTGCACACATGCACACACTTAGCATAATATCGGGACGTGAAGCACATAGGTATAACAATGAACCAATCATAGAGCGATAAACCTTTTGATCAACCGGTTCACCATCTTTGGTCAAATCATTATGTCCACTAGTAGGCATGGGTGTAGGCATACCTTTGCATTCTTGCATATTGAACTTCTTGAATAAGTCTTTGGTGTACTTCGTTTGAGAGACAAATGTACCTTCCTTAGTTTGCTTGATTTGCAAACCGAGAAAGAATTTGAGTTCACTCATCATAGACATCTCAAACTTCTTCGACATTAGCTTCCCAAACTTTTCACTAAAAAGAGGGTTAGTTGAACTAAATATGATATCATCAACATAAATTTGGCATACAAATATTTCTCCATTAACTCTTTTAGTAAAAAGTGTGGAATCAATTTTTCCAATTTCAAAACCACTTGCAATAAGGAACTTGGTCAAGCATTTATACCATGCTCTAGGAGCTTGTTTAAGACCATAAAGGGCTTTATGAAGTTTGTAAACATGATTTGGTTTCTTAGGATTGACAAAGACGGGAGGTTGTTTGACATAAACTTCCTCCTCTATTTCACCATTTAGAAAAGCACTTTTAATGTCCATTTGGTACAAGGTGATATTATGGTGATTAGCATAGGCAAGTAAGATGCGAATGGACTCAAGTCTAGCAACGGGAGCATATGTGTCACCATAGTCCATACCTTTGACTTGTGTGTACCCTTGGGCGACGTGACGTGCTTTGTTGCGAACCACTTGTCCATCTTCATCTTGCTTGTTGCGAAACACCCATTTGGTACCAATGATGTTGTGGTTGTTGTCGGGCTTCTCAACTAATGTCCAAACTTGGTTTCTCTCAAAGTTGTGTAGCTCTTCATGCATAGCATTTATCCAGTCCGGATCTTCCAATGCTTCCTCGACCTTCATAGGTTCAATGCTAGAGATGAATGAATAGTTTTCACAAAAGTTAGCTAAACGAGTTTTTGAGCGAGTGATTCTCCCGGTTTGAATATCATTGTAGATTTGCTCGACGGGATGATCTTTGGCAATTCTTGCTAGAACTCGTGAGAGCCTTTGCTTGGGTCTTCGTTGAACATCTTCTTCATCTTGTTCTTCTTCTTGGCCTTCTTCACTGTTGACGTTGTCGTTCTCTTGTCGTGGTGGAGAAGGAGGTTGTTGATGTTCGTCTTGATGCATTTCCTCGTCTTCTTCTTGGTGTGTCCCACTTGTGGATGCTTCCGTATCAATTCTTGGCTCGCCTTGTCGTGAAGTAGAAGCTTCCACTTGGACGGACGAAGTACTCTCCTTCACCTCCGTTGGACGAACTTTGCCAATGGACAAGTCTTGTATTGCTTCTGAAGGGTCTTTGTCTCCTACATCAATTGGCAATTGCTCTACTTGCGAGCCGTTAGATTCATCAAACTTCACATCTACCGTTTCTTCAACCTTTCGGGTGAAATTGTTGTAGACACGGTAAGTGTGAGAGTTTGAGCCATAACCAAGTAGGAAACCTTCATGAGATTTAGGAGCAAACTTTGAACGACGATGCTTATCAAGAATGTAGCACTTCGAGCCGAATACTCGAAAGTATCCAACTTGGGGTTTGTTACCAGTGAGGAGCTCATATGCCGTCTTGCCAAGTAGCTTGTGAAGATACAAGCGATTTGTTGCATGACAAGCTGTCTCAACCGCTTCTTCCCAAAAGTGCTTCGGCGTCTTGTACTCATCAAGCATCGTTCTCGCCATTTCGATGAGCGTCCGGTTCTTCCTCTCAACAACTCCATTTTGTTGAGGTGTGTACGTAGCCGAGAACTCGTGTGAGATCCCTTCTTCGTCAAGAAAGGTGTCCACATTTGCGTTCTTGAACTCCGTTCCGTTGTCATTGCGAACCTTCTTGATCTTCACTTCAAATTGATTTTGGGCCTTCCTAGCGAAGTTTTTGAAGATCTTTTGGACCTGCGATTTGTCAAGAAAGAACACCCACGTAAATCTTGAAAAATCATCAACTATAACTAGACCAAAAGAATTTCCACCGAGACTCTTGTAGGCGTTGGGACCAAAAAGATCCATATGAAGTAGTTCGAGTGGCCTCCTTGTGGTCATGATGTTCTTCACGGGATGCCTTCCTCCAACCTGTTTACCTGCTTGACAAGCACTATAAAGTCTATCCTTATCAAATATGACATCGTTAACTCCAAGGATATGATTTCCTTTAATAAGCTTGTCAAGGTTTCTCATGCCAACGTGACCTAGTCGTCTATGCCACAACCAACCTTTTGAGGATTTAGCGATAAGGCAAGTTTTAGGTTGTGCCTTTTTAGAGAAATCGACAATGTAAAGATCACCTCTACGTATACCAGTAAATACCATTTTATGATTGTCTCTACGACACACTTGGCAATCTACTTCAGTAAATAAGACATTGAAACCGAAATCCGCAAGTCTAGAAACTGAAAGTAAATTATATCCAAGAGATTCAACGAGCATGACGTTTCGTATGGAGCTATCGTGTGAGATGGCCACCTTACCAAGGCCAACCACCTTACCCTTTGAATTATCACCAAAAGTGACATATTTTCGAGGGCCGTCATTTTCAGCAAGCTCACGAAACATCTCTTCATCTTCGGTCATATGATCAGTACATCCACTGTTAAGAACCCATTCCTTTCCTCCTGACACATATCCCCGAAGATTTGCCATAAGACCAAAATGTCTCATTGCATCATCAAGATCAAAGTCACTATCATCATCCTCATCATAGTATCCATGTTCAACATAATTTTGTGACTCATCATTTCCTAGAGAGAGTGATTCATTAGATAAATGATCATCAAAGTGGTCACATTTATGAATTCTTATAGCTTCGGATATAATATCACTAATGAGTCCAACATTTCCTTTAGCATGCATGAGATTAGTAAGCTCAAATAGACAATCACCAAAACTAGGATCACTAGAGTTCATCTTACTCAAGGCAATAGATTTATGGAGAATTTCATCCAAATTTTTGAAGGAATAGTTGGGAAATCGTTCCTCAAGAAATTTCCATATAGTATAGGCACAATTAAGAGTAGGTAAACTAGCAATCAAGTTTTTGGGCAATCCTCTAATGATGAGCTCAACAGTTCTAAGATTGCGAATCATGTCAATATCTTCATCTAGGATGGGATGCATAGGATCAACATGAGGCGCACAAGGACTAGCAATATACTTGTTCAAATGATATTGATTGAAATTACAAGCATCTCATTTTTCCACTCATGAAAATACTCTCCATCAAGAATAGGCACTCTATGTCTAAGACTCCCCAAAGTAGACTCATCCATCTTCCTCCAATGGTGATTAAACCAAGGCAATGAAGACCAAAGCTCTGATACCACTTGCGGGATCTTGAGAAGATGTGTCTAGAAGGGGGGGTGATTAGACACTTAGTGCTAAAGATGCAGTTTTTAAACTTTTTCGGTTTAAGTGGAGTTTAGGCACAATTTCAACATACACAATATATATATCAAGCAAGCATGCAAAGAGTATATGAGCAGCGGAAAGTAAAGCATGCAACTTGCAAGAATGTAAGGGGAAGGGTTTGGATAATTCAAACGCAATTGGAGACAAGGATGTTTTTGTCGTGGTTCGGATAGGTGGTGCTATCCTACATCCACGTTGATGGAGACTTCAACCCACAGAGGGTAACGGTTGCGCGAGTCCACGGAGGGCTCCACCCACGAAGGGTCCACAAAGAAGCAACCTTGTCTATCCCATCATGGCCATCGCCCACGAAGGACTTGCCTCACTAGCGGTAGATCTTCATGAAGTAGGCGATCTCCTTGCCCTTACAAACTCCTTGGTTCAACTCCACAATCTTGTCGGAGGCTCCCAAGTGACACCTAGCCAATCTAGGAGACACCACTCTCCAAGAAGTAACAAATGGTGTGTTGATGATGAACTCCTTGCTCTTATGCTTCAAATGATAGTCTCCCCAACACTCAACTCTCTCTCACTGGATTTGGATTTGGTGGAAAGAAGATTTGAGTGGAAAGCAACTTGGGGAAGTCTAGAGATCAAGATTCATATGGTAGGAATGGAATATCTTGGTCTCAACACATGAGTAGGTGGTTCTCTCTCAGAACATATGAGTTGGAAGTGTAGATGTGTTCTGATGGCTCTCTCCACGAGTGAAGAGGAGGTGGAGGGGTATATATAGCCTCCACACAAAATCCAACCGTTACACACAATTTACCAATCTCGGTGGGACCGAATCAACAACTCGGTCGGACCGAAATAGTAAACCTAGTGACCGTTAGTGATTTTCGGTGGGACTGACATGCAACTCGGTAGGACCGATATGGTTAGGGTTAAGGTATAATGTAATCTCGGTGAGACCGATTACACAAACTCGGTGAGACCGATTTTGATAATTAGCTAACCAGAGAGTTGGTCAGGCAAACTCGGTGGGACCGATTACTAAACTCGGTTGGACCGATTTTGGTAATAGGTTAACCAGAGAGTTTGCATTGTAATCTCGGTAGTACCGATTGCTCAAACTCGGTGAGACCGATTTTGACAATGGACATACACAGTGAGATTGCAATCCCATCTCGGTGAGACCGAGATCCCTATCGGTAGAACCGATTTGCTAGGGTTTGGCAGTGGCTATGACAAGTGAAACTCGGTGGCGCCGGATAGGAAGAATCAGTAGGTCTGAGTTTGGCTTTGGGTTTAGGTCATATGTGGAAGTGGGAAAGTAGCTGAGGGTTTTGGAGCATATCATTAAGCACATGAAGCAAGAGGCTCATTAAGCAACACCTCATCCCTTCTTAATAGTATTGGCTTTTCTTATAGACTCAATGTGATCTTGGATCACTAAAATGTAAAATGAAGAGTCTTGATCTTGAAGCTTTAGCCAATCCTTTGTCCTTAGCATCTTGAAGGAGTTCCCACATCCTTTAGTCCATGCCACTCCATTGTTGAACTTATCTTAAACATACTAGATAAAAGTGTTAGTCCAACAAGAGATATGTTGACATTAATTACCAAAACCACCTAGGGAGAACTTGTGCTTTCACAATTCAATGAGAATGCTCTCTTCATCATCCAAGAAGAAATCCCACCCGAAGATCTTCCTCATCTCCGACCCTATTCCATGGCCAAAGATGCTTGGCACCAAGTGGTTTCCCTCTATCGGGGAAGCGCAAGCATTCGAGACTCCAACTATGAAGTGGTGCAAGATGAAGCCGATGAGTTTGCAATGACAGAAGATGAAGAACCTCGTGAGCTTTATCGGAGGGTAACCAAACTCGCGGTCTCTCTCCGAGATCATGGAAGTAAGGACACAGATGACAATTGGATCAAGCGCAAATTCCTCAAGGCAATGATGCCCTACCACAAAGCCATGTCCTCCATCATTCGTCAAAGGCCGGACTCCCACACCTTGTCCTCAAGTGAAGTTTTGGATGAGTTTGTTGCTATGAGCATCTTGGACAAGACCGCTGACAATGCGGTACTTCGCTCTCAAAGAGTAAAGAAGCCCAACCTTGCACTAAAGGCCAAGGTTAGTATGGAGGAAGAGGATGAAGAGGAAGAAGAGGAGAGCAACCTCGAAGATACAAAGTATGCCTATCATGAACACATGGCTCTTGCTTCAAGGCAATTTTGGAGCAAGAAGAACTCAAGGCCCAACTTCAACAAGAACAATTCAAGTGGCGCAAAGGGCAAGCAACGAGTGAGGGCTTACTTTAATTGTGGCAATCTGAGCCACTTTGTTGCGGAATGCCCTTATGAGAAGAGGGAAGACAATGGTAGCAAGCTCATCCGAAAGGACAGGGCCAAGTCTTTCCCCAACAAGAGCAACTTCACCAAGAAGACTCCTCCCAAGGCATTGTTGGTACAAGAAGAGTACAATGAGGATGATGACGATGATGAAGATGGTGAGTCGGTTGCCATGGCCTCCGTCGCCATTGCGACGACTCCACGGATGTCTCTCTTCGACTCACCCAATGAGAGCATCACCGCCAAGTGCCTCATGGCTAAAGACACCAACAAGCTAACCCCCAACATCAAAACTACCATCATTAATCATCCTTCTTTGACGGATGGCATTGATGAACATGAGGGAACTAATGTGGAGGAGAATGAGTTTGAAACCTTTATGGGTAAACTCAAGGATAAATCCAAGAAGAACTTCGTTGCTCTCTTGGAACAACTTGGTGAAGCCAATGACATGATCGAGGCTCACGAAGATACCATCTCTAAGATGGAGGGGCATAGTCGTGACTATGCCGATGAGATTTCGGATCTTTCCAATGCTCTTGAGGAAGAGCGTGGTCTTCGTTTGGCTCTTGAGGATTCACACAACGATGATCATGCTAAGTTAAAGAAAGATTTTGATCATGCTCTTGTTGTTTCTCATGTGCTAAACTCCGAGAAGGCCAAGCTTGGGGTTGATCTTGCTAGACTCAAAGAGGAGTTTGACATTCTCGACAAGGCTCACAAAGTCTTGAAGGGTGCTCATGCTAGCCTCAAGGAGTCTCATGATCAACTTCAAGTAAATCTAACCAAGGAGAAAGCCACATTTCCTCATATGGTGTTAATTGATAATGCAAATGCTACTAACCCATGTTGTGAGCATGTGCATCTTGTTGAGGAGAATGCTAAGTTAAAGGAGCATCTTGAGAAGGGTCTTGTGTCTTGCATACAAGGCGAAAGGAACCTCAACGACCTTTTGAGCAATCAAGAGGAAGTTGTGGCCAAGGAAGGGATTGGGTATGCACCCAAGTCCAAGATTAAGAAGAAGAATGACAAGACCAAACGACCTCCCCCTCTCAAGCAAACCTTTGTGAAGGAAGGAGAGGGTGGTACTAAGGAGAAGAAGAAGAACACCGTGAAGGGTGGTGATGCCAAGATGGGCAACACTTCCCTTCCCAACAAAGCCGACGACTTTAACCCTTCTTATGTGTTGTGCCGTGCTAGTGATGAACATGTTTATGCCAAATTTGTTGGTTCTCCTTATGAGTACATTGAATGGTCTATTTGGGTCCCTAAGACCCTTGTCACTAACTTCAAAGGACCCATTACAAAATGGGTACCTAAAACCAAGCATTGATCTCTTGTAGGTGTTTGCTTCCGGTGGGGGATCATGGTTGCTCGACAGTGGAGCTACAAATCATATGACTGGAAGCAAGGACTTGGTAGTGGACGTGCACAAAATTCCATCTATGCCCACCAATGTCGAGTGGGGTGATGCCTCGTCTTCTAAGGTATTGGGACTTGGCAAGGTTGTCATTTCTCATGATCTCACGATCGAGAAGGTCATGCTTGTTGAGTCCCTTGCATACAATTTACTTTCCGTTCGTCAACTTGCTATCATGGGCTTTGCCACTTTCTTTGATATTGATACCGTGGCCCTCTTGTGGAGCAAGACTCTTAAAGTAGCCTTTGTTGGGCATGTCGAGAACGGTCTATATATGATCAACTTTTCGGAGCGACCCACTAAGACCGCGACATGCCTAATGGCTAAAGTTGACGTGGGATGGCTTTGGCATCACCGTTTAGCCCATGTCAATATGAGATCTTTGCAAAGTCTTCTCAAGGGGGACCATGTTCGTGGACTAACTAATGTTAGTTTTGCTAAAGATCGTGCTTGCAGTGCTTGTATCGAAGGAAAGCTACATGAGAAGGCTCACCCTCCCACGACTATCATTTACTCGAAGAGGCCTTTGGAGCTCCTTCACTTCGATCTCTTTGGGACTCCATCCTTTGATAGTCTTGGGGGTAGAAAGTATTGCTTTGTGATTGTGGATGACTACTCAAGATACACTTGGGTATATTTCTTCAAGAGGAAGAGCGAGACCCAACAAACTGTCATTGACTTTGCAAATGAAGCCCAACGTCAATACAATGCAAAGATTTTGACTATAAGAAGCGACAACGGCACTGAGTTCAAGAACTACACCTTGGATGAGTTCTTAGTGATGAGGGATCAAGCATCAATATTCTGCACCATACACCCCTCAACAAAATGGTGTAGCGGAGAGGAAGAACCGGACATTGATGGATGCGGCAAGGACCATGATGGCGGAGTTCAAGTCTCCATACAACTTTTGGGCCGAAGCCATCAACACCTCGTGTCATGATGGATGAGAAGAAGGAAGAAGAGGAAGAAGAAGAGGAAGAAGAAGAAGAAAGAAGAGGAAGAAGAAGAGGAAGAAGAAGAGGAAGAAGAAGAAGAAGAAGAAGAAGAAGAAGAAGAAGAAGAAAGAAGAAGAAGAAGAAGAAGAAGAGAAGAAGAAGAAGAAGAAGAAGAAGAAGAAGAAGAAGAAGAAGAAGAAGAAGAAGAAGAAGAAGAAGAAGAAGAGAAGAAGAAGAAGAAGAAGAAGAAGAAGAAGAAGAAGAAGAAGAAGAAGAAGAAGAAGAAGAAGAAGAAGAAGAAGAAGAAGAAGAAGAAGAAGAAGAAGAAGAAGAAAGAAGAAGAAGAAGAAGAAGAAGAAGAAGAAGAAGAAGAAGAAGAAGAAGAAGAAGAAGAAGAAGAAGAAGAAGAAGAAGAAGAAGAAGAAGAAGAAGAAGAAGAGAAGAAGAAGAAGAAGAAGAGGAAGAAGAAGAAGGAAGAAGAAGAGGAAGAAGAAGAGAAGAAGAAGAAGAAGAAGAAGAAGAAGAAGAAGAAGAAGAAGAAGAAGAAGAAGAAGAAGAAGAAGAAGAAGAAGAAGAAGAAGAAGAAGAAGAAGAAGAAGAAGAGAAGAAGAAGAAGAAGAAGAAGAAGAAGAAGAAGAAGAAGAAGAAGAAGAAGAAGAAGAAGAAGAAGAAGAAGAAGAAGAAGAAGAAGAAGAAGAAGAAGAAGAAGAAGAAGAAGAAGAAGAAGAAGAAGAAGAAGAAGAAGAAGAAGAAGAAGAAGAAGAAGAAGAAGAAGAAGAAGAAGAAGAAGAAGAAGAAGAAGAAGAAGAAGAAGAAGAAGAAGAAGAAGAAGAAGAAGAAAGAAGAAGAAGAAGAAGAAGAAGAAGAAGAAGAAGAAGAAGAAGAAGAAGAAGAAGAAGAAGAAGAAGAAGAAGAAGAAGAAGAAGAAGAAGAAGAAGAAGAAGAAGAAGAAGAAGAAGAAGAAGAAGAAGAAGAAGAAGAAGAAGAAGAAGAAGAAGAAAGAAGAAGAAGAAGAAGAAGAAGAAGAAGAAGAAGAGAAGAAGAAGAAGAAGAAGAAGAAGAAGAAGAAGAAGAAGAAGAAGAAGAAGAAGAAGAAGAAGAAGAAGAAGAAGAAGAAGAAGAAGAAGAAGAAGAAGAAGAAGAAGTTCTTCTTCTTTTCTTCTTCTAGTCTTCTTCTTCTTCGTCATCGTCTTCTTCTTCTAGTTTTCTTCTTCTTCTTCTCCAAAATGAAGTAAGCTTTAAGTTATATCTCATAATATGCTTAGTTAGGTCAAAATGGCATAATTAGCTAGGTAAGCTCAAAAATGGCATTTTTCTTCTTATTTAGCCTATTTAGTCCATTTATGACATAATTTAGCCTATTTAGTCCACAAATGACATAATAAGATGAAGAAAATCCAGGAAGAGGAAGAAAATAAGGAATAGGAAGAAAAGAAGAAGAAGAAGAAGAAGAAGAAGAAGAAGAAGTTCTTCTTCTTCTTCTTCTTCTTCTTCTTCTTCTTCTTCATCTTCTAGTTTTCTTCTTCTTCTTCTAGTTTTCTTCTTCTTCTTCTTCTAGTTTTATTCTTCTTCTCCAAAATGAAGTTAGCTCTAAGTTATATAAAAATGGCATAATATGCTTAGTTCACACAAAAGTGGCACAATTAGCTAGGTTAGCTCCATTTTACCTAAGTATGCTTACTTCTTCTTCTTCTTCTTCTTCTTCTTCTTCTTCATTTTCTTCTGATTCTTCTGATTCTAGTCTTCTTCTTCTAACTTTCTTGTTTCCCATTTTGCAGATTTAATTCACTATATGGAAGCTTGCATGGATGGAGTGCTTGTTTCCCTTTTTTTTCATTTGTATCGATAAATAATGTGGAACTTTGTTATATGGATGCATGCATGGAACAATGTGTTGGATGAACATTGTGATGTTACTGTAATATGTATGGATGAAACTATATTTCTTATTATGCATGTATGTTGTCATGGATGGAGCTATGTGTTGGATACATCATATGTCTGATGTGCATGTGAAAAAAAATATGTATATTTATGTGTGAATTCCTGTGAAATTAAACGAATTCCATTAAAAACAGGGGATATGTAGCCTGTTTGCCGTCTGCGATCTTCGCCGTCCGCTAGTAGACGGCAAAGAAGATACGTGGCAGCTACCTGTACAACCTGGGAACATTGGCTGCCTATTTGGTCACTTTGCCGTCTGCCAGCGAACGGCAAAGATTTAAATCACTTTGCCGTCTGCCAGCGGACGACATAGCTGGCCACGTGGCAGCTTCCCAGTACTGCCTAGCTGAGCTCTTTGCCATCTGTCAGCGGACGGCAAAGAGCGCCGTTAACCCCCTAACGACACTCACACCACCACACTGCTGTCCGTTGTCTTTGCCGTCTGCTGGCCTCGGATGGCGTACGGCAAAATCCTTTGTCGTTCGTTTCCAGGAAGCGGATGACAAAGAAGGCCTTTGGTGGCACGTGTTCAGACGGACAGTTTGCTGTCTGCTGGTGAACGGCAAAGACGTTTGCCGTCCGTGATCCATGCCTTTACCGTCTTCCATGGCGGACGGCAAAGAAGCTGATTCCAGTAGTGTGAGTAGGGCAATTTTGTATCATCAATTTCATCCTCTCCCAAGATTGTGCAATATGTTCATGATCAAGTTGCTTAAAATTCATAATATCATTCCTAAGGGAGATGATCTTAGCGGGAGGAAATTGGAAATGAAAGCATCTTTACACTTATTCCATGAATCAATACTATTTTTAGGCAAAGATGAAAACCAAGTTTTAGCACTTTCTCAAAGTGAGAACGAAAATAGCTTTAATTTAACAATATCGTTATCCACATCTTTTTCTTTTGCATATCACACAAATCAACAAAATTGTTTAGATGGGAAGCGGCATCTTCACTAGGAAGGCCAGAAAATTGATATTTCATAACAAGATTCAGCAAAGCGGCATTAATTTCACACGATTCCGCATTAGTAGCGGGAGCAATCGGAGTACTAATAAAATCATTATTATTGGTGTTGGAAAAGTCACACAGTTTGATATTCTCTTGAGCCATCATGACAAAGCAAACAATCCAACACACGAGCATACAAAAAGCAAACGAAGAAGACGAATGGAAGAGGGGCGAAGAAAAGGCAAAAAAATTCAAAAATCGTTTTAGAAGTGGGGGAGAGGAAAATGAGAGGAGAATGGCGAATAATGTAATGCAAGAGATGAGAGTATATGATGGGTACTTGGTATGTCTTGACTTGGCGTAGATCTCCCCGGCAACGGCGCGAGAAATTCCACCTGCTACTTCTTAAGCTTGCGTTGGTTTTTCCCTTGAAGAGGAAAGGGTGATGCAGCAAAGTAGAGATAAGTATTTCCCTCAGTTTGGTATCAATCCAGTAGGAGACAACACACAAATCACCGAATACCTGCACAAACAATCAAACAAACTTGCACCCAACGCGATAAAGGGTTTGTCAATCCCTTCACGGTTACCTGCAAAACTGAGATCTGATAGAGATAGATAAACGATAAAGTAAATATTTTGGTATTTTTTGGTTTATAGATCAAAAAGTAAAAGATTGCAAAAAGAGTAGATCGGAAACTTATATGATGGAAAATAGACCCGAGGGCCATAGGTTTCACTAGTGGCTTCTCTCAAGATAGAAAATAATACGGTGGGTGAACAAATTACTGTCGAGCAATTGATAGAAAAACGTAAAGTTATGACGATATCTAAGGCAATGATCACGAATATAGACCGAAACGATTCTGCATCTACTACTATTACTCCACACATTGACCACTATCCAGCATGCATCTAGAGTATTAAGTTCATAAAGAACGGAGTAACGCATTAAGCAAGATGACATGATGTAGAGGAATTAACTCAAGCAATATGATGAGAATCCCATCTTTTTATCCTCGATGGCAACAATACAATACATGCCTTGCTGCCCCTACTGTCACTAGGAAAGGACACCGCAAGATTGAACCCAAAGCTAAGCACTTCTCTCATTGCAAGAAAAACCAATCTAGTTAGCCAAACCAAACCTATAGTTCGAAGAGAATTACAAAGATATCAAATCATGCATAAAAGAATTCAGAGTAGATTCAATTAATATTCATAGATAAGCTGATCATAAATCCACAATTCATTGGATCTCGTCAAATACACCGCAAAAAGTATTACATCGGATAGATCTCCAAGAACATCGAGGAGAGCATGGTATTGAGAATCAAAGAGAGAGAAGAAGCCATCTAGCTACTAGCTATGGACCCGTAGGTCTGTGGTAAACTACTCACGCTTCATCGGAAGGGCGATAGAATTGATGTAGAAGCCCTTCATGATCGAATCCCCCTCCGGCAGGGTGCCGGAAAAGGTCCCTAGATGGGATCTCACGGGTACAAAAGGTTGCAGTGGTGGAAAAGTGTTTTCGTGGATGCCTCTGATGGTTGGGGGATATATGGGAATATATAGGCGAAAGAATTAGGTCAGGAGGTGCACGAGGGGCCCACAAGGGTGGGGGCGCATCCTCCGTCCTTGTGGCCGCCTCGTGGCTCCTCCGACTTCATCTCCAAGTCTCCTGGTTGTCTTCTGGTCCAAGAAAAATCACCGCGAAGGTTTTATTCCGTTTGGACTCCGTTTGGTATTTCTTTTCTGCAAAACTCAAAAACAGGGAAAAAACAGGAACTGGCACTAGGCTCTAGGTTTAATAGGTTAGTCACAAAAATAATGTAAAATATCATATTAATGCATATAAAACATCCAAAACAGATAATATAATAGAATGGAACAATAAAAAATTATAGATACGTTGGAGACGTATCAACGGTGTATATACCCGTCAGTACCCTCGGTAGGGTGGCAAATATGAACTGAACTACCAAAGATCACACGAGGAAGTTACCCAGGTTTGAGCCTCCGGGAAAGAGTAACACCCTACATCCTGATTTGTGTTTGTATTCATGGTGGAGTACCTTGTGGGAGGTTACAATGGAGATGGAGTATGAGACTACCGAGAGTATGGTTATACAGATGTAGATGGGAATGGCTACCCCTGCCCCCTCCTTATATAGATGACAGGGGGCTACGGTTTTATAAGAGATCGATCTGATCTAAGCCCCTGCCACCTTGGCTTGCTCGCCAAGATGATCCCTCGCCGACTATCCAGGCTTTGAGGTTCCCTCATGTGATCAGGTCTTTGCCTATCTTCATGGGCCCCGAGACGGGTCTGCTGCCGGGCTCCCCCTGAGTGGCCACCCCCGGTGCATTACACCGTCGGTAGCCCCAGAGCGTGTCTGGAGTTCGAGTATCATGTACTTTTGAGCGAGAACCCAGGCGGGCTCCACATGTCCCCGTGGCCTACTTTCGTGATCCTGGCTTTAGGAGAGTCTTCGAACCTGCATGTGGCCTGGAGGCCCCTTTGGAAGTTCGAGTATTGAGTTCCTGGCTTTAGGAGAGTCTTCGGACCTCCACATCTCATGTTTTTAAGTCACTTTCTCCATTTTATCAAAATAAGTTACTTTCTCTCGCTCTCAATAAGTTATTTATTTTGTAATTGTTTTGATATATTTTCTGCCAAACATATTCAATTTTCCCCTTACTTTAATCATTATTTCACATAGTAAGAATGATAAACATGAAGATGTTATACTTTCTCGGCAACGTTCCCTAGTCGAGCCATGTCCTTGTATCTTCTCCTAACTCTGACTTGTTTTAGCAAGCTGCGACTGGGCCGCCCCGTTGTCACCGAAGCGAGTAGTTTGTAGCGCAACAATGTGACTTAGAAAAACCAGAAAGTGGTGAAGCGACACACTTGCAAGGATTCGGACTCACGACGTCTCCCTGTTGAATGCATGTAGCTAGCCACTAGAGCTCATTATTGTTGGTGACTGACGGGCAACGCAAATATTTAAGAACTCAGTGCAGTGGCAGATCTAAAACATTTTTTTACATACTTTTGATTTTTCTGAAAATTTTGAACAAGTGATTGGCTTTTGAAATTCTGAATATTTTTTGAAAACACAATCATATTTTGAAATTCCTATTTTTTTTTGAAAATTTTGAACAAATTTTGAAATTGCAAACATTTTATGGAAAACACCAAACAATTTATGAAATCCCAATCATTTTTTAAAAGTTAATAATTGCTGAACATTCCAAACATTTTTTGGAAAACATGTACTCCCTTCAATCCAAATTAATTGACGCAGCCTCTATATAATGTAAATGAGCACACTCTTGTGAAATTGCAAACTTTTTTTTAAAAGTGAACAATTTTTAAAATTGCAATCAATTTTTGAATTTTTTGAGTTTTTTTAAAATACGAACTTTTTAATGTTAGTCATGTATTTTTAAATCGATAAACGTTTATATAAACTTGAAAATAAAAAATAGAAAAAGAAAACCCCGAAGAAAACCAGGATAAAAAGAAGGAAAAATGAAAATGAAAAAAGTGGACCTGAACTAGACCGGAAAATTCCGGAAGGCTCCTCAAACCAGGAACAACCAACCCAATTAAAGGCATGAGCTAGGTTCCCCATGCGAACCAGCGACTATTTACTGCAACGCGCAGAAAAATATGAATTACGCTCAACATGGTCATCTTTAACAGTTTTAGGGCCAAGTGGTCTCAGTAATTCAAACCATGATTTTTTTTGCGAGTGAAAAATTTGTATTACTCAACCATCAAAGTTACAATCAGCAAGAGCCAGCTCAACCGCAAAAGAGGGTCCCGATCCTAACCAAGTCATGGTCCTACTCTCTGAGCGAGCAAAATTTGCTAAACTATCGCTAACTTTGTTTTGCAGACGGCTCACATGAGTAATACAAACCTCACGAAGGGAACTGAGATATCTAATCTCTTTAACTAAAGAAGCATAAATGGATCTATCTTGATCTCTTCCTTGGATCATCTTCACTGCTAGTAGTGAATCCATCTCCACCACAACCGGAAGATCACTTCTCTGAATTGCGAGTGATAATCCTTTCATACAAGCGCCCAGCTCCGCCTCCAAAGCTTCACGGCATGAGAAAAATTGCCTGCATGCTGAGAAAATGATCGCACCCTGAGCATCCCTCAGTACCATGCCCGCTCCTGCACCATCCGGAGCAAACGATCTCTGAGTTTAGTTTCACCCATCCATCTGATGGTGGCGCCCATGGGGGTGTGGGCTTCCCACCCTGAACTGGATGATTTAGAAGACTACGGTCGTAGGACACAACCGTTTTTCCTTTCAGCGGGTCCATGTTCGAGTTTCTCGTCAGCTACCTCGAGTCCTTGAATTCAAACCACGATTTGCTCTTAAGTTGTCCATAGATGCCATTCACAGTGCAATATTCTAGGCCCCTACAAATTTCACGCATTTCTCAGGCCACATAATTACAACCCAAAGCAAAGCTCGCTTCATCATGGATAAGACCAATGCCACTATTTTTTAGGGGTACCAATGCCACTTTCTATTAGTTACATGCTAACGAGACCAACTAATTGAGGAGCGCTCGTTCGGGAGCTTCCCCAAGGGTCACTTGGGATGGGCTAAGAGCTCGCCACTTGTCGCGCTCCCAGCCGCCGCCAGTGTCACGTTCTTGGTGTTCGCTTCAAAAAAATTTCCGCATGAGTTTTCGGCTTTTGAGATGGTTTTTCGGACTTTTTCGGCTCTCCGGTTTACCACCGGCCTTCCTTAGCTTTTGAACAATTTTTTTTAAAAAAAAATTGCGCAAAAAGACGTGTTTTTTTGCATCCGCGAGAGGCACGGTCGTGCCTTTCGAAAACGAAAAAGAACTCATTTTTTCTTTCCGCGAGAGTCACGGTTTTGCTTCCTCGAGAGGCACGGCCATGCCATTCGGAAATGAAAAAAATACGTATTTTTTCCTTCCACGAGAGAAAGTTCGTCAAAACCTACCAACATGGGATCTAATTTTGAAGATCTCGATGCGAGGAATCCAACGGCGAAAACGGTTCGAGATTTGGCCGCACGGTTTAAGAGATAAAAATGTTTTGAATAAATGGAACTACGAAAAAATGGAAAACTCGCCACTTGTAGAAGTGATCTTTGGAAGGAGTAATCCTCAGTTAGTGATTTCGCATCCTAAGGGCATGTAAAATGGTTCTATAGGAATGCCGCGTAGGATAGATGATGAGATGGAGGAGAGAGAAATCATAAGAAAAAGTTTGTCTTCTCTTATTTAAGAGAAGACAAAAGATGATCTCTTAGCACAATATGCCTCACCATGTTTTTAGGAATAGCTAGTTATTGAAGATAAGGCTAAAAGATGATCCATTATAGACATGTTTTTTTCGTCATCTTTAAATTACATGCAAGATTTAAGATAAAATTATCTTATCAACCATTGTACATGCCCTAACACCCTAACCAAAGGGTTGCTTGAGGCCTCAAGTAGGATCACATCTATGTCTTGCTTCAGGCGAGACAGAGCGCAGCCTCGCCTGAAGGTGGGCGCTAGAATGGGCCGGCCCAGGCATGGTGAAGGCCATTGCCTTGTTTTATTCCTGTTTTTTTACATTTTATTTGTACTTTCAAATATTTTAATCATATATATTACAAAACATAATTTACATACATTTTTAAAAAGTTAATCATGCGTTTTTAAAATATTAAATGTGTACATAAAAATATTTCCGATGTATTAAAAAAATATGTATACTACAAAAAATGTACATTGTGTATGGAAAAAATAGACATAAATAAGTTTTTAAAAAACCTGTGGTTGGGTGGTTAGAGGGACAGTGGTATCCCTAACCCACCAGGGTTCAAGTCCTGCTCCTCGCATTATTCGTGGATTTATTTCAGGATTTCCGGCAGTGCGCTTTTATTGGAAGGAGACGTTCCCGTCGATGACAAGACGCCTACGATGATTTCGTAAATCTCAAGATGATATGCCGGCTCAATCTCTCGAAGATGTTCATAGGATAGTGTGCGTGTGTGTATTCTTAAAGGATGAGTGTATGCGCGCATGTATGATCGCTTACCCCTAAAAAAATGTATGAGCGCTCTGTCTGTACTGTGTTCAAAAAAAGTTTTAAAAAATATTGTTCATGTGTTTTCATTTATCAACATTCATGTAAAATGTTTCTGATGTATACAAAAAATTATAATGTGTATTCAAAAAATTAAACATCCAAAAAATATATGTTAAAAAAATGTTAATCATATATTTTGGGAATGTTATATATATATACATACATATATATTAAAAATTGTTAAATGTATACCAAAAAATACAATGTGTATGAAAACAATAAAAATCAAAACGTTTTTGTGAAAAAACAATATTTATGTATTTGAAAATGTTAAACACTATTAAAAATGCTGCTTCCGTCTACAAAAATGTAAAATGCGTAACAAAAATGTAGACATGTGTTGCAAAAGACTAAAAGTCCAAATAAAAAAGGAAACCAGAAAATCGGAGAAAAACAGTGCAAAAAGAAGCAAAAGAAGATAAAGATCAAAGAAACCATAGGGAAAAAAGGAGAAGCCAATAAATCTATGAAAAAAGAGAAAAAATTTGATGAAATCGGGTGAAAAAAAAAAGGCAAACTAACGTTATAGCGAAGTAAACAAATGAAAAACCAGTGAAAAGCTAAAAGACCGAAGAAAAATGGAAAGTATACGAAAAAAAAGGAAAAACCCAAAGAAAACTTACAACGAGCAAACCTAACACGAGCGACTAATGGGCAGCGAACCTAACGCGCTGTACTGGAAGCGAGAGCGGCCCCCATCTCATGTGAAGCGAGATATAACTCCTGTGTTGACGAAGACCTCTCCTGGTTAAACTCCAGGGGCAGCGGTATGTCTCGTTTATAGTGAGACTTAATGTGCGAAATCACTAATTAAGGAGTACTCGTTGCAAAAAGCACTCCACTTTCCCAGGTCGCGACAAGTGACGCACATGCAGCGCGTCACTTGTCGCAATCTGGGAGTTTTCCCTTTTTTTCGTAGATCTGTTTATTCAAAACGTTTCATTTCTTAAACCGTGCGTCCAAATCTCGAACTGTTTTCACCGTTGGATTCCTCGCGTCGAGATCTTCAAAACTAGATCCCATGTTGATAGGTTTTGATGAACTTTTTTTTCATGAAAAAAACTGACGAAAAACCGGGCGAAAAAACCGGACCGGGAGCATGGTTTTTTTCCCTTTCCGAAAGAGGCACATCCGTGCCTCTCACGAAATCACAACTGTGCCTCTCGTGGAAGCAAAACTGTGACTCTCGTGGAAGGAAAAAAACAGAAAACGCGTTTTTTTTCGTTTTCGAGAGGCGCGGTCGTAGCTCTCGCGAAAGCACAACCGTGCCTCTCGCGAAAACAAAACCATGACTCTCGTGAAAGAAAAAAAACAGAAAACGCGTTTTGTTATTCTCTTTCCGAGAGGCACGGCCGTGACTCTCGCGAAAGCACAACCGTGCCTCTCGCGGAAGCAAAACCGTGACTCTCGTAAAAGAAAAAAAACAGAAAACGCGTTTTTTTCCGTTTCCGAAAGGCACGGCCGTGACTCTCGCTAAAGCACAACCGTGCCTCTCGCGAAAGAAAAACCGTGACTTTCATGAAAGGAAAAAAAAAAGAAAACGCGTTTTTTCGCGCAAAAAATAGTTTTTTTCAGAAAAAAAATTGATCGAAAAGCTAAGCAAGACCGGGGGAAAACCAAAACGTCGAAAAAACCGAAAAAACCGTTTAAAAAGCCGAAAACACGTGCGGAAAAATAAAAAACAAAATCCGAAGGAAGCGTCCTGAGCGCGACATGTGGCAAATGGCTGAGAGCGCGCCAAGTGGCGCTGATCGTTGCGATGCTCCCGAATGAGCGCTCGTTAACTAGTTGTTCCCCCTAATGTGTTCTCACCTCAGGTGCCTCGCTAAACGGGCCGACCATGCGCGTGGGAGGCCACCTCCTTGTTTTTTTACTTTCGTTAACACTTGCAAATACTCTATTTACATATATTTATAAAGTAAGTACATCAAACATTTTGAAAATGTGAACCAAGCATTCGAAAATGCTAAATGTGTGTAAAGAAAATGTTTCTTATATATATGAAAATTATATATTAAAAAATATACAATATGTATAAGAAAGCTGATCTTGTATTTAAAACTGTTAATCAAGCATTTAAAAAATTGTTAAACAATTATTTAAAAAAATATTAAACAAGCATTTGAAGAATGCTAAGTATCTACAGAAAAATGTTGAACATGTATAAAAAATCTAAAAATTTATTTGAAAAATGTTAATCAAGCATTTGAAAATATTAAAATGTGTATAGAACAAATGATGTCCATGTATTCCAAATATGTTAACCAAGCATTTAAAAAATTTCAAATGTGTATAAAGATAATGGTTCTCATGTATTTTACAGAATATTAATCCAGCATTTGGAAAAAGTCTATTTAGAAAATATTTGAAAAATCTTAATCAAGCATATTAAATATATTAAACGCATATAGAAAAAGTTGACCATGTATTCAAAATGAATACTTTGTATTTGAAAAATGTAAATCAAACATTTGAAAAATATTAAATGTGTATAAAAATGTTGACCATGTATTAAAGAATGTTTAGTCTTGGAAAATATTTGAAATGTGTATAAAAATTTTAATCTTGCATTTTAAAAATGTTTATCAAGCATTTGAAAAATACTTAAAATTTGTAAAGAAAATGTTGAACATGTACTAAATAAATGTTAATCTTGTATTTAAAAAATGTTAATAAAACATTTTAATAATATTAAATATGTGTTTAAAAATGTTGACCATTTATTAAAAAAGAAAATGTTCTTGACTTATCCGAGTAATGTAGAATTAAGACGAAAAGGAAAAAGTAATTTTTTTAAAATAATGAGAACCGGTAAAGAAGTAAAAAAACCAAATAAAAAAGGAAATGAAAAAGGAAGCCGAAGAAACAAGTGCAGAAAGAATGGAACAGTAAAAACCTATAAAGAAACAAAGAAAGACAAAAAACCATGGAAAATCAAGAAAGAAAAAAAAATTGTAGAAAAAGAAGAAAAATGAGAAAGAAAAGAAAAATGTATGAAAACAATGAAAGAAACAAAAGAGAAACCAAAGAAAAATTAATGAAAAACAAAAAATACAAAGTATAACGATGAAAAGAAAGAAAACCCAAGGAGAAATAAGAAAACCAAATAAAAAATATGAACGACCACATCAACGAATTGTCGACGAACAAACGAAACGTGTAACAAACTATTGGGCCGGCCCATACACGCGCGTTGTGGAGGAAAGATTCAATGAGGGAGATGGTTGCCTCGCTATAAGCAAGACATGGCATTCACGCTCAAGTAGTGCACCTAACCATCATAACATGTTTTAGAAGTATTAAAAAAATACAAGATTTCCCAAGGATAGAAGTACAATCCTCTATAACACTAAGCTCCCTAGTTTTAAAGAGCCCACATTCAATTGAGGTCTCCAATTGAAATTGAGTCACCCAATTTTGACCGGGCCAACAATTTCTCAAAGCTCTCTTATTCAATTCTTTTCCACTATACGCATGCTTCCTAATTTTTAAGGCCTCACAACTAATTAAGGTATCCAATTTAGAGTTGGGTCAATCAATTTTGACCAGGTCAACACTTTCTTAGGATCTTCCATTCAATTCTTTTAATTCACTATGCTCCCTAATTTCGAAGCTCTTTCACTCAATAGAGATATTTACTTTTGGATTTCGTTTACGATTTGGATGGGGCCAACGAATTTTCAAATATTCCATCTATTCCAAATTATAAGGGGTATTAGTTTTATTGAAAGTCAATTTTCTTTAACTTTGACCAAGTTTAGAGCAAAAATATGGACATCCACAATGTTAAACAAAAAATTATGAAAATTCATTTCATGATGATTTAAAAATACCAAATTGATATTACGGATTCTGATATATTTCTCTACAAATTTGACCGAACTTAAAAGGTTTGACTTTTCAAAAAAGTAACACATCTTATATTTTGAAATAGACTGATTATTGTTTGAGGAAACCTAACAACATCAACGGTGCAGCAAAGCGCGCCAAACCCTTCTGGTACATATGTATTGTTGTATAAAATAGTAGACCCAAATTCAAATACTTCAATAAAGATAAATCATGATGCGAAGAATAACTAATGCAAACTAGGCCTTCAGTTCAGGCCATTTTCTTTACCATCAATGAATTTCTCATTTTTTGTTCCTCATACTGTGTTTCGAATTCGCATTTGAAAATTATGGTATGATAGATTATTGTTACTACTACAACATAATTTGTTTCAGCGACCGGCCTCTGTTGGGATGGTTAGGAGGACATTGGTATTGTTCAAATCCTAGACTTGACACTAGTGCTCGCATTTTTCTGGATTTATTTTAGACTTTTCGGCGATGTGCGTTTAATGGGAGGAGGCGTTCCCATCAAGTATGAAGGCGTCTATGGCGACTTTGCCAATCTCAAGATGATTTGCCGGCTTATTCTCTTGTAGGTGTTCATAAGGGTAAGGTGTACGTGCATGCGTTTATAGGGGTGAGTGTATATGCATATGTATAAGCGTCTGTGTTGTGTTAAAAAACCATATTTTGTTTCAAAAAAATCATTTCCAATATTCCATAATATGCTTGTTTAAAACCGGGTGCACCCGCACCAAATGGCTGGGTGCACTGAATACTTTCCCCTACTTGTTGTCCCGACTACACAAACAAGGAGGAGTTCCTCCCATTTCCTGCCATGGATACCGGTAGGCCTTGATAACGAGTAAATTCACCAGTTAAGAATGATAACATGATAAGCAACTTGATAAAAATATTTAAGTTTGTTATGAAGCGCAAATAAACAGATTATGACATCAGATAGTGCCTAAATCAAGGATTTCTTTTTTGTGTGTGTGTGGGAAAAATCAAGTATCTGTTGAGAAGCCACTTTTCTAGAAAAAAAGGTTCATGACATAATAACCATGGAAGACAAGTATAAGTGAGAGGGCTGCACGGTACGTGAACACAGTGTGAACTATCTATTTCGTACCACTCGCAGTCACGGCGCGCACCACCCACTTTAAGCCCACGTGAAGGAGGACATCCGATTAGCCCACGTGAAGGCATGTGGCTCATGTACGAATGGACTGGACTCGGCCACAGCCCAGACCCACCTAGACCCAAGTTGTAGTAGCTGAGAAATGAGCCTTTTCAGGTCAAGATCAGCAGCAGCAGCTGTTCTCTTTAGGAAACAACACGCAAGCAGCTGGTACTCCTGCTCGTATCGTCTCACTCTGCGGGTGGTCTCGGCCTGCCTGGAGACGGACAATCAAAATGAGTTGAACCTTCGTTGGGCAACAGCTGCTTGCGTGTCATAGGAAGTTTCAAGTATATATTCAATCAAAATGAGTTGAACCTTCGTTGGGCAACATAGTCATGGAGGACAAGAGGATCATCAAGTATGTATACACTCAGAATGAGTTGAACCTTCGCCAACGAAGATAGATAGAGCTTATCGCTGATTACGACTAAGTGTCCTATATCCTTGGGCAAGGCCAATGTAATTGTCGATGTCCAAAATTGCAAGAGTCACTTTAACTACTCCCTCCATACCAATTGAACTGCTTATGTTTTGATACGGAGGTAGTACAACACTAGAGCTGCACCCTCAGAGTTGTGGAACATGTCATGCACTTCAGTTTGGAAGTAGAGCCAGAAGGATTCTTAGCAACAGTGGACGTGTAGTGATCCCTGCTTGATAAATCATGGAAGCTCGGAAGCAACACGATTATTCTGAAAGGAGCAAGCAGAATATGCCGAAGGAAGAGCCCTAGAGTTTTTGGATCATGACCACACAATCATATATGGTACAACGAGCATATTTGTGTACCTCAAGACCTGTTGATTAAGAAGTTAATTCCCCCAAAATCCCATGATTCCTCGTATTCATACTCTGGTAAAAGCAAGGTTTACCTTGATCTGAAAGAGAAAATCGGCGGCCTGCTATGAGATGGAAATCACATGATACGTCATCGTGGAGAATCTAGCATAACAATGGAGGACAGGCTCAAAGCATCAAGTTACTGGGCCTAATTCGAAAGTGCATTGAAAATATTGCATGTAAAAAAGCATCTCAATATAATTTTCAAGTGATATATGTAGTTGAACAAGCAGTAATAACATTTCTGAAGGGTAGGCTTTAACCATGTTAAAGCCCTCCTAGTAGAATCGCTACTGATGATATGTGATGTAGGCCAGAGAGGAAATGACTCAAGGTGGAACATCAACGCCCCGCTGGACAACTACAATGGTTTTTTTAGCATCAGTACAGACACAAGCGCTCATATACACGCGCATACACTCATCCCTATGAACGCACACACGCACACCATACCCCTATGAGCACCTCCGAGAGACTGAGCCGGCATATCATCTTGAGATTTAAGAAGTCACCGTAGGCGCCTCGTCGTCGACGGGAACGTCTCCTCCCACTGAAAGCGCATCGCCGGAAATCCTGAAATAAATCCGGAAATAATGCGAGCACCAGGATTTGAACCCTGGTGGGTTGGGGATACCACTGTCCACCTAACCAACTCAACCACAGGTTAATTCGCGACAACTACAATGGTTACTAACACTCAACTGTAAGAGGGATAAGATTGAAATGGACTTCCTTACCTAATTACAACTACTCGGTGACAGTACGGTTCTATTTCGGTACGTAGTTGTTGATCTATTGACAAAGGTTGCTCACATTATTATGACAATCACAACTTATATTGATGCCAAGATAGCTAAGATCTACATGACAAGGATCATCTGGTTTGCATAGTTGGAACAACTGAAAAGTATGTCTGAAAAAATGTGAAGAGTGGGAGCTGGCAGTGGCAAGGACCAGAATGTTGTACCCCCTGATCCCGATGCACTCACAAGAGTACAAATCACCAATGAAAAAACTCTTCCTCTAAATGGTTATATGTGCTCTCCCAATAAATTTATTAGGGTTTTCATTGTAATATTTTTGCGAATCGCCAAAAAAGCCTATCCCAAATATGTAACTTGACATATGGGCCCTAACTATCGGTGGCTAATCCATCTCTCTCTCTCTCTCTCTCTCTCTCTCTCTCTCAATATATATGAGGGTGTCCCGGATTGGGGGTCACTCACCACGTCGACTTTCGGACAGGTGAGCCGGGCTGTGTACCCCCATGTCGGTTCACTAGCAGGCCATGTCAAGGCGGCCCATGGCGCGTAGAAGGATTACTCCCGAAGACTTGGTGTGTACTCCAAGACTTAGAGGCTGTCTACAACACGCTTACCTTGTACGCAGCCGACTAATTTCAACCCTAGACCCCCTGTACCTATATAAACCAAAGGATAGGGCTCGTGGAAAGGAGACAACGATCTCATGGTAGATCAATATGTACTCTGTACTCCATTATTGCCATTGTTGGAGTCCCTGTACATGATTTGTAGCAAGTATCGAATGCTATCGCCAGTTGGCGATGTAAGCACCACTCCATCCCCTAGCCCCGCAAGCATTTTTGAACCATCAAAAACATGGTCCAATGTGAGTATGTGTTCTAGTCTCTAGGGAGTTCGGCCTCTGTCCATTCGGCTACGAAGTCTGCCAGCATTTGAGATTTAATAGCTCGGTGTGGTGGTATGTTATTTCGAAAGGTAGGAGCTCTATGGCCCACTTGGCTATACGCCCCGTCGCATCCCGGTTATTAATTATGTCTTTTAAGGGGATGTCAGAAGCCACGGTCACCAAACACTCCTAGAAGTAGTACCAAAGTTTTTGTGACGCTAGACGACATAAGCTATCTTTTGATAGTGAGGGTAGCGTGTCTTGTACATGGTTAAGACCTCAGAGACGTAATAAATGAACTTTTGGACTCGGAACTTGTGGCCTTCCATATCTCGTTTGACCATGAGTACTGCGCTGACCACCTGGTTCATGGCCGAGATGTACAATATAATCGGCTCACACATGCCTGGTGATGCCAAGATGGGATTTGTGGCAATGAGGGATTTAATGTCTTCTAAGTCCGCCGCCACCTCTTCGGTCCATTTGAAAGTCTTTTTTTGTTTTAGCAACATATACAGAGGTTAAGCTTTTTCCCCGAGTCTTGAGATGAAGCGACTTAATGCCGCCATGCAACCAGCTAGTTTTTGAACATGCTTGTGCTCAGTTGGTACCTCTAATCGGTTCAAGGCTCGTTTTTTGTCGGATTGGCCTCAATTCCTTAGCTATATACTATGAAGCTGAGAAGCTTGCCCGATGGCACTCCAAAGAAACATTTCTCTGGGTTGAGTTCAATTTGGTATTCTCGCAAGCTGGCAATTGTATCGCGGAGGTTGTCGACCAGTTCTCTAACGTGTTTGGTTTTGACAACCACATCGTCTATGTAGGCCTCGACGGTTTTTCCGATGTGTTTTTTCAGGCATGATTGAATCATGCGCTGGTATGTACCATCGGCGTTCTTCAGCCCAAAGGGCATTGTGTTGAAGCCAAACGGCCTGTAGGGCGTGATAAACACTGTTGCAGCCTTGTCGGAGTCTTTCATCTTTATTTGATTGTATCATGAGTAGGCATCTAGAAAGCACAGTGAATCATGTCCGGTTGTGGCATCTAGAAAGCACAGCGAATCATGTCCGGCTAGGGCATCTAGAAAGCACAGTGAATCATGTCCGGCTGGGCCAAGCCTTATTGACGTCTTTGGAATCGACGCACAGGCGCCAGGGCCTGTCTTTCTTTGGTACCATGACCAGATTGGCGAGCCAGTTGGGGTTTTGATGTCTCCTATGAATCCGACCTCAAGGAGTTTGGTCAGTTCCTTGCCCATTGATTGACGCTTGGGTTCGGAGAAGCGCCGAAGTGCTTGCTTGACAGGTTTATAGCCCTTTAAGATATTCAAGCTGTGATCGGCGAGCCTGCGGGGTATTCCTGGCATACCGGAAGGATGCCAGGTGCACATATCCCAATTTTCCCTGAGGAAATTGTGTAGGGCCTCGTCAATCTCAAGCTCGAGGTTTGCCTCGATTGGCACCATTTTATTTCGGTCCTTGGGGTGTACTTAAAATTTGACCATGTCTCCGGTCGACTTGAACGAGGTCGACTTCGGCCGTTTGTCGAGGATGACATCGTCCCGATCCACTTTGGCTCGCAGTGAGTAAGTTCCTCGGTCGTGAGGGCTTTGGATAGAGATTCCAAGGGGAGTGACGCCGTATTGTTCCCGGCCTTGAGTGCTCTGTCAGGGTTGCTGGAGATGGTGATTATCCCGTTAGGGCCTGTAATTTTGAGCTTCATGTAGCTGTAATGTGGTACTTCTTGGAACCTTGAAAAGGCGTCCTGCCTGAGTAGGGCATGATATCCGCTCTTGAAAGGGGCAATATGGAACATTACCTCTTTGGATCGTTAGTTACCCGGTGTTCCGAAGACCACATCCAAGGTGATTTTCCCCCTGCAACGTGCCTCTCGTCCCGGTACTATACCTTTAAAGGTGGTTTGGCTCTGTTCGATGCGCGATTTATCGATTTGCAGCTTTTCCAGAGTATCTTTGTATATTAGGTTTAGGCTGTTGCCTTCGTCCATGAGTACTTTCCGAAGGCGACAATTACCCATGATTGGGTCGAGTACCAACGCAGCGGGGCACCTATTCGGGGTAGACATCGGCTAATCTTTATGATCGAAGGTAATCGGCGCATGTATCCACGTGCACCGAGATGGCACTTGCCTAATAGAATAACTTCCCGCAGGGCCTGCTTTCATTGGTTATTAGATGTGAAGGTCTCATAAATCATCAAGACCTCGTCATCACCCGAGGATTCTTCTGCATGCCGTAGCGTGCCAGTGAGGAGGGCTAGGCCTCCTTTAGCCACTTGCCTCATCACCCAGTAGTCGCGGAGGCTGTGAGCGGGGCAGGAATTTAGCAAGACGGGGTGTATCGGGCATGGATTATCCAAGAAGCTATCGAGGGTTGGCCCAGATCGGCCGGTGATTTTCCTTTTTTCCTAGGTCGATCAACTGATGTATGACGTGCGCGGGGGTCATGCCGAGGTGCAAGCCTATTGCGCTTTAATTTGTTGCCGCACATCAAATCCGTATTTTCCATGCCAGCCAGGCATCTTCGATATTGCAGATTTTTGACACAAGATCGGATAGCTCCGTAAGTTTTGAATGCAGTGGTGGGTGAGGGCGTTGGAAACGCTTGTATCCTTGCACCCGTGCTGAAAAGCTGCTATTATATCAGAGTCCTGGTAGTCTGGTATGTCATCTATGACACACAAAAACCCGTCACAGAATTGCCTGATCGATTCGTCAGGTAGTTGCTGCACATAGGCTAGGTCCCAGATATCGGGAGGGCATGAATTATCATGACAATATTTGATGTGGTAGGAAGGTGGGAGAGTGATTTCGGTCTTTATGGACCGTGGGCTTGACGCCCTGAAGTTTTTAGCTCGTGGGGGCGCGCAGCCGTCGGATTAGCCGAGCTGATTTGAAGATCTGAATCGTAGACTGTTTTTGGCCGCCTACCGTCAGAGTCACTTTCTAGGAAGTACCTTGGCCCTTAGCCCTCTACGGGGAGTTCAACTGGGGTAGAAAAGGGGTCGTGGATCGCCTCTTGCTCGTGAAAGTGTGATTCCACGATGGGGTTTTCGAGCATGAAGATCATGCCTTGGAGGTTGGAGTCGTTAACCGGCGAACCCATCGATCCTTGGTTGATCCTGACAGCGGAACTCTCAATGGAAGCACTAGTGTCGATGTGAAATTCGGCAGATCTCGGTAGGGGGTCCCAAGCTGTGGATCTCAGATCGGTGGTAACAGGAACAAGGGAGACGATGTTTACCCAGGTTTAAGCCCTCTTGATGAAGGTAAAACCCTACATCCTGCTCTTGTTTATATTGATGGAGATGTATCAAGTACAGATTTGATCTACCCCGAGATCGTAAGTTGTGTTCTACCTCTAGGGCTAGGCGAATGCAATTGTGATTCGGTCCCCCTACGGGCTAAATCCTCTGGCTTATATACGCACCAGGTAGGGCATCTAGGGTTACATGGTCAGTATCCAGGCGCTCGCATGGGGGCGACAGGAGATGTCTTGGAGTATACGTCAAGTCTTTGACAGAGGCAGTCTTGATCACGCCTAGGGTCACAGCTTCTGGACTCTAGCTTGAAGAACGAGGGCCCATCAGCCCATCCGAGGGCTACAGGCCGGCTAGGTTAGTACCCCCATATCCAGGACACCATCACTTGTGTCAGCTCCATGTTGGGACATATGTCATGCATCCAATGGACGTTACACGCCTATGATACATCAACACATGTCATGACCCAACAGTGGCTCATATAGGTTAAAAAGGCTGGCCCGTTGACTTGGTCAAAAGTTAGCGGGTTGGTCCATGGAAAACCTATTAGCGACCTGTTAGCAAATAGCCCATTTACGGCCCGGTAACTCATGGCCCGTTATGGCCTTTCCGATTTTAGCCCAGTAGCGTCATGTGGGCCGTCAATTATAATTCTAGACTATGGTCACTTTCGGCCCATGTACTGAAAGTGCAACCAATCCCCGGGTGGTTTTGGTAATTCATAACAACATATAGCTCATTGAACTAATATCCATTCAAGTTTAATATTTCAGAAAGTTCAATGAATGGCATGGCATGGACTAGAGATGTGGACCCCTCAAAATGCTAAGGACACATATTGGCAAAAGCTCAAGACTCTTCATTTCTATTTTAGTGATCCAAGATCACATTGAGTCCATAGGAAAGCCAATACTATTAAAAGGGGATGAGGTGTTGCTTAATGGCTTGCTTACTCAAATGCTTACTGATACTGCTCCAAATCCCTCAACCACTTTCTCATTCCAAATATGTCAAATCCCTAAACTCCAACTCGGCCCCACTAATTCATTCTACCCGGAGCCACCGAGTTCATATGACATAGCCACTACTAGAAACCCTAATAGTTCGTCACACCGATACGGATCTCGGTCTCACCGATATGGCCTTGCCAATGCTCTATGACTTGTTGCATTTATTTCGGTCTCACCGTGTTATGCAATCGGTCTCACCGAGTTGGTTTGACATTCTCTCTGTTGCCTTATTGCTTCACTTCGGTCTCACTGAGTTGATGCAATCGATGCCACTGAGTTGATGTTTTCCCTAAGCCCTAGCACATCGGTCCCACCGAGTTGTTTCCACTCGGTCCCACGGAGATTCCTAACGTTCACATTTTGAACTAAATCAGTCTCACCGAGTTCTTCTATTCGGTCTGACCGAGTTGGGTCAAATGTGTGTAATGGTTGGATTTTGTGTGGAGGCTATATATACCCCTCCACCCCCTTCTCCATATGGGAGAGAGCCATAGGAACATGCCTACACTTCCAGCATACATTTTCTGAGAGAGAGCCACCTACTCATGTGTTGATATCAAGATATACCAATCCTACCACAAGAATCTTGATTTCACTACAAAAAAAAGACACATCCGTGACATTTTGGGCCGAACGATTTTTTTTCCTGTCATACATATGACACTTCTATGACGATAATTGTGACAAAACCCGGTATCATCATAGATGTGGTGGGCTCCTACTTCTATGACAAAAAATCATGACAGAAAATGGGCTTTTCTTCCTGGGCGGGCCGGAGACGCAGCTGCATGACATTCTTTGGGCCGTCCATGACGGAAAAAACCATGGTAGAAGCGAGGGGGAGGAAAATTTCGGGGAGTTCCCGATTACGGTGGGAGGTCGGGGGCGGAGCGATGCGCGTTTCTCTCGTACACGTACGCGCGTGTGTGCGAGGCGTTGGCTCTAACCGAACCCGATCGAAGCGTTGGGCTCTAACTGAACTCAAGCGATTGCACTACATGCTACGCGTTACTGAACCCGATCGAGTGATTCCTTCACTACTGCTGCTAACTGAAGCCGATCGATGCTGCCTCTGGATGAACAGTGAGCGTTGCGGGGGGGGGGGGGGGGTGGATGAACAGTGAGCGGTGGGGGTGGATGAACAGGACCCCGTGGTGTTGCCTCTGGATGAACAGGACCCCGATTGATCGAGCTGGTGGGGGCTGGATGAACAGGACTCCGTGGAGGGCTGGATGAACAGGACCACCCCGTGGAAGGCAGGATGAATAGTAGACGGTGGAGGGCTAAATGAACAGTAGACCGTGGATGGGTGGTTGAACAGGAGCCCGTGGAGAGGGCTAGTTGAATAGTAGCCGGTGGAGTAGCGCGTGGTGGAGGCTGGATGAACAGGAGCCCGTGGATGAACAGTCGGAGGTGGAGGCTGGAGGAGGTCGACGGTGGATGAACAGTAGCTCGTGGAGGCTGGAGGGGGTTGACGGTGGAGATGAACAGTATCCCGTGGAGTCCCGTTTTGCGGTACGCCACACCCCTCCCGATGAACAGGACCCCCGTTTTGACCGTAGGAGGTCCGTTTCGTACGTTTTGCGGTACGCCACACCCCTCCCGATCAACATGACCCCCGTTTCGACCATAGGAGGTCCGTTTTCTCCGTTTTGCGGTACGCCATACTCCTCCCAATCAACAGGACCCTGTTCCGAACGTGGCCGGTCGAACACAAGGCCGTTTCCTCCGTTGTGCGGTACGCCAGGCCTCGTTTCCATTGCCTGTTCCGTCCAAACCCTCCCGATGAACACGATCACGCATTCCATTCCGACCCAGCCGGTTGGCTCCCACGCGTTCCGTTGCCTCCCGATGAACACGACGCATTCTGTTGCCTCCCCATGAACACGACGCATTCCGTTGCCTCCCCATGAACACGACGATGACGATGTTGTTTCTCCGTTCTGACCCATCCATGTCAACGAGCCCTCGCCGTACGTATGCGCGAGTAGGCGTTCGAGACCCCGCCCGTATGTACACATACGTGGCCGTATTTTCTTTCTTGCACCGTGGCCTCCTCTACTACGACACGTGTGCGCCTATACATCCACCAGTATATATGTACGTACACGTTCGCGACCAGAATGACAACGCTACGTACGCTTCAACTAGGTGGGTCCCGACTGTCAGGCACTTCCTTGCGTGCGAAGATGTAGCTGGTGGGTCCCAGCAGTCAGGGAGGCGAATCGTTTTGTTTTTTTGCCCGGACGCACTTTCTTGCGTGCGAAGATGTAGCTGGTGGGTCCCAGCAGTCAGGGGGAAATTTTTTTTTTCGCGAAATACGGTGGCCCGTCCGGTGGGTCCCCGCTGTCAAGTGAAGGAATAATTATTTTGCACGTAATAAGGAGGCACTTCCTTGCTGCGGCCGTGGACCCATCTGTCAGCCTCTCCACGTACAGTCCACGTCCGATGGAAGTCGTTCCTTGACCACGTTGACCACGCCGCGCCGAGAGCACCAGGGCGATGGACGACGGCGAGGCCTAGGAAGGGGACGACGGGGAGCCAGGGAAGACGCGACAGTGGAAGCCTACGCGGAGAGGAGTATGAGGGTTCACTGGTTCGGCTGAGGTGTGAGGCTGTTGGGGAACGTAGTAATTTCAAAAAATTTCCTACGCACACGCAAGATCATGGTGATGCATAGCAACGAGAGGGGAGAGTATTGTCTACGTACCCTCGTAGACCGAAAGCGGAAGCGTTATATCAACGCGGTTGATGTAGTCGTACGTCTTCACGATCCGACCGATCCAAGCACCATTACTCCGGCACCTCCGAGTTCTTGGCACACGTTCAGCTCGATGACGATCCCCGGGCTCCGATCCAGCAAAGCGTCGGGGAGGAATTCCGTCAGCACGACGGCGTGGTGACGATCTTGATGTACTACCGGCGCAGGGCTTCGTCTAAGCACTGCAACGATATGACCGAGGTGGAATATGGTGGAGGGGGGCACCGCACACGGCTAAGGAACGATCACGAAGATCAACTTGTGTGTCTTGGGGTGCCCCCTGCCCCCGTATATAAAGGAGCAAGGGGAGAGGGCCGGCCGGCCCTAGGGGCGCGCCAAGGGAGGGGGAGTCCTCCTCCTAGTGGGAGTAGGACTCCCCTTTCCTAGTCCAACTAGGAGTGGGAAGGGGGGAAGGAAGGAGAGGGAGAGGGAGAGGGAAAGGGGGCCGCCCCCCTCCTTGTCCAATTCGGACTCCTCATGGGGGGGGGGCGCTACCTCCTGGTGCGGCCCTCTCTCTCCCCTCGTGGCCCAATAAGGCCCATACTTCCCCCGGGGGGTTCCGGTAATCCCTCCGGCACTCCGGTAATATCCGAAACCTCTCGGAACCATTCCGATGTCCGAACATAGCCGTCCAATATATCAATCTTTATGTCTCGACCATTCCGAGACTCCTCGTCATGTCCGTGATCACATCCAGGACTCCGAACTCCTTCGGTACATCAAAATGCATATACTTATAATAACTGTCATCGTAACCTTAAGCGTGCGGACCCTACGGTTCGAGAACAATGTAGACATGACCGAGACACGTCTCCGGTCAATAACCAATAGCGGGACCTGGATGCCCATATTGGCTCCTACATATTCTACGAAGATCTTTTATCGGTCAGACCGCATAACAACATATGTTGTTCCCTTTGTCCATCGGTATGTTACTTGCCCGAGATTCGATCGTCGGTATCCAATACCTAGTTCAATCTCGTTTACCGGCAAGTCTCTTTACTCGTTCCGTAATACATCATCCCGCAACTAACTCATTAGTTGCAATGCTTGCAAGGCTTAAGTGATGTGCATTACCGAGAGGGCCCAGAGATACCTCTCCAACGATTGGAGTGACGAATCCTAATCTCGAAATACGCCAACCCCACATCTACCTTTGGTGACACCTGTAGTACTCCTTTATAATCACCCAGTTACGTTGTGACGTTTGGTAGCACCCAAAGTGTTCCTCCGGCAAACGGGAGTTGCATAATCTCATAGTCAAAGGAACATGTATAAGTCATGAAGAAAGCAATAGCAACATACTAAACGATCGGGTGCTAAGCTAATGGAATGGGTCATGTCAATCAGATCATTCAACTAATGATGTGACCTCGTTAATCAAATAACAACTCTTTGTTTATGGTTAGGAAACATAACCATCTTCGATTAACGAGCTAGTCAAGTAGAGGCATACTAGTGACACTCTGTTTGTCTATGTATCCACACATGTATTATGTTTCTGGTTAATACAATTCTAGCATGAATAATAAACATTTATCATGAAATAAGGAAATAAATAATAACTTTATTATTGCCTCTAGGGCATATTCCTTCAGTCTCCCACTTGCACTAGAGTCAATAATCTAGATTATACAGCAATGATTCTAACACCCATGGAGTCTTGGTGCTGATCATGTTTTGCCCGTGGAAGAGGCTTAGTCAACGGGTCTGCCACATTCAGATCCGTATGTATCTTGCAAATCTCTATGTCTCCCACCTGGACCAAGTCCTGGATGGAATTGAAGCGTCTCTTGATGTGCTTTGTTCTCTTGTGAAATCTGGATTCCTTCGCCAAGGCAATTGCTCCAGTATTGTCACAAAAGATTTTCATTGGACCCGATGCACTAGGTATGACACCTAGATCGGATATGAACTCCTTCATCCAGACTCCTTCATTTGCTGCTTCCGAAGCAGCTATGTACTCCGCTTCACATGTAGATCCCGCCACGATGCTTTGTTTAGAACTGCACCAACTGACAGCTCCACCGTTTAATGTAAATACGTATCCGGTTTGCGATTTCGAATCGTCCGGATCAGTGTCAAAGCTTGTATCAACATAACCTTTTGCGATGAGCTCTTTGTCACCTCCATACACGAGAAACATTTCCTTAGTCCTTTTCAGGTACTTCAGGATATTCTTGACCGCTGTCCAGTGATCCACTCCTGGATTACTTTGGTACCTCCCTGCTAAACTTATAGCAAGGCACACATCAGGTCTGGTACACAGCATTGCATACATGATAGAGCCTATGGCTGAAGCATAGGGAACATCTTTCATCTTCTCTCTATCTTCTGTAGTGGTCGGGCATTGAGTCTGACTCAACTTCACACCTTGCAATACAGGCAAGAACCCTTTCTTCGCTTGATCCATTTTGAACTTCTTCAAAATCTTGTCAAGGTATGTGCTTTGTGAAAGTCCAATTAAGCGTCTTGATCTATCTCTATAGATCTTAATGCCTAATATGTAAGCAGCTTCACCGAGGTCTTTCATTGAAAAAACTCTTATTCAAATATCCCTTTATGCTATCCAGAAATTCTATATCATTTCCAATCAGTAATATGTCATCTACATATAATATCAGAAATGCTACAGAGCTCCCACTCACTTTCTTGTAAATACAGGCTTCTCCAAAAGTCTGTACAAACCCAAATGCTTTGATCACACTATCAAAACGTTTATTCCAACTCTGAGATGCTTGCACCAGTCCATAGATGGATCGCTGGAGCTTGCATACTTTGTTAGTTCCCTTTGGATCAATAAAACCTTCTGGCTGCATCATATACAACTCTTCTTCCAGAAACCCATTCAGGAATGCAGTCTTTACATCCATTTGCCAAATTTCATAATCATAAAATGCGGCAATTGCTAACATGATTCGGACAGACTTAAGCATCGCTACAGGTGAGAAGGTCTCATCGTAGTCAATCCCTTGAACTTGTCGAAAACCCTTTGCGACAAGTCGAGCTTTGTAGACAGTAACATTACCGTCGGCGTCAGTCTTCTTCTTAAAGATCCACTTGTTCTCTATTGCTTGCCGACCCTCGGGCAAGTCAACCAAAGTCCACACTTTGTTTTCATACATGGATCCCATCTCAGATTTCATGGCTTCCAGCCATTTTGCGGAATCTGGGCTCACCATTGCTTCTTCATAGTTTGTAGGTTCACCATGATCTAGTAGCATGATTTCCAGAACAGGATTGCCGTACCACTCTGGTGCGTATCTTACTCTGGTTGATCTACGAGGTTCTGTAGTAACTTGATCTGAAGTTGCATGATCATCATCATTAACTTCCTCACTAATTGGTATAGGTGCTACAGAAATAGATTTCTGTGATGTACTACTTTCCAGTAAGGGAGCAGGTACAATTACCTCATCAAGTTCTACTTTCCTCCCACTCACTTCTTTCGAGAGAAACTCCTTCTCTAGAAAGGATCCATTTTTAGCAACAAATGTCTTGCCTTCGGATCTGTGATAGAAGGTGTACCCAACTGTTTCCTTTGGGTATCCTATAAAGACACATTTCTCCGATTTGGGTTCGAGCTTATCAGGTTGAAGCTTTTTCACATAAGCATCGCAACCCCAAACTTTAAGAAACGACAACTTTGGTTTCTTGCTAAACCATAGTTCATAAGGCGTCGTCTTAACGGATTTTGATGGTGTCCTATTTAACGTGAATGTGGCCGTCTCTAGAGCATAACCCCAAAACGATAGCGGCAAATCTGTAAGAGACATCATAGATCGCACCATATCTAGTAAAGTGCGATTACGACGTTCGGACACACCATTGCGCTGTGGTGTTCCGGGTGGCGTGAGTTGCGAAACTATTCCGCATTGTTTCAAATGTAGACCAAACTCGTAACTCAAATATTCTCCTCCACGATCAGATCGTAGAAACTTTATTTTCTTGTTACGATGATTTTCAACTTCACTCTGAAATTCTTTGAACTTTTCAAATGTTTCAGACTTGTGTTTCATTAAGTAGATATACCCATATCTGCTTAAATCATCTGTGAAGGTGAGAAAATAACGATATCCGCCACGAGCTTCAATATTCATCGGACCACATACATCTGTATGTATGATTTCCAATAAATCTGTTGCTCTCTCCATAATACCAGAGAACGGTGTTTTAGTCATCTTGCCCATGAGGCACGGTTCGCAAGTACCAAGTGATTCATAATCAAGTGACTCCAAAAGTCCATCAGTATGGAGTTTCTTCATGCGCTTTATACCGATATGACCTAAACGGCAGTGCCACAAATAAGTTGCACTATCGTTATCAACTCTGCATCTTTTGACTTCAACATTATGAATATGTGTATCACTACTATCGAGATTCATCAAAAATAGACCACTCTTCAAAGGTGCATGACCATAAAGGATTTTATTCATATAAATAGAACAACCATTATTCTCTGATTTAAATGAGTAACCGTCTTGCATTAAACAAGATCCAGATATAATGTTCATGCTCAACGCTGGCACCAAATAACAATTATTTAGGTCTAATACTAATCCCGAAGGTAGATGTAGAGGTAGCGTGCCGACCGCGATCACATCGACTTTGGAACCGTTTCCCACGCGCATCGTCACCTCGTCCTTTGCCAGTGTTCGCTTAATCCGTAGTCCCTGTTTCGAGTTGCAAATATTAGCAACAGAACCAGTATCAAATACCCAGGTGCTACTGCGAGCTCTAGTAAGGTACACATCAATAACATGTATATCACATATACCTTTGTTCACCTTGCCATCCTTCTTGTCCGCCAGATACTTGGGGCAGTTCCGCTTCCAGTGACCAGTCTGCTTGCAGTAGAAGCACTCAGTTTCAGGCTTAGGTCCAGACTTGGGTTTCTTCGCTTGAGCAACAACTTGTTTGCTGTTCTTCTTGAAGTTCCCCTTCTTCTTCCCTTTGCCCTTCTTCTTCAAACTGGTGGTCTTATTGACCATCAACACTTGATGCTCTTTCTTGATTTCTACCTCCGCAGCCTTTAGCATTGCGAAGAGCTCGGGCATTGTCTTATCTATCCCTTGCATATTATAGTTCATCACGAAGCCTTTGTAGCTTGGTGGCAGTGATTGAAGAATTCTGTCAATGACACAATCATCCGAAAGATTAACTCCCAGTTGACTCAAGTGATTGTAATACCCAGACATTCTGAGTATGTGCTCACTGACAGACCCATTCTCTTCCATCTTGCAGCTATAGAGTTTATTGGAGACCTCATATCTCTCAATCCGGGCATTCTGTTTGAATATCAACTTCAACTCCTGGAACATCTCATATGCTCCATGGTTCTCAAACCGTCGTTGAAGTCCCGGTTCTAAGCCGTAAAGCATGGCACACTGAACTATCGAGTAGTCATCAGCTTTGCTCTGCCAGACGTTCATAACATCTGGTGTTGCTCCAGCAGCAGGCCTGGCACCTAGTGGTGCATCCAGGACATAATTCTTCTGTGCAGCAATGAGGATAATCCTCAAGTTACGGACCCAGTCCATGTAATTGCTACCATCATCTTTCAACTTTGCTTTCTCAAGGAACGCATTAAAATTCAACGGAACAACAGCACGAGCCATCTATCTACAATTAACATAAACAAGCAAGATACTATCAGGGACTAAGTTCATGATAAATTTAAGTTCAATTAATCATATTACTTAAGAACTCCCACTTAGATAGACATCCCTCTAATCTTCTAAGTGATCATGTGATCCAAATCAAACTAAACCATAACCGATCATCACGTGAAATGGATTAGTTCTCAATGGTGAACATCATTATGTTGATCATATCTACTATATGATTCACGTTCGACCTTTCGGTCTCCGTGTTCCGAGGCCATATCTGCATATGCTAGGCTCGTCAAGTATAACCCGAGTATTCCGCGTGTGCAAAACTGGCTTGCACCCGTTGTAGATGGACGTAGAGCTTATCACACCCGATCATCACGTGGTGTCTGGGCACGACAAACTTTGGCAACGGTGCATACTCGGGGAGAACACTTCTTGATAATTTAGTGAGAGATCGTCTTATAATGCTACCGTCAATCAAAGCATGATAAGATGCATAAAAGATAAACATCACATGCAAATCAATATAAGTGATATGATATGGTCATCATCATCTTGTGCTTCGTGATCTCCATCTCTGCAGCACCGTTATGATCACCAACGTCACCGGCGCGACACCTTGATCTCCATCATAGCATCGTTGTCGTCTCGCCAATCTTATGCTTCCATGACTATCACTACCGCTTAGTAATAAAGTAAAGCATTACATTGCGATTGCATTGCATACAATAAAGCGACAACCATATGGCTCCTGCCAGTTGCCGATAACTCGGTTACAAAACATGATCATCTCATACAATAAAATTTAGCATCATGTCTTGACCATATCACATCACAACATGCCCTGCAAAAACAAGTTAGACGTCCTCTACTTTGTTGTTGCAAGTTTTACGTGGCTGCTACGGGCTTAAGCAAGAACTCATCTTACCTACGCATCAAAACCACAACGATAGTTTGTCAAATAGACTCCGTTTTAACCTTCCCAAGGACCGGGCGTAGCCACACTCGGTTCAAATAAAGTTGGAGAGACAGTCTTCCGCAAGCCATCTATGTGCAAAGCACGTCGAGGGAACCGGTCTCGCGTAAGAGTACGCGTAATGTTGGTCCGGATCGTCTCGTCCAACAATACCGCTGAACCAAAGTAGGACATGCTGGTAGGCATTATGACTTGTATCGTCCACAACTCACTTGTGTTCTACTCGTGCAAATAACATCAAACCATAAAAACCTAGGCTCGGATACCACTGTTGGGGAACGTAGTAATTTCAAAAAATTTCCTACGCACACGCAAGATCATGGTGATGCATAGCAACGAGAGGGGAGAGTATTGTCTACGTACCCTCGTAGACCGAAAGCGGAAGCGTTATATCAACGCGGTTGATGTAGTTGTACGTCTTCAAGATCCGACCGATCCAAGCACCGTTACTCCGGCACCTCCGAGTTCTTGGCACACGTTCAGATCGATGACGATCCCCGTGCTCCGATCCAGCAAAGCTTCGGGGAGGAATTCCGTCAGCACGACGGCGTGGTGACGATCTTGATGTACTACGGGCGCAGGGCTTCGCCTAAGCACTGCAACGATATGACCGAGGTGGAATATGGTGGAGGGGGGCACCGCACACGGCTAAGGAACGATCACGAAGATCAACTTGTGTGTCTTGGGGTGCCCCCCTGCCCCCGTATATAAAGGAGCAAGGGGGGAGGGCCGGCCGGCCCTAGGGGCGCGCCAAGGGAGGGGGAGTCCTCCTCCTAGTGGGAGTAGGACTCCCCTTTCCTAGTCCAACTAGGAGTGGGAAGGGGGGAAGGAAGGAGAGGGAGAGGGAGAGGGAAAGGGGGCCGCGCCCCCCTCCTTGTCCAATTCGGACTCCTCATGGGGGGGGGCACGCGCTACCTCCTGGTGCGGCCCTCTCTCTCCCCTCGTGGCCCAATAAGGCCCATACTTCCCCCGGGGGGTTCCGGTAACCCCTCCGGCACTCCGGTAATATCCGAAACCTCTCGGAACCATTCCGATGTCCGAACATAGCCGTCCAATATATCAATCTTTATGTCTCGACCATTCCGAGACTCCTCGTCATGTCCGTGATCACATCCTGGACTCCGAACTCCTTCGATACATCAAAATGCATATACTTATAATAACTGTCATCGTAACCTTAAGCGTGCGGACCCTACGGTTCGAGAACAATGTAGACATGACCGAGACATGTCTCCGGTCAATAACCAATAGCGGGACCTGGATGCCCATATTGGCTCCTACATATTCTACGAAGATCTTTTATCGGTCAGACCGCATAACAACATACGTTGTTCCCTTTGTCCATCGGTATGTTACTTGCCCGAGATTCGATCGTCGGTATCCAATACCTAGTTCAATCTCGTTTACCGGCAAGTCTCTTTACTCGTTCCGTAATACATCATCCCGCAACTAACTCATTAGTTGCAATGCTTGCAAGGCTTAAGTGATGTGCATTACCGAGAGGGCCCAGAGATACCTCTCCGACGATTGGAGTGACGAATCCTAATCTCGAAATACGCCAACCCAACATCTACCTTTGGTGACACCTGTAGTACTCCTTTATAATCACCCAGTTACGTTGTGACGTTTGGTAGCACCCAAAGTGTTCCTCCGGCAAACGAGAGTTGCATAATCTCATAGTCAAAGGAACATGTATAAGTCATGAAGAAAGCAATAGCAACATACTAAACGATCGGGTGCTAAGCTAATGGAATGGGTCATGTCAATCAGATCATTCAACTAATGATGTGACCTCGTTAATCAAATAACAACTCTTTGTCTATGGTTAGGAAACATAACCATCTTCGATTAACGAGCTAGTCAAGTAGAGGCATACTAGTGACACTCTGTTTGTCTATGTATCCACACATGTATTATGTTTCCGGTTAATACAATTCTAGCATGAATAATAAACATTTATCATGAAATAAGGAAATAAATAATAACTTTATTATTGCCTCTAGGGCATATTTCCTTCAGAGGCTGCCGTCACCGCAGGGCCTGGCCAGCGGTGTGAATAGTAGGGGCGGTGAGGCCTCCGCGGCAGCACAGCCGGCCACGGGAGGCAAGAGCATGCGGCACGACCGGCGCTGCTTTGGGCGGCTGGAGCAAGAAGACGAGAGGTTGAAGAAGCACTACGGCCGTTGGGTGGACATCGTACGATCACTAGAGCTAGAATCGTTCATAGTGACTAAAGTTGACAAAGGCCCCCGTCCCAGTCAACTTAGTAGGCCCACAAGTCAGCCTCCCACCATGGTGGGTCCCAGCTAGCAGGGGGAGTATTCATTTTTTTGTGCGTAATAAGGAGGCACTTCCGGTGGGTACGAGCTGACAGCGGGGGGAACATTTTTTTCGCGAAATACGCTAGCCCGTCCGGTGGGTCCGAGCAGTCAGGGGGAATGTTTTTTTCATGAAATAAGGTGCCCCGTCCGGTGGGTCCCTGCTGTCAGGTGGAGGAATAATTATTTTGCGCATAATAAGGAGGCACTTCCTTGCGGCCGCCTGGACCCAGCTGTCAGCCTCTCCACGTACAGTACTCTTCCGATGGAAGTCGGTCATTGACCACGCCGCGCCGAGAGCACCAGGGCGGTGGTTTATACGACGGCGAGGCCTAGGAAGGGGACAACGCGGAGCCGGGGAAGACGCAGTAGTGGAAGCCCACGCGGAGAGGAGTACGAGCGTTCACTGGTTCGGCTGCGGTGTGAGGCTGTCGTCACCGCAGAATAACATGGGGTGTGGGTGAGTGGAGGGATGGCCTTGCCAGCGGTGGGAGTAGTATGGGGGCGGTGAGGCCTCCGCGGCAGCACAGCCGACCACGGGAGGCAGGAGCAGGCGGCACGACCGACACTGCTCTGGGCGGCTGGACCAAGAAGACCAGAGGTTGAAGAAGCACTACGGCCGTTGGATGGACATCGTACGGTCACTGAAGCTAGAATCGTTTATATTGACTAAGTTGACAAAGCCCTTCGTACGCTCCAACTTAGTAGGCCCACAGGTCAGCCTCCGAAACGGTGCACCCCAGATGTTAGGGGGAGGAATCATTTTTTGGGCGGCCGATGCTAAGAATATCCGAGATTGAAGAAGAAGCACGACGTCCGTTGGATAGACATCCAACGGCCACTGCTGCTAGAACCGTGTGTTGACTATAATAAGTTGGCAAATCCTTGCATACGCGTCAACTTATTTTTTTCGGGGATGCGTCACTTAGTAGGCCCACAAGTGTGTGGAAGAGAACTTATAGCCCATTTGTGTTTTGTAAGAATGTACAACCCATTTTGGAATTCTAATGGAATTTACAACAACCCATTTACAGTTAATACCCTGCTCTCCTCTGAACAACAACGAAATCATCGCCAAGAAAAACTCTGCAGTGCTCACGCCTCAAAAACACAAATACTGCTCAAGCTGCTTGGTCCCAGCTGTCGGCCGCACCTTGTGCAATTCGCTCGTTTATATTGACTACATAGGTTGACAATGGTGTGGGACTGTGATGTCAGGAAACTAGGAGAAAGCAAAAAAAAATAGTTGTACATAATAAGGAGGCACTTGCGTACGTACGGCTATGGCCCTAGTGGGTCCCTAGTGTCATCCAGTCAAAATAAAGTCATCTCCTGAATCCTCATGTTCGTTGACGATGTTAACAATGCTCGGCGCCACGGCGAGCGCAACAACTCGAAGGACAACGGAGAGGACCTCGCGGGCCCTACGGATGGTCTGATACAGCGCCCGCTGCTCATTCAGGAAGCTAGGATCATCGGACACCTATGAGCACCTTCGAGAAACTGAGACGGCATGAAACGGTAAGGCCGCGCTTGGGAGCTCTGGTTTATTTCAAACCTGTATTAGCATACAAGTGTAATTTACTCGTCATCGGAAACAACGCGTAAAATACAAGCGTAATGAAACCGAGGGCCCGAGGCCTGTAAGTAAAACCGGCAGGTTACGCGTGTAATTTGAGAGACCAGTGTATATTTTACGAGCACTGCCATATGGACGACATTACCAGACAATACATGCACGACGTGCGTATCATGCCATCCATGGGCAAGGCTGAAACAACAACTAACAACTGGATTAGCAATCGTTCGAGTGTCGTTCAACGTTTTTATCGTGTGTCAAGTACTTCCGATATTTTACTAGTCGAAATCAACCAACCAAGCGCCTTCGCCCGAGACCATCTGCTTTAATTTACAAGCATCAGTTTTACAAGCGGTTTTGGTTGGAAAACGACGATCCAATCACGGCCTAATATCATGAGTTGGTCGGAAGATCATATGGTTTCACGTCTAACCTACCCGACTTGTCGTATAGGCTATGAATGAAACATCAGACGATGAACTTCTTAAGCATGGAAACAACAGAAGAGGATGATCTTCTTAACAAGCAAATCACTGGCACTAGATCGACATGCAAAACAATATGAAACATTATTCTCAGGAGGCACGGTGAACAGCTCGTGATGCCGCATGCCACAACATTCCAAGCTCAACTTTGCAATCAAACACACGGCCTGGTATTACATAGACAATATTCAGAACAAACTCTTAACACAGGAATATCTCAGCAGAGTAACTATTTAGTTCTAAACTGAACACATGACTAGGAAAAAACACTCGACGCTGCTCGCACCAAGGGCGTCCCACTCAAAAATATCTAATGCATGTCTTCTGGCTAACATCAATGAGCAAATTTTTACAAGGTTTTCCAATTCCAATATATTAAACTAACGTCTTCTTGCTAACATCAATGATTAAACTTTGACAAGCTTTTCCCATTCAAAATATGTAATGCCTATGATCGTGGAGTCCTGTCGCTTCTTGCTAACATCAATGATTAAACTTTGACAAGCTTTTCCCATTCAAAATATGTAATGCCTATGATCGTGGAGTCCTGTCGCTTCTTGTACTTGTTTGTGCACTTTTTGCCCAGGGCACTCCACGTGTTGTTAAATTGCCAATGGTCTCTGCAGACTAGTCATGTCACCGGTGTCTAATATTTATGGCACCAGCTGTAGCAATGGAGGGATTCGGTGCCAAACTAAGAAAAGGTGAAATTGGCACCTCTTTTGGCCTACATAGTGGAAGGACTAATACTCTGTAAAGCTTCTTGGCCATTCCTTCTGTAATGTAGCACAAATAGTGACTGCTTCTTTCTGCAAAGTGGAACGACCAACTAGACCCAGTAATGCAGCAGTTTGCCTTGGACACATTGGCTCCTTTTGTGCAGTTGAACTAAAATCGAAGTCGGAATAAAACCGAGCTTTAATTTTGATATCCCTGTAAGCAACAAAAGGTATAAGGGAAATAATTACTGAGAAATAACGGTTGATGACTTGTACTCCTAGAAGAAAAAACATCTACTGATCTACCTTATCTTAATGGGAAACAAAGCAGGAGAGTAGCAATTCTCAATAAGTGTGATTCATTCATATTAACTGTGACATTATCTTAACAATGCCTTGTTTCAACATGTATAAAGAACGAAAAAGCAGAAAAGTATCATTCCTAAAACAATGCGACTGATTCATTTTAACAGAGACATTATCTTAACAATACCTTGGTTAAACATGTAGAAAGAACTACAAAGCAGGATAGTACCATTTGTAAAACACTGTAAGTCTGTAACTGATATATAATAACAGAGACATTATCTGAACAATACATTTCTTAAACATGTACTCCGATCGATCCCTAATAGAAATGGTACTACTGTCGATCCCTAACAAGTGTTTGCAGTTTTGAACTAAGATTCAGTAGTTAATTCTGAGGAAGGTCGGTACTGACCATTCAAGACCAGGATTGAAACAACTCGTGAGGAAGATCTCAAAGAGATCTCAACACAAATATGGAAATCCGGTCTCATTTTGTGCAGTTCCACCAAAATTAAGCGAAGCAAAATGTCGCAATAGCAACAAGTTGAATAGATATCCCTGTTTTAACAAAGGCAAAAAATGAATCAATTACTGGCCAATAAAGGAGGATGAAACATGCGGCCACAAAAATGGTAATCTCGCCAATCCCTAACAAGTGCTGTGGTTTTGAACTATGATTCAGTAGTTAATTAATTCTGAGAGTGGCATTGCTTAATTTTACCAGCGGCATTAGATTAACGAAAAGCATAAACAGTTCCAGGGGAGAGTGGGCACAACAACAGTATGTGCTTCCATCTACTTATAAAGGGAGTGATGCAGAGTTTGTTGTAACAAAGCAACAAGCATCATGTCTGGGTTGGTCCCATTTTTGTTCACTACTTAATGGGAAAAGACAGCAATACAATAGCTTCAATTCAACATTTATTTAAAACAGTACCAATACAAGTAGCACAACATCTCAAAGCACATTGCACAATCATGTGGATGAAGGCCTGTAGTGACCTTTCATGAGACGACAATGATAAAATACGAATCTGCCAACACGAATAGGAAATCCAATCTCGTTTTGTGCAGTTGCACTGAAATCAAGCAAAGTGTTTCGCGCAACGAAGCAAAATGTCGCAATAGCAATAAGTTGAATAGATATCCCTATTTAAACAGAGGCAAAAAAGGAATCAATTACTGGCTAATAAAGGAGGATGAAACATGCGGCCACAAAAATTGTAATCCCGCCAATCCCTAACAAGTGTTGCAGTTTTGAAATAAGATTCAATAGTTAATTCTAAGAGTGGCATCAATTACTGGCTTACAAAGGGGGTGATGCTGAATTTGTTGTAATAAAGCAACAAGCATCATGTCTGGATTGGTCCCATTTTTGTTCACTACTTAATGGGAAAAGACAACAATACAATAGCTTCAATTCATCATTTATTTAAAATAGTACCAATACAAGTAGCACAGCATCTCAAAGCACACTGCACAATCATGTGGATGAAGGCCTGTACTGACCTTTCATGAGACGACCAACATAAAATACAAATCTACCAACACGAATAGGAAATTGAATCAAGTTTTGTGCAGTTGCACTGAAATCAAGCAAAGTTGCCGGTGTGACATTTAAGTTTTCTATAGCAACAAGTTGAATAGATATCCCTGTTTTAAGAGGCAAAAAAGAAAACAATTACTGGCCAATAAAGGAAGATGAAACATGCGGCCACAAAAAGAAGCATCTACCTTATGTTGATGGAAAACAAAGTATAGGACAGTAGCATTTCTAAAACGGTTGCATTTATTCATATTAACAGAGAAATTCTCTTAAAACAGATCATTAGTTCATTCTGAGAGCGGCATCAATTACTGGCTTATAAAGGGGGTGATGCTGAATTTGTTGTAACAAAGCAACAAGCATCATGTCTGGGTTGGTCCCATTTTTGTTCACTACTTAATGGGAAAAAAACAGTACCAAAACAAGTAGCACAACATCTCAAAGCACACTGCAGCACATCATGTGGTTGAGACCAAGATTTGAAACAACTCGCCACGAAGACTGGAAACAAATCTCAATCTCCTTTTGTGCAGTTCCACAAAAATTAAGCAAAGTCACCGGTGTGACATTCAAGTTGAACTGCACAAAACACTCTTAAAACATAAGTGTTTCGAGTAGCGAAGCAAAATGTCGCAATAGCAACAAGTTGAATCGATACCCCTGTTTTAACAGAGGCAAAAAAGGAAACAATTACTTGCCGATAAAGGAGGATGAAACAAACAGTGATAGAAAGAAGCATCTAACTTATATTGGATGGAAAACAAAGTAGGACAGTAGCATTTCTAAAACGGTTGCATTGATTCATGTTAACAGAGACGTTCTCTTGAAACAACATCCGTTAAAAATGTAATTTACTTTTAACAGTAGCATTGCTTCAATTTTCCGGCGGCATTCTTAGATTAACAACAGCAAAATAGCTGCATGGGACATGCCAGCACCATGTGCGTCCACACGTATAAATGGCTGACGCAGAGTATGTAGCCGAGCAGCATATATGCGCTGGTCCCATATTTGTTCTCTTTGAACCTTCTTCCTATGTGAGGGCAGCAAATCTAGTCGTGCACAAACTACCCGACCCCCCAGTTTCTTTCCCTTTTCAACAAAGAGATCGGTTCCTTACAGATGTGTGTACTGGGTTACCCCCCTTTTCCCTTTTTGACCTACAAAGCGGCTAGATAGCCAGTCTATACTACATTCTGCCCCTCCTTTCCTCATTGAACCACGTCCTAGATTCTTGCTCCAGCCCACCGCACCCTTCTTTCCTCTTTGAACCAAGACCTAAATTCGACTACAGATCGAAAAGGATCCACATGCAGCTAGAGCAACGACGGTTTCAAAGAAACTTATACCTTAGGGTCGTCGGGATGTGGCAAGGCGTGCGGCGGGAGGACGGATCTGCCCACACTACGTATGGCAGCGAGGAAGAAGGGGTCGGTGGCCCTCCCGCACAGGCGCTGGGTGAAAGAGAACATCACAGCCGGCAGTGGATTGCCTCCCTCGCCGAAGGCGATAGAGTGAATGCTGCACCTCCTCCCCTTCCCGGTGCGACGGGATACAGACGCCTCCTTCACCAACTATGAGGGGAGAGAGAGACAAGAGGCCAACGCAGTCTTGTTTAGATCTGGTGAAGAGAGGGTGAGAGACTGTGAATATAGCAAACCCTAGCAAATGAACGCTGAGCCTCCAGCGTGTAACATATATGTAGTGCGACGAGCATGTGGAGAGTGCAAACCCTAGCGAACAAGCGCTGAGGCTCCCACTTATATATATATATATATATATATATATATATATATATATATATATATATATATATATATATATATATATATACTACTGTAGTACGGACTGAGCTCCAGTGCCTTGACTGCACCTGCTTTTGGCTGTATGACAGGTGAGCCAGCCACATTTTGGGCCCACCTGTCATAAATCCAAAGGCAGGTGCACTAAGTCAACGAAGCTGCGTCCATATAGTACTCTCGTGTATACGACTAAAATATAGTGGAGTGGTTTTCTTATTCTCTCCATAACAATCATTTTAAATTGTGTAAGTACGAAAGGAAACTCTTTATTTAATGTACAGTGAAGAAAACTAGTACTACTTCCGATGAACTAACGATCCACGCCCACGTGTCCTGGTCGCACTTCCTGTCCTTCACGTGTGGTACACTACCCTCCCTTAAGTGAACTACCGCACATGCGCCAAATTATCGGAAACGTGTGAGAGTGTGTACAAATAAAGAAATTTAATTTCAATTATCAGAAAGGTTTGAGAGTATTACAAAGTTTGACTTCAGTTAAATCTAATATGCGGAGTAAATAAAAATGGAGGGCTACTACGTCCATCCGGGTTTTTAGTCCACACCATTTTTTAAATCAAAGTTAATAGCTGGACAAATAAAATTACAGGGGAGCTGGAGACAAAGTTGTGAGAAGTCTTAGAAATCAATACAAAACTTATGCTCTTAGTACCAACATCGATCCTTCTTCGAGGAAACATTTGGTTCATAGCCAATTGTGTGATAGAATTGCACCAATGTGAAAGACGACTGCGTCTCCAACGCAACCAAGGTGAACTGACAAAGGATATCATCTTTGTGCGTAACAAGCAAAGAGCACTGATGGAAGACAACTTGTTTTTCGTCGAAAATCGATCAGCTTCACTAGCCGACGCAACCATGAGGCGCAACCATGAGCATCGACAGGTCATCATGGTGATGCATCATCCATTTGGCATCAAGTTTGGGTGAGGCACCTATGAAGTTCGACAAATCCTCACTGTGGTCTGTTTCTTCTCAGTAATCAATCTCGAGGAAGGAAGAACCACGTGGTAGAGGACAGTGAGGCGGAACAACAATGGCCATCCAATTTTGTGCAGTTCCACTAAAATTGAGGAAGACATGCCTGGGTATGGAGACACGCATCGCTGTTTCCAAAAATATAAAAAAGGGTTAGCAACGACATCTCAATTGTCAATAAGAATTAATGAAAAGTACACCAACAAGCAGAAGCATCATAATTATCTTGATGGGAACTAAACCAGGATACCCGAGAAAAAAAACATTTCTTCATTTAACCAGTGATTGTACTACCACCATATGGATAATGACCGCACAACCACCATGTACTTTTTGTTGAAACAACATGTATACCTCCACCGAGGCATAAATCAGGACAACTTTTTGAGTGGCATTTCCTCTATAATAGTAGTACTAGTAGGTTATGTTGGACCAGCCGACGAACCCGCTACTATGCATGGGGAGCTGGGGAGTAGTCGCATAGAAGAAACCCGCACGCAGCGACCTGGGGAGCTGGACCAGTACAAGAAGTTATACCTCAGGTGGGCGAGATGTTGTTTAGGCGGGCGGGCGGGATCTGCCCACACGACGGCAACGAACAAGGGCGCGGAGGATCTTCGTCCGCGCCAGCGCCGGCTCCGAGAGGACGGTGCGCCTCGGCTTCCTCCATCGCCGACGGCGACAACGTCAACGCTGCACCTCCTCACCTCCCGCAGCGGACGGGATTCAGCCGGATTTGTGACCACCCGTGAGGAGAGAGATAGAGTGAACACTGTCATCTTGTTTTGATATGGAGAGGGTGAGAGAGCGAGACGCGAGAAACTCTATCAAACAAGAGGCTATAATGGAGTAAACAAATCTCTCCATAGCATTGGTTTTAAATAGAATACGCGCATTCCCAGAAAAAAGAAACGAAAACTGGCGGACAATTTTTTAAGGGTCTGTCTAGGACACATCTAGATGTGACATAGTTATGTCACATCTAAGTTGATGTCCACTCTGTTTGTGGTCTATTTTTTCCTAGTTTTTTTTGTTTCTTGTTGCTACATTATATACTTGTGGGAGCTTAGATGTGATATCCTTAAATAACATCTAGATGTGAATTAGACAAACTGATTTTCTAACGTACCAAGAAAGAAAACTCGATCAAAAGCACGCCCCCGCTTCCAGGTCGCGAGAGTCGTTGCGCACACACACATAGACATAGACAAGCATATCCGTATTTACGTAAAATTCCATTTCCATCTCCATCTCCAATCATATTTGTCCAACTGGCACATTATTTATGTTGTTAATTATATACGCAACAATATTAACGTACAACATCTCTTGTTTGCGCACGTCCGGACCGATGCCACGGCCGGTCCTGACCAACCCGAACCCTCTTCATCACCCGCGCGTGCTTCCCGCCCAAAACAGTCAGTGCCGCATTCCTGCCCGACCAGAGCGGACGCGACCTCTCACTGGCGCCGGCATTGAAGCGGCGCGCCGGCCGAGAGAGCGTCGCCCGCGCCGCTTCCGGGTGCACGCGGCTGCTCCGCGTTCAAAGGTCGCAATAGCCGGCTACAACATGCATGTAAAAAGTTCTTGGGAGTCCGTGCTACAGCTAGCTGTCCTCCCCCAACTCGTCAATCTCTTCCAGTAGTGCTAGTACTCCATGGCGCAATCCATCGACAAGCAGGCGGGAAAGTTATGGTATACTACTCGGTTTTCGGTGAGTGGCATGCCGAGCGACCGTGTGGGGTCGAGCCGTGGAGGAGGGTGAGACACGAACACGACAGGCGTGATTTAAACGTTGGTTTTGCTCGATGGCGCGATCCAACGAAACGAAATGTTGGTTTCTCTCCGTTTCCATTTTTTCTCCGGAAAAACGGAAATGTTTCCACTCCATTTTCATTCCTATTCCAAGGTTGCCCCGTTACAACATTCCATCAAATACAAAGGAAAACTAACACACATGCTGATGCATCTCAATGATTCACAGATCATAGCCAATATTTACTTCACAACTAAAGAAAAAAGTTGTGAGAGCGTGTACGAAAGAAAAACTACTGATGGGGTCACTACGACTTAAACCCTAAACCCTAAACATGATTTAATTTCCTGGCCAGGTAGAACCTGTCGAAGGAAAGACGGCTGGCACCCTCGGATCATATGATGCTTTTGTGCAGTTCCACTAAAATCGACCTGAGCATCCGTGATGGCAAAGTATTGAAGAAGACTGATTAGAATAATAGTACTGACACTAGTTCATGAGACATAAACTCATCACAAGTAGAAGCCGGTAGAAGTAGAGAAAGATCGACATGGAGATGGAGCTACGACAGTGGAGCAAGCCAGCTCCAAAAGGAAGATGGACTACCTAGGACGTCGTGCTGTAGCTAGAAGGGCGGTTGGGACGCGGCATCGGCCCATACCGCGGTGACCCCCGATTGGGATGCACCGACTATGGGTTTTCTCCCTCGCCGACGTCGACCGCTTCTACGCAGAACATTGTTCCCTTCCCCGAGCTGCGGGATCAGGCCCGTCGTTCTATGCTTGTGAAGAGAGCAACCTAAGCAAGCAGGCTTGTAGCTTAGGCTCCTGCTAGTGTATATATAGTGGTTTTCTTTTTCTCTCCATATCAACCATTTTATATTGCGTACGTGTCATTCAAGAGTGAAATGATGGTTGCTTCTTCCGACTAACTTACTGTGTGATTTGACTGCTCCTTAGTGGCCCCTACATGTACTTCCCCTACGTGTATGCCACAGTCACACGTACACATGGACGCAAAAACGTGCGCGATGCCCTAATGCATGCATGTCCGAGCACACGACGGAACACACACGGTCACGCTCAAGTGCTCAACCTACACGTGCATGCACACACATACTCAGTCAGGGTGAGCTAGTGACCGTATGAACACCGGAAACTATATATATTGAGCGCAATGAGCGTATTATGGAGTCCACTGACCGTATTTTTACAAATATACAGTGACAGACATTGTATTTATCTCGTTTGAAATTAAGCCATATTAACCGGAGAGGAGGCAATATGGACTAGCATTACTTTGCTGTGTCCCGTCAACTTGCCGAACGAGGAGAAGGTTGCAGGACGGGAGAAGCTTGCGTGCGGTGGCTTGCAGGACAAGGAGAAACTTTTGACTAATGCAAGCTCTCCCTCGCTCAGGCGGTGGACGTGCAACAGTTAATTCGGTGTCAGATTGCGAGAAGCATACACTATACTACTAGTGCTATTATTGTTCGACTTCTCAAACAGCCAAGCGGAAAGTTTACTAGTACTACTACTATAGTCCATAAAGGTACGTACTATACTAGTACTACTAGGAACCGGATGGAGGAGCGTCTGCACTCTTATTATAATTTTAAAATGTGATAAAGCAATCTTAAACACATTTGGTTCTCTTCGAGGGTTCTCACATGTGATAATGGAAGTTGATCGCATGGAACACTCGCCACAATTCTCGCTTAATTATGGCTCATATCCTGTTACAAATAGTAGCGGTCAGTAATATTTCCTCTTTTTTTGTCATTCAGCATGTAAACAGGTCAGCAAACCTTGCAGCGCATCTTCGTGCGAACCGTGCTTGCTGCACTTTGAATGTGGCCGAGAGCTGGCTTGATGAAACACCTCGCTTCCTACTTCTTTTTTTGCGGGGTACCTCGCTTCCCAGTGACCAGTGTCTTAGCTGATCGTCCTAAGAATGCTTATATATGAATAAAGCTCTCTCATTTACCCGCAAAAAAGATTAAGCCATATTAACCGGAAAGGAGGGAGTATGGACTAGCACTACTTTTTGGTGTGTCCCGTCAACTCGCAGAACAAGGAGAAGCTTGCAGGACAAGGTGAAGCTCGCTTATGCCTTTTGACCAATGCGACCTACCCTCGATGGACATGCATCAGTCCATTCGATGTCAGATTGTTAGAGGCATACACTGTAGTAACCAACATGCGGAGTACCATCATTGTTCGACTTCACGAAGAGGCGAAGAGCCAAGCGCAGTAGTACGCGTACTTGATTTTGCACCTTCATACTACTCCTCCCTCTGTCACAGTTTACAGGGCGCACTTCATTATGATGCATTTCTCTCAGTGCATTTCCACCACCAGAGAGACTTTAGACGCGTTTGGTTTAATGCTCAATTAATTAGGGCGTGGTAACCGCAATCAAGTCCACAATTTTCTCTCCATGTACTGTACTACGGAGTGGAGTAAGTGCATGCATGTGTGTACCCGGGGTGGAAGCACTGCATGCATGTGTGTACGAATTATTACCTCTAGTAATAGACGCCGTGCTATAACTACCAATGCTATTTTTCAGGCCGATCGCTAGTCGCTTGGTCCCACAGATTTTTTTTCTTTTTTCTGAAGCGCGCTGTATAAACAGTGACAGATGGAGTAGTATGAGCGGATTCAAAGAAGAGCGTATTGATGGTTGCTTCTTCAGAGCAACTTACAGTGGGAAAGGTGGGGCTTATGATTTGACTGCTCATTACTCGCTATTAATGCGCCGCAACGACCGGGCTGAGTCTCCCATGCGGTTGTGCACTACCCCCAAGGTTCTTAAATATACTCCGGAGTATTTGTCTTTCTAGAGATTTCAACGAGTGACTACTCAAATACTTGTCTTTTTAGAGATTTCAAATGGACTGGCACATACGGGCGAGGACAGCTGGTTAGCAAGATGCAGCACCAGCGACCCAAGTACATCCGAAGTCAGGGACGGGAACGGGAAGCCACAACGCAGCAAAAACCAACGCCGGTATAAGGAAAACAGCCCGAAGAGCACGATGGTAAACGCCGGATTCAAAAGCTCTCGGCGGGGTCAGCAAAAGCTGCCTCTCAAAGACAACAGGGATGAACTGTCCAACCTAAACAAAATTCTGGACAAGATATGTCAAATCCACAGCACCCCTGATAAGGCCGCAAATCATACTCATAAAGAATGTTGGGTCTTCAAGCAATCCGGCAAACTCAACGCCGAACACAAGGGGCTGGATACACCAAGTGAAGACGATGACGAACCCCGCAAACAAAGCACTGGGGAACAGAAGAAATTCCCACCAGAAGTCAAAACAGTAAACGTGTTACCCGTGACAAAGGGGAGAAACAAAGTGGCGCCCATAGAGATACGTGCCCTACGGCCTATCACAACGGAGTTCCGCTACTGGTCATCCAAACCGATCACCTTCGACCATCGGGATTACTCTGCAAGTATTCGGCACGATGGGCTGCCTTGGTGTTAGACCTGATAATTGACGGATACCACTTTACACGAGTCCTGATGGACGGTGGCAGTAGTTTAAACCTGATATATCAGGACACAGTCTGCAAAGCGGGGATGTACCCAACATAAATTAGCCATAGCAATACTTCCTTTAAAGGAGTAACGCCAGGCCCAGAAGCCCATTGCACGGGCTCCCTCCTACTAGAAGTTATGTTCGGCTCCCCCGATAACTTCCGTAGCGAGTAGCTAACCTTCCACATAGCTCCGTTCAAAAGTTGTTATCAAGCACTACTGGGGCGCGAAGCTTTCGCTCGCTTTAATGCAATACCGCATTATGCGTCTCTCACGCTTAAGATGCCCGGCCCACGAGGCATCATTTCATTAAAGGGAAATATTGAGCGCTTCTCGCGCGCGGAAGACTGTGCGGCTGCCTTGGCAGCCACACACTAAAATGGCCTCACCCAAAAAAAGAGCATCTAACAGGTCGTTAAGACCACGGACACGGCTAGACGAGTCCGGCATAACCATATAATTAACAAAGGTTTGATGGCCATATACCCCTATACAAGGGGCTCCGCACATGTAAACAAGCGACAATAAGGCTCAATTTTACCCATCTTGAATTATACTTTGTTTATTTAGTATAACATACATTTTGCACGAATACTTTTTCAACTAGGTTCCTCTCTTTTACATATGACCATCGTGCTACACCCGTCTAGGATACGACACAACGGAGACACAGGCGCAGACGTGCAGCAGGGACCCGTTCCAAGGATTCTTTTCAGATTAAGACCCTGCGTAAACCTTTTTTTACTGTCTCTTGTTGATACACATGCCCCGGATTCTCTGCATAACCGAGAAGGAAGCTGGCGTCTTGGCATGTGGCCACGTGAGGGTATTGCACGTACCTAGACACCAGGGGCTTATTACAAAGGGCGCTGTTCAGCCCGTTTAAAATCACAAAGACCGAATACCTTAGGGAGTGTTCGGCGTCGCGAGTTTGGCCTTATATGCATCAGCTCCGAATCATGTCTTTGGTTAAATGTTGGGTTTGCCCGGCTCCTGTGTTTTGCTGCCTTACGTTCCGCTCTATTGGCTAAGGCGGCACCAGGAGAACTACTGCGATTGTGCCCTGGTTCAACCAGGCGAGCACCTCAGTAGAGAAAGCCGAAAACTGACTGTCATGATATAGCGTGAGACTGGTCAACCACTCAATGACCTAGCGGAATCTTTGGGATTCCTCCGCCTTAACGAAGGGCCGTTTCCCGGCCAGGCACACATGCGCCCCGAATTCGGGTGAGCGTGGAGCCACCAGGGGCTATATAGTAGCCCCACTGTCAAACTCCTACGGCTAAGTGAAAGTGATAAAGCATTATAGTCCGATTGCCTAGCTCGCTGCGCTATCACCTCCGTAACGGACCAAGACGTTGGATCAAGTGTGAATATGCGTCTTCTGCGAGCACCCCCGCATTATATGCGTGGGTGCTGAAGCCGACGACTGTCATCTTTCAGGTTATATACATATATACATAAACGACCGCACAGGAGGTATTATAATTCTTGCAGGCACAAGTATAAAAAAGCCTTTACATTTCAGCAAAACATTGTTTTCAATGGGAATACATGTCATTAGAACATAATATTCTTCGAGCACTGCGCTCTATCGAACGAGCGCCCTCCAGAACTTCTTGAAAGTAGTGCTCGGCAGGTACTCGGCTTTTGTCCGAATCTTTTGCTGCAACGACGGTGGCCTCCATCTCCGCCCAGTATATCTTCACACAGGCAAGGGCCATCCGCGCACCCTCTACGCACGCCGACCTCTTCATCGCGTTGATATGTGTCACCGCACAAAGGAATTGCTGCACCAAGCTAAAATAGCTGTTCGGCTTTGGCCTTTCCAACCCTAGATGATCCACGACATACCTCATGGCTAGTCCGGACAATCTATTCAGCTTGGCCCATTCGGCCAGCCGATCAGTCAATGGAAGCGGACGCTCTGGATCGTTAAATTGTGACCAGAACAGCTTTTCCACTTCGCGATCCTTTTGATCTCGGAAGTGTTTGGCCGCATCAGCAGCACTCGCTGCTAAATCCAGATATGCGTCCGCAGAACTCCACATCCGGTCTAAAGGAGCATATTTCGGATCTCCGAACTTCATCCGCAGCATAAAGGGCTTTCTAGCCGCGATATCTCCGGCTTGACGCAGCTCCTCCTTCATCGCTCTCATTGCGGAACAAGTATCCTTGGCCGCCATCGTGGCCTTCTCCAGGTCTGCCCTTTTCGCCTGGTCTTCCTTTTCAAGAAGCTTGCAACGGTCAGCGGCGTTCTTCAACTTCACAGCCATCTTGGCCATCTCCTCCTTGCTTTGGCAGTGAGCGGCCTGTTCAGCCTTTAGCTCCTCAGCCGCCTTTAGGGCAGCCGCATCGCTCCTTCTGGCTTGTTCTTTGACTCGGGCAAGCTCTGCCCACAGGTTCTCCATGGCCGCAGCTCCATCTGCATTAGCACACACGTTATAAGATACTGGCATCATGCTACTCTTACCATGTGTCTCTGGAGAAATCGCATACCTTGTGCCTCGTCAAGCCGCTTGTTGACAAGCACGATGTCGGCATCTGCCACGTCAAACTGCCGCTTTAACTCGGCAAATTCTTCAGTCCGGCCGGCCACCGGACACTTCGCCACCTGCATATTAAGGCGGCAAAATTATACCTGGGACTATGATCCTCTGCGTGCCGTCGTCTTCGACAGCACCCAGAGTCTCAGGGGCTACTATCTACACAGGGCGCATCTTAAAGTATGTGGTACTGTCAAAAGGTACATCATTTCACGTACCTCAAAACCTTTCAGTAGACTCATGACACCTTCATGCAACCCGCTCTCCGCGGACGAAATCCTTTCAATTACCATACCCATCAACGTACGGTGCTCTTTTGAGATAGACGCCCGCCCTAGCAGATCCCTCAGTATCTCTGACCATGCACCAGACGGTGCCGGACTCATCCGATTGCTTTTTCTAGAAGCCGGATACTGAGGGCTTCGGGTGGCCATATGACTACCTTCTGGCCTTGCCCGATCGGGAGAAACCCTCCACGATGACACCTCGGGGTCTCCCGCCTCATGAGGCGGTATGGCAGGGGGAGGCGTTCCGCTCTCCATCATCTCTGGAACAAGATCCCCCGAAGATGAGCTCTGCTGAGAAGGGCTAAGATCCAAACTGCAAGATAAATCTTCGGAGTAAAGCAAGGATTTCTCTCATCATTAAGCACCCTTTACTTACGGCTCGGTGGAGGGCTGATCCCCTTAAGGGCATAGTACGGCCGGGGTATCCCCCGGCACAGGACCCTCTGGCGAGGATTTCTTCCCCTGCTTCGAGACCATTGTCTCCGGGTCTTCAGAGGCGGTCCTCTTCTTCCCCTGAGGATAAGAATTATCTATTCCCCCCTTCCGGACAACCTCCTCCGTGGAGGCAGTAGCTTCCTTGTTCCCCCCTTCATCTTCTTCTGAAGGCACGATCTCCAGCATCCTGGTTAACACAGGATCTGGCGACGTCTCAGGAAGGGGGGCCGGACACCTGATCAACTTTTCCTTCGCTATCCACTCCTGGTTCAAGAACAACTCTTTTTTAAGGGCGATGTTGCGATAAATAAACGGATGGTGTGTTCGGGCGCAGGGCTACTTACTTGGATATCCGGACGATTGAAGCTCAGACCTGCATCCTCAGTAGAGTCTGGACACATTATTTGTGGTCCGAAGAACACTTTGTACATCTCTGCGGGCGTCATGCCAAGGAAATGTTGAAGAGCTCGTGGTCCCTCCGGATTGAAGTCCCACAGGCGGAGGGGACGAAGTTTGCAGGGCAGGACTCGGCGAATTAACATGACCTGCGTCACCACGACCAGACTGACATCTCTCTCCAGGAGATCTCGGATGCGGCTCTGCAACACGGGCACATCCTTTACTGGCCCCCAGTCTAGCCCCTTGTTGACCCATGACATTAGTCGTGGCGGGGGACCCGAGCGAAAAACAGGCGGAGCCACCCATTTGGTACCCCTGGGAGGTGTGATATAAAACCACTCTTGTTGCCATAAGCTGGACTCCTCTTGGAAAGAGCCCTTGGGCCATGGGGTGTCAGCATTCTTGCTTATTACAGCACCTCCGCACTCTGCGTGCCTTCCCTCGACCATCTTCGGCTCCACTTTGAAGGTCTTGAGCCACAGTCCGAAGTGAGGGGTAATACGGAGGAAAGCTTCACACACGGCGATGAACGACTAGATGTGGAGGATAAAATCCGGAGCTAAGTCGTGGAAGTCCAGCCCATAATAGAACATGAGCCCCCTCACGAAGGGATCCGGCGTGAAGCCTAGCCCTTGCAGGAAGTGAGATACGAACACAACGCTCTCACCAGGCTTGGGAGTGGGAATAACCTGCCCTTGAGCAGGCAGCCTATGCGGGATTTCGCCGGTCAAATACTTGGCCTCCCATAGCTTCATTACGTCTTCCTCCGTGACAGAGGAAGGCATCCATCGGCCTTGAAGGGTGGATCCGGACATAATCGAAGGTCCGAAGCGCCTGAGTCTGAAGCTTCGGGTGTTGGAACTCGAGGCGGGAGGCGGATTCGATTGAGATCGAAAGAAAAGAGTAAGGCCTTGGTCTCTTTATAAAGAGGTTGAATATCGAGAGCCCTCCCTGTGACCGTTTGGGACTTACCTTCGATCGAGGGGACATACCAACGGGCACGATTGGGTTACCCACGTCCATGTTGATGAGAATCCCGTAAATAAAGGGGACACGATCTCTGCTTCGACAAGATGTGCCAAGGAAACCGCCTCGCGAAACACGCTGAGGTGGGGGGTAAAAAACGATTCGAATAAAGGCTTGGCTGTGGTGTGATGTCACACCACGGAGTACGTCAGCAGATTAGATTTGTGGAAATACAATTATCTCCATGGTGGCATGTGGAACTTGTTTTGCAGAGCCGGACACGATCTTCATGTTCACAATCTTTTATGAAGTATTCGGAGGAGGAACCCGCCTTGCAATGCCGAAGACAATCTGCGCGCCGGACTCATCGTCATTGAAACCTGGTTCAGGGGCTACTGAAGGAGTCTTGGATTAGGGGGTATCCGGACGGCCACCTTTGGCCGGACTGTTGGACTATAAAGATACAAGATTGAAGACTTTGTCCCGTGTCCGGATGGAACTCTCCTTGGCATGGAAGGCAAGCTTGGCAATACGGATATGTAGATCTCCTTCCTTGTAACTGACTCTGTGTAACCCTAGCCCCCTCCGGTGTCTATATAAACCGGAGGGTTTAGTCCGTAGGACAGGACAACAATCATAGCATAGGCTAGCTCCTAGGGTTTAGCCTCTCTGATCTCGTGGTAGATCAACTCTTGTACTACCCATATCATCAATATTAATCAAGCAGGAGTAGGGTTTTACCTCCATCGAGAGGGCCCGAACCTGGGTAAAAACATCGTGTCCCTTGTTTCCTGTTACCATCTGCCTAGACGCACAGTTCGGGACCCCGTACCCGAGATCCGCCAGTTTTGACACTAACAGGCCTTATACGGGCCGTATGATCGATTGGCCAAACATGGGCCAATAACAGGCCACATTATGGCCGTAAACAGGCTAGAGTTGGAATCGTCCGTTCATGGGCCGACCGTAACGGGCCATAGTTAATAGGCCGTATTTGATGATGCTATGAAAACGGCCCAATATATTAATGGACCACAAACGGGCCGACTGTAACCACAGGCTGAATTTGGTCCACAAGCAGAAAATAACAGTAACGGGCCGTAAGTAAACGAATGCTGGAAATGGGCCCAAGAATAAATGGGCTCTGAGAAGGCTGAAAGATAACATGGGTTGGAAACGGCCCAACGGAATAACGGGCCGTTAATGGGTATAAAGTGATACACTGTTCATTACAGGCTAGTTTCACCACGGGCCGTTAATGGGTGTAAAGTGATACACTGTTCATTACGGGCCAGTTTCACCACGGGCCGTTAATAGGCCAAGAGTTACATAGGGCCTCATATGGGCCGAAAGACGTCATGGGCCATACATGGGCCAAAAGTGAAAACGGGCTGGAATCATATTGGATGGCCCAGATGATTCTACTGGGCCTAATTCGGATAGGGCGTAACGGGACTTGGGTTAGCGGGCTGTAAATGGGCTATATGCTAACATGCCGTTAACAGGGTTTCCATGGGCCGGCCCGCCACCTTTTGACCAAGTCAAACGGGCCGGCCTTTTCACAGGAATGGGCCTCTGTTGGGACGTGCCACGTGTCGACGTATCATAGGCGCCTATCTGACCCATTGACGAGATGACACGTGTTTCGTCCGGCCAATAAGAATTTTACACGTGGAAATTTCCCATTGGTCGGGGCTGTTAACGGGTTATCGGATCAAAAACCTGACCTGATAGCTTAACGGCGTTCCGTTATGGTGGATGCCACGTGTCGGTCACCCTTGACGAAAGCACTTCCGTGACATGCGATTTATCATCATGGAAGTGGACACTTCCATGATGATAATTTTGGTAATGTCATGGAACACTTCTACGACAGCACAGGTATGACTATCTTGATTCTGTCATAAATTTGTCATGGATGTATATGCATGACAAAAAACGCGACCTACTGTGACAAACACGTATCATCACGGAAGTGTATTTTTTGTAGTGTTTCTAGCCTTCCCCAAGTTGCTTTCCACTCAAATCTTCTTTCCACCATATCCAAATCTTTGAGAGAGAGTTGAGTGTTAGGGAGACTATCATTTGAAGCACAAGAGCAAGTGGTTTATCATCAACACACCATCTATTACCTTTTGGAGAGTGGTGTCTCCTAGATTGGTTAGGTGTCGCTTGGGAGCCTCCGTCAAGATTGTGGAGTTGAACCAAGAAGTTTGCAAGCGCAAGGAGATCGCCTACTTCGTGAAGATCTACCCGAGTGAGGCAAGTCCTTCGTGGGCGATGGCCATGGTGGGATAGACAAGGTTGCTTCTTCGTGGACCCTTCGTGGGTGGAGTCCTTTGTGGACTCGCGTAACCGTTACCCTTCGTGGGTTGAAGTGTCCATCAACGTGGACGTACGATAGCACCACCTATCGGAACCACGCCAAAAATCTCCGTGTCTCCATTGCGTTTGCACTCTCCAAACCCTTCCCTTTACCTTCATATGCAATGTTTTACTTTCCGCTACTACGCTCTTAGAATTGCATGTGTAGGTTGATTTCTTGACTTGTGCTAATTGCTAAAATCTTCCCACAACTAAAATTGGGAAAAGGTTAGATTTTTATTTGGCCAAGTAGTCTAATCACCCCCCTCTAGACATACTTTTGATCTTACAAGCGGTATCAGAGCTTTAGTCTCCATTTGCCTTGATTTCCATACCTTTGGTGATCATAGCCTTGGTTTCACAACCTAGGAGAGTATGGCATCTAGCAAGGGAAATTACCACCATAGAGGTCCTTACTTTGATGGTACTAATTTTGCTAGTTGGAAGCATAAGATGAAAATGCATATTCTTGGTCCTAAGGCCGCCTGTCGGTGTCAAAACCGGCGGATCTCGGGTAGGGGGTCCCGAACTGTGCATCTAGGCGGATGGTAACAGGAGACAAGGGACACGATGTTTTTACCCAGGTTCGGGCCCTCTCGATGGAGATAAAACCCTACTCCTGCTTGATTAATATTGATGATATGGGTAGTATGAAGGAAATATGCCCTAGAGGCAATAATAAAGTTATTATTTATTTCCTTATATCATGATAAAGGTTTATTATTCATGCTTGAATTGTATTAACCGGAAACATAATACATGTGTGAATACATAGACAAAACAGAGTGTCACTAGTATGCCTCTACTAGACTAGCTCGTTGATCAAAGATGGTTATGTTTCCTAGCCATGAACAAAGAGTTATTATTTGATTAACGAGGTCACATCATTAGTTGAATGATCTGATTGACATGACCCATTATATTAGCTTAGCACCCGATCGTTTAGTATGTTGCTATTGCTTTATCCATGACTTATACATGTTCCTATGACTATGAGATTATGCAACTCCCGTTTGCCGGAGGAACACTTTGGGTACTACCAAACGTCACAACGTAACTGGGTGATTATAAAGGAGTACTACAGGTGTCTCCAATGGTAGATGTTGGGTTGGCGTATTTCGAGATTAGGATTTGTCACTCCGATCGTCGGAGAGGTATCTCTGGGCCCTCTCGGTAATGCACATCACTTAAGCCTTGCAAGCATTGCAACTAATGAATTAGTTGCGGGATGATGTATTATGGAACGAGTAAAGAGACTTGCCGGTAACGATATTGAACTAAGTATTGGATACTGACGATCGAATCTCGGGCAAGTAACATACCGATGACAAAGGGAACAACGTATGTTGTTATGCGGTCTGACCGATAAAGATCTTCGTAGAATATGTAGGAGCCAATATGGGCATCCAGGTCCCGCTATTGGTTATTGACCGGAGATGTGTCTCGGTCATGTCTACATTGTTCTCGAACCGTAGGGTCCGCACGCTTAACGTTACAATGACAGTTATTATGAGTTTATGCATTTTGATGTACCGAAGGTTGTTCGGAGTCCCGGATGTGATCACGGACATGACGAGGAGTCTCGAAATGGTCAAGATGTAAAGATTGATATATTGGAAGCCTATGTTTGGACATCGGAAGTGTTCCAGGTGAAATCAGGATTTTACCGGAATACCGGGAGGGTTACCGGAACCCCCCGGGAGCCAAATGGGCCAACATGGGCCTTGGTGGAAAGGTGAAAGGGCTGCCCTCATGGGCTACACGCCTCTCCCTTCCCCTAGTCCTATTAGGACTAGGAGAGGTGGCCGGCCCCCTCTCTCTCTCTCCCCCTTTGAGGAATCCTATTCCAACTAGGATTGGGGGGGGGGGAATCCTACTCTCGGAGGGAGTAGGACTCTCCTGGCGCGCCACCCTTGGCCGGCCAGCCCCTTCCCCTTGGATCCTTTATATACGGAGGCAATGGGCACCCCATAGACACACAAGTTGATCCTTGAGATCGTTCCTTAGCCGTGTGCGGTGCCCCCTTCCACCAAATTCCACCTCGGTCATATTGTCGCAGTGCTTAGGCGAAGCCCTGCGTCAGTAGTACATCAAGATCGTCACCACGCCGTCGTGCTGACGGAACTCTTCCCCGACGCTTTGCTGGATCGGAGCCCGGGGATCGTCATCGAGCTGAACGTGTGCTAAGAACTCGGAGGTGCCGGAGTAATGGTGCTTGGATCGGTCGGACCGGGAAGAAGACGTACGACTACTTCCTCTACGTTGTGTCAAACACTTCCGTTGCGATCTACAAGGGTATGTAGATCATACTCTCCCCTCGTTGCTATGCATCACAATGATCTTGCGTGTGCGTAGGATTTTTTTTGAAATTACTACGTTCCCCAACAGTGGCATCCGAGCCTAGGTTTTTATGGTTTGATGTTATTTGCACGAGTAGAACACAAGTGAGTTGTGGACGATACAAGTCATACTGCCTACCAGCTTGTCATACTTTGGTTCAGCGGTATTGTTGGACGAGACGATCCGGACCAACCTTACGCGTACTCTTACGCGAGACCGGTTCCCTCGACGTGCTTTGCACATAGATGGCTTGCGGAAGACTGTCTCTCCAACTTTAGTTGAACCGAGTGTGGCTACGTCCGGTCCTTGAGAAGGTTAAAACGGAGTCTATTTGACAAACTATCGTTGTGGTTTTGATGCGTAGGTAAGATGAGTTCTTGCTTAAGCCCGTAGCAGCCACGTAAAACTTGCAACAACAAAGTAGAGGACGTCTAACTTGTTTTTGCAGGGCATGTTGTGATGTGATATGGTCAAGACATGATGCTAAATTTTATTGTATGAGATGATCATGTTTTGTAACCGAGTTATAGGCAACCGGTAGGAGCCGTATGGTTGTCGCTTTATTGTATGCAATGCAATCGCCCTGTAATGCTTTACTTTATTACTAAGCGGTAGTGATAGTCGTGGAAGCATAAGATTGGCGAGACGACAACGATGCTATGATGGAGATCAAGGTGTCGCGCCGGTGACGATGGTGATCATGACGGTGCTTTGAAGATGGAGATCACAAGCACGAGATGATGATGGCCATATCATATCACTTATATTGATTGCATGTGATGTTTATCTTTTATGCATCTTATCTTGCTTTGATTGACGGTAGCATTATAAGATGATCTCTCACTAAATTATCAAGAAGTGTTCTCCCTGAGTATGCACCGTTGAAAAAGTTCTTCGTGCTGAGACACCACGTGATGATCGGGTGTGATAGGCTCTACGTTCAAATACAACGGGTGCAAAACAGTTGCACACGTGGAATACTCAGGTTATACTTGACGAGCTATGCATATAAGATATGACCTCGGAACACGGAGACCGAAAGGTCGAGCGTGAATCATATAGTAGATATGATCAACATAACGATGTTCACCATTGAAAACTACTCCATATGACGTGATGATCGGTTATGGTTTAGTTGATTTGGATCACGTGATCACTTAGAGGATTAGAGGGATGTCTATCTAAGTGGGAGTTCTTAATTAATTTGATTAACTGAACATAAACTTATCATGAACTTAGTACCTGATAGTATCTTGCTTGTTTATGTTGATTGTAGATAGATGGCTCGTGCTGTTGTTCCGTTAAATTTTAATGCGTTCCTTGAGAAAGCAAAGTTGAAAGATGATAGTAGCAATTACACGGACTGGGTCCGTAACTTGAGGATTATCCTCATTGCTGCACAGAAGAATTACGTCCTGGAAGCACCGCTAAGTGCCAGGCCTGCTGCTAGAGCAACACCAGAAGTTATGAACGTCTGGCAGAGCAAAGCTGATGACTACTCGATAGTTCAGTGTGCCATGCTTTACGGCTTAGAACCAGGACTTCAACGACGTTTTGAACGTCATGGAGCATATGAGATGTTCCAGGAGTTGAAGTTAATATTTCAAGCAAATGCCCGGATTGAGAGATATGAAGTCTCCAATAAGTTCTATAGCTGCAAGATGGAGGAGAACAGTTCTGTCAGTGAGCATATACTCAAAATGTCTGGGTATAATAATCACTTGATTCAATTGGGAGTTACTCTTCCAGATGATTGCGTCATTGACAGAATTCTCCAATCACTGCCACCAAGCTACAAGAGCTTCGTGATGAACTATAATATGCAAGGGATGAACAAGACTATTCCCGAGCTCTTCGCAATGCTAAAAGCTGCGGAGGTAGAAATCAAGAAGGAGCATCAAGTGTTGATGGTTAACAAAACCACTAGTTTCAAGAAAAAGGGCAAAGGGAAGAAAAAGGGGAACTTCAAGAAGAACGGCAAGCGAGTTGCTGCTCAAGAGAAGAAACCCAAGTCTGGACCTAAGCCTGAAACTGAGTGCTTCTACTGCAAGCAGACTGGTCACTGGAAGCGGAACTGCCCCAAGTATTTGGCGGATAAGAAGGATGGCAAGGTGAACAAAGGTATATGTGATATACATGTTATTGATGTGTACCTTACTAATGCTCGCAGTAGCACCTGGGTATTTGATACTGGTTCTGTTGCTAATATTTGCAACTCGAAACAGGGACTACAGAATAAGCGGACACTAGCAAAGGACGAGGTGACGATGCGCGTGGGAAACGGTTCCAAAGTCGATGTGATCGCGGTCGGCACGCTACCTCTACATCTACCTTCGGGATTAATATTAGACCTAAATAATTGTTATTTGGTGCCAGCGTTGAGCATGAACATTATATCTGGATCTTGTTTAATGCGAGACGGTTATTCATTTAAATCAGAGAATAATGGTTGTTCTATTTATATGAGTAATATCTTTTATGGTCATGCACCTTTGAAGAGTGGTCTTTTTTTGATGAATCTCGATAGTAGTGATACACATATTCATAATGTTGAAACCAAAAGATGCAGAGTTGATAATGAAAGTGCAACTTATTTGTGGCACTATCGTTTAGGTCATATCGGTGTAAAGCGCATGAAGAAACTCCATACTGATGGACTTTTGGAACCACTTGATTATGAATCACTTGGTACTTGCGAACCGTGCCTCATGGGCAAGATGACTAAAACACCGTTCTCCGGTACGATGGAGAGAGCAACAGATTTGTTGGAAATCATACATACCGATGTATGTGGACCGATGAATATTGAGGCTCGTGGCGGATATCGTTATTTTCTCACCTTCACAGATGACTTAAGCAGATATGGGTATATCTACTTAATGAAACACAAGTCTGAAACATTTGAAAAGTTCAAAGAATTTCAGAGTGAAGTTGAAAATCATCGTAACAAGAAAATAAAATTTCTACGATCTGATCGTGGAGGAGAATATTTGAGTTACGAGTTTGGTGTACATTTGAAAAATTGTGGAATAGTTTCGCAACTCACGCCACCCGGAACACCACAACGTAATGGTGTGTCCGAACGTCGTAATCGTACTTTACTAGATATGGTGCGATCTATGATGTCTCTTACTGATTTACCGCTATCGTTTTGGGGATACGCTCTAGAGACGGCCGCATTCACGTTTAACAGGGCACCATCTAAATCCGTTGAGACGACGCCTTATGAACTATGGTTTGGCAAGAAACCAAAGTTGTCGTTTCTTAAAGTTTGGGGCTGCGATGCTTATGTGAAAAAGCTTCAACCTGATAAGCTCGAACCCAAATCGGAGAAATGTGTCTTCATAGGATATCCAAAGGAAACTGTTGGATACACCTTCTATCACAGATCCGAAGGCAAGACTTTTGTTGCTAAATTCGGAAACTTTCTAGAGAAGGAGTTTCTTTCGAAAGAAGTGAGTGGGAGGAAAGTAGAACTTGACGAGGTAACTGTACCTACTCCTTTATTGAGAAGTAGTACATCACAGAAAACTGTTTCTACGACACCTACACCAATAAGTGAGGAAGCTAATGATGATGATCATGAAACTTTAGATCAAGATACTACTGAACCTCGTAGATCAACCAGAGTGAGATCCGCACCAGAGTGGTACGGTAATCCTATTCTGGAGGTCATGATATTAGATCATGATGAACCTATGAACTATGAAGAAGCGATGGTGAGCCCAGATTCCGCAAAGTGGCTTGAAGCCATGAAATCTGAGATGGGATCCATGTATGAGAACAAAGTATGGACTTTGGTTGACTTGCCCGATGATCGGCAAGCAATTGAGAACAAATGGATCTTTAAGAAGAAGACTGACGCTGATGGTAATGTTACTGTCTACAAAGCTCGACTTGTCGCAAAAGGTTTTCGACAAGTTCAAGGGATTGACTACGATGAGACTTTCTCACCCGTAGCGATGCTTAAGTCTGTCCGAATCATGTTAGCAATTGCCGCATTTTATGATTATGAAATTTGGCAAATGGATGTCAAAACTGCATTCCTGAATGGATTTCTGGAAGAAGAGTTGTATATGATGCAACCGGAAGGTTTTGTCGATCCAAAGGGAGCTGACAAAGTGTGCAAGCTCCAGCGATCCATTTATGGACTGGTGCAAGCCTCTCGGAGTTGGAATAAACGCTTTGATAGTGTGATCAAAGCATTTGGTTTTATGCAGACTTTCGGAGAAGCCTGTATTTACAAGAAAGTGAGTGGGAGCTCTGTAGCATTTCTAATATTATATGTGGATGACATATTACTGATTGGAAATGATATAGAATTTCTGGATAGCATAAAGGGATACTTGAATAAAAGTTTTTCAATGAAAGACCTCGGAGAAGCTGCTTACATATTAGGCATAAAGATCTATAGAGATAGATCAAGACGCTTAATTGGACTTTCACAAAGCACATACCTTGACAAGATTTTGAAGAAGTTCAAAATGGATCAAGCAAAGAAAGGGTTCTTGCCTGTGTTACAAGGTGTGAGATTGAGTAAGACTCAAAGCCCGACCACTGCAGAAGATAGAGAGAAAATGAAAGATGTTCCCTATGCTTCAGCCATAGGCTCTATCATGTATGCAATGCTGTGTACCAGACCTGACGTGTGCCTTGCTATAAGTTTAGCAGGGAGGTACCAAAGTAATCCAGGAGTGGATCACTGGACAGCGGTCAAGAACATCCTGAAATACCTGAAAAGGACTAAGGATATGTTTCTCATATATGGAGGTGACAAAGAGCTCACCGTAAGAGGTTACGTTGATGCAAGCTTTGACACTGATCCGGACGATTCTAAATCGCAAACCGGATACGTGTTTACATTAGACGGTGGAGCTGTTAGTTGGTGCAGTTCTAAACAAAGCGTCGTAGCGGGATCTACATGTGAAGCGGAGTACATAGCTGCTTCGGAAGCAGCAAACAAAGGAGTCTGGATGAAGGAGTTCATATCCGATCTAGGTGTCATACCTAGTGCATCGGGTCCAATGAAAATCTTTTGTGACAATACTGGTGCAATTGCCTTGGCAAAGGAATCCAGATTTCACAAAAGGACCAAACACATCAAGAGACGCTTCAACTCCATCCGGGATCTAGTCCAGGTGGGAGACATAGAGATTTGCAAGATACATACAGATCTGAATGTTGCAGACCCGTTGACTAAGCCTCTTCCACGAGCAAAACATGATCAACACCAAGACTCCATGGGTGTTAGGATCATTACAGTGTAATCTAGATTATTGACTCTACTGCAAGTGGGAGACTGAAGGAAATATGCCCTAGAGGCAATAATAAAGTTATTATTTATTTCCTTATATCATGATAAAGGTTTATTATTCATGCTAGAATTGTATTAACCGGAAACATAATACATGTGTGAATACATAGACAAAACAGAGTGTCACTAGTATGCCTCTACTAGACTAGCTCGTTAATCAAAGATGGTTATGTTTCCTAACCATGAACAAAGAGTTGTTATTTGATTAACAAGGTCACATCATTAGTTGAATGATCTGATTGACATGACCCATTATATTAGCTCTGCACCCAATCGTTTAGTATGTTGCTATTGCTTTATCCATGACTTATACATGTTCCTATGACTATGAGATTATGCAACTCCCGTTTGCCGGAGGAACACTTTGGGTACTACCAAACGTCACAACATAACTGCGTGATTATAAAGGAGTACTACATGTGTCTCCAATGGTAGATGTTGGGTTGGCGTATTTCGAGATTAGGATTTGTCACTCCGATCGTCGGAGAGGTATCTCTGGGCCCTCTCGGTAATGCACATCACTTAAGCCTTGCAAGCATTGCAACTAATGAATTAGTTGCGGGATGATGTATTATGGAACGAGTAAAGAGACTTGCCGGTAACGATATTGAACTAAGTATTGGATACTGACGATCGAATCTCGGGCAAGTAACATACCGATGATAAAGGGAACAACGTATGTTGTTATGCGGTCTGACCGATAAAGATCTTCGTAGAATATGTAGGAGCCAATATGGGCATCCAGGTCCCGCTATTGTTTATTGACCGGAGATGTGTCTCGGTCATGTCTACATTGTTCTCGAACTGTAGGGTCCGCACGCTTAACGTTACGATGATAGTTATTATGAGTTTATGCATTTTGATGTACCGAAGGTTGTTCGGAGTCCCGGATGTGATCACGGACATGACGAGGAGTCTCGAAATGGTCAAGACGTAAAGACTGATATATTGGAAGCCTATGTTTGGACATCGGAAGTGTTCCAGGTAAAATCAGGATTTTACCGGAATACCGGGAGGGTTACCGGAACCCCCCGGGAGCCAAATGGGCCAACATGGGCCTTGGTGGAAAGGTGAAAGGGCTGCCCTCATGGGCTGCGCGCCTCTCCCCTCCCCTAGTCCTATTAGGACTAGGAGAGGTGGCCGCCCCCCCCTCTCTCTCTCTCCTCCTTTGAGGAATCCTATTCCAACTAGGATTGGGGGGGTGGGGGGAATCCTACTCCCGGAGGGAGTAGGACTCTCCTGGCGCGCCACCCTTGGCCGGCCAGCCCCTCCCCCTTGGATCCTTTATATACGGAGGCAGGGGGCACCCCATAGACACACAAGTTGATCCTTGAGATCGTTCCTTAGCCGTGTGCGGTGCCCCCTTCCACCAAATTCCACCTCGGTCATACTGTCGCAGTGCTTAGGCGAAGCCCTGCGCCAGTAGTACATCAAGATCGTCACCACGCCGTCGTGCTGACGGAACTCTTCCCCGATGCTTTGCTGGATCGGAGCCCGGGGATCGTCATCGAGCTGAACGTGTGCTAAGAACTCGGAGGTGCCGGAGTAACGGTGCTTGGATCGGTCGGACCGGGAAGAAGACGTACGACTACTTCCTCTACGTTGTGTCAAACACTTCCGTTGCGATCTACAAGGGTACGTAGATCATACTCTCCCCTCGTTGCTATAAATCACCATGATCTTGCGTGTGCGTAGGAATTTTTTTGAAATTACTACGTTCCCCAACATAGTACAAGAGTAGATCTACCACGAGATCAAGGAGGCTAAACCCTAGAAGCTAGCCTATGGTATGATTGTTGTTCATCCTATGGACTAAAACCCTTCGGTTTATATAGACAACGGAGAGGGCTAGGGTTACACAGAGTCGGTTACAATGGTAGGAGATCTACATATCCGTATCGCCAACTTGCCTTCCACGCCAAGGAAAGTCCCTTCCGGACACGGGACGAAGTCTTCAATCTTGTATCTTCATAGTCCAGGAGTCCGGCCAAAGGTCATAGTCCGGCTATCTGGACAGCCCCCAATCGAGGACTCCCTCAGTAGCCCCCGAACCAGGCTTCAATGACGACGAGTCCGGCGCGTAAATTATCTTCGGCATTGCAAGGCGGGTTCCCCTCCAAATTCCGGGTACCTGTTGAATAATGTCCGGTTTCTTGTAAATGTAGCGCTCCTTGGCTTCTACGCCCAATAATGGCCGTCTTCCATGTGTCAAACAAATACGAAAAGTCAGGGTGTTTTTTACATTTACACCTCTAGGCGCGTAAATGAGCCGCCTATTTAAAGGGACGAGGATTTAGATCCAAACCGCACCTTCTCCCCTCCGCGAGTATTCATCAGAGCCTATCCGACAGAGGTCCATTCTATCATGGCCGACCGCCGTAGCTCCTCCTCTCGCCCTTCCAGCCCTCAGCCTGGAGATTGGGAGAGATGGTCCATCCCGCATAGCGAGCTAGTGGCGCTCCAGACCAAGGGATTTCTCCCCCCAGCCTATATGGTCCCGGTTCGAGCCGGACTTGCCACCTATAATGGCGGAGAGAAAGCGGAGAGCACCCCCAATCCCTCCAAAGGAGAGCGGGTATGCCTTGTCCCTTATTTAATAAGAGGGCTCGGATTCCAATTCATCCATTTCTCCGGGGGCTCCTGGAGTTCTACGGCCTCCAGCTGCACAACCTCACGCCTGCCTCCATGTTGCATATCGCGGGTTTCTTAGCTCTTTGCGAGCTGTTTTTGGGCTGTGAGGCTCATTTCGCACTGTGGAAGAGGCTTTTCTGCCTTGTGCCCCATTCTCAGAAGGGGTCAATATATCAAGTGGGCGGAGCCGAAGTGTGGCGCATCGCCGGGACCGGATATCTATCCGGAACCCCAAAGAAGGCGTCCGAGGACTGGCCTTCCGAATGGTTTTATATAGAGGATGTCCCGCTGCCGGATCCTGTCCGGATCGGCCTCCCTGAGTTCGACAGTGCTCCCCTAAAGAAGCGCCTAAGCTGGTGTCCACGAAGCCCTCAGAGGGAAAGTGACAAGGACGTTCTTTACCTAATGGGCCGGATAAAGTTATTAGCCCATTCCGGACTGACCATGATCGGAGTCATGGCCGCACGCATTATGCGGGGGGTGCAACCGCTTCAGTATAGAGGCCACCCTTTGTGGGACTTCAACGGGGAGGACGACGCCACCCGCCATAGCCGTAAGGGGCCGGAATCGGCTGCCGCTCTAATAAAGATCTTGTCCGCTTTGTACAAGGGAGAAGAGGAGGAATTTCTCCGCGTCAACCCACAGGGTGGATTTTCTATGTACAATCCTCCAAGTTGAGTAAGTGGACACTTTTACTTGCCCACCCATTTTATTTTCCCATCGTTAAATATTCAGTCTAACGACTTCAACGCAGGAACTGCGCCAGGCTGTTAAAGAAATAAACAACCCTCCTCCACAACCCGAGGATCCGGGACGGTCCCTCGACCCGGCCTCCCAAGAGGATCCGGACTTATCTGTGGAGCTGATTGATGGGGTGTTTCATCAATTGAGCAAGGACAATGCCTTGGTGGCCATTACGGCCGATTACCCTGGGCTACTCCCCGCCTCACAGGTAACTGAGACCAAAGTCCCAGCACCTTGAAAAGGGATCCATCCTCGCGTGTTTTTGATTTCGTATAACAACCGTGTTTTGCAGGGGAGGTCCTTGAGACGGGAGGCCGAGCCTGCGGCGACTAGCCAGCGAGGGGCTGCAAGGACCCGTGGGCTAAAACGAAGTGCGGTCCGGACTGAGACGCCGGCGCAAAGGTATAGCGCGCCATCTTATCCCCAGGTGTTATTCCTTCAAGGCATACGGACGCTCATGCTTTCTTCAGGACAAAGAGACCTCGCCGGACTATATCCGGAGAGGTTGCCAATCGCACCTCCACCAGCCAGGCTCCAAAGCCTGGTCCGGAGGCGGAGGCGAGCACGAGGCGCGCACCGGACGCTCCTCCTACAGAGGATGCGGACAGGCTGTCCGCCACCAATTCCGAGGTGGAGAGTGCGATGAACCACAGGCGTCGCCGGACAGTTCTTCGCGATGCTTGTTGCTCCCCAGAGGCATTGGATGCCTTAAATTCGGGAGATGCGTACCTCCGTGCCGCTCAAAATGGTCTAGCCAGAGCCACGGAGCAATATGTAAAAGATATATGGGTGAGAAGATTTAATGGTTATATATATCAGTAGCCCCCGAGACTTGAAACAGTTAGAATAACTGAATTAAGGATCATGTATAATGCAGGTTCTTGCAGAAAGAATACCGAACTGTCCCAGGAGCTAGAAGAGTGCAAAGCCCTACTTGAGGCCGCACTAGCCGCGACAGGGGAGCCCAAGGAGACCCCCTCTGGTAATATACGCTTCGAAAGATAAGTATTTTGCGAAGTGCGGCGTGGGTGCAAATCTGACAAATGAAATTGCAGATGGCGCCGGATTAAATCCGGAAAAGCAACAACTCCTTCGCCAGCAGAAGGCTGGTGAGAGCGTGCTGACAAAGGTGAGGCGGGAGAAGAACGATCTCCAAGATGCCAACACCAAGCTGGGCGTTGAACTGAAGGATGTTCGTGCCCAGCTGTCAGACTCCGTTAAGGAGAATCAGCGGCTTCGATGTGGCATATTTAGTAAGTGCTTAAACGAACTTTGAAAAAAGAGTTCGGCGAGGAAGTCGACTAACACAGTAATGTCTGTAGGTATGCTAACAGGTCGTCCTGCAGAGGAAATGCCCGGTTCTACGGGTGACCTTCTTCCCGAGCTCTCACAACTGCACGAGCGAGTTTGATAGGTGGTGCAAAGCGTCGTCCAGGCCTTGTGGCCATCCGTCTCCATGCCCGAAGGCCTTGGAGAGCTTGCAGAGAAGCTGAAGGTAGCGCAGCGGCGCTTCCGGTTGTGGAAGATATTGGCCTGCCGTCAAGGCGCCAGGAAGGCCTGGGCCATGGTGAAGACGCGGTACCCGAAGGCTGACCCGGACCACATGGCCGAGGTCGGACCTGTGGGGCCTGATGGGAAGGAGATCCCTATGAGCTTAGTATACGACCAAGTAGAATTGGCCGCAAAGTATTCCCAACAGGACTGTAAACTAGACAGCCTGTTAGATGGTATTGAAGGGGAATACAATCAGTCAAATTGACTATGTAATTTTAATTGACATTTGTAATGCCTTCTAGCCGTATTATAGACCGTTTGTCATGGCCGACCTTTTCGCTTCAACCTCGGGACCTGACGGTCCGGATTGTGTCCGAATACCCTCGCGGTTATTTCAGAACCAGGGTATGCATGGAGACCAGGCGTAGGGGTCATTAGTGCTTGAACAGACAAGTGCACAACTAGTTATGTTATATTACATGGTTAGTAAGAAACATCTTCCAGGGATAATAGTTCCGTTAGGGGTTCCTTTCCCTGGGAGGCATGCCCCACTACTAGAAAAAGGGCTACTAATGGCGCACCTAATTTGGCCATTAATGGCGCATTAGTGGTGCGCAATTAGTAGCACGCCATTAGTAATACAGTGGTGCGCCATTAGTATCTGGTATACTAATGGCGCACCACTGGTGCGCCATTAGTATAGGACATGGTGCGCCATTAGTATGCCTCCCAGGGCCATGTATAGCCAGGTGCTTTGGTATACTAATGGCGCACCACAGGGTGATGCGCCATTAGTAACCTCGGCATACTAATGGCGCACTACTTAAGGATGCGCCATTAGTATCCACTGGAATACTAATGGCGCACTGTTATGTGATGCGCCATTAGTATGAATATTAGGTTTTTTTTTATTTTTTATTTTTCTGTTTTTTTGCACAGGTTACAAAATGTATAATTGGACAAAATATAGACAACACACATCAACAACAGATTCATCGAATACAATAGAAGATTAGTCTCTGAATACATTTCATCATATTAGTCTCCAAATACAATTCATCACATTAGTCTCCGAATTGAAAAGACCGAACAAAGATAGAACATTATATTACAAGTCTCGAGACCGCGAGTAGCGAGTTTGTCTTCACATTACAAGTCGATATCGATCATCTAAACTACCATCACATAGAAGAGAGCTGCGGTCATCACGATGAGCATCATCACGATGAAACTCGTCTTCATCCGGTTCCTCCAACGCTCCCTCCCCTCTCGTGCTAGATAGCGGGCGTATCTAGATTCGGCCTCGGCCCTAGTGGTGTACCCTTTGTAACTGTTTCCGCTGAATCAGTGAACCTGTCTCCGACACTCCTCCCAGTCGTCGTAGACTCCGGGAACCTTACCCTTGTACACGACATACGACGACATCGCTATGCACTAGCGAAACGAAACGTTAGTACCAATTCACAGACAATACATAAGCAATATATAAGTATGCAACAGAACGATCGGAAGAGAAAAGCAAGACATTAATAGCATCAATTACATCTAAGTTGAACGACTCTCGAAACCAAAGAGACATACTACAAGTTCATTAAAGTTTAATTACAACATGAGCCAATCGATGTTTCAGAACTAGACACATCATCACTGTTTTCGACTCGACTCAAGGGACCGGAGCGTGGATGAAGCCGCCGTCTATCGTGGGAGTCATGAAATTACGGGCGTTGTCAGCCTGCATTTGTAGCATTCCGTCTATCTCACTGTTGGACGGTTGATTTCTGAGGTAGAACTGCCCCGAGGTACGAAGGACATCTTGATGGCTGATTTCCGCAAACTCCGACTAGATGCGAAAGAATTCTTGTCTGATGTCCGCGTCCTGGATTGCCGACACGCTCGCGGCCCAATCTTTGAGTTTACTCGGTAGCAGAAGTTGATGATGGTCCCGTACGATCGCCCGCATGTGATGGATGGCGTAGTAGGCACCCTTCTGACCGCCAGGCGGCTGCTTGACGCAGCAGAACATCGTATTGTGGGAGAACACGTGCTTGCCGTACTTACGAATAGGCCTGTTGAAGGTGCCTCCAGATTGGGTGTAGCCGGGGAGAACATCATCAAGAACCTTCTTGACATTTGTGTAGTCTACGTTCGACTGACGGTCCGGGTCGAAATACGTGGCCATGGAATATTTGGGGCTTAGGAGGATGAGCGTGCAATGTGTGTCACTGCAGAAAACATGGAATGTTAAAAGAAAAACGATCGAAATCTAAGAATTCGTATGTTACGGGGCGGTTGAGGGGAGGACTTACTCAGGAAAGTAAGGCACGAGGAAGTTATCCTTATCTGGGTTTGCCAGAATGACGCCTTCGAGGTAAGAACTCGCGACTTGCCGGTCCCCAGCGCTGCCCAAGATCTTGGCACGCATGTAGAAGGGGTCGACTATCACGATGTCCGGGGTCTTGTCGCGAATGATCCGCATCTCCATACTCAGCGAAAATAGCCGAACGAAGGTGTAGTGCAGCGAATGAAGGTTCAACATAGCATGGATGTCATCAAACCGCAGGACAATCGTACCCCCGATGTAGTTATCCACAAAGCCCTTGCCCTCTGGCACCTTGGCCACGAAAACCGGGTATGACACATCCTTCTCTCTGAGACGCCGCTTCTCCAAAGAAAGAACACTGTCATGCAGACTCCGCATAGCACCGGCTGCAACATCGAGCATATTTCTCGGTAGCATCGGCCTACCCGCCACATGCACCCTCCTCATTAAATCCTCAGGTGAAGGTGGCCCGTCCTGAGCACGGATCGTACTCGGTGCCGGCTGGCCCGCACCCTTGTTAGTCTTTCTTTTGCGTGCCTTCTTCTTCTCCTGTAATGGGACCGAGTTTTGCTCACAGACCGCCTTCTTGAGTGTGTTGGGGCTGAGAATATTTCGCACCTCGCCTATCTGAGGCTCGGTGAAGTCGGCAGCTCGAGGCGTCTCCTGAGAGCTGAACGGCAGACGACGCCTGTTGCAACTTGGCTTCTCCGTGGTACCAGCTAGATCGCGCACGTCTTTTGTTGGGTTGGGTTCTTGAGAAGGAGGCCCCATGAAGTCGCCCTCGTACCCATGATCGGCAAAGTACCGATCGACGTTGGCAAATGTATCGTCGTCGTCGTTTTGATCCTGTGCCATATGCATGTTTGGATCCAGTGGCATAGGGATGTCCGGCACCGTTGCGGCGGTCTTGCCATGGGGCCGACTTGGCGCCGGCACGACTGGCGGTGTTGTCTTTGGGGTGATGTCCCCCGCCCCCAAACGAATCTGGCTCTTCGGCCAAAGCAGGGGCCAGCTCAGGCAGGCGCTGAGGGTCATCACGTCATCATCGTCGGCCCCGACGGGTCGAATCGGAGGTAACAACTCGTCGCAGCCTGGCAGCACCCGAACCAGTTGAACCCTAAACAAGTTGGGTGGCATCTGGGTACCGTGGAACAAGGGGTTGCCCGGTTGAACGATTTTTCCCTTGGCGACATCGACCAACTCATTGTTCACGAAGTGCAGGAGAGTGCACGGAACGTCGGCGGCGCCCTGCGAAAACATGTAGGGCGTCAGGGATGCCCAGTCAAAGGCAAGGAGATGAAGTCCTCGGCCGAGAGAGGCTTAATTAGTTATCTGATGATGGCATCGAGCTCGGCTAATGTCGAGGCACCGCCAAAGGCGGGCGTGCAGTTGACGGAGGGGCCGCTTGCTGCAGAGGTGCCGGCCGGCGTACACCCGGGTGCATTAAGCTCCCGTGCCGGCGTCGAAGACACCAATGGCCCCGCCATCGCGTTCTGCGAGTTGCTGGCCGTGAAGCTAGGAATCGGGGGCGGCCCCTGTTGGCCGCCCGCAATCCACGCACTCAACCCCTGGATCAAGGTAGGCACAATGGCGGTGATCGTCGCTCCGAGTTGTTGTTGCACTTGCTCTTGGACAATCTCCGGAATCCGCGCCACCTGTGCCTTGAGTTCTTGAACCTCGCGCGCCTGGCTTTCCGAGCTGGTCTTTTTCTCCTTTCGTCCACCAGTGTTATAGTATGACCCCCATTTTGTCGACAAGCCTTTGCCGGCCACACGACCAGCTGACGTCGGCTTACTGAGCTTATCCTTGTTCTTCATTACATTCAACGCCCTATTTAGAGTGGTGTCCCAAGGGTTGCTCTTAGTCGACCCCGCACTACTGCTTTTAGTCGCCTGCGGAAGGAATGTGAACCATTTAGAAATTTGGCTTCATTAATTAGAATGCAACCATATGGAGCTAATTACGCGGGGGTGTATTCCTTACCAGAACAAGCTCAAGCGCCCTGGTCTTCGGATCCGTGGTAAGCTCCTTTGTTTTCGGGTCCTTCTTGTACCGGGCCCTGACATAGTTCCTGGTCTGCTTGTCACCGTATTTATCGAAGAGGGGCGGTAGGCCTTGCTCGGCACGGTCCGCCTCCTCCTTGTCCCATATAGGCTCCGCCACTCTATAACCGCCGGGACCGAGTGTGTGTTCCCCTAAGTTCAGCTCCCGCATTTCTTTCCCCCACTGACTTGATTGGGAGTGTGCGGTGCTCGAGCAATTGATCTTGAAGTCGTTGTAGTCATCTTTGGTGATCGAAGGATTTTTCTCCTTGATCTTCTCATAACTCTCACCTTTCTCGATCATTCTCTTCACATTGCTTTTCCAAGTAGACAAGGCCTTGCTCATCTTCGTGAGGGTAGCATTGTTCACTTTATTCCCTTTGAGGCTTGTGTTTTCAAATTCAGCGGGGAACTTGTATCGTTCGTGCAGCTTCGTGAAGAGGAGGTTGCGCAAATTCCCTCGGTCAGGATGCCTCAGGTTCTCGGTGTTGATCGAGACGGTGCTCCGGAGAATGCACCCGAGCTGAAGCGAGTACCCCTTGACTATTCGTGCGGGCGCCGTTGGATTCCCGTCGGAGTCCACTTCAGTAACTTCCTCCTTGAGGGTGCGGAGCACGGTTGGGCGCCGGTCCTTCCGTTGCCTCTTCTGGCTGCCATCTGTGCGTGCGCCGCCATCATCAGTGGTGGCATCCTCGGCGGCACCATCAGTGGTGGCATCAGTGGGGTCATCCTCGGCGGCACCATCAGTGGTCTCAGGATCGGTGGGGAAGGTGGTGTCCTCATACAAGTGAGGTTGTTCCTCCATCTCCTGGGACAGCTCCCAGAATGCCTTGCCGCCCGAACCCCCGGCCTCATCGTTGTGGGCCATGTTTCTCTCTAAATAGAAACAAAGTTTGGTCAAAAAGTTGGTTATTGTCAAGGAACAAGATCATGGTCTCATCATTTAGGGTTTGTCGACACCGAGGCATCCTAAAATCTAAGCTTTTATCAATGAGGGTTTTTCGACGCCGAGGCACCCTAAAAGCCTAAGCTTTCATCATTTCGGTTTTTATCGACACCGAGGCACCCTAAAAGCCATGCATTAGTCACAAGTACGCCGGGGCACTTGATCCTACTTAATTAACTACTAAGATACCCCGGCCGATGCATTAGTCACAAGTACCCCATCTGTCCTATTTTTAGCAAAGTCATGCTAAAATTCACGGAAAATTTCAGCATGACCTTTGCTGAAAATAGGACATATGGAGTACCCGAATTTGCCGGAACGGAAGTTAATTGACATTTCGGCAAACTCAAGGGCCTCTCGGGGTACCTGCAAAATCATTATCCAATGAAGGAATTGTGCTGCACACTGCTGCCTCACACTGCTGCCAAAATCATTATCGACATGCTGAACTTGCATTTCACTCTGCGTAGCTGAACAGTCTAACAACCATAAATATATAACAAGAACTGCACTGCAACGATACAAAGAATATATAACAAGAATGAGCCTCAAATAAAAAAAAATTATGGAAAGCATGAGGGTTACACTATAATTATAGGAAAATTTACACTGTTATTAGGGGAAGTTTTATACTGTAATTACATATAAGAAGCATCAGGGCTACACTGAAAATTGCTGAGCTTACACTAAATAAATCTGCACTGCAGGGCTTGTACACACAAATTCAGTGAGATGGTCTTTATCTGAAAGTTTATTTCGTAGTGGCTACAGCAAACTGCAGGATGATTTCTTTAACCGGCGAGTTGATTGCATCAAAGCCGAAGCATGTTGAGGTCAGTATCGAGCAGTTTGTGTAACAAGCGAGTAAATGGATTTGTAATTCCACATATATACAACATCATTTAAATCATCATAGTAAAATTGACAGAAGAATGTGAAAATGAACACCATAATAAACTGATGATGATGTGTGCGTGATGGGTCTTGTGCATTACTTGTTGCAGCTGCAAGAAGAGCTAAATACACTCTACTGCCAAGAAGAAACAGGTGACACAAGATAGGCATGACACCTTTTGAGTGGTACAAGGAGGGAGTATTCATTCTCAAGTAATCTAGGTGGCCTGGCTTGTGCCTGCTTTCTGAACAAGGCGTTATTTTGGTGGAGTGTTGGTGAGAGGAAGCAATATATATAATGGTCTTGGAAACCCTAGATGATTGGGAAGCAGAGTGAGAGAGAGAGGCTGTTGGAGGCATAGCAGGAGAATATATATACATGTTGGTTGGTTGATGGTCTAGTTGGAGGGAGTCAGTGAATTTATCTTGTTGCTATCTGTCTGTGTGTGTGTGTGTGTCTGTACATAGGAAGGAGTATCTATCTATCAACAGTAGTAGTTAGCAGCATGTGTAGCTTTGGTGCAGGGGTTTAAATATTTATACTGGATAACTGGAAGAGGAAGTCATGTGTAGATTTGTCTCAGCAAGTAACCCAGTTTGAAAAACTGAAAAATAAACTTAAAATCATACAAAAATACAGACTTATGTGCATGAACACGAATCTGTATGTACTTGCCACTATGATCTAGAAATAAGAACAAGGGAAGTCGATTTCATTTTACATTCACTATAGATAAAATAGTGAAGAGTAAATTATTTTTATGAGGAGGAAAAGCATCCAGCTTCACCACCCCTACAATATGCACCTCTTATAAAATTACTACACAATGCACTCCAATATTTCATTCCTCCAAACCTTAGCCGGTATAGCAGTGCATAAAAAAAATACTATTCTGAACCGTAACAGTACCCAACACCAATATCAAACCTTGCAACCCCAGCATAACACTGCATAGCACACACTGATAAAGGTAAACTACATGGCCAAGGATTATCAATCCACCAGCGGAGATGTTACTTGGCTAGCATCAGGGTACCAACATAGCTAATCCCATCACAAACATCTACTCACTTGAAAAGCACTACAGCAGTACCTCCCCAAGCCTCTGTAGCCTCTTCAATTGCAGCCAAGCAAATCGATAGCAAGAACACTAAAGGTGTGGTGATCAAGTATATAAACAGTCATAGCAGCAACTTCCACATGCACCGATCCTAATATATGCACCTCTCGTAAAATTACTACATGATGCAGTTTAATGCTTCATTCCTCTCAACCATTAGCTGGTATAGCAGTGCATAAAAAACACTATTCTGAACCATAACAACAAAATCACCACTCTTGGGAGGACACTACACTAAAATGCTCAAACAGTACCTATATCACGCCTTGTGTACCTCTTGTACAATTACTACACGATGCATTCCAATACTTGTCATCCCCCTCAACCTTAGCTGGTATAGCAGTAACAAAAAGCACTACTCTGAACATTAACAACAAAATCACCACTCCTAGGCAGAAACCAATACAGGCAGCAGAAAGTTCAGTACAAATTTGGATAACTAATCACCCAAGTTCACTCCATAGTGAACCACCACACTCGAAATATAAAAGCATGCCTGCATCAGTCAAATTCTATTGTAGCAGCACATCTCTGTACTACTCCCAGGGGTGGCCGGCACGGTGAGCACGAGCCCGCAGGCACAAACGGCGACTAAACAAGGAGAAAAGCAGGGGAATCGATGGAGACGCTCACCGCGGAGCTGGGGAAGGATACGGCGAGGCCGAGGGTGGTCGGGGCGGCGCGGATCAAAGCCGAGAAGCAGTGGTCGGTGATGAGGAAGAAGAGGTCGATGCGCTCGATCCTTGATGACCCGGCTCCAATCCGTGGACGTAGGCGATGAAGGTGATGATGGTGTTGCTCCTGGCGCAGCTCCTAGGCACGACGACGGAGGACGGGGCGGTCGATGGCCGCGGTGATGCGCGGCGCCCGCGCTCGGGGTGGAGGGAAGGAGCGGGGCAGCAGCGGGGCAGTGGCGTCGGGGCGGCGCGGCGGCGTCGAGGCAGCGGCGTCGGGGCAGCGGCGTCGGGGCAGCGGCGGGGCAGCGGCGTCGGGGCAACGGCAGGGCAACGTCGTCGGGAGAGGAGAGGGGAAGGGGATCGACGGCGAGGGCGAGGGAGAGAGAGGGGATAGGTGTGGGCCCGGGAGGCAGTATGGATGGGGGCACAATACTAATGGCGCACCACCCCTCGGTGCGCCATAAGTATATACATGCTAATGGCGCACCTCGACCTGGTGCGCCATTAGTATTTTTTTATTTCCGCTCGAGCCAACAGGTTATCTCACACCTGACCTTATCCACATCAACTCCCCTCTACTAGCTCGACTGGTCAGGTGCCTGTTCTCACACCAGGAGGTCCTGGGTTCGATTCCCAGGCTCCACAATTTGTTTTATGCATTTAAAATGCTGTTTGATACTTATTTGTGTTTAAATATGTTCAAACTTGTTTAAATCATAACAGTAATTTTCTTATAAGACAGTAATAATTTTAAAAGGGGGGTCGGTGGCGGCGGTTGAGTAGGGGAGGGGTGCGGGGGGTCGGCGGCGGCGGTTGAGTAGGGGAATCGAGGGTGCGGGGGGTCGGCGGCGGCGGCCGGTGGACCGGCGGGTGCTCGGCGGCGAGGGGGACCGGATCTGGCGAGGTGGGATAGCGATCGAGATGGAGGGGGATCAAGATCGAGTGTCCATGAAATTTAAAAATATTCATGATAGTTTAAAAAGTGCCCATGAAATACAACCGAAAAATGAAGGCTACGATTTAAATACAATCGATCTTAGCTAGCTATCTGTTAACAATCTTCTTGCCCTTCTTTTTCGCAAATGGAGTTCTTCTATGGAACGGACGTCCTTTAGGTAGGGTGGTCCTGCTTCTTCTTGTGGTGTATGCTGCTACTTCATCATCGTCGTCATGTTCGATCCTCGGGTCGCCGTACTTGTCGAAGAATTGCTCATTGGCTACTCCATCCATTCCGATGATCTTCCTTTTGCCTCTCCTCATGACAACACAACTGGTCTTTGACGGGTCGGTAATGAAGAAGCATTGGTCCACTTGGGAAGCCAGTACCCATGGCTCATTTTTCGCGGTGACGTTTGCGCCCGCGGTCTTGGATTTGGCTTCGGGTATAACCATGGTGGTGAAATACCGGTCTTCTTTTAGGACGCTCTTGGCCCATCTGACACGGAACATCGGGACCTTCTCTCCGGCATAGCTCAGCTCCCAGATCTCCTCGATCCTTCCGTAGTATCTGTCCTTGTCGTTACCGGTGTAGGATTCCATCGTTACCCCGGAGTTCTGATAACCATCGCTCTTCATGTCCTTGGCCTCGGTGTAGAATGTGTAGCCGTTGATATCGTACGCCTCATAGGTCATCAGGTTGTGCTCGGCGCCCTGTGACAAGGCGAATATGAGTTGTTCTTCCGCGGAAGAATCCTCATGTAAAGGGTACGACAGAAGCTTCTGCTTGAACCAACGCGTGAAACATGAGTTGTGCTCTTTGAGTATATCTCCGTCCGTCCTCTGTTGGCCTCGGTCATTGTACGTCTTCTTAATAAAGGTTTTGTGCTCTACCACCCAAGGATCGACCACGTCTATGTGTTGTAGCGCGACTAGGTTTGCTCTTTCAAAGTCGGCGAGTCGACCCTCGAAGTTGACATGCATTTTGCGGCGACCCTCACGGTGACCCCATCCAGCGAGCCTGCCGAGGTGCCTGTTGACGGGCAGACCAACAGGGTTCTCGATGCCTAGATAATTCGTGCAGTACGAGATGCACTCTTCGGTCAGAAAGCCCCTGGCTATGCTTCCCTCTGGACGTGACATGTTGCGAACGTATCCTTTGATGACACCATTCATCCTTTCGAACGGCATCATGCTGTGCAGGAACGTCGGCCCGAGTTGGATGATATCCTCCACTATATGGACCAGCAGATGCACCATAACGTCGAAGAATGCGGGCGGGAAGTACATCTCAAGCTCGCATAGTATCACCACGATCTCTTCCTGTAGCCTTCTGAGTTGCCTCACGCCAATCGACTTCCGAGAGATGACGTCGAAGAAGTTGCATAGGCCAAATAGCGTTTCACGGACGTGCGCGTCCATGATCCCACGGATTGCAACTGGAAGTATCTGCGTCATCAGCACGTGACAGTCGTGAGACTTCATCCCGCTGAACTTCTGCTTCGCTGGGTCTAGGTATCTGCTTATCTTCCCCGCGTAACTGTAAGGAAGTTTTACTCCTAGGAGGCAGGTGAAAAACTGCTCGATCTCCTCCTGACTTAGAGTGAAGCACGCGGGAGGGTAGTCATTTCCGGTCTTCTTGGCCTTTTTGCCTTTGAGACGACTTTCTGTGTCCTGCTTCGCCTCATCATCATCATCATCATCATAATCATATATAGCGTGAAGCTCCTGCCTGATGCCCATGGATTTCAAGTCTGCCCTTGCTTTCGGCCCATCTTTGGTCCTCTCTGGCATGTTGAGCAGGGTACCAAGCAGACTCTCGCACACGTTCTTCGTGATATGCATGACATCAAGGCTGTGAGGCACACGGTGGATCTTCCAGTACGGCAAGTCCCAGAAAACAGACCTCGTTTTCCATACCTTCAGCAGCAGCTCTGGCGCCTTTCGCTTTTTTCCCGGCTCTGGCGCCTTTTGCTTCTTTCCCGGCAGTGGGCAGTCTTTCCAATTTTTCAACAACTTGTCTATTTCCTCGCCGCTCCTCGTACACGGGCGTTTTCGGGGTTCGGTTTCACCATCGAACAGATCCTTGCGTTTCCTCCACGGGTCATCGTCGCGAAGCCACCTTCGATGTCCCATGAACACGGTTTTCGAATACCCAGGATCTCTATCTAGCTGGCGATACGTTGTGTCATCCATGCACCGTACGCATCCAGAAAATCCGTGGACTACCTGCCCCGCGAGATATCCGTAACCGAGATAGTCGTGCACTGTCGTGAGCAGTGCGGCTCTCACAGGGAAATATTCTTTCTCTGCGGCGTCCCACGTATTGGCTGGCGTTTTCCACAGCGTGTCTAGCTCCTCCTTCAGCAGCCCTAGATACAGATTGATGTCGTTCCCTGGTTGTTTCGGCCCTTCAATTAGCATACTCATGTGAATGTACTTCCTCTTCATGCACAACCAGGGGGGAAGGTTGTACATCCACACAAACACAGGCCAGGTGCTATGTGTGCTTCTCTGGCTGCCAAACGGATTGACTCCATCGGTGCTCGCGCCCAGCACGATGTTCCTTGGATCCTTCCCAAATTCTGGGTATTCAAAATTCAACGCTTGCCACTGGCTCGCATCCTTAGGGTGACTCAGCATCTTGTCTTTTTTATCTATCTCCGGATCATTTGCGTCATCTTCTCGCTTCTTCTCCTCCCTATCCGCGTGCCAACGCAGGAGCTTTGCTACCTTAGGATCCGCGAAATACCGCTGCAGACGAGGAGTGATCGGAAAGTACCACACCACTTTTCGAGGAGCTTTCTTCCTCTTCTTGTATCGAGTGACGCCGCACACCGGACATATGGTAGACTCCGCGTGCTTGTCCCGATAAATGATGCAATTGTTCATGCAGACATGGTATTTCACGTGCGGTAAATTCAGAGGACACACGATTTTCTTCGCCTCCTCCAAACTGGTCGGGCACTTGTTCCCCTTTGGAAGACGTTCGTGCCAGAATGACATGTTCTCGTCGAAGCATGCGTCGGTCATTTTGTGTTTTACCTTCATCTCCAGAGCCATGAGCGTTACTTTCAGGCGGGTATACTCGGGCCTGCATCCTTCATACAATGGAGTAACCGCGTCTAACTCAAGTTGATCCACCTTGGCTTTCTCTCGGGCGGCGGCTCTTGCGTTATCCGTCTGCTTGAGAAGCAGCTCTTGAATATAAGGGTCCTGCACCCAGCCCATCGATGGTCCACCGTCGTATGCTCCGCCGGCACCATCATCTTCATGATCATGCCCGTCGTCTTCTCCGGCGCCATCTTCCTCATCATCATGTCCTGCATCTTCTACATGATGACTGTGTACAGCATCACCGTCGTGATCATCTCCTGGGGATTCTTCGCCTTCTCGCCCGCCCGAGCCGCGGTGGTTGCCTTGCTGCCCTTCCTCATTTCTTGCCCGGCCCCCATGGACGACTCCGTAGTCATCTTCATCACCTTGCCACTGATAGCCATCCATGAAACCACGCAAAAGCAGGTGGTCCCGCACCTGCCCGGAATCCTGGTCCGCAATAAGGCTCTCCAGCTTGCATCTTCGACACGGACATCTTATCTCCGTCTCATTCTTTTGAAGCATCTCGGCCTTCGCGGACCTCAAAAACCTATTCACGATGCCTTCGGTCATCGTGCGGACCATGGTTGCCTGCGGGGTAGAGCAAAACGATATTTTAGAACCAAGAAAAAATTTGGCATGACTTTCCCTAAAAATAGGACCAAAAAGAATGCTTAATGCCAAAATTATCGCCGAAACAGAAATGAATCAACATTCTAGCAAAATATTGGCAACTATCGCATTTCAAATACCGGTACACCTCCAAACACAAACACATATGCAACACCACAAACATATGCAACACCACGAACATACATAGATCTAGCTAGGCCATAAAAAGTGCATGTGCAAATTGTTGTAGGGAGAACAACATAAATATAGCTTCCCCCTTACTTACCTATCAAAACAAGGTAATTTAACCACTTAATTTCAATGAATCTATGGTGGAAATGAGGTGAAAAAGAGGAGGCACCCGAGACAAGGAGAAGGTGGAGAGAATGGAGTGGGGAGAAAGTGAGTGTGGGTAGGAGAGGCTGCCCAAAATATCTTGTTGCTGACCACTTACTAATGGCGCACCAGCAGTAAATGCGCCATTAGTAATCCAGGTTACTAATGGCGCACCTCTATCTGATGCGCCATTAGTAGTTTTGCGAAAAAAAAGAAAAAAAATCATACTAATGGCGCACTCTCCAACGGTGCGCCATTAGTAGTTTGAACTAGTAATGGCGCATGGTGGGACAGTGCGCCATTAGTAGTTTTCCAACAAAAGGAATAAAAAATATAATTAAAAAAACAGCATTAGTGGCGCACTCTGGTACTAGTGCGCCATTACTAGTTACAACTAGTAATGGCGCACCGTGCCAGGATGCGCCATTAGTGTGTTTGGACAGACGCGCTAGTTCAAAAAAAAAATTAGGATACTAATGGCGCACCCTAGGCAAGGTGCGCCATTAGTACTTTCAACACTAATGGCGTACCAGATTGTGGTGCGCCATTAGTATATACTAATGGCACAGCATCTATCTGGTGCGCCATTAGTGTCAATCCCACCTATATCTCTTTTTCTAGTAGTGCCCTAAAGTGCATGTCCATTCTGCAAAAAAGACGCAGGAAAAAGCATCTGGGAGCGCATAAATAAATAAGTGAAAAGATCATATTTTAGTTCACCGACCGAATATTCCCTTAAGAACACTAGCTTTTGGCTTAACCCAGTCTGAGGTACACATCCGGCTGACCCGGCAGTAACAATCACAGAGGTGCTCCCTTTACCACCTGGCCGAACAATCGGGAACGTAGGGGTAAGCACAGGAGCTAGGCAACCCAGCTTGGCCAAAACTTAAGTCATATCGATGCATATAATGGTGAATAAAAGGTACATGAGGAAGTGTGACACATGTGTTGGGCATAAAGCCCGTATAAATAAGCTTCTGTTAAAAGAAGCCCCCAGGTTTAATGAGTGCGGATATCACGTCATTTGATGAGCCTTTAAAGGCTGTAAGAGAAATGGAGGGGAGAAGGAGAGAAATGTAAGACAGAAAGTATTTAAAAAATGGACAGAGGAAGGAGACGAACACAGAGTCCGGCGCTAGGCATAAAATCTTTGGAGACGTGTTGCGTTCCATGGGTTCAGCTCGAGTCGGTTATCTGATGCATCTCGCAGGCAGTACGCTCCACCAGTCAGGACTTGGTCAATTATGAAGGGACCTTCCCACTTGGGCTTAAGTTTGTCCTTTTTCTTGTCCGGCAGGCGTAGAACTAATTCGCCAACGTTGTAATTTTTGGCCCATACTTCCCTGCTTTGGTATCGTCGAGCCTGCTGTTGATAGAATGCGGAACGGGCTTTTGCCACGTCACGCTCCTCCTCCAAGGCATCCAAACTGTCCTGCCGATCGAGCTCGGCTTCTCTTTCTTCGTACATGCGCACTCGAGGTGAGTCATGAATTATGTCGCAGGGCAAAATTGCCTCTGCACCGTACACCATGAAGAATGGTGTGTATCCGGTGGTGCGATTCGGCGTGGTCCGCAGCCCCCAGAGTACGGAGTCGAGCTCCTCTACCCAGTGCGCATTGGATTCCTTAAGGGACTGCACTAATCTGGGTTTGATGCCGCTCATGATAAGACCATTTGCACGTTCGACCTGGCCGTTAGTTTGTGGGTGATAGACAGAGGCATAATCGAGCTTGATGCCCATGTTTTTGCACCAGAGTTTTACCTCGTTGGCCGTAAAGTTCGTGCCGTTATCAGTGATGATGTTGTGCGGGATGCCGTAACGGTTTACAACCCCGGATATAAAGTCTATCACCGGTCCGGATTCGGCCGTCTTAACAGGCTTGGCTTCTATCCATTTGGTGAACTTATCCACCATGACCAGTAAGTATTTTTTCTTGTGGGTTCCGCCTTTAAGGGGTCCAACCATGTCAAGCCCCCAGACCGCAAAAGGCCAAGTGATGGGGATAGTTTGGAGGGCGGTGGGTGGCATATGGCTTTGGTTTGCAAAAAGCTGGCAACCGATGCATCGCTGGACTAAGTCCTGGGCGTCTGCCCGGGCCGTCGGCCAATAAAAGCCTATACGGAAGGCCTTGCTTACAAGGGACCGAGCTGCAGCGTGATGACCGCCGAGTCCGGCGTGAATTTCAGCCAGAAGGTTCCGCCCTTCCTCTTCGGAGGTGCACCTTTGAAGGACTCCGGTAGTGCTGTTCTTGTAAAGCTCTCCCTCATGGACTTTGTAGGGTTTAGATCGCCTTACTATGCAGCGTGCCTCGTTTTGGTCCTCAGGGAGTTCCTGCCTAGTAAGGTAGGCTAGGAAAGGTTCTGTCCACGGGGCGATGTTGGCCATTATTACGTGGGCTGAGGGTGTTATTTCATTGGCAGGGCCTTCGATTATGTCAGAGTGTTCGGTGTCGGGCAGTGCGGTTGGGTCCGGGCTTTTATTGCCGGGCTCCCCTTCCCATACTACGGATGGCTTGAACAGCCTTTCCAAGAAGATGTTGGGGGGGACTACATCGCGTTTTGCGCCGATGCGTGCCAGGACATTTGCCGCCTGATTGTTTTCTCGGGCTATATGGTGAAATTCGAGCCCTTCGAACCGAGCTGACATTTTTAAGACGGCGTTGCCATAAGCTGCAATTTCTGGATCCTTGGCATCAAAGTCTCCTTTTATTTGGGATATTGCAAGGTTCGAGTCCCCGCGCACCTCTAGGCGTTGAATGCCCATGGACATTGCCATCCGGAGACCGTGTAAAAGGGCCTCATATTCGGCTGCATTGTTGGAGTCTGTGTACATTATCTGGAGTACTTATTGAACTATGTCTCCTGTGGGGGACGTCAAAACGATGCCCGCCCCTAGACCGGCCAACATTTTGGAGCCGTCGAAGTGCATGACCCAGTTTGAATATGTGCCGTACTCTTTAGGGAGTTCGGCCTCCGTCCATTCTGCGACGAAGTCGGCCAGGACTTGCGACTTAATAGCTCACCGCGGCTTGTAAGTTATGTCGAACGGGAGGAGCTCAATGGCCCATTTTGCAATCCGGCCCATCGCATCGCGGTTGTTTATAATATCGTTGAGTGGCACTTCCGAGGCTACTATTATTGAACACTCTTGAAAGTAGTGTCGCAGCTTTCGGGATGCCATAAATACCGCGTACGCAATCTTTTGATAATGCGGGTACCGTGATTTGCATGGGGTAAAGACAGTGGACACATAATAGACCAGCTTTTGAAGGGAGAATTTGTGTCTGTCCGCTTCTCGTTCGACGACGAGCACTGCGCTTACAACCTAATGGGTTGCTGCAATGGATAATAGCATTGGTTCGCCAATGTTTGGTGCGACCAAGACTGGGTTTGTGGCCAATATGGCTTTTATTTTGTCGAGTCCGGCCATGGCTGCGTCCGTCCACTCGAAGTGTTCGGTGCGCCGAAGGAGGCGGTAAAGGGGTAGTGCCTTTTCTCCCAGGAGGGAGATAAAGCGGCTCAGAGCCGCCACACATCCGGTTAATTTTTGTATTTGTTTGATGTCCTTTGGGATATCCAATTGTGACAGAGCTCAGATCTTGGCTAGATTTGCTTCAATTCCTCTACCGGATACAGTGACGCCCAAGAGCTTTCCGGCTGGTACGCCGAAAATGAATTTTTCCGGGTTGAGCTTGATGTCGTATGTTCAGAGGTTATCGAATGTGAGTCTCAAGTCGTCTACTAGAGATTCGACATGTCTTGTTTTAATGACCACGTCATCTACGTATGCCTCCACTGTTTTGCCGGTCTGGTTTGCCAGACATGTCTGAATCATGCGCTGATATGTTGCGCCGGCGTTTTTAAGCCCGAAGGGCATTGTGTTGAAGCAGAATGGGCCGTATGGTGTGATGAATGCCGTTGCGGCTTGGTCTGACTCTGCCATCTTGATTTGATGGTAGCCGGAGTATGCGTCAAGGAAACACAATGAATCGTGTCCTGCGGTAGCATCGATAATTTGATCAATGCGGGGGAGGGGAAAGGGATCCTTTGGGCAAGCCTTGTTAAGGTCTTTAAAATCAACTCACAAGCGCCAGGATTTGTCCTTCTTTGGTACCATCACCAGGTTTGCTAGCCAGTCCGGATGTTTTATATTTCCGATGAATCCGGCCTCCAATAGCTTGGCTAGTTCCTCTCCCATGGCCTGTCTCTTAGGTTCGGAAAAACGCCGAAGAGCCTGCTTGACTGGCTTGAATCCTTTTAGGATATTTAAGCTGTGTTCGGCCAACCTGCGTGGGATTCCTGGCATGTCTGAAGGGTGCCAGGCGAAAATGTCCCAGTTCTCACGTAGGAACTCCCGCAGTGCGGCGTCTACATCAGGGTTTAACCGTGCCCCGATGGAAGCTGTTTTATTGGGGTCCGTTGGATGAACCTAGAATTTGACTATTTCGTCCGCCGGTTTAAAGGAGGTGGACTTGGATCTTTTGTCGAGTATCACATCGTCCCTATTCACCGTGGAGCGTAGCGCAGTCAGTTCCTCAGCCGCTAGGGCTTCGGATAGTGCCTCGAGGGCCAGTGCGGCTGTCTTGTTTTCGGCGTAGAGTGCTATGTCCGGATCACTAGCGAGAGTGATGATTCCGTTAGGCCCGGGCATCTTGAGCTTCATGTATCCGTAATGGGGTATTGCTTGTAAGATTGTGAATGCTTCCCGCCCTAGCAGAGCGTGGTATCCGCTGCTGAACGGGGCCACTTGGAACGTGACCTCTTCAGACCTGTAATTATCCGGCGTGCCGAACACCACATCGAGTGTGATTTTTCCTGTACAGCGTGCTTCCCGACTGGGAATTATTCCTCTAATGGTTGTGCTGCTTTGCTCAATGCGGTTCCAGTCTATTTCCATTTTTTGAAGGGTTTCCTCATAAATGAGGTTCAATCCGCTGCCGCCATCCATGAGTACCTTGGTAAGACGAAATTCGTCCACTATTGGACTGAGGACCAATGCGGCTAGTGCTCGGGCTGTTCGGAATTTAGGTTCATCACTGGCGTTAAAAGTAATAGCCGTGTCACTCCATGGGTTTATTGTTGCTACTTGGTAGACTTCGGCAAGGCCGCGGAGTGTTCTTTTTCGCATATTATTTGATGCGAAAGTCTCGAAGACTGTTAATACCGTACTGGTGTCTCTGGGGTGGATTTCTGTGGCTTCTGGAATTAGAAGATCTTCGCCGATTTTGGCCACCTGCCAGAGTATCCAACATGCTCTAAGGCTGTGAGTTGGTGTGGCGCCCTCTATACTGTGAATTTTACAGGGTCCATTAAGCCATCCTTCCAGTACGGTTCCATGCACTGTAGAGGGTTTTTGCTTTTTGGTGTTTAACCCGGGTGTCTGGCGATGATGCACCCTTTTATTTCGGACTGGGTTTTTATTCAGGGCCGGATTATCCCAAAGTTTTATTTTGGTTTTCCAGGCGCCTTCCATCACATAGTACTTTCGTACTATGGATGCCAAGTCAGCGAAGCGTGTAATATCACGGTGACTCATGGCGTTGAGGATTCCCTTGTCCGTGCAATTATTGCAGAAGAATGAGATTGCGTCTTCCTCACGGCAGTCCTTGATCCTGTTCATAACCAGGAGGAATCTGGCCCAGTAGTGATGTACTGTTTCTTCGGGCTTTTGCCTAACTTGGGATAGATCGCTTATGTTCGGGTGGGTGGGTGGAATTAAATCCGAAACTTCACCCAATCTGAGACTCAGAGGCCAAGGAGTTTCCGAACTCGGAAGTTTGGATTCTTGGATGTTGTCCAATGAATCTAACCCGTAGCCTGACTCTAAGTTCAGGTCTTGAGTGACGTCCTCCCCTCTGCGGGTATCCGGCTTGGAGTGATCGGGAATCCGGATGTAGCTAGTCCTTAAGATAGATGAAGGTTCGCCACACTGTCCCTCTACCACGACAACGTGATGGGTGACCTGGGGAGAGTTAATCTCTCTCAGATCGGGTTTATGCCCAATCTATTCGTAATCCGTAGCGACTCCCAGGGCGGCGATGCGATCCAAGAGCTCGTTTAGGGAAAAGAGCTCCATTGGATCTAACTACTCGTCGAGTTCCGAGCTGACGTGAAGATTGGTTTTGATGACCCGAGAGGTCATCCTCGGCGCAACGGTCGAACAGGCGGTCATGAGAAAACCGCGAGTTTGGCTGACAGCCAAAGCTCCCTTAGCCACGGTGCCGTCTTTAAAGACAGGATGAGGCATCCTTCCTGATGGCGACGGCACAGAGGAACTCTCAATGAAAGCACCAATGTCGGTGTCAAAACCGGCGGATCTTGGGTAGGGGGTCCCGAACTGTGCGTCTAGGCGGATGGTAACAAGAGACAAGGGACACAATGTTTTTACCCAGGTTCGGGCCCTCTTGATGGAGGTAAAACCCTACTCCTGCTTGATTAATATTGATGATATGGGTAGTACAAGAGTAGATCTACCACGAGATCAAGGAGGCTAAACCCTAGAAGCTAGCCTATGGTATGATTGTTGTTCGTCCTACGGACTAAAACCCTCCGGTTTATATAGACACCGGAGAGGGCTAGGGTTACACAGAGTCGGTTACAATGGTAGGAGCTCTACATATCCGTATCGCCAACCTTGCCTTCCACGCCAAGGAAAGTCCCTTCCGGACATGGGACGAAGTCTTCAATCTTGTATCTTCATAGTCCAGGAGTCCGGCTAAAGGTCATAGTCCGGCTATCCGGACACCCCCCAATCCAGGACTCCCTCACCGCCGTTTGGGCTATTGTATGTATTGGCTTGCAAGGTAATTTCTTAGAGGATGGAAAAGAACCGGATTGTGAAGCGTGCATGGAAGAGATGAAGATGTTGCAATACAATGCTCAAGATTGCACTACTGCAGAATGGCCCAAACGCGACACTACGATTAGAGACCCTTCGACGAAACTGTGTGCGATGCCATAATCACAAACGGTGGTGTAAAAGAACTGTCAAAAAGGTGCAAAACATTTGCGATGACGGATGCATCAAACACGGTTCATATTTTAGTTCCTTGTGCGATGCAGGGCATACGGTTCAGTTCAATTAACTGTTTGCGATGAGGAGGAACAAAAGAAACGGGCAGCCAGATGAAGGTGTGTGCGATATACATCATACGGTTCACTAGGATGAACTGTGTGTGATTAGACAACACAATGGAAAAGGTTCAAATAAACAAGATGTGTGTGATACGCGGCAAACAGGTCCGTAATCAGAAATGTGTGCGAAGACCAATAATAACACAGACGATTGCTGCTAATAAGCTGTGTGATTTGCTATGTCTATAGAAGAATAACATGTATATATATAACTGAAATAAACGTCCAATTACATAGGTGACTATACATATCAATCGCACACACCTCAATAAACAATTGCATGCATCGTCTAGTCATCTACTTCTTGTGACGCTCCCGCCACTGCTCTATGGCTCGATCCCTCGTCTGGGGCAGGAAGAAGACACTTCCTCATGTCAACGATCCGCTTGTACACCTCGTAGCTTGTGTACGCATCCTTGTCCGCGTACTTGACATGTTGTTCATCCAGTCTCTCATGCCACACACTGTGCCAGGCGTTCTTGTCCTTCTTGCTCTCATTCTGCATCTTCATGTAGTAGGGGTCAATGATGGCCGAGGCGAGGTCAACCAGGGAGTTCAGTTTGTTTTTGTCGCTGCCCCAAACCTTGTAGTGGTGCTGGATGTTGACAAGATTCGGGCATTTCAAGCCCGAAACCTTGAGCGCTTTTAGATCGTTGGTGGTGTCCACCATAGCGAAATTGTAGTCGGAGTTGTTAATAAACCTAGAGAAACGCTCGCAAGGCCTTGTTCCAAGGTGGTAGTGGTAGACGAGGACGTCATGTCACACGCACAACTGGGTGACGACAACCTTCTGATCGTGCCCGACACGACCGATGGTGTACTCGAGGTCGAAGCCGACCACTTGGTACTTGTCCTCGGCAAGGAACTGCTCCATACTTTGGATGGAGCTCTCCACCAAGGCTGGATCATTTGTGTACACCACGGAGAGGGCCTTCCCCCCATGTGGGTGTCCACTACGTGATGCGAGGTGAACTGCCTGCCGTTGTCATCGTCGGCCGCTGGGAGCGCCATTGGAGGCACGGGGATCACCATTGGAACCGCTGGATGTCCTCTCTGTATGTGTCATCGTGGGTGTGCTTATTGTGTCGTGTGACGCGAGAGATGAAGGTAAATGGCCGTCGGAATAAATGGGGGCCGGGCGGCCTGGATTCTCTGCGCGTCTGCATGGCAGTTTTTGCAGCGGGTAACTGCATAGTCGCGCCGCGCCCGGCGCAACCGCATGCACACGAACATGCGTGATCGTGTGCCAGCCCCAAACACTGGTTGCGCGCGTGGAGGGACGAGGGCAGAGCACCCGGAGAGACGCGAGAGCAGAGTGCGCACGGTAGGACGCGAGCAGAGCGCGCCGCGGCCACCTGAACCGCAAGCAACCACATGCATAGAGAAGTTGAACATGCAGTAAATGGTCGCCTACAAGCCGGACGACAGTTGCGTCGCTGCGTAGAAAGTGACCATGTGCTACTACCTCCGTCTAGTCTATAGTCCCATTTATATTCCGCGTGCCATACTTTGGCCTCAAATTTAACCAACAAAATATTAATGCATGTTATAAAAATTATATAATTGGAAACTATGTTCAAATGCGAATCCAACTATATAATCTTTGGTGGCATGCATTCGTATTTTATTAGTTAAATCATACATATAAACCAGGACGTGGGTATAGTAGGTAATTAAACCGCAGATGTTTTTTTTATTAACCGTATGTGTAATTGGCCTTTCGTCCTCCTCTCGCATGTCTTGTCACCCCGCTGCCGCAGATGGCTTACAGCGCAAGCTTGCGCGGCGCGCAGGGGCGTTCTTTTGGCCAAACAATGGCGCCAATGAATCGTCGGTGAGCCCGTTCTTGCGCAACCTCGCAGGTTCCCGCGCAAGCTTCCCGACTCAGTGAAATCCCGCAAAATCCCAATGCTTACTGGCCTGCTATATAAACCCTCACGGTGGGCGAGTCGTGCGTTGCATTTTCCCCTCCCTCCCTATAGCTTATCTCACATGCTTCTCCCACAATCGCCAATGGCACCGGTCCGTCATCGTTGCTCAACCACTCCGCCGTCATCAGAGGATAGCTCCAGCTGGGAGGCTACACCGCGGTGGCGGCGCAGTCCCCGGCGTAGGGTAGTTCGCGTGGCGTCCTTGTTGGGTGTGTGTGGAACACCCACCACACGCTCCGCCGCAGCGGCCCATCGACAGCTGTTGCCGGCCGCTGTTGCCACCACACCACCGTCGAAAGCCAGTGCCATCTCTTGCTCAGCCGCTGCAACCCGAAGGCGGGAGGTGGCCGTCCTGGCCGCTATCCCACTGCCGGCCACCGTGGCCATCTCTCGCTCCGCCACCGCGGACCGAAGGCGGGAGGTGGTGGTCGTGGACGCCACCCCATCGTCGGCCGCTATGGCTGCCGGCCCACCGTCGACCACCGGGGTCATCACCCGCTCCTCCACTGCCGCTCGAAGGCGGGAGGCGAAGGTGGATGCCCGCACGTGCGTCAGCAACCTTGCGCGCTACACCGAGTTCCTGCAGGAGGAGGAGGAGCGCCTCGTCGAGCACGCAAAGAGCCTTATCGCCGTCATGGCCGCGGCACACGCTGCCTAAGAGGCGAGGAATTAGGAGCTCTACGAGGAGAACCACCGCTTTGAGAGGGGTCGTCTGGAGTAGCAAAGAGCGTTCGAGGTGAGCGTCGCTGAAGCTGCAGCAGCGGCATGCACCGTATTGCAGTTGTCCAGCTCGTCGGTAGGCTCCTCCTCCTCTGCCTCTTACTTAGCGCGCTCGGCAGAGGAGAGGCAGACGGAAGTAGTACAAAGCCCCTCCATAGTAGTCGTATTTAGGGGCTATTTTGTTCAGTTCATCTGACTATAGATGTGGTGGAACTGTACAACGTACTTAAAGTTAGCTAGTATATATAGTTGAACTAGCTATTTCAGTATGTGGTTGTCAACAATTGGGGAAAAGTTTGGTCGATTCAGCTGTCGAGTTGAACTGTTTGTATAAATTAAGAATGACTGCTTAATCTATGAATGAAATCTATGCTTAATTACTAAATTTTAGTTGAAAAAATTAGATACTGCTAGTGATTTTGAGCTTCATATTTTGACAAATCGCAGTGTTACAAGGTTGACAAATGGCAATGTTACTAGATCCACAAATTTCAATCTTTCCAGTTTGACAAATGGCAACATACCCAATATGACAGATGCAAATCTTACCAAATCGTTTGTAAGTGGTTGCACACGGGTCATCCAAAAGAACCGTTTGCGTTGAAGAGATGCACAAATCCTGCTCTCACTTTGCATACGGTGTTCTATCTAAAACATTTGCGACCAAGAGCCGCAAAAATCCTGCTCGGCACACTTTCCCTTGGCTTCCTGGGAAGCTCCTGGTTTGCGTACGGGTGTTCTAACTAAAACGTTTGTGATGAGTGTTTTATATTCAAAAAACCATTGATGTTTTTTTCAAAAGAAAATCATTTCATAAGTCTGTACATTAAGAGATAAAAACGCAAGTCCGCTCAAATCATATCTTTCATTCAGTCATACTGCGAATTTATATTTATATGATCGAGATACAATATAGAACCCAAGAAAAGCAACTATTTCCAGCGGCGGCGTGCCGCGCTGTCGTTGTTGTTGTCATCCTCCGGGACGCCGTTGTTGAACTCTTCAATGCAGCACATAATGTTCTTCACTTGTAAATCAAACATCATGTCGTCCCGGGATCGACGGGCGGGGCGCGGGAGGACGGTAGCTGGCGGCGCTGAGAGGTAGTGTTCGACAGCGGCGTTCCATGCCGCTGAGGGGGCGCCCGCACGAAGAGGAAGGCGGCCGGCCATGGAAGTCAAAGGGCTCGCTTCCCAATGAGCTTGCGCATCGTACAACTCGCACGCTTCCCAATGAGCCTGCGCATTCGACAACAGCTTGCACGCCTCTCGGTCAGCCTGCGCACCGGACTGCGCTCGCACGCCTCCCGTTCAGTCAAGGTCAAGCAGTTGTCCACACGACACCTCCTATAGCCATTTAAACCAAGACACACGGCGTCACGTGAATGGTTAACAAAACACACACGGTCTGAATTATACAAACATTTGAGATATTAATGTGGCAACTATTTTTTCAAAATGCCTTTGTTGGCTGTCATTATTCGGGTGCGCCTTCTCTCAAAATGGACACGAAAAATACCACAACATGTCGGGTGCTATCCCATGATAGCATGCCAAGTTTCATGAATTTCAGACGAGTTTTGGATTTACTAGGATTTTAAAATAAAGTATTTCAACGTTTTGATGGCAATCAACGGTGCCCTTGTGTTTGAAATTCATTCCCATTTCTTGCATGGGACCTAAGCATGCACCCAAGGACACATATTTGATTTTTCAACCAATTTATATGCACTGGAGCATGTGCATGTAGTTCAAATTTGAATTATGCACATAAATGCATTAAAAACTCAGTTAATGCATAAAAATGTCCAAACAAACCCCAAAAAATCACAAAAAGTGACACAACAGTCCTGTTGTTCTATGTTGACACGAGAAATTTTTGAAAGCAATAAGAGGCAATGGATATCGTTTCGTCCCCAAAGGTGAGAAGTTCCCTACCGAAACCATCATGCTTGTTGTGAGAAGCTCTGGTTTGTGAGAAGCATATACCCAAACCTACCCCAAATGGGACAAAAAATTTACCACGGCATGTTGATGCCGCTCCATGATAGCATGCCAAGTTTCATGAATTTCAGATGAGTTTTGGATTTACTAGAATCAAAAAAATAAAGTATCTCCATGTTTTGCCGGCAATCAACGGTGCCCTAGTGTTTGAAATTCATTCCCATTTCTTGCATGGGACCTAAGCAAGCACCCAAGGACATGGATTTGATTTTACAACCAATTTATATGCACTGGAGCATGTGCATGTATTTCAAATTTGAATTATGCACATAAATGCATTGAAAACTCAGTTAATGCATAAACATGTCCAAACGAACCCCGAAAAATCACAAAATTTGACAGAACACTCCTGTTGTTCTATGTTGACACGAGAAAATTTTTCAAAGCAATAAGAGGCAATGGATATGGTTTCGTCCCCAAAGGTGGGGCGTTCCCTACCGAAACCATCATGCTTGTTGTGAGAAGCTCTGGTTTGTGAGAAGCATATACCCAAACTTGCCCCAAATGGGACAAAATTTGTACCACGGCACGTTGATGCCGCTCCATGATAGCATGCCAAGTTTCATGAATTTCAGACGAGTTTTGGATTTACTAGAATTTAAAAACCAGGTACCTCAATGTTTGCGGCCGAGTGACAGTGACAGGGTGTTTGACATTCATTCCCATTTCTTGCATGGGACCTAAGCATGCAACCAAGGACACAAATTTGAATTTTCAACCAATTTATATGCATAAGAGCATGTGCATGTAGTTCAAATTTGAATTATGCACATAAATGCATTGAAAACTCAATTAATGGATAAAAATGTCCAAACGAACCCCTAAAAATCCCAAAAATTGACACAACACTCCTGTTGTTCTATGTTGACACTAGGAAAATAATTGAAATCGAGAAGAGGCAATGGATATCGTTTCGTCCAGAAAGGTGAAACGTTCCCTACCGAAACCATCAGGCTTGTTGTGAGAAGCTCTGGTTTGTGAGAAGCATATCCCCAAACCTGCCCCAAATGGGACAAAAAATTTACCACGGCATGTTGATGCCGCTCCATGATAGCATGCCAAGTTTCATGAATTTCAGACAAGTTTTGGATTTACTAGAATTTAAAAATAAAGTAGCTCAACATTTTGCCGGCAATCTACAGTGCCCTGGTGTTTGAAATTCATTCCCATTTCTTGCATGGACCTAAACATGCACCCAAGACATAGATTTGATTTTTCAACCAGTTTATATGCAGTGGAGCATGTGCATGTAGTTCAATTTTGAATTATGCACATAAATGCATTGAAACTCAGTTAATGCATAAAAATGTCAAAACGAACCCTGAAAAATCACAAAAATTGACACAACACTCTTGCTGTTCTATGTTGACATGAGAATTTTTTTGAAAGCAATAAGAGGCAATGGATATCGTTCCGTCCCCAAAGGTGGTACGTTCCCTACCTAAACCATCATGCTTGTTGTGAGAAGCTCTGGTTTGTGAGAAGCATATACCCAAACCTGCCCCAAATGGGACAAAATTTTTTACCATGGCATCTTGATGCCGCTCCATGATAACATGCCAAATTTCATGATTTTCAGACGAGTTTTGGATTTACTAGAATTTAAAAACCAGGTATCTCAATGTTTGTGGTCGAGTGACGATGGCCGGGTGCTTGACATTCATTCCCATTTCTTGCATGGGACCTAAGCATGCAACCAAGAACACATATTTGAATTTTCAACCAATTTATATGCATTAGAGCATGTGCATGTAGTTCAAATTTGAATTATGCACATAAATGCATTGAAAACTCAATTAATGCATAAAACTTTCCAAACGAACCCCGAAAAATCCCAAAAATTAACACAACACTCATGTTGTTCTATCTTGACACTAGGAAAAAATTTGAAGTCGAGAAGAGGCAATGGATATCGTTTCGTCCAGAAAGGTGAAACGTTCCCTACCGAAACCATTAGTCTTCTTGTGAGAAGCATATCCCCAAACCTGCCCCAAATGGGACAAAAAATTTACCTTGGCATGTTGATGCCGCTCCATGATAGCATGCCAAGTTTCATGAATTCCAGACGAATTATGGATTTACTAGAATTTAAAAACCAGGTATCTCAATGTTTGTGGCCGAGTGATGGTGGCAGGGTTTTTGACATTCATTGCCATTTCTTGCATGGGACCTAAGTAGGCAACCAAGGACACATATTTGAATTTTCAACTAATTTATATGCATTAGAGCATGTGCTTGTAGTTCAAATTTGAATTATGCACATGAATGCATAGAAAACTCAGTTAATGTATAAAAATGTCGAAGCAAACCCCGAAAAATCCCAAAAATTGACACAACACTCCTGTTGTTCTATGTTGACACTAGGAAAAAAATTTGAAATCGAGAAGAGGCAACGGATATCGTTTCGTCCAGAATGGTGAAACGTTCCCTACCGAAACCATCACACTTGTTGTGAGAAGCTCTGGTTTATGAGAAGCTTATACCCAAACTCGCCCCAAATGGGACAAAAAATTTACCATGGCATGTTGATGCCGCTCCATGATAGCATGCCAAGTTTCATGAATTCCAGACGAATTATGGATTTACTAGAATTACAAAAGCAAGTACATCGACGTTTGCCGGAGAGCCATGGTGCCGTGGTGTTCAAATTTCATCCCCATTTCTTGCGTGGGACATAAGCATAAACCCATGGACACATATATGATTTTACAACCCATGTTAGTGCACCGGAGCATGTGCATGTAGTTTAATTTGGAATTGTGCACCTGAAATGGCTAGAAAACCAATTTAATGTATAAAATGTGCAAACGAACCCTGAATAATTCCAATTCTTTAACGACACACATATAGTTGCATGTTCACTGCAGATAAAAGGCCAAGCAATTAAAACACCGTCCATTGCCGCTGTGACCCAATTATGTAATTCAAATCAAGATGAAAAATCAAGTAGATCGCACACAGTTTATTATCACCAACCGTGTGAGATGCGGCACAAAATATCATGGAGCACCGTTGGTGTATAGTACGCCTATGGCTTACGCGAGAAGATGCGTCGGCTACAGTCCACAGCCGGCGTCTCAGGCACACTAGCTCGCTCCCCAAATATCATTTCATTGTTCAATCGTCGTCGGTGAATGATGGGCATGTGGACCCGCGTCGTGAGGGCAACTTCAGTGGCCCACTCCGGCAAGAGTGCGGCTGCAACCGCCATGCGCGTGCTAACAAGGTGCATGGTCGCGGCTGCAATCAGTGACCGGGCGGCCAAGACAGCCCAAACGTCCGCTGTTGCTTCTCAGGTGGCTGCAGCAACATCTGCCTCGGGGATAGCAACTGGCGAGAGCAGCACATCAGCTGTCCATTGCACAGTGGCGGCCTTAGCCCTGATGGAGGCCGCCCACGCCCAGCTCGTGGTGGTCACCGCAAAAATTGAACGAAGCTTCTCCAACAATGGTCGGCAACCCACGGCCGAAGAGTTGGCAATCGCCAAGATTGTTCGAGCAGCCGTCTGTTCCTCCGCCGCATACCTTTCTACGACGGAGCCTGTCCAAGCCCAGATCGCGGCCGCCCACGCCCAGCTCGTGGTGGCCTTTTCCAAAGAGATGGCGGACGCGGTTAGTGAGATGCTTGCCAAGTATGGTGCAATGGATGCCATGGAGCCCCTTCCCTAGGAGACCGTCGGGCGCGAGCTGGACATGGAGGCGGCGACAAAGATCGACGAGCACCAGTTGTAGTAGTATTCTTTGTTTTGTTTAATTAAGAGTGTCGGTGTTTAATTTGTTAGGGTAATGTTTAGGTCAGCTAGCTCTGTTTAATTGCTGAACTTCTCGATTAAGAAGTGTTGGTGTGATATAGTCTTCTTTGTGTACCCAAATTATGCAATGACGCGGATGACCACTGTAACCAGGGAAATTCGAACCAAAATTTTTGACATTCAAACTCATCACACACGGGTTAAGCTATCTGAATCGTTTGTGATGTTCACATATCATACATAGTTCTGAACAAGGGACCGTATCTGATGACACTTTGCGCGCTAGTTCTTCGCTGAAGCAATTCCAAATTTTTGGCTTCCACGGAAATATCTACCTCCCCGCCCCCCCCTTACCAAAAGCCACATTTCCCCTGTTTCCGCCTTCCTTTCCAAGTTGAAACCTTCACTCCTTGCTTGCAGGGCCGCCTCCTTGCCGGTGACCCTCCTTCATGCTGCTCGGCCTCGTCTATCCAGGCAGGTAATCCACACCCGACCCCCATCCTCAACCTCCTTCCACATCCCACATGCCCCGACCGTCGGCGTGAGCGCGACACCTTCCACCCAAATCACTGACCCTTCAACCAAATAAGCGCCTCCCTAAGCCATTGTGCATGTAGTATAGCCAGGATCTCAAGGAGCATTTGGCAGCGAAGAAGCAAATCGCGGCCGCACCGGCAGATGAGGTCGGGATGGCTGCCATTTGTGCTGACCCCCAGATCTTGGAGGAGCACCTTGCCATTTTCTAGCTACGCCGGTTAAGCATGCTCGGTTTACCCGTTGCGTGTGCTGCTCCTGCCTTTCCTGCACAAATCCTAGTGAATTGTGCTATCTTATTTTACCATGCAATCTGGTGCTCTAGTGTATATGTTCTATATGTCGTGCAGTGTGGTGCTCACTTATTAACTATTTTGTTAATTAGTTGTCGTCTTCAGTTAACCGTTTGGTTCCATTCTACAAATGTGATGTTCAATTCTTCAGGCTGCAATTTTGTATTGTCTTCCATGTGACAAATAAATCGAATTTATCTTTACGAAATACATGAGAAACAAATACAATTGCTATATTTCCAAGTTGTCAAGCATGCTTGGTTTGGTTATACATTGTGCAATGTGGTGCTCAGTTAACGTTTGGTTCATTTGTTTTGTGGTGTTTAGTTAACTGTTTGGTTCAGTTCCGCAATGCGATGTTCAATAGTTGTGGGTGCATTCTCTTATTGTATACCATGTGAGGAATAAATTCAATTTGGCTATAGTAAATACATGAGAAACAAATACAATTGCTAAGTATGCTTGGTTTGGTTAACTGTCTGATCTTCTATTAGGAGTATGTTATATTGTGCAATGTGGTGCTCAGTTAATGTTTGGTTCATTTGTTGTGGTGTTTAGTTAACTGCTTGGTTCAATTCTGCAAAGAGATGTCCAATTGTCATGGGTAGATTTTTGTATTGTTGTGCTTGTGAGGAATAAATCGAATTTGGCTGCACTTAATACATGAGAAACATATACAAGTGCTATATTTCCTAATTCTTAATCATGCTTGGTTTGGATAAATGGGTTTTCCATGTGGCTTGAATTAATCTGATGAATCTAGAATGTGCTTATTTTTCATCAACATATTTTACTGATAGCATGCGAACCCTTACTTAACCTGATGACTAACTACCCTATATGTGTTGTAGGGAAACCATGGGAAGCACTGAGGTTTACAATCGAGGTTAGCACGTGCATGGTCCGTTCTCTAATAGCACATTATTGTGCAATTGCAGGAACCATTCTAATATTTAGGTTTTTAACAATTTGGTCCACATGTAGGTCGTGCTGTCAGAGGTTTTGACCCACTGTTCGACCCTTTTTGCATATGGGAAAATGAGTTGTCCATGAATATCAATCAAATCAAGAAACTCAGAAAGATTGTTAGGATAAAGAAGTTAGCAAAAAAAACAACAAGATCTTTGTCTGCACAACGAAGAAGACATCAATTCACTACAAGATGGTACTAACTATCATACCTTGCCTTTTTTATTCCTTTTCCCCATTTCCAATATAGAGAAGATATTTATGCACATCCTTGTTTTCAGGCCTTTCCAAAGCAGTTCACAGATGATTACCTCTCAAACCACCTCTATGGTTAGGGGCGAGGAAAGTTTTCATACAACACCCACGGTTCAATATTGAAGTGTTCCTGAAGAGGATGAAGGACAGACGGTCAATCATCCATAGGCACTGGCCTAAAGTTGCAAAGACCTTCAACATGAATGAAGGCTCAATATTTGCCTTCCGCTTCAGCAGTTTTTTCAGATGAGATGCATCTGTCTGTATACCGTCTGTGATGCTAATTTCGAAAGGTTCTACATGTTGCATGTGAAACTTGGTGCTGATGCAGTTGTGTAATGGGGTAGCTGAGTGCTGAAGCTATATCATGTTGTACTCTGATGTATTTCAATTCTGAAATTCTGCTTCCTTAATATGGAAATAAAATATATTATGTGCTTAATATGAATGTCAATTAGATTAATAAATGGATTTATAGTAATAGGGCAATTAGGCTGCCAATGGCGAATTAGCCCGCTAATTGGGTTTTGCTATTGCAAACGGTTATTGAAAAAATACCGTGGGTGATGACCTCAGGCAACGCACACAGTTTCTAGGAATAAACCGTGTTGGATCAATGAACAATCACACACAACTTTCTCTTGAAAACTGTTTATGTTAGGCCACCTTGCGCAAACGTTTACCACATAAAAAATGTGTTTGATGGACAACCTTTGCCACATAGTTTCTTCTATGGACCATGTGTGATGCATTCAATAACGCAAACGAAAAATTGTTAATATCATGTGCAATGGCAATGCTATCACAAACGATTTAACGGGAAAAATTGTGTGTGATGTACTTGTGAACGGAAACGTTTTCCTTGGAGCAACTGTGTGGGATGTACATACGAACAAAAACGTTTAGCGGGGACTGACTGTCTGGGATGTACTTGTGACCGGAAACAATTTCGCCTGTATAATTGTATTTTTTAGCTATACTATACGTATTTCCGTATTTGAGCACTCGCCGGTCGCACACGACCTCATTTTTTTGAGCGTGTGTGCCAGGAGGGCATATTCCCGATGGTTTCTGGGTCATGTGGGATGTACCCCCTATCACCGTCACTCACTAGGAGATGGTTCCAAATGCCGTCGCAGAAAGGGGTTAAAAACTGTTTGTATAGCACCGACGCGTACTAGTGTTGCGATATTCTCTTCAATGGATTGTTCCCCGAAGAATTCAACAAAATCATCCGCCTTGAGAATGCAAAGGAAATTTGGGATACTTCGGTTGAGATGCACGAAGGTACCGAGTCCGTCAAGGAATACAAATTGGATGTTCTTCAAAGTCAACTTGACAAGTTCAAGATGAAGGATGGTGAAGGAGTGGTCGAGATGTACACTAGGCTTGCTCTCACCACAAATGAGATTGCCAGCTTAGGAAGCGAAGAGATGACTGACAAATTCATCATCAAGAAGCTCCTAAGATCCTTGAATGGAAAATATGATACCGTGTGCACCTTGATCCAAATGATGCCCAATTACAAAGATCTCAAGCCCATGGAAGTCATTGGTAGAATTGTTGCTCATGAGATCTCACTCAAGGATAAGGAACAGCTCCACAACAAGTCAAGTGGTGCTTATAAAGTTTCAAGTGATGCTCCTACAGCATCAAGTGAGAAGCAAGTCTCCAATGAATAATTGAGATTAATGGTGAAGAACTTCAACAAATTCTACAAGAATAGAAGCAAAGGAGAGAAGCTCCGAGTCAAGATCCTACAATGACAAAATATCTTCTAGTAGTGATCATAATTGCTACAATTTTGGAAGACCCGGACACTACTCCAATGAGTGTACGACTCCCTACAAGAAAAGAGAAGATTCACCAAAAAGGACAAGTAGAAGAGATGAATCACCTCCAAGAGAGGGAAGGATTAGAGATGATCGTTATGAATGAAGATCCTCTCGTAGAGGCAAGGATTCGGAAAGGAAGGACAAGTCATCAAAGAGCTACACAAGACGAAGACATCAAACTCACGTTGGTGAATGGGCATCCGGTTTCGACTCCGACAACTACTCCAAGAGAAGCTATCACTCCGACTCCGAAGGTACTCAAGATGAAGGTGTTGCCGGTCTTGCACTTGTGTCATCCAACTCCTACGACATGTTTGACTCACCAAATGAAGGAATTGGAAGATGCTTCATGGTTAAAGGCCCTAAGGTATCAAACCCTGAGTATTTTGATTTTAATAGTGATGAAGATGATTTGCTAGGTGATGATGATTTACTTGTTGACAACACTAGTGATGAAAACTATGATGAACTTGCTATTAATCATGGTAATCAAGATGAAATGAATGACAATGATAAGAAGGAGATTGAGCATCTAACTAAAGAACTAAACACTCTTAAAGTGGCTCATGAAACAACTCTAGAGGATCATAGAGAGCTCCAAAGGACTCATGAGAAGCTAAATTTATAAAGAGCATGAGTTCCTAAAAGCTATCAATGATGATCTTCGAAAGAAGAGTTCCTCTTATCTTGCCAAACAAACCCTCTTGTGTACTTATATGCCACAAGTAAAATCTAGCAATAAGAACAAGAAAGATTCTTCCTCTAGTAGTAACAATAACCATTTTAAATCCAATATTGTTGCTTCTAGTAGTTCTCTTGATTTCACTAATGATTCTCTTAGCCAAGTTACACTTGAGCAAGAAAATAGCTTATTGAAGGGAATCATAGAGAAACGTGTCCACAAGAGTGTTGCCAGAAGTAAGCAATTTGAGGAAATTGTACGCAAGCAAGGAAGGCACCGGAAGAATTAAGGTATTGGTTTTGAACAAAAGTTCAATGCCAATGAAGTTGAGTGGGAAGAAGATCAATACCCCAAGAAGAAGTTTGTTCCTCAAAAGAGAAGTATGATCCCACTTCTTTCAAGGGAACACAAGATCAAGAAGATCTTCCACCACAAGACCACAAGCTAAAAGGCAAGGACAAGCTTTAAGAAGAGAATGATTCATTTTAAGAAGCTCCTAAGGCAATTGTCAAGTGGGCTCCCAAGACTATGTCAAGTTCTACTTCAACAAGTATGACAACAACTCCAAGGGTTCCCATCAAGTTGATGTGGATCCCAAACAAGAAGAACTAGAGTGCTCTTGAGGGTGACTCCGCCAACATACTTCACTCATATTCATTTTGCCAAGAACATGTGCAATCAACTTCCATATCTTGCACTAGTTCATGGAGTCACAAACCCTCTTGTTGGTAAGACAAGGGACAAGGTAACTTAATGCTTTCATGGAGATCATGAAATGTGTGTTTCACTCTATGTCTATGTATATCCTTGTATGTTCCTTGTGGGACTAAGCCATGTAGGTATTGGAAGTGCAACACTCCAATGGGTTGCTCCAAAAGATCTACATCAACATTGAGCATCCACATCTTCAACATCTACATGAAGTCATCATCAACAAAACCCAAGGTTAGTTCATCCCTCCAAGGGGGGATATCACATCTAGGGGGATCTTTGCTCTAAAAATTGAGCTAAAGCAACTCTAATGGTGTGAACACAATAATGCTTTATGTAAAAGTGGCAACCCCACTTGTGCTCAAACGATGAGTATGACCTACGATCAAATGTTCTCATTTGACTTCTCAGTCAATATACTCATATATAGATGACCTAGCCATCGCCAATTGCTTGATAGATGCTAGAGTGTATGTGCATGCTTTGTCACATGTTTCATTTGCTATCTTATTGTGTGAGCATGTTGGTTGCATAATTTTCTCCATTCGAGGACATCCATTTGTAGTTTGATTGTTTGGTTTTTATTGGCCAAATGAATGGACAAGAATGCCTAAGTACTCCCTCTAAATATCTATGCTTTTCCTCTTCTCAAATTTTATTCATGCTACATCACAAAATTTGAACAAGTCCTTTTCGGACCCTCCGGGTGAGGAGCACTCGGAGCCACCGATTAGTCAAGGGATGACTTCCAAAACCTCTTAGTGAATTTCAGTCAGACCGACACATTCATATTCGGTCCCACCAAAACCACTAAGTTGATCTAAATTTTCACCTCAGTGCCATCGATTAGAACAATTCGGTCTCACCGAGTTGCAGCAACTACAAGCAGTTTTGCATCTCGGTGCCACCGAACCGTTCCACACGGCGCCACCGGTATTTATACTCCGCGGCCTGACGTTTTGAAATTTCTTCAAACACTCAAGCCCACGCCCCCATTGCTGCCGCTCTTGGTCTCCGGATCATCGCGGTCTCCACCTGTGCACCGTCGTCGCAGGTCTTCACCGCCATCAACGGGAATCGCCTCCTGTCGGTGTCAAAACTGGCGGATCTCGGGTAGGGGGTCCCGAATTGTGCGTCTAGGATCGATGGTAACAGGAGACGGGGGACATGATGTTTACCCATGTTCGGGCCCTCTCTATGGAGGTAATACCCTACTTCCTGCTTGATTGATCTTGATGTATATGAGTATTACAAGAGTTGATCTACCACGAGATCGTAATGGCTAAACCCTAGAAGTCTAGTCTGTATGACTATGGTAATGTGTGTCCTTTCCGGACTAACCCCTCCGGTTTATATAGACACCTGGGGGATCTTGGGTTTACATAGTCGGTTACATAATAAGGAATCTTTAATCGCCAAGCTTGCCTTCCACGCCATGTAGAGTCAAATCCGGACACGGGTACAGTCTTCGGCCTTCATGTCTTCACAACCCATAAGTCCGGCCCATGGATAACAGGCCGGACGCCCGAGGACCCCTTAGTCTAGGAATCCCTCAATAGCCCCTGAACCTGGCTTCAATGATGAGGAGTCCGGCGTGCAGATTGTCTTCGGCATTGCAAGGCGGGTTCCCCTTTCTTTGAACTCCAAGACAGTCTTCAGATGTGTTGATTGTATCCGGACTTGCGTACATAATTGTGGAGGATATAATACCCTATGAGTCCAATCCCCCGACAACTCTTTGGTAATATGATATCATGCCTACTTCAGCCATTATTTGCGAACCGCCTTTTAGCTGGCTCATCGCCCCACGCCCTAAGATGCGTTTTAATTGGCGTGTCTTATCCGAGCGGAGATCGTGTCTCCCCTCTTTTAGGGGATTCTTTTCAACCCGGACGTGGGTAACCCAACCGTCGTTTGGGTACAACTCCTTGGGAACAGGCAAGTTTTGAGGCCCGGGAGGAGGCATTTAATATTCACAGTCTCTATATAGGGGTACCGCCCCGAATTTTTCCTTCAGGCTTGCTTCTTCCTCAACCCTTGATACCTCGAGTTCCAACACCCAGGTTTCGACCAGCACAAGCTCCGATCATGTTCGGATCCAACCGTCAAGGCCGGTGGGTGGCTTCTTCTGTCATAGAGGAGGATATTGCAAAGCTTCGAGCGGCCAGATATCTGACCACAGAAATCCTTCTTCAGCTCCCTATCGAGGGGCAGATTATTCCTACCCCTAGATCTGGCGAGAGGGCCGTGTTCCTGCCCCACTTCCTTCATGGGTTAGGGTTCGCACTTAACCCCTTCGTCCGAGGGCTCATGTTCTATTACGGGCTAGATTTTGACGATCTGGCCTCAGACTCTGTTCTTCTTATATCGACGTTTATCGTCACGTGCGAAGCCTTACTCCGAATTCCTCCGCACTTTGGCTTGTGGCTCAAGACCTTCAATGTGAAGCCGCAAGTGATAGAGGGGGAGCAGGCAGAACGTGGTGGCGCCACAGTGGGCAAGCTCGCTAGCACTGTTTGGTTTCAGGGATCCTTCGCCGAATCTTCCGACTTATGGCAGCAGGGGTGGTTCTACATCACCGAGTCTTGTGGCTCTAAGTGGGCAACTGCGCCTGCGTTTTGATCCGGTCCCCCAATTTGGCTTGCTTCATGGATCAATGAGGGGTTGGACTGGGGATCCATTGAGGAAGTGCATACTCTGCAGGGTCACATCCGAAGCCTTGCCGAGAAGGACATCGATCTTGTTAACGTTATTCAAGTAATGCTGGTCCGCCAGACTCTGCCGTGCCAGCGGCGGCCTCGCCGCATGTGGGAGTTTAACCCAGAAGGGTCGCGGACTCTTCAGCACTTCTTCGGCACTACGCACAAAGGAATGAGGAGGTTCTTTTTCGGGGAACGAGAGCAATGGCCAGCCACCACCGAAGACATCGGCCTCCACAGCAATCATTCGACCACCCCGGTAAGTATTACACTTCCGAACACCCTGTAGTCGAGCGTCCCGTAATAAGATACTGAGTAATCCATCTTTTTCCAGGGATGGATAAAGAAGGTGGAACGGGTCAGGTGTCCGGCTCCTCTTCCCGAAGACCCAGCTACTCCAGTGCTAACAAGGATGCTGGCTTCGGCACCACGCCAGGCGCCGGTAAGGGAGGGCAAAGTGGAGAGCGAGAAAGCCCAAGAGGACCTTGGTTCTGGAGGTAAGTCGGGCACTGAGTCCGAAGAGATCGACCTTTCCTTGCCTAAAGACAGTGGCGAGAAAGGATCGAGTATCCATTCTAGCAGGAGGAAAAGGGCCGCCTCCGAAGATTGGGAGGGGCACTCTTCTAAGAGGGGCAAGATGCCACCAGCAAGCGGCTTGGGTTTGGAAAGCGATGCCGCTGAGCAGATCCAACAAGGGGACAAGCCCTCGGCCAAACGGTAAGTGAATCCGGGGTACTTTGATAGCGTCCTCTTTGTTGCTGTTAACCAAAGATATTCGTAATGCGTTCATGCATTTTTACAGGTCTGCACAAAAATTTTCTGGGCAATCCTCTTCTTCGGGAAGTCTCCTCCCAGAGATGATGGAGAGCGAGACGCCTCCTCGAACCTCCTCGCCCAATAAGGCGGATGGCTCTGAAGTGTCATCGCGGAGGGTCCCTTTTAATCAACCAGTTGCACAAGGGACAAAGGCGACAGTGCCCGAAGGTGGATCTCCGACCGTCCGGGAGTCCTGGGCTGGTGATAGCAAAGGCCCCGGACTGTCTGGCTCACAGCCGACAGTAATTCTGAAGATGGGTGAATAGATTCCTTCAAAGGATGACTGTGCCCCTGGAGCTATGTCCGGAAACCTGAAGACTCCTGATATATTGCGGGACATGCTGCGGAAAACATTTGTCTCAGGGGAGCAGCGTATGTTGATGGGTACAATGATTGAAAAGATTTCGTTCGCGAAGAGCGGATTAAATGAAGCCTTCATGAGCCTACTTAAAGGCTTCGAGGTTTGTAACATAATGTTTTCAGCTATGTTTCCTTTGCGAAGATGTGCCTGTGTATATGTAGTAGCCCTTGAGACTCAGGTTGTCTTCCATTAGGAAGCAAACAGAGGATAAAAATGATCGTTTTGAGGACTAACCCGAAGAGCTTGAACACAGGTTGCTTCCCCCTTGGCCACTTCCCGAATTATGGAAATTGCCAAGCTAAGCGGAAGCTTGATGTGGCAGGGGATGATCTTGCATTAATCAATACGCGTCTTGACGAGTCGCAAGGTATGTATTCGGGGCGATCCTCATACATTGTTTGTGGTATAAACATGATGCTAAGATTTTAGATGCTGGAATGCGCGTGGCTGCAGATGGTGCTGCCGCCGTTGAATTTCTTCGAGCGGAGCTGACCCGGGCCAAGGAGCAGGTCCGTCGTAGCAATGCTGCTGCCGAAAAGGCATCGGCTAAATTAAAGGCCGAACAAGCTGCCCGGTGCCAAGGTGAGGAGAAGATATCCACAATGACACTTGAACTGGAGAATGCCACTGGCCGCTGCGAATTTCTGGAGAAGGAGAATAAAGCCATAGCGGCTGAACTTGACAAGGCCCGACAGGAGGCGAGAGAAGCGCGATCAGAATCCAGAGCAATCATTGAGGAAGTTCGGCAGGCAAAGGAGATTGTGGCTGGAAAGCCTTTTTTGATGAAAACTAAGTTTGGTGACCCGGACTATGCCCAGCTTAACCAAGTGTGGAGTTCTCCTGATGAGTATTTGGACTTGCCGAAGAGTTCTTCCGATGCGGCGCGGTATTAACAAGCGCGAGATGGATATGCAACGAAGAAGCTTTTTAGGTCGCAGTTGGGCGCGTCAAAGCGCCCTCTGCTGCTTAATGAATGGATGTCCCAATGGGCCAAACTTCATAGGATATCCGGCGCTGCCATGAAGGATGTCATAATCCGGTTATGGCCAACCGAGCCTGCGCCAAATAGCTATTTCGGTTTGGTGCAGAAGCTTGTTGACGCTGTGCCGCGTATTGACGCTGTGAAGCGGTCAACGTGCATTGAGGGTGCACGGATGGCCTTCGCCCGAGTCAAGACATTCTGGGGGAAGATGAAGGTCGTCGATGTTGCGACGAAGAGTCCACCCAAAGGCAAGGACCGTCCGGAACAGGAGCATTATTTTGAAGACGTCCCAGGGGCCGCCCGCCTGATAGAGGGTCAATGCTCGAAAGACATAATGTTCAAGTGAGGTGTATGATAATTGTAAAAGATGACTTTATAGTTAATGTATTTATATGTTTTTGCTTGAAAGCTTGAATTCCTCCTATGTGGCTGTTTTGATAGAAACTGAAAGTTTTCTGGTCGTCGGCTTCAGCCCCCTTGTAGGAAGTACAGAGGTGTTCGGAAAAGCATTTGATCACTCTTTATCCAACGTCTTGGTCCGTGAAGGAGGTGATAATGCGGCGAACCAGGCAATCGGACTATAGGGCGTTAATGCTTTTGCTTAGCCATAGGAGTTTTATTGTGGGGCTACGACATAGCCCCTGGTATGTATGCGGCATAGGGCGCCTTACATGTTTGATCTTGAAAAAGATCCCTCGTGTGACACGGAAAATCGCTAATGATTCCAAAAAGTCGTCAATTGGTTGACCAGCTCTCGCCGCATCATGACAGTCAGTTTTCGGCTTTCTCTACTGAGGTGCTCATCCGGGTTAGACCAGGGCACAATCGCAGTAGTTCTTCCTTTACTACGCTAGCCGATAGAGCAGAACGTAGGGTAGCAAGCATAGGAGCCGGGCAACCCAACTATTGACCCAAGACAATGATTTGGAGCTAATGCATATAAAGCCAAACTTGTGACGCCGAAGTGCGCTGTAGAGCTGTTCGGGCTTTTGCTGACAACTTTTTTGTTCCCATACCGAGCCCCTGGCAGGTTATGCCAAGGTATATTTGTGAAGCAAACGTGGCAATCCTATTCCGTGGCGAGACAACACGGATGATTAGTTCAGATATGTTTTACTGGGAACTGAGCAGTATGCCAATGATTACTTATGATATATATAAAAGCCATCCTCCCGGCTATTTGACATGCTCGGGGTTGGAGGCGGAGGAACATGCAAAGTACAGGCTCGAGAAATAGAGAGTGCGGTCTACAAAAAAATTATTTTGGACCTCCTGTCGCACATCTGCGCCGCCCGTCCTCGGTGGGGGAATCCTTGATGGAAATAGCCCATTAGGTGAGTATACGGATCCGGACTCTGATAGAGCCAGTTCCCGATGTTTGTCCTGTTCGTCACTTGTTTTTAAAGTATAGCGAAGGAATAAAAAATAAAATGGAAATAGATAAAAAATGTTACTGGGGTGTTTGCAGGGTTGTCCGTATTGTGCTTCCGCCAATGCCCATGGTATCTTGAGTGCATAATGATGTATGAGCGGTACAAATTTTGTAGGCGTACGAAGTGGGTGGCGGAAGTCAGGTTGCTATATCCGTTCAGGGAGTAGTTGATCCTCCGGTGCAGATTGCTTCTTACCCCCGGTGTTTCGTTGGTGAACCTTTCCGTCATCCCTGTCACCTGGCGGCCTCCTTCCCCTATGTTCGGCGTTGAGCTTGCCGGCCTGCTTAAGGACCCAACAGTTTCTGTTAGTATGATTGGCTGGTTTATCGGGGTGGCCATGAATCTGGCAGGGTCGGTCCAATATCCTGTCCAGGTTGGATGTTTCATCGCGATTCGCCTTGAGTGGCTTCTTCCGCTGACCGGGCTTGGGATTGCCGAATCCAGCATCGACCGCAGTGTCACGTGATCTTTCATTATCATTGCGACTGTTGTATTTGCTTCGTCGTGGCTTGCCGTTTCCGTCTCGGGTTTTAGAAGTGCCCGAGTCGCTGGCGCTGTTGCTTCTGCGAGCAAGCCAACTGTCTTCTCCCGCGCAAAAGCGGGTCATTAGAGCAGCGAGGGTTGTCATGGATTTAGATCCTTCTTGGCCGAGGTGGCGTGTTAGCCATTAGTCCCAGACGCTGTGTATGAAGGCCGCAAGGGATTCCGCGTCCGGACAGTCGACGATTTGGTTCTTTTTGACTAAGAACCGAGTCCAAAGCTCCCTGGCTAACTCCCCGGGCTGCTGGACAATGTGTCTTAGGTCATCGGCATCTAGTGGTCGGACATATGTTCCTTGGAAGTTGCCAATAAAGGCTTCTTCCAAGTCCTCCCAGATGCCTATGGAATTTTCAGGCAGGCTGTTTAACCAGTGCCGAGCTGGCCCTTTTAGCTTTAGTGGGAGGTATTTAATGGCGTGTAGGTCGTCTCCACGGACCATATGGATGTGGAGAATAAAATCTCGGCTCGGGCGTGGCTAGGTTTGACACGTACGAATAGGTAGCCGTCGTCATGTGTCGCGACATGCCCTCGCGATCCATAGATCGATCTGGCGTGTCCTGCTCTATTGTCCAAGTCCAGTCGAAGGTTGTTTATCCCAGCACGAGCTGTGTTATTCTTGCCTTTATGGAGAGGTAGGGCGGTCTGGAGTTTGGCTTGATTTGCCTCTTTATCCGGACCGGGTTGTCGTCGACCCGCCGCATGGTGTGATAATGGTATGGGCTCCAACGCCTCGTTATCAAACTGAGGTAGCGATCTATGCTTCGGGTAGCTTTTGGCTGGGCCACTAAGGCCGTATTCTTCAGCGGCCAGGACTGTGGCCCGTCTATCATTGAGCAGGTCTTGCTCAGCTTGAAGCTGATGCTGCTTCTTTTTTTCAGGCTCCTTGCGGTAGCTATTAGCCTGTAATTGAAATGCTCCTACTCAAGGGGTCCTTCGGGTATGATGAAGTCTTCGTCGCCGAGGCTTACCTCGTCTTCAGAGAGCGGAAGGTAGTTGTCGTACTCCGAATTGTCGCTGGGCAAGGCCTATTCGTCGGGGCTGGCTTGCCCATTTTCTTGTTCCTCCTGTTCGGATTTTGCTCCGACAGGGTCTTCATTGTGTTCGGCGTCGTCCGGGGTATTGTTTCCTCCGGTCCCGGTGTTGCTGCCTTTTGGTGTATCGACCATGTACACATCATAGGAAGAGGTGGCCGCCCGACTTCTTGCGAATGGCTGGTCTTGGCCTTGCTCCTTGTCAGCATCGCCGTCCGAGCTGTCAATGTCTTCGGAGCCCCAGTTAAGCACGTCGGTTGAGTTTTTGATAGTAGCTATGAAGTGGGTGGCGGGTGGGAAGCAAAATTCTCCATCAGCCCCTAGTTTGAACCGAACATAATTCGGCTGTAAGTCCCCTACCAAGGACATGTTTTTTTAATGAATTTAGCATATCGCCCAAGGGCGAGTGTTGAAAGATGTCTGTGGCGCTGGACTCGAAGATCGATAACCGATCCAACTCGGTGTCCGGAGGCATACGTGGTTCAGAATTTATAGCCGGGAACGAGTCCGGAATTCCGTTGACGCAGATATTGTAAGGTGTTGAGTCCGTGTGTGGCTCCAATGCCACAGATTCCATGGCCTCGGACGATGCGAACTGCTCCGGGTCCAAGGCCGTTGCGGCAAAAGGAACCATCTCCTGGATGTGATCCGATGACAGATTTAAGTCATGTGGAGCGAGGAGGAGCGATCGCCGCGGTCTCAGACCCATTGAAGATCAAGTCTCCACGGATATCCGTGACGTAGTTCAAGCTTCTGAATCTGACCTGGTGGCCAAGGGCATAGCTGTCGACCTGCTCCAGATGACCAAGCGAGTTGGCCCGCAGTACGAAGCCGCCGAACAAAAAAATCTGTCCGGGGAGGAAGGGTTCCTCCCTGGACAGTGTCGTTATCGATGATTGAAGGGGCCATCAAACCTTTTGTCGACAGCATAGTGGAACTCTCAATGAAAGCACCAATGTCGGTGTCAAAACCGGCGGATCTCGGGTAGGGGGTCCTGAACTGTGCGTCTAGTATCGATGGTAATAGGAGACGGGAGACACGATGTTTACCCAGGTTTGGGCCCTCTCTATGGAGGTAATACCCTACTTCCTGCTTGATTGATCATGATGAATATGAGTATTACAAGAGATGATCTACCACGAGATCGTAATGGCTAAACCCTAGAAGTCTAGTGAGGGAGTCTTGGATTAGGGGGTGTCCGGACAGCCGGACTATGACCTTTGGCCAGACTGTTGGACTATGAAGATACAAGATTGAAGGCTTCGTCCCGTATACGGATCTGACTTTCCTTGGCGTGGAAGGCAAGCTTGGCAATATGGATATTCAGATCTCCTCCTATTGTAACCGACTCTGTGTAACCCTAGCCCCCTCCGGTGTCTATATAAACCAGAGAGTTTAGTCCGTAGGACAACAACAATCATACCAGAGGCTAGCTTCTGGGGTTTAGCCTCTCTGATCTCGTGGTAGATCTACTCTTGTACTACCCATATCATCAATATTAATCAAGCAGGAGTAGGGTTTTACCTCCATCGAGAGGGCCCGAACTTGGGTAAAAACATCGTGTCCCTTGTCTCCTATTACCATCCGCCTAGACGCATAGTTCGGGACCGCCTACCCGAGATCCGCCTGTTTAGACACCGACATTGGTGCTTTCATTGAGAGTTCCTCTGTGTTGTCGTCCTCAAGCTTGATGCCTCCTTCGATCATCGTTGGCGATGCAGTCCAGAGTGAGACTTTTCTCCCCGGACAGAACTTTGTATTCGGTGGCTTTGCACTGCAGGCCAATTTGTTTGGCCATCTGGAGCAGATTGAAAGCTACGCCCCTGGCCATCAGGTCAGATTTGGAAGTTTGAACTAAATGGCTGACATCCGCGGAGACTTGATCTTCGACGGATTCGAGCCGCAGCCGAGCGCGCCGCACTGTCACGATGGGCATGATTTAGCTCTGCCGCCGAACTGTGCCCTGGAGGCTGCACCCGCATCCGCTCCGACCCTTAGCTCGGAGCCAACTGCGCCGATCGAGGACAAGCGGCTAGACCCCACCACGGGGGCTGCAGTCTCAACGGCGATCGAGCCAAACACCAGCCTTATCCTCTGCGAAGCCCGTGACTCCATAGTGCCAGACCCTTATCCGGACTCCGAACCCTCCGCTCCCCTCCCAATCGAATCCGATTGGGCGCCGATCATGGAATTCACCACCGCAGATATCTTTCAGCACTCGCCCTTCAGCGACATTCTGAATTCACTAAGGTCTCTCTCTTTGTCAGGAGAGTCCTGGCCGGATTATGACCGGCAGGATTGGCATGCGGGCGATAAAGAAATTCGACGCCCACCCAGCACCCACTTCGTAGCCACTGTCGATGATTTAACCGACATGCTAGACTTCGACTCTGAAGACATCGACGGTATGGACGACGATGTAGGAGACGAACAGGAACCAGCGCCTACAGGGCACTGGAAAGCCACCTCATCATATGACATATATATGGTGGATAACCCCTCCAAGAAGCAACCCAAGCATCGACGTCATCGGTGCTGCTCTAAGTCCCACCAGAGCAAAAACGGTGATTCCGGCACGGGAGATAATAACACCCCGGACAGTGCCGAAGACAACTCCCTCCAGCAAGATTCTGCACAGGAGGATGGAGAAGCCAGCCCCCCAGAGAGTGCGGCAGACAGAGAGGAAGAAGATGCTAATTACATGCCTCCCTCCAAAGATGAGGGAAGCCTCGGTGACGACGAATTTGTCATGCCTGAGGATCCCGTCGAACAAGAGCGCTTTAAGCGCAGGCTTATGGCCACGACGAGTAGCCTTAAGAAAAAGCAGCAACAGCTTAGAGCTGATCAAGACTAGCTAGCCGACAAATGGACTGAAGTCCTTGCGGCCGAGGAGTACGAACTCGAACGCCCCTCCAAGAGCTACCCACAGCGCGGGTTGCTACCGCGATTAGAGGAGGAAGCACCTAAACCTACATCACTAGCGCATCATGCGGCTGACCGGCCACCTCGTGGCCGCGACAGAGAGGCCTCTTGGCCCTCCACTCAAGCCGCGCCCCGACGTCACTCAAAAAATACCAAGGCACGGGGAAATGCGCTAGACCTGCGAGATATGTTGGAGGACAAGGCAAGGCAAACAAGATTGATCTATGGATCGCACGGGCGCCCCACGACACGAGACGATAACCGTCACGCCGGATACAGTAAATCCGGTCGGGCCGAACATAGCAGACAAAGCTCATTTGAGCTATGTCGCGATATAGCCCAGTACAGAGGTGCCGCACACCCACTATGCTTCACAGATGAAGTAATAGATCATCACATCCCAGAGGGTTTCAAACCCGTAAACATTGAATCATACGATGGCACAACAGATCATGTGGTATGGATCGAGGACTATCTCCTTCATATCCACATGGCCAGTGGTAATGATCTACACGCCATCAAATACCTCCAAATCAACCTTAAAGGACCAGCTCGACATTGGCTTAACAGCTTGCCAGCAGAATCAATTGGTTGTTGGGAGGACCTGGAAGCCGCATTCCTCGACAATTTCCAGGGCACCTATGTGCGACCACCAGACGCTGATGGCCTGAGCCACATAATTCAGCAGCCAGAAGAATCTGCCAGACAATTCTGGACACGGTTCCTAACCAAGAAAAATCAAATCGTCGACTGTCCGGACACAGAGGCCCTAGCAGCCTTCAAGCATAACATCCGTGATGAGTGGCTTGCCCGACACCTTGGACAGGAAAAGCCGAAATCTATGGCAGCCCTCACGACACTCGTGGCCCGCTTTTGCGCGGGAGAAGATAGCTGGCTGGCTCATAGCAATAACATGACCAAGAGCCCTGGTAATTCGGATACCAAGGACAGTAATGGCAGGCCGCGTCGCAACAAGCACAAGTGCCGCATTAACAACGACAATGCTGAGGATACGGCAGTTAATGCCGGATTCAGAGGCTCCAAACCCGGTCAGCGGAAAAAGCCATTCAAAAGAAACACTCCGGGCCCGTCCAGTTTGGACCGGATACTCGATCGCTCGTGCCAGATACATGGCACCCCCGAAAAACCAGCCAATCACACTGTCGGTGTCAAAACTGGCGGATCTCGGGTAGGGGGTCCCGAACTGTGCCTCTAGGCGGATGGTAACAGGAGACAAGGGAGACGATGTTTTTACCCAGGTTCGGGCCCTCTCGATGGAGGTAAAACCCTACTCGTGCTTGATTAATATTGATGATATGGGTAGTACAAGAGTAGATCTACCGCGAGATCAGAGAGGGTAAACCCTAGAAGCTAGCCTATGGTATGATTGTTGTTCATCCTATGGACTAAAGCCCTCCGGCTTATATAGACATCGGAGAGGGCTAGGGTTACACAGAGTCGGTTACAATGGAAGGAGATCTACATATCCGTATTGCCAAGCTTGCCTTCCAAGCCAAGGAAAGTCCCATCCGGACACGAGACGAAGTCTTCAATATTGTATCTTCATAGTCCAAGAGTCCGGCCAAAGGTTATAGTCCAGCTACCCGGACACCCCTAATCTAGGACTCCCTCAGTAGCCCGTGAACCAGGCTTCAATGACGATAAGTCCGACGCGCAGATTGTCTTCGGCATTGCAAGGCGGGTTCCCCTTCCAAATACTTCATAGAAGATTTTGAACACAAGGATAGTGTCCGGCTCTGCAAAATAAGTTCCACATACCACCATAGAGAGAATAATATTTACACAAATCTAATCTGCTGACGTATTATGTAGTATGAAATCGCACCACAGCCAAGCCCTTATTCGAATCGTTTTAGTGTCCCACCTTAGCGTGTTTTGCGAGGCGGTTTCCTTGGCACTCTTGTCGAGGCAGAGATCGTGTCCCCTTATTACGGGATTCTCATCAATACGGGCGTGGGTAACCCAACCGCGCCATTGATTACGGCGCTTGGGAGATAAGCGAGTTTTACCAGGCTGGTGGGGACTCATAGTTTCGTCCGTCCATATAAGGGGATAAGGATCCACCTTTTCACCCATGCCTTCTTCCTCCTTTGCTCATCCCTTTTCGCATACTCGAGCTCCAGCGCCCAAGTCCGCATTCTCTTCCTCGACCTTCTCCAACCATGTCTGGAGCGGGAGGCAAGTGGATGGTCTCCTCCGTCACGGAGGGAGATGTCAGAAAGCTGAGGAGAGCCGGATACCTGCCCGACGACATCGCGCACCGGCTCCCAAATGAGGGGCAGCTCATCCCCACCCCCAGGCCCCATGAGAGGGTCGTCTTCCTTACTCATTTCCTCCGCAGACTGGGATTCCCCCTCCATTCATTCGTCCGGGGGCTCATGTTCTACTATGGCCTGGACTTCCATGATCTGGCCCCAAACTTCATCCTCAACATCTCGGCGTTTATCGTCGTGTGCGAGGCCTTCCTCTGCATCCGGCCCCACTTCGGCTTATGGCTGAAGACCTTCAATGCCAAGCCGAAGGTTGTGGGCGGCCGCCATGGTGGGCAAGATGCCCAACGTCCAATGGCTCGAGGGCTCCTTCGTGGAGACCATAAAGGGGTGGCAATCGGGGTGGTTCTACATCACCGAGCCGCGTGACCCCAAATGGGTCGCAGCCCCCGAGTTTTGATCCGGAGCCCCTACGCGGCTCACCTCCTAGAAAGAGAAGGGCCTGTTGTGGGGTAGTCCGGAAGAGGTGACCGGACTCCAAACATATGTCCAGAACCTGGTGAGCAAGAAGCTCAAACTCGTCAACCTAGTCCAGGTTATGCTCATCCGCCGGATCCTCCCGTGTCAACAACGGGCTTTCAACTTATGGGAGTTCGACCCGGCCCAGCACCAAACTCTGATCAGGCTCTTCGACACAACGTACGGAGATGCCCGGAAGGTGCTATTCAAGGGCACCGAGGCTCCTGCTTCCACCACCGAGGATCGCGGATTTTCCGCGCAGCGCCAAGCCAACGCGGTAAGCTATTTTACCTCTTACAGGATACTAGTCCTTCATAGTTTGACTCTTCGCGGGATCTAAACTCCCGTACCTTTGACAGGATTGGCAGGACACGTCCAGGCAGATCAACTATCCGGCTCCTTTGACCGAAGACCCAGCAGACGCCTGCCTAGAGGGGCTGCTGGTCCCGGCACCTTACGTGGTGCCATAGAAGAAGGCCAAGAAGAAGGCCACGGGAACTCGAAAGAGTTCCCGGCGCCTGGTGGAGTCGGACTCATCGTCTGATGACTCCGAGGCGCACTCCTCCCCTGGAGAGGAGGAGGTGGAAAGAGAGGTTTCTTCCCCAGCAGGGGGAGAAAAGAAAAGGAAGGCCGCCCCAACTGGGGAGGCCGGAGGGTCCAAGAAGGGGAGGACCCTTCCTCCGGACTACTCCACCAACGCCGCCGATAGCGAGGAGGAGTGGCCGCACAGGGCCAAGCCCCTGGCAAAGTCGTAAGTATTCGGACACCAGAGTGACTCATAGTGTTCCTTTATTGCAAAGCTTTCCCTAGCGTCGAATATAATCATGCAGTCCGGCCCGAGCCCGGCTCGATGTATCATCGAGCGGCTCCTTGGATTCGCCGGATGTGAATAGTTTTTCACTTCCGGCCGCTACCTCCCCTCCCCCTACGGACGACGCCGAGGTGTTGTCCCAAAAGGTTCCAAGTCAGGGGGAGGTGGCCCTGGAGGCGCCGCAAGGCGACCTCCCGGACTCCAGGCGCAAAGGGGATAAGACCCCCAAGGGCTCCAAGTCCGGCCCTGGGCCGGACACCGCACCGGAACCTTCAAAGGTTCTGGAGTCCGGCAGGCGACCCCCTAAGAAGAAGGGTGTCGGATTTCGGGTTCCGGCAGACCCTTGAGGTTCGAACACTGGGGTGCGTGCGGAGATTTCGCCTTCTACCTACCTGCACCCCACCGTTTCGCTAAGAACTAAGCTATGGAAAGAACAGCACAAGAGACACAGGGTTTACACTGGTTCGGGCCACCATTGTGGTGTAATACCCTACTCCAGTTTGTGGTGTGGTGGATTGCCTCTTGGGCTGATGACGATGAGCAATACAAGGAAGAACAGCCTCGCGAGGGTCTGTTCTTGGCTGGGGCGATGAACTGCTAGGAGGAGTTCAGTCGCCCTTCTCTCTCTCTCTCTGATTGCCTTTGTCTATCTCCGATCTGTCTTTCTACCCTGGGGGTGGCCAGTCCTATTTATAGGCAAAGGCCCTGGGCCTCTTCCCAAATATTGAGCGGGAAGGGCGCCAACAATTGGCCATTTTGAAGGGGAACATCTGGTACACTTATCCTGACTAAAGTTGGTCTTCGCCTGCCAAAGGCTCTGGTGGTGACGCTGGCTTGGGCTCCACAATGACTTCCTCCCTGTCGTTGGGCTGGTCTTGGTCTCGTTGCACCGAAACGGGTGACTTTGCTTGATGCTCTCGCCTGCGCTTGCTCCCTTTGCACCAAAGAGGAAAGGAGGACACTGTGCGGGCTGGCGCCCGCCTGGCACCCTTGGTCGTCATGGCTTGCGTCACAGGCACCTCGTGAGGTACCCCGCCTTGATCTCTCCTCCTCCTCGCGAGCCAGCCTGATGAGGTCGTGCCTGAGGAAGCTCCAGGTTGTTCGCCTCGCGAGGCTTGGCCCCTCGCGAGGGTTTTGGGTCTATGTTGATGAAGATGGGCCATGCTGGGGCCCCTTTTGAGCCACGCCGCGGGCCGCAGGCAGGCAAGTCTGGGGACCCCCGTTCCCAGAACGCTGACAGTAGCCCCCGGGCCCAAGGCGCGCCAGGACTTGGCCGTGCAGGGAGGCGAAAGGGCAAGGGCAAAGTGCCGCGTGGCGGTTTATTGGATGTGAGCGCCTCAACAATCGTGCGAGTTGGTAAAGGAGCGGCATCTGCCCAGCCCTTGCTTTTTCCGCTTTGTCCGGTTGCTGCTCAGATCCCGTTTCTTGTGCCTCTCCTTCCTTCCTCCAAAATTTCCAGATCTACTCCGACCGCGTGACCTAGGAAGCCATGGCGCCTCGTCAGTCCCCGGCCGGAGCTTGGTACTCGTCTGCCCTGGAGTCGGCGAAACGTGTCGGAGGCGAGCCTCGCCCGGTTGCGCCGGATGGTGCCGGCGCAGGGCATCGACGGGGCGAAGGCGTTCAAGGCCGGCTCTGCCACCCCTGAGGGCCAAGGGAGCACCTTCTATCCGCTCTTTGTAAGCGCCATTGTTGCTGGCCTGGTGCCTCCCTTCTCCGAGTTCTTCTTCTCTGTCCTCCGCCATTATAAGCTACATGCTCTGCATCTCCACCCCAACTCGGTCCTTCTCCTGGCAATCTTCGCCTATTACTGCGAGGCTCACGTAGGGGTGCAGCCCTCAGTGGCCTTGCTGCGCCACTACTTCTATCTCCGGACCACTCGTGGTCCTGCTTCCGCATGCGCGAGCTTCGTCGCGTATGGTGGCGCCATTGCCATTTCGAGTCCCGGGAAAAGGATTGAGGGCTTCAGGAGCAAGTGGTTCTTGGCAGACGCTGGGCACATCCACCCTCGACTGATCTTGCCCATGGAGCAACCCACGAGCTCTAGCGATTGGGGTCGAGCGGAGCTCGCGGACCCCCGCGTGAAGCTGGTGTTGAAGAAGATGGACGTGGATCTGAGGCCGGCCAACATGGCGGCGGCGAAGCTGACCGGCGCGTCGCTACTGAGGGAATTCCTGGAGCACCAGCTGGCTCCGCTTCGGCAGTACTCACTTCCGATGTAGAGGCCCCATCCAAGACCCACGGCCTTGGCCGGCGAAGATCTGGCCGCGGTCCTCCAATCTCTGGTTGGGGGCGATGTGGCGAGGTTGGAGGGCGCCCCTACGCCCTTGTTCCTCTGCGACGACTGGGAGCAGGTAGTGGAGTCCATGCCCGTCTTCAACGGGGATGGGCCTGTGCCCACGGAAGCTCCCGAGGAACCAGTGGACGTGTCCTCCGACGACTCCAGCGAAGAGGAGGAAGGAGGGGAGCGGGAGAAAGGGCCTGACTCCGAGGCGACTGACGGAGAGTCGAGGGCTCCCCTCTCCCGGCGCAGGTCCCACATTCTCCGCCTCTCTCCGAGCGATGACGACGAGGATGATGACGAGCAGGGCGGCGGGAGCTCGCCCCCGATCCCGAATAAGGACAGGACCGGGCTGATCTCCCGCGGGTCTGCCCCGGCCCCGAGGCGGACCGCAGACGCGCCTTCCGCTTCCGAGCTTCCCAAGGTTGATCCTTCCAGCCGGCTTTCGGGCTTCAAATTTGGCCGGAGTCAGCTTGAGCTCACCGGCGACGACCCATAAGCGCTTGATTCCTGTCTTTATTTCTTGTTCTGCTGCTGAGGCTTAACGTACGCATCTCTTGGATAGGCTGGCGCCCGCAGCAAAGAAGCCGAAGGGAGCTTTTGAGGTTCCATCCGGGGCAGCGCCTCTGCCCGCTAAGGAAGGTGACCGCGATGCATGGGCCTCTCCTGCCCGGTCGTCCTCGTGAGGCCTGGCTGAGCCGGCTGAGGCGAGCTCAGCCCCCATGGCCCAAGCGACTCCCGAGGTGCCTTTGCCTGCTGCCGCCACCACAGCCGTTGGGGCGCAGCAGGCTTCGCCCCAGGATGCTATGGTCGTGCCGCTGCCTTCTCCTCCTACTCTACCGACTGCTGTCTCCCCGACTCCTCCTACCGTTCTCGATCGTGTTGCTGCTGAGTTGGACCGGCTACGGCAGGATCTTCTTGGCGCCGACCCTCGCTTGGTGGCCGGGCGCTTAGAGATGGCTTCAGGATGGATTCGCTCCGATGCTTCGATTCGGGCGGCGCTGGTCCAGGCCTCGACGGCTTGCGATGAGGAGAGGTAGGCCGTCCTTGAGGCGAAGGCCGCTCGTGACGCAGCCCTGGGGGAGGCGGCCGACGTCCGTGGTCACTGCAAGGTGCTGGAGGACTAGCTGCAAGTCTTGCGGGACCAGCTCGCGAAAGAGGCCCGCCTTCGCCAAGAGCAGGAAGAAGGCGTGAAGGCTCGCGAGGCGGCCGTCAAGGGCCTGGAGGCCAAGCTCAGGAAGCGCCGTGACCGCCTAGGCGCACTGGAGCGGGAGTTGGGGGCGAGGAAGGTCGAGCCGGACGACAAGGCCCGGGTTCCTGCCAAGGACCGCGTGGCCTTCGCGGAGATGGAGAAGAAGGCTCGCTCGTTGCTGAAGACGCTTTACGACAGCGGCCTAGAGAGCCCGCTGGCTGGCGCCGAGGACGGCCCCGCCAAGCTGCTTCCCTTCCTGGTTCGCGCTCTTGAAGATGTCGCCCTTGGACTTGGCCCCACGGCCGAGGCCGAGGCGTGTGTCCTGTCTTTTGCAGCGCTGACGCGGGTCTTCACCCACATCTACCTTCGCGATCCCAGTGTCGACCTCGACAGCCTGCTGGAGCCAGCAAGCAGCGAGCATGCCGCTGTTGCTGTCGAGGCCATGAAGGGTCACGCGGAGGCTCTGCTGGGGAAGTTCCGGGCCTTCAGCACCAAGACGAAGCGAGGCGCTGCTGACCCTGCTGCTCCATGAGGCGAACCCACTCCGCGCTGCTCCACCGCCGACAAGTGACTCCGTTGTGGCTCCTGTCCTGCTTTCAATTCCTGCACATGTATCATGCCTCGGGGAGGCATTTAAACTTGGCATTGAGATAACAGTGTGGTCTGTAATATTTGCTTTTGAACTCCTTGAGATTTAAGATGGCGCTCCCCTCTCGCCTTTGCTCCCCTTTCTGCTCTACGTCCTTGGGTCCCGGCCCTCGGGCGAGTCTCAGCCGTCACTGGTATGCCAGGTCGCGATGCCGTGGACAAGGCAAGAGGGTGAGGGCTGGAGAGCCAGTATGGGCCCTGAGTCGCGATGCTCAGGCACCCCCCCTTTAACGTGCAAGCGGTTCGCGTGGATGAGAGTGAAAGAGGCCTTTCCTTCCTACTTGCTTATGTTCTACGCCGGCAGAGCCCGGCCCCGCGCGTACCTCACCCAGCGTTAGCCCCGACCGGAAACCAGGACGGGACCAAGGAGTGAGGGGCTACGTGACTAGTTAGGCTCCTGAGTCGCGATGCGCAGGAGTCCCCCTTGGCGCACGAACAGCAAGTAGGGAGGTGAGATGTGGGTGGATCTACCGTTCTACGTCTGCAGAGCCCGGCCCCGCGCATACCTCACCCAGCGTTAGCCTTTTGGAACTAAGGAGTGAGGAGCTACGTGACCAGTTAGGCTCATGATTCGCGATGCTGAGGAGTCCCCCTTGACGCTCAAACGGCCTTCCTACCTTGGCTCCGCTCGGGGAGAGACGCGCGACGAACCAGGCCCGGGGGGCCCTGGCTGGGTGGCGTGCGTATGGGCGTGACCCAGGCGCAGCCCCCGTGCCCAGCCCCCTCGCGCGGCACTCCCGATGGGAGGCGTTACGATGAGGCTAGACATTGAGCTCTGGGCTCCCTGAGGTTGATGCGGCCCGGGGGCCACCCTCAGTTGTTTATCACCAGCGCGGAGCATAGCGCTTCCATATGTGTATGGGCATAGCCGCTCCTCGGCAGTGTCGTCGGCCAGCGTGGAGCATGGTACTTCCACTGGTACGTGGGAAGGGGCTCCCGTCCGGGAGGAGCCCCCGGGGCGTGTACAGCCCCGCCCTGACACGTGGCTGGCACGGTAAGGCCTGGTGAGGTGTATCTGGGCACCCGTGAGCCAGCGCGGGACTCACGGGGCCCTACCTCTAGGTGGGTTGCGCCTGGCACTGGGCCTTATCTTGTGATGCGTTCCTGCAAATTTGGTTAGATGCCGGCACTCTACGTCCCCGGGTCCCGGCCCTCGAGCTGGTCTGAGCCGTCGCTGGTATGCCAGGTCGCGATGCTGTGGACAAGACCAGAGGGTGAGGGCTGGAGAGCCAGTAAGAGCCCTGAGTCGCGATGCTCAGGTACCCCCCTTTAACGTGCAAGTGGTCGGCATGGAGAAGAAGAGGTGCCGTGGACAGGCATCAAATAATCAAGCATGGTGGGTCGAACGCATAGCCGGAAATAAACGCGAATGGGATACATGCCGCTGGGTCTGGCCCGAGCGACTTGGGGGTGATGCAGCCCGAGTGGCGCCCCCAACAAGGTAAGCTAACAACATGAAATAAAAGGGATACATGCCGCAAGGACGGACCCACGCGGCCTGGGAATAATGCAGCCCTGGGGGGCGCTCCCAGCTGGAAATGAAACTTGAAAGATGTCACCTGATGACGTTGAGGACAAAGGAGTGTTGGTGTAGCATACTCGGTGGGCTGCGGAAGCCGATCCTCACGAGCCCCTAGGCCCAGGGGCCTCGGGAGGCTCTGGAGGCGTTGGTGGCTTCTCGCGGACCATCTCCATCTCCGCCAGGGCTGCGGAACGCCTGGCCTCTTGAGCTTCCGTGATGCCCCTCATGAGGCGCTGGTACGTGGCAGCCGCGTTCGGCAAGCCGTAAGGCATGCGAACGTAGCTATGGGGTGGACATTCGCAGCGCCCCACTCGCGAGGGCCAGAGGCGCTCCATAGTGGCGACTCGATTAAGCCCTGGTATGTCGATGCAGACGCGCAACCCACCATCCTCGCCTGGATGGGGAGCCACAGCTGGTAGGCGGTGGCCGCCTCTCATGACTCTTGACTCCAGTAGCTCCTGAATGGCCTTGCTGACGAACTCCTGAGGGTCTGGCCCTCCTTGCATTACTCCTTCTTGAAGAAAACGTGCTTCGAAACACGCCTCCATGTGGTGCCCAAGTGCCTCCCTCGTGACCTTAGCCAGGTCAATGGCCCTCCTGGGGAGAGCCCCCGAGCCCTGCCTGAGGAGGGCGCTGGGCGCGCTTTCCTATGCGATGGAAGGAGGTTCCCCCTGGGCAGGCGCGGGCCCTGAGGGGCCTGCCTCCTGAGGGACCAGGCCGGACGATGTCTTCTTCTTCTTGGGGGTGGTCTCGGGAAGCCTCCTGCCTCCGCGATCCGGGTCTTCCAGTGATGCGGCCTGAAAGGCTCGTTCCAGGGAACACACCGCGTCCTTCTCTTCACAGGGCACCGTGATGACTCCGCCACTTCCTGGCATCTTGAGGACGTTGTAGCCATGGTGAGTTACGGCCATGAACTTGGCCAGCGCGGGGTACCCAAGGATGGCGTTGTACGGGAGGCGAATGTGAGCGACGTCAAAGTCGATGAGCTCGGTGCGGTAGTTGTCGCCTGCCCCGAAGGTGACAGGGAGGCGGACCTGCCCAATCGGGACCGTGGAGCCGTCGGTGACTCCGGAGAAAGGCTTGGTTGGCTGAAGCTGGTTGTAGGGCACTTGGAGGTTGTTGAATGTTTCTACGGCAGGACGTTGAGCCCGGCCCCGCCATCGATGAGGGTCCTGGTGACTACCATGTTGCTGATGATTGGGGAACAAAGCATCGGGAGGACTCCGGCTGTGGCCGCACACTTGAGCTGATCCGCTGAGCTGAACGTGATGGCGCACGCCGACCACCTGAGAGGGCGCGTGGCTTCGAGCTTGGGGAGGACTGCATTCACTTCGCGAGCGAACTGCTTGAAGATGCGCTAAGAGGCTGGGGCTTGAGCTCCGCCCAGGATGCAGGCGATCGCGCGCGGCTCCTGGAAGCCCCCAGCCCCCTCGTCCTGATGGCGGTCCTTGTTTCTCCTTGGCTGCGGCGGCAGCGGAGGGAGGCTTGCGTTGCCTTGCGGGCGATCCTCGCGAGGCTGATCCCTCCAGTCTCCCTCACGAGGCGGGTCTTGCCAGCGGTCCTCGCGAGGTCGATCGCGCCACCCTTGGCGCGGGCCGCGGTATTCCCAGCATCCTGTGTTCCTTCCTCCTCCTCGACCGTAGCCCCGGTCACCGCGGTCGGGACGACGGCCGATCCTTCCTTCTCGCACGGCTCGAAGCTCTTGACATTCGTTGGTGTTGTGGGTGTGGAGGTCGTGGTACACACAGTACCGACTGCCTTTGGAGGATTCGGGCTGATCTCTGCCCTGCTTGGTGTCTGGTTCTGCCGCGAGCACGACAGCCCCCTTGCGCTTCACATCCTTGGCCTTGGACTTCTTCTCTTCTGGGTCTGCGGCAGGCAGCTCGAGGAGGGAGAGACGCCCTTCCTCAGCCCTGGCGCACATGGGCTTTGACGAAAAATGGCTTGGCTGGATGAAGTCTATTTTTGCTTCAGGGGTTTCTTCGGTTCTCCTGAATGGGGCCCCGGGCAGGAAGTTTCTATGTAAATGTGGAATAAGGCAGGGAGACCCTTTGTCGCCGCTCATCTTTGTTTTAGCTGCCGACCTTCTTCAGGCGGCGATCAATGATGCTTACAGCCAAGGCTTAATTGATCTACCTTTTCCATGCAACCGAAGAGGGGACTATCCGGTGATCCAGTATGCCGATGACACGATCTTGGTCATGCCTGCCTGCCCAGATCAAGCAGTACGCATGAAATCCATTCTGGTTGCTTACGTTGAGACTGTTGGTCTGAAGATAAATTTCCACAAGTCAACTTTGATCCCTATCAATCTTGACACACAGCAGGCTTCGGTCTTGGCCCAATTATTTGGCTGCACTGTTGGATCACTTCCGTTTGCTTACCTGGGTCTTCCCATGGGAACGACAAAACCAACGTTGCTCGAATTGATGCCGATGGTAGGTGGTATTGAAAGTAAATTATCCACTGCGCTATCCCTGCTCTCAGCTGGCACCAAACTCACGTTGGTCAACTCCACCATCACATCCATGTTGATATATGCCATGTGCACACTCAAATTACATCGAAAAGTGATCGAACACATTGATAGACTGCGCAGATACTACTTCTGGGCCAAGAACACTGAAGATGGCGTCAAAAACAACTCCTTGGCCGCTTGGGAGTTACTTTGTAGGCCAAAGCGCAAAGGTGGGCTTGGGGTCGTTGACATCAAAACTCAAAATGCGGCGCTGCTCCTTAAACACCTTTACAAGTTCTATAACCGCATGGATGTACCGTGGGTGACACTGATCTGGGATGCGTACTATGCAAACACGGTACCACATGCAGTTGATCCGATTGGGTCCTTCTGGTGGCGCGATATCATGCAGCTCAGTCATGTCTTTCGAGGGATCTCAAAGGCTGTAATTGGTGATGGGACCTCAGTTCTGTTCTGGAAGGACGTGTGGTTTGCACACGACCAGGAAACCCAGCTTTCCGAAATCTACCCCAGAGCCTTTTCGTTCACCACAAATGAAGATGTGTCCATCAGTGATGCTCTGCAAGCAACGAACCCTGCCATACTTTTCCATTTACCACTCTCTGTACAAGCGTGAGATGAAGTCAGAGAGATTCAGAGGGGCTCTATGCATGTCATTCCAGAGAGGGGGACTGCAGACGCGTGGGTCAGTACCCTCAATGGAAATTTCTCGGCCAAAAACTACTACAACCACTGCTTTAGAGAGACGGTTGCCGATGATGCTTTCATCTGGCTTTGGAAGGCCAAAAGCCCCATCAAATTCAAGATGTTTGGCTGGCTGCTACTTGTTGACCGCCTGAACACGCGAAACATGCTAAAACGCAGGCACTATGCTGTGGTGGATAATAACTACTCATGTATGCTCTGCCAGAACCCTCCTGAGGAAACGGTGGAACATCTTTTTTTCTGGTGCCCCTTTAGTCAGCGATGCTGGGATAAGGTTGGCCTGAGATGGCCGCGTAATGGGAATAGGATCTCCCTGCTGCATCATGGTAAAACCTAATGGGGGCAACCATTATTCATCGATATCTTCTTGATGGCCGCTTGGAGCATATGGAAGGAGAGAAACAATGAGCATTTTAGAGGAGTACCACACTCCTTCACCTCATGGCTGGATAGATTCAAACATCTATTGGGCCTGCTCGCCCATAGCTGTAAAGAAGAGTTTCGTCCCTTCTTAGGTTCTTATATTCAAAACTTGTAAACAACAAAACTTCTTTTCTTTTATGCCTCTGAAGGGTTGAGGGGAACCCTGCAAAACCCCCATATGTAATTATGTAACATCGGTTGGTGAATTAATATACAAGTCAGTGGGAGCCTCTCCCACTGTCGTTCAACATCAAAAAAACAACTACCGCACCGAGCTCATCGACTTCGACATCGCGCACATCTGCCTACCGTACAACGCCATCCACGGGTACCCGCCCCTAGCCAAGTTCATGGCAGTGACTCACCATGGTTACAATGTCCTCAAGATGCCTGGAAGTGGTGGAGTCATCACCGTGCCCTGTGAAGAAAGAGATGAAGTGTGTTCACTAGAGCGTGTGTACCAAGCTGCGGCAATCGAAGACCCAGACCACAGGGGCGGGAGACCTCTCGAAGCGACCCTCAAGAAGAAGAAGACCTCGCCATGCTCAAGCCACAAGGGGGCTGGCGCCGCCGGAGGTGTTGCGTCAAGCTCCGCGCTCGATCAGGGAGCGCCACCCTCTCACGCATAGGAAAGCGCACCCAGCGCCCTCCTCAGGCTAGACTGGGGGGCTCCTCCTTGGAGAGCCACCGACCTTGCCAGGGTCACGAGGGAGGCGCTGGGGCATCACTTGGAGGGGCGCTTCCAGGCGCTTTTCCTTCAGGAAGGTACAAGGCAAGGGAGACCAAACCCTCAGGAGTTCGTCAAAAGAAACACTCAAGAGCTGCAAGAGTCAAGTGTCATGCGCGGCAGCCGCCGCCTACCTGCCGTAGCCGCACATCCAGGCGAGGATGGTGGGCTGCGCGTCTGCATCAACGCCCCAGAGCTCAACCGAGCCGCGTCTCAGGAGCGCCTCTGGCCTTCGCGCGTGGGGCGTTGTGAGGGGCCACCTCACAACTATGTTCGCATGCCCTTCGGCCTACCGAATGCGGCCGTCGCTCACCAGCGCCTGCTGAGGAGCATTCTGGAGGCTCAGGAGGCCAGGAACCACGCGGTCCTGGCAGAGATGGAGATGGCTCTCGAAGACCCGCTTGGGCCCACGGAGCCTCCCGAGGCCACAGGGCCTGGGGGCTCGTGAGGACCGACATCTCCACCACGCATCGCTCGCTTCCTCAGCATCACTTCATCTTCAACGGCGTCAGGTGACATCTTTCAGAGTTTTACTTTCAGCTGGGAGCGCCCGCAGGGCCGCACCATTCCCAGGCCGCGTGGGTCCGTCCCCGCGGCATGTATCCATTTTGCTTATGTTTTTTTACTTACCTTGTTGGGGGCGCCCCTCGGGCTGCATCACCCCCATGCCACTCGGGCCTGGCCCAGCGGCGGTTGCTTTCACCTACGTTCGCCTGAAATTGAATCCCTTCCTTTATGCCTAACATATCCGACCTAATCACCTGCTCGGTGGACACCCACCTATGGAGCTGCCCGCTCTGGCACGGCGCTTGCGCATGGGTCCGTCCCTGCAACGTTGATAAATCTGAGTGGTCGAGCTCTGGCCGTGGCAGCCCTGCAAGGCGCCACCTCACCAGGCCCTCAAGTGCCCCAATGACTTCCTCAGGGTGACCAAGGGGTGGCTGGCAGCCGCAACGGCAGGCCTTGTTTCTCCTCATTGTTGGTGTGCAGGACCTACTCCAGGAGCAATGTTGGGGCGTCGCGACCACTCTCTCTCCTCTCCAGCACGGACTGCTTGCACGTTAAAAGGGGGGGGTACCTGGGCATCGCGACCCATGGGCTCCTACTGGCTCTCCAGCCCTCACCCCCTGGCCTTGACCCATGGCATCATGACCTGTCATACCAGCGGCGGCTGAGCTCGCTCGAGGGCCGGGACCTGAGGACGTAGAGCGTTAAGGGAAGTGCGGGAGGAGGGGAAGGAACTTGCGAGGGCCCAACCCGGCATATCCTCGCTCACCGACTCGCGGGCCTAGTGCTTCTCCGAGGGACTGCGTCAGGCGCACAAGATAAGTCACGCCCTCACAAGAGCTAGACCAATGCAACGCTGAAACCTCGCCCAGTGTAATTCTGTCATGGCGACGCTACCTTCCTTTCCCGCCCAGCAAGGATTGCTTGAGCGCTAAGGGGGACCTCCCGAGCATCGCGACTCGGGGGCTCTTACCAGACCTCGGGAAGTTCACCTCCTCGCCTTGACCATGGCATCGCGACCTGGCATACCAGCGACGGCTAAAGCTTGCCTGGGGACTGGGGCCTGTCAGCGCAGAGCACCGATTCCTCGTGAGGATAGAAAGGGGGAGCCCAGCCGGGACAGGACGGACACCTCACACCGATTCATATTAAGGATATTATATTTACAAAAAGCACGGCAGACGCCTTACATATCCCCGTGGTGTGTTACTCTAATTCCTCGCAGGGAACAAAAGGAGCTGGCTCTAATGAACGCTAACTACTAGCATCTCCGCTGGCGACGCCATCATCAATAGTGGGCTGCCCGATGCGGCTGCCCCACTCCGACCACGGCGCGAGCTCGGAGGCTCGTAGCTGTCGTCGCTCGTCTCCGGGGTCACGAGGAGTTCAGGGGAGCCGCCGAAGCCCTCAGTCCCTCCGCTGCTGCCTGAGGAGTTGCTGGAGGACCAACCGGCGGGCCGGGCCCTCGCATGTTCGCCACTTCCCTCGGGGCAGCACTCCAGCCGGCGTCCTTCAGCATCGAAGACCTTGAAGAACATCAGGGAGGCGCCGTCGTATTCAAGATGAATCACGAGGGCGCCTACCGATCGGCAGACCCGGGCGATCTCCGCTCCAGTCGTAGGAGTGCTGCAGTCAGTGTGTTGTAGCCAGAGCTCCAGAGACCTGCCCACATCTCGAAGGCGAAGGAGGGAGGAAGGCGGATCCACGACATAGGAGGCTTGGCGGCGTGGAGTACTAGCTCGCGAGAGGAGCGCTCCGCGTGGACTCCAGGAGGTACAACACGCACCTTCGTGACACGATGGCGCCGGCGGCGGCGCTGTTGGGGCTGCTCGGCGTCCTCCACCCTAGGGCCCACGACGCGGGCATACAAGGGCCGCGGAAACCCAGACGGCGGCCGCTCGTACCACGACCTCGACATTTCCTGCCAGGCACCTTCATCTCGGCGGCAGAGGACTGGCCGCTTCTTCGATGGGAGGGGGTCAGGACCCTCTCGGCGGGCCTTTCCCTTCTCCTCCGCAGAGAATCGATGGATCGGTGCCATCGGCGCAAGAGAAAGCAAGGAGAAGGAGGAAGAAGCAGGAAGGGACGAACTGGCGGAGCTCACGCGGCCCCCGTACTTATAGCCGGAGAAGACCAACCGCCGAGCACCACGATCGCAGGTAATCATGACCCATATCTCTGCATGCAGGGACTAGTTAAGTCGCGTAGTTGCCAAGGCATCGTGGGGAAGCGCAGACGCCCACGTCCAATCAACCGCTACGCGGCGCCCAAGGCCGCAGGCTGTTAGGGCCCGCGATGCTTCGCGCTTGCCCCTTCGTTTCTTTGCTAAGCCAAGCCCGCGCGCGCCTTGGGTCCGGGGGATACTGTCGACATTCTAGGAACGGGGGTCCCCATACTTGCCTGCCAGCGGCCTGCGGCGTGGCTCAAGTGGGGGCCCAGCGAGGCCCATCTCCATCAACACAAGCTCAAGACCCACGCGAGGGGCCAAGCCTCGCGGGGCGGACGACAGAGAGCTTCCTCAAGTACGTCCTCATCAGGCAGGGCTCGCGAGGAGCCGAAGAGATCAATGCAAGGGTACCTCGCGAGGATCCAGTGACGCAAGCCATGACGATCAAGGCCAGGTGGGCGCCAGGCGGGCGCCGGCTTGTGCAGAGTCCTTGTTTCCCCTTTGGTGCATAGGGGGCAAGCACAGGCCAAGGTATCAGGCAAAGGTTACCATTCCAGTGCAACGAGACCAAGACCAGCCGGACGGAGGTCACCGTGGAGCCCAAGACAGCGTCACCACCGGAGCTTTTGGCAGCCGAAGACCACCTTTGGTCAGGATAACTTGTACTAGATGTTCCCCTTCAAAATGGCCAATTGTTGGCGCCCTTCCCGCTCAATTATTTTGGGGAGAGGCCCAGGGCCTCTATAAATAGAGCTAGCCACCATAGAGTAGAGGGATCCATCTGGCATCGATCCATCTAGCCATCCCGCCATAGCCATAGAGAAATCTGATAGAGCCTAAGCAGAGAGATAGAGAGAGAGGCGACTGAACTGACCCAAGCAGTTCACCGCACCAGCCCAAGAACACCTCACGCGAGGCTGTTCTTCCTTTGTACTGTTCATCATCAGCCCAGAGGCAATCCACCACACCACACACTGGAGTAGGGTATTACACCGCAACGGTGGCCCGAACTAGTATAAATCTCATGTCCCTTGTGTTGTTCATCGTTTTCATCTTAGTTCGCACGAGAAGATCTGACGTAGATCGGTAGGGGAGAGATCTCCGCGCGCACCCCAGTGTTCGAACCTCAAGGGTCTGCCGGAACCCGAAATCCGACAGTAGGAGCATCACATGAGGCTTTGTAAGCACCACTTGACTTGTTGTGAAGCTCTTCCTTATCCTTGAGTGACATCTCATGAGCAACAATTCTTCCAATGACTTCTGTTGGCTTGAGATCTTTGTAGTTGGGCATCATTTGGATCAATGTGCACATGGTATCATATTTTCCATCCAAGGCTCTTGGGATCTTCTTGATGATGAATCTATCGGTCATCTCTTCACTTCCTAAGTGGCAATCTCATTTGTGATGAGAGCAAGCCTAGAGTACATTTCTGCGACACCTTCACCATCCTTCATTTTGAACTTATCAAGTTGACTTTGAAGCACATCCAATTTGGATTCCTTCACGGAGACGGTACCCTCGTGCATATCAATCAAAGTATCCCAAATTTCCTTTGCATTCTCAAGACGGCTGAATTTGTTGAATTCTTTGGGGCACAATCCGTTGAAGAGGATATCGCAAGCTTGAGCATTGTATTGCAGCATCTTCAACTCTTCCGCGGTAGCTTCACGGTTTGGTTCTCTCCCACCAAAGAATTCACCTTGCAAGCCAATACACACAATAGCCCAAACGGCGGGGTTATGTCCAAGAATATGTATTTTCATCTTATCCTTCCAACTAGAAAAATTAGTACCATCAAAGTAAGGACCTCTACAGTGGTAATTTCCCTCGCTATACGTCATACTCTCCTAGGTTGTGAAACCAAGGCTATGATCACCAAAAGCTATGGAAATCAAGTCAAATGGAGACCAAAGCTCTGATACCACTTGTAGGATCGGAATTATGCCTAGAGGGGGGGTGATTAGACTACTTGACCAAATAAAAATCTAGCCTTTTTCCCAATTTTTAGTCTTGGCAGATTTTAGCAACTTAGCACAAGTCAAGAAATCAACCTACACATGAAAGTCTAAGAGTGTAGCAGCGGAATGTAAAACATTTGCATATGAAGGTAAAGGGAGGAGTTTGGAGGGAGCAAAAAACGCAATGTAGACACGGAGATTTTTGGCATGGTTCCGATAGGTGGTGTTATCGTACATCCATGTTGATGGAGACTTCAACCCATGAAGGGTAATGGTTGCGCGAGTCCACGGAGGGTTCCACCCACGAAGGGTCCACGAAGAAGCAATTTTGTCTATCCCACCATGGCCATCGCCCACGAAGGACTTGCCTCACTAGGGTAGATCTTCACGAAGTAGGAGATCTCCTTGCCCGTACAAACTCCTTGGTTCAACTCCACAATCTTGATGGAGGCTCCGAAGTGACACCTAACCAATCTAGGAGACACCACTCTCCAAAATGTAATAGATGGTGTGTTGATGATGAACTCCTTGCTCTTGTGCTTCAAATGATAGTCTCCCCAACATCAAACTCTCTCTGATGGATTTGGATTGGGTGGAAAGATGATTCGAGTGCAAAGAAACTTGGGGAAGGCTAGAGATCAAGATTCTTGTGGTTGGAATGGAATATCTTGGTCTCAACACATGAGTAGGTGGTTCTCTCTCAGAAAATGTATGCTGGAAGTGTAGGCATGTTCTGATGGCTCTCTCCACGAATTAAGAGTAGGTGGAGGGGTATATATAGCCTCCACAAAAAATCTAACCGTTACACACAAATCACCAAACTCGGTGGGACCGAATTATGAAACTTGGTCGGAATGATTTAGTTCAAAATATGAACGTTAGGAATTTCGGTGGGACCGACATGTCAACTCGGTGAGACCGATTTCATTAGGGTTAGGGCATAACGTAATCTCAGTGAGACCGATCACATAAACTCGGTGAGACTGATTTCTGTAATAGGCAAACAGAGAGTTGGTCACGCAAACTCGGTGGGACCGATTCGCTCATTTCGATGAGACCAAAACATTACGAAAAGGAAACAGAGAGTTTGCATTGCGCACTCGGTGGGACCAATCGCTCATCTTGGTTAGACTGAAACGTTACGAAGGGAAACAGAGAGTTTGCAATCCCATCTCGGTGAGACCGAGATCCCTATCGGTGAGACCAAACTGATTAGGGTTTCAGGCAGTGGCTATGTCATATGAACTCGGTGGCGCCGGATAGATTAAATCGGTGGGGCCGAGTTTGACTTTTGGTTTGGGACATATGTGGATATGAGAAAGTGGTTGAGGCCTTTTGGAGCATATCACTAAACATTTTGAGCAAGCAAGCCATTAAGCAACACCTCATCCCCTTTTAATAGTATTGGCTTTTCCTATGGACTCAATGTGATCTTGGATCACTAAAATGAAAATGTAGAGTCTTGAGCTTGAGCCAATATGTGTCCTTAGCATTTTGAGGGGTCCACATTCCTAGTCCATGCCATGCCAATCATTGAACTTTTTGAAATGATCATCTTGAAAGAGAATTAGTTCAATGAGCTATATGTTGTTAGGAATTACCAAAACCACCCAGGGATAGTTGCACTTTCAGTAATGGTGTGTCCGAACATCATAACCATACTTTATTAGATATGGTGCGATCTATGATGTCTCTTACCGATTTTCCACTCTCGTTTTGGGGTTATGCATTAGAGACATCTGCATTCACGTTAAATAGGGCACCATCTAAATCCGTTGAGACGACACCGTATGAGTTGTGGTTTGGCAAGAAACCTAAGTTGTCGCGTCTTAAAGTTTGGGGTTGCGACACTTATGTCAAAAGGCTTCAGCCTGATAAGCTCGAACTCAAATCGGAGAAGTGCGTCTTCATAGGATACCCTAAGGAAACAATCGGGTACACCTTCTACCACAGATCCGAAGGCAAGATCTTTGTTGCCAATAATGGAACCTTTGTAGAGAAGGAGTTTCTCTTGAAAGAAGTGAGTGGGAGGAAAGTAGAACTTGATGAGGTAATTATACCTATTCTCTAATTTCAAAGTACCACATCAGAGAAATCCGTTCCCGTGATGCCTACACCAACTAGAGAGGAAGCTAATGATGATGATCATGAAACTTTAGATCAAGTTACTACTGGACCTCGAAGGTCGAACAAAGCATGTTCCGCACCAGAGTGGTACGGTAATCCTGTTCTGGAAGTTATGTTACTAGACCATGGTGAACCTACAAACTATGAAGAAGCTATGATGAGCCCAGATTCCGATAAATGGCTTGAGGCCATGAAATCTAAGATAGGATCCATGTATGAGAACAAAGTGTGGACTTTGGTGGACTTGCTCGATGATCGGCGCGCCATAGAGAATAAATGGACCTTCAAGAAGAAGACTGAGGATGACGGTAATGTTGTTGCTACAAAGCTCGACTTGTCGCGAAAGGTTTTTGACAAGTTCAAGGAGTTGACTATGATGATACTTTCTCACCCGTAACGATGCTTAAGTCTGTCCGAATCATGTTAGCAATTTCAGCATCCTATGATTATGAAATCTGGCAAATGGACGTCAAAACTGCATTCCTTAATGGATTTCTTAAATAAGAGTTGTATATGATGCAACCAGAAGCTTTTGTCGATCCTAAAGGTGCTAACAAAGTGTGCAAGCTCCAGCGATCCATCTATGGACAGGTGCAAGCATCTCGAAGTTGGAATATACGCTTTGATGAGGTTATCAAAGCATATGGTTTTATACAGACTTTTGGAGAAGCATGTATTTACAAAAAGTGGGTGGGAACTCTGTGGCATTTCTAATATTATATGTGGATGACATATTCTTGACTGGAAATGATGTATAATTTCTAGATAGCATAAAATGATACTTGAATAAGAGTTTTTCAATGAAAGACCTCGGTGAAGTTGCTTATATATTGGGCATCAAGATCTATAGAGATAGATCAAGACGCCTAATAGGAGTTTCACAAAGCACATACCTTGACAAAGTTTTGAAGAAGTTCAAAATGGATCAGTCAAAGAAAGGGTTCTTGCCTGTATTACAAGGTGTGAAATTGAGTCAGACTCAAAGCCCGACCACTCCAGAAGATAGAGAGAAAATGAAAGTCATTCCCTATGCCTCCGCCGTAGGTTCTATCATGTATGCTATGCTGTCTACCAGACTTGATGTGTGCCTTGCTATAAGTTTGGTAGGGAGGTACCAAAGTAATCAAGGAGAGGATCACTGGACAGCGGTCAAGAACATTCTGAAGTACCTGAAAAGGACCAAGGATATGTTCCTCGTTTATGGATGTGACAAAGAACTCGTCATAAATGGTTACGTCGATGCTATCTTTGACACTGATCCGGATGACTCTAAGTCACAAATTGGATACACATTTATTTTGAATGGTGGTGCTGTCAGTTGGTGCAGTTCCAAGCAGAGCGTCGTGGCAGGATCAACGTGTGAAGCGGAGTACATAGCTTCTTCAGAAGCAGCAAATGAAGGAGTCTCGATGAAGGAGTTCATATCCGATCTAGGTGTAATACCTAGTGCATCGGGTCCAATGAAAATCTTCTGTGACAATACTGGAGCAATTGCCTTAGCGCAGGAATCCAGATTTCACAAAAGAACCAAACACATCAAGAGACGCTTCAACTCAATCCGTGATCAAGTCAAGGGGGGAGACATAGAGATTTGGAAAATACATGCGGATCTAAATGTAGTAGACCCGTTGACTAAACCTCTTCCACGAGCAAAACATGATCAGCACCAAGACTCCATGGGTGTTAGAATCATTACAATGTAATCTAGATTATTGACTCTAGTGCAAGTGGGAGACTGAAGGAAATATGCCCTAGAGGCAATAATAAAATTGTTATTTTATATTTCCTTATTCATGATAAAGGTTTATTATTCATGCAAGAGTTGTATTGATCGGAAACCTAAATATATGTGTGAATATATAAAAGAACACGGTGTCCCTAGTGAGCATCTACTAGACTAGCTCGTTGATCAAAGATGGTTAAGGTTTCCTGACCATGGACTTGAGTTGTCATTTGATAACGGGATCACATCATTAGGAGAATGATGTGATGGACAAGACCCATCCGTTAGCTTAGCATTATGATCGTTCAGTTTTATTGCTATTGCTTTCCTTATGTCAAATACATATTCCTTCGACTGTGAGATTATGCAACTCCCGGATACCGGAGGAATGCCTTGTGTGCTATCAAACGTCACAACGTAACCGGGTGATTATAAAGATGCTCTACAGGTATCTTCGAAGGTGTTTGTTGAGTTGGCATAGATCGAGATTAGGATTTGTCACTCTGAGTATCGGAGAGGTACCTCTGGGCCCTCTCGGTAATACACATCGTAAGAAGCCTTGCAAGCAAAGTGACTAATGAGTAGTTGCAGGATGATGTATTATGGAACGAGCAAAGAGACTTGCTGGTAACGATATTGAACCAGGTATGAAGATACCAATGATCGAATCTCGGGCAAGTAACATACCGATAGACAAAGGGAATAATGCTTGTCATAACGGTTCGACCGATAAAGATCTTCATAGAATATGTAGGAGCCAATATGGGCATCTCGGTTCTGCTATTGGTTATTGACTAGAGAGGTGTCTTGGTCATGTCTACATAGTTCTCGAACCCGCAGGGTCCGCACGACGTTCGGTGACGATATTGTATTATATGAGTTATGTGATTTGGTGACCGAATGTTGTTTGGAGTCCCGAATGAGATCACGGACATGACTATTAGTCTCAAAACGGTCTAGAGGTAAAAATTCATATATAGGACGATAGTATTCGGACATATCGGATCACCGAAAGGGGTTTCGGGCACCCCGGGCAAAAGATATGGGCCTAATGGGCAAAGAGGGGAAACACACCAGCCACCAGGGGCTGGTGTGCCGCCCATATGGGCCGAACCAGAGGAGAAGGAAAGAGGGAAGGGAGAAGGAATGGGGGGAATTTGGCCTCCCCCTTCCTTCCCTCCTCGCTCCTCTTTCCTCCCCCTTCGGTAAATAAGGAAGGGGGCGGCTGGCCTAGGAGGAACCCAAGTAGGATTCGGTCCTACTTGGGGCACCTTCAGGCATCTCTCCTCTCCCTCCCACCTATATATATGTGGGGGGCGCCCCTAGCACACACCTGACAATTGCCTAGCGGTGTGCGGTGCCCCGCTCCACCGTTTACACCCTCGGTCACATTTTCGTAGTACTTAGGCAAAGCCCTGCAAGGATCACTTCACCATCACCGTCACCACGCCATCGTGCTGACGAAACTCATCTACTACCTCGACGTCTTGCTGGATCAAGAAGGCGATGGACGTCACCGAGCTAAACGTGTGCAAAACTCGAAGGTGTCTTGCGTTCGGTACTTGATAAGTTGAAGCGCGAAGAAGTTCGACTACATCAACTGTGTTGAGAAACGATTCCGCTTACGGTCTATGAGTGTACGTAGACACACTCTCCCCCTTGTTGCTATGCATCTCCATGGATAGATCATTGCATGTGCGTAGAATTTTTTTTGTTTTCCATGCAACGTTTCCCAACATGTCGCCATTAACAAGTTCACAAAGTGGCCCGAGGAAGAGTCAGTGAGGAAGGTGACTGCACAGTCAGCTGTCATGTTCTTTAAAGGATTAGTTTGCCAGTTTGGAGTTCCAAACAAAGTCATCACTGATAACCGCACATAGTTTACAAGCCGCACCTTGATGCAATATGCCCAGAGCCTTGGAAGCAAGGTTTTCTTTGCCTCTATTGCTCATCCAAGGAGCAAAGGGCAAGCAGAAAGGACAAATGCTGAAGTGCTACTTGGGCTCAAGAGTAGAACTTTCGACAAGCTGCACAAGTGCGGCAGGCGATGGATTGCTGAGTTGCCAGTGGTTCCTTGGTCACCCAGAATGAGACCAAATCGAGCTACCGGCCAAACACCTATCTCCCTAGTATATGGTGCAGAAGCGGTGCTCCCCACGAAACTCATATACGGGTCACCTCGAGTACTTGCCTATGATGAAGTAGCGCAACAACAGCTCTGGCATGACGATGTCGTGCTCCTCGAGGAAGATCGTCTTCAGGCGGCTGTGCGTGCTGCACGCGATAGCAAGTCTTGCGCCGCTATCATAGCCGCAAGGTTCATGCCTGGATCCTCGAGGAAGGCGACCTTGTCCTTTGGTGCGTTCAGTCCGCCAAGGGAACGAACAAGGTGACGCTGAAGTGGGAGGGCCCTTACCAGATAGTACAAGTCACTAGACCTGGCGCGGTCCGTCTGGAGACGAAGATGGCATTCATGTGCAAAACTCATGAAATATGGAGCATCTTCGCAAGTTCTACCCGTAAGGTGCCATTGTCAGGCCTTGTCCCGGCAACCTCTGTTGTACAAGCATAGTCCCAGGGACTTGTAACCCTTTGTACAACGCCAGACGCATACCCTATGCGTATCTGAATAATGTTAAGTGCTCCACGAGCCATCATGCATGTTTCCTTATGTACTGATGCATGCGTAGTATGATATCGCTTTGCTTGAATGGAATGACTAACATACCGCCAAGGTATCCACATTACTATGCTTCTCCTTTCTGTTTTCTTCAAGTGCAGAAGGATTCCTCGCGTACAAGTTTTCCGGGGAGGAATGAAGGTGGAGTGTTGGATTGGCGGTTCATTCCATTTCATATGTTAAGAAGTATAGCAAAGAAAGATAAGTTAGAAATTTCCCTTGTACATATATGTACTCGTACGAAAAACCTGTACGCTAAGGAATCTTGTCACATCTCGTTTTCACGCTCCAGTTCTACCTCGGGCTCACTTGATGGAATCCGTGCAAGCTGCATTCAAGGCCGAGAAGTTACCTTGCTGGTGGTCGCTCCCCGGTAGGTTTCTGAATAACATAGGGTACTACAATCAAAAAACGTATGAAGATGGACACAAGCAAGGAAGATGATTTCTTTTTATTTATCTGAGCACATTGGGTATCATGCAATTTTTGAAGAAACAACGAAAAGTGCTCGATAATGCCTTTCTTGTCCCTCTCCTCCTAGGGTTTACATCGAGAACAAGGAGGGCAAAAGGAGCGCCTGGGCGATTCCCTAGTCACCCCACCAGGACCAGAGGGACGCAACCTGATGGGAACTCCGGCAGGGAAGACGAAGCCGAAGTCCACGGGCTGGTGATGGGCCTGTCGGGGTCTAGCTGGAGGTGGCGGTGGAGTCTAGGCCGGGCACCCCCGATAAATTGCTCTACCGAGGTTCAGCTGCAAATGATGGTGCTGCCGGCGTTCAGCTGGAGTCCGAGTCATCGTCTTAGGACTTGATGACTGGGGACTCGCCATCATCGTCTTCACCGTTCATGTCCTCCTCATCGTTGTCGCTCGAGGAGAAGCTTTCTTCATCGCTCAAGCTCTCCGTGCAGCACCCTCGACGTTCGCCTGCAGGCCCGAAGATCTTCACGGAAAGCGCGTCGGCCTTCAACAGCTTGAAGTGGAGGGTGCGTCCCTTCGCCAAGTAGCGGGTGCGAGTGAAGGACTTCCACCCCAGGGTGAGGTACATGACGCCATTGGCGGGGAACTCCACGTCCACCCAAACAGTTCCTTTGACGCAACTGTTCACATGCAACCACAGCCCGAGCGGCTGGTGCGTCTCCATCACCCTAGCGAAAGGGTGAGAGAGCCGCAGCCTGCTCCTGGGCGGGTCACTCAACTCAATGACGAGCTCAAGCGCCCCCACCCCCCCGTGTGGCCTTACGCCGGGAGAGGGGCCGCAGGAGGTGTTACTGTCCATGCTCCGGTTCGGCCTCCTCGGCCACGACCACCATGGCGGCCACGACCTCACCCTGCACCTCCGCCCTGCGTGCTGGAGCCACCCTCCACAACCGCCGCAGAAGCAGAGGTGTGAATTCGAGGGGAAGCTCTCACCGCCGCAGAGGAAGCGGAGGCTGGGAGGAGAATGAAGGAGAAAGAGAGATGGATGAGCATTGCCTCCCACATCCCTCCCCCTTTTATAGGAGAGGGCGTTGGGGCTGGCTCTCCACTACCCTAGGGCAACCGCCCCGCTTCCCCAATCCTGGGCCCTGCGCCCTGGCGAGCACTTTACTCCACCCGCCGCTCGGCCTCGCCAATCCGGCATTATGGCTTCTCTAATCAAGACATTGCCACCACGACCGCCCTTCTGCGCCAATCCCACACCCCGCGCCTAATCCGCGTCATGGGGGGATGGAAAGGCTGCAGTAAAGGAGGGAGTGATGGTAGGTGAGGGAGTCCTGGACTAAGGGGTCCTTGGGCGTCCGGCCTGTTAGCCATGGGCCGAACTGATGGGCTGTGAAGATACGAAGATCGAAGACTGCACTTGTCCGGATAGGACTCTCCTTGGCGTGGAAGGAAAGCTGGGCGAACGAATATGTAGTTTCTTTTCCTTTGTAACCGACGTTGTGTAACCCTAGATCCTCCCGGTGCCTATATAAACCAGAGGAGTTAGTCCGGAAAGGATATACTCATTACCATAGTCATACAGGCTAGACTTCTAGGGTTTAGCCATTACGATCTTGTGGTAGATCAACTCTTGTAATACTCATATTCATCAAGATCAATCAAGCAGAAAGTAGGGTATTACCTCCATAGAGAGGGCCCGAACCTGGGTAAACATCGTGTCCCCTGTCTCCTGTTACCATCGAACTTAGACGCACAGCTCGGGACCCCCTACCCGAGATCCGTCGGTTTTGACACCGACATTGGTGCTTTCATGGAGAGTTCCATTGTGTCGTCCTTGTCGGATCACGGGTTCCGGCAGACCCTTAAGGTTCGAACTCTGGGGTGCGCGCGGAGATCGTGCCCTCTACCTCTCCGTCTCGTAAGGATCTAACTACTAGAAGAACAACACAAGAGACGCAGGGTTTATACTGGTTCGGGCCACCATTGTGGTGTAATACCCTACTACAGTGTGGTGGGTGGATTGCCTCTTGGGCTGATGATGAAGAACAATACAAGGAAGAACAGCCTCGCGAGGGTATGTTCTTGGCTAGGGGATGAACTGCTAGGAGAGTTCGATCGCCCTTCTCTCTCTTTCTCTAGATGCTGGATTAGATGCATCTACCCTCGGGGTGGCTAGTCTTATTTATAGGCAAAGGCCCTGGGCCTCTTCCCAAATATTGAGCGGGAAGGGCGCCAACAATTGGCCAATTCGAAGGGGAACATCTCGTACACTTATCCTGACTAAAGTTGGTCTTCGCCTGCCAAAGGCCCTGTGGTGACACCGTCCTAGGCTCCATGGTGACCTCCTTCCCACCGTTGGACTGGTCTTGGTATCGTTGCACCGAAATGGGTGCCTTTGCTTGATCCTCTCGCCTGCGCTTGCCCCCTTTGCACCAAGGAGGAAAGGGAGACGCTGTGCGGGCTGGCACCCGCCTGGCACCCTTGGTCGTCATGGCTTGCGTTATGGGCACATCGTGAGGTACCCGCCTTGATCTCTCCGCCTCCTCGCGAGCCATCCTGAGGAGGCCGTGTTTGAGGGAGCGCCATGTCGTCCGCCTCGCGAGGCTTGGCCCCTCGCGAGGGTCTTGAGCCTTGTGCTGATGAAGATGGGCCACGCTGGGCCCCCATTTGAGCCATGCCGCAGGCCGCAGGCAGGCAAGTCTGGGGACCCCCGTTCCCAGAACGCCGACAGTAGCCCCCGTGCCCAAGGCGCGCATGGACTTGGCCGTGCCGAGAGGCGAAAGGGCAAGGGCGAAGCGCCGCGGGCCCTAACAGCCTGCGGCCTTGGGCGCCGCGTGGCGGTTTGACAGGACGTGGGCGTCTCCGCTTCCCCACGACGCCTTGGCAACTGCGTGACTTGACTAGTCCCTGCATGCGTAGATACGGGTCATTATTACTTGCGATTGTGGTGCTCGATGGTTGGCCTCTTCCGGCTATAAGTGCGAAGCCGCACAAGCTCCGCCAGTCCACCCCTTCCCGCTTCTCTTCTTCTTCCTCTCCTTCGCCGTCGCCGCTCGCACGGCTCCGAAGAGGCTCGCAGCCACGGAGAAGGGGAAGGCTAGTCGGGCAGGACCCGACTCCCCTCCGGCCAAGCGCGGCCGGGGTCGTCCCCGCAAGCATCCCGCGGTCCCTGCTGTGGCTCCCCGTGCGCGCAGGGGTGGTTCTCCGCATGGTGGTGAGCGCTCGGCTGCCAAGGAGAAGCAGGCTATGGCTACGCAGCCCCCCAGGCCGCGCTTTCGCTTGGCGGAGGTGCTGCCGGAGTTCGTCGTGTGGTCGGCGGACCCGACCAACACCTGGCTCCAGCTCCCTTGCTTCTTCATCAGCGAGCTGCCGGCCAGCACCCGGTGCGGCTTCTGGCTTCAGGCTGACGGTTGCTGCAGTAGGGCCTCCTGGGTTTCGCTCGAGTTCTCCCCTTCTGGGAATGGGGCCCTGACCCGCGGCTGGCAAACATTTGCCCGCGCGCGTGGCCTGGGCGAACGGTGCACCCTGCACTTCAAGTTCGACGGCGACGACACCCTCTACGTGAGGCTGTTTGGGGAGGATGGTCACCGCGCAGGATGCTGCCCTGAGGACGACGACCGCGGCCAGGGGCCTCGCTCCGACAATGACGGAGGGGACAGCGCCCACTCTGATGGCGGCGCCCGATGCTCCCCAAGCTCCACCAACTCTTCTTCGGGCGGCTCCTCCAGCGGCGGCCGCAGCCAGCCCCCTCGCCGCCGCGCTTGCTTGGGGGGTGGCAGTTCATCCGCCCGTCGTCACGCCCCGGTGAAGCACGAGAGGGAGTCCGCCTAAGCTCCGGAGGCATCCGGTGTCGCCTCTACAGGCCGACGTGAGGCGGGCCGCGCCGGGCTCGCCCTTTCCTTTTCCTTTTGCTCCCTGTGTAAGATAAGACAGCTGCATGGAGCCCCGTGGGGGCATGTTGAGAATCATTGCCGTTGTAGCCATTACCTTGATTTTGTTGTTGCTCTTCTCAACTATTTGCCCTCGCGTAGGTAGTTTGCGGCCCCAGCCGGGGGGCGACCGACCCAGGCCCTGTGTGCATGTCGCGGTGCCCGAGGGGCATGGACCAGAGGGGTGCTCCTGTAGAGAGCCCGGACCGTGAAACCTTTAAGCGGCTAGAGCAGAAACGCTCGCGAGGGCGTTCGAGTCCCATCCCTCGCGAGGCCTTTCATGAGAGAAAATCAAAACGAGGAGCGAAATCGACAAACCACAAATCGACAACGGCGATAGTTTTGATAAGACTTCAGATGCAAGTAAAACACTCAAATGCGGAAAGCAAATGGAAAAGCCGCGTCCGGCACCTAGTCTAGTCTTCGACGTCTTCTCACCAGCGCGGAGCTAAGTGCTGCCACTGGGCGTGGGAGGGAGCCCCAGGGCCTGAGGCCGGCGCTCCTGAGACTCCGGGGCGTGTATAGCCCCACTCATTATTACGTGAGAGTGTCACGGGGCGGCGAGCTTCACAGGCATTGGCCTTCTTCACAGGCTCCGGGCCTTTCTCCTTAGAGGTAATAAGCTTCACAGGCATTCGCCTTCTTCACAGGCTCTGGGCCTTTTCCCAAAAAGGGACGATCTTCATAGGCGTTCGCCTTCTTCACAGGCTCAGGGCCTTTTCCAAAAAGAGACGATCTTCACAGGCGTTCTCCTTCTTCACAGGCTTAGGGCCTTTTCCCAAAAAGGGACGATCTTCACAGGCGTTCGCCTTCTTCACAGGCTCAGGGACTTTTCCAAAAAGAGACGATCTTCACGGGCGTTCGCCTAGTTCACAGCACGGATTTCCCCGTAGACCAGGAAGAACGGGGTTTCCCCGGTTGGTTTGGTCGCGCTTGTGCGGATGGACCACAGCACGGATTGGAGCTCGTCGTACCAACCCCTGCCGCAGGCCTCCAGCTTCTTCTTGAACATCCTGGTCTTGAGGCCTCTCAGGACCTCCGCGTTGGCTCGTTCGGCTTGCCCATTGCTTCGCGGGTGTGCCACCGAAGCGTAGCATATCTGCGTTCCAAGGTTAGCACAGTATGTTTTGAAGAGATTACTGGTGAACTGCGAACCGTTGTCTGTGATGATGCGGTTTGGCACCCTGAACCGGCTCACGATACCCCTGATGAACTTGACCGCGGAGCCCGCGGAGATGGTACGGACAGCCTCCACCTCTGCCCACTTGGTGAACTTGTCAATGGCGACATAGAGGTAACGGTAGTCCCCTAGCGCCCGAGGGAAAGGGCCCAGAATATCCAACCCCAAAACTGCGAATGGCCACGAGAGGGGTATAGTCTGCAGGCTCCCCGCTGGTTGATGGATCTGCTTGGAATGGAACTGGCAGGCCTCACAAGCCTTTACTAATTCGATTGCGTCATTGAGCGCGGTGGGCCAATAGAACCCACTACGGAATGCTTTGCCGACGAGGGACCATGATGATGAGTGGTGTCCGCAGTCTCCGCCGTGTATGTCCCCCAGTAGTTCCCTTCCTTGCTCCCTGGAGATGCAACGCAGAGATACGTCATTGGGTCGCTTCTGGTAGAGTTCTCCGTCTCAGATGCAGTATGTCGTGGCCTGCCGCGCCACACGTTCTGCTTCCTCCTCCTTCTCTGGCAGGGCCCCATGTGTCAGGTAATTCCGGGGCTCTGTGATCCAGCATTCCTCCTGAGGTTCCATCGTCAGGAGCAAGCGTGCTCCTGAGGGCGGTCCGCAGGCCGGGGCTCCTGAGGCTGGCGGCTGGGGAAGCTCCTCTCGAGGCTGAGCCGTGCTCGATAGCGTTGGCTGCGCTGAAGGTTTGAAGAGACACTCTTCGAAGACGCCGGGCTCCTGCGGCAGCCGCCTGGACGCCCGTACGGCTATGTCGTCAGCTTCCTGGTTGGTGCCACGGGGCACGTGCTTCAGCTCCAACCCCCGGAACTGCTTTTCAATCCTGCGGACCTCCGTCAGGTAGGCCTCCATATGCTCGTCCTTCGGCTCATACACCTTATTGGAGAAGTTGACTAGGAGCTGCGAGTCACCTTCGACGGTGAGGCGCTTCACTCCCAGGGCCGCCGCGGCCTTCAACCCGGCTATCAGTCCCTCATATTCTGCTATGTTGTTGGAGACCTTTTCTCCTTGCTGGAAACAGAGTTGTACTGCATAGTAAAGCTTATCCTGAGTGGGTGATATCAGCACCGCACCAGCCCCCGCGCCGTGTCTGGAGAATGCCCCGTCGAAGTACATGACCCAGCCTTCTGGCGTCTCGCCCCCTGGGGAGAGGGAACGATCCTCGTTGTCCTTGAGGCCTGGCGCCTCTGTCCATTCCGCCACGAAATCCGCCAATGCGGCTCCTTTGATGACCCTAGTTGTGCTGAACTCGAGCTGAAACGCCTGCAACTCTATGTTCCATTCAGCGACCCTTTCGACAGAGTTAGGGCTCCTGAGCACCCTCTCCAGGGGGTACGATGAGACGACCTTGATCGGGTGAGCTTGGAAGTAGTGACGCAGCTTGCGCGAGGCCACTAGCAGCGCGAGGAGGAGCTTCTGAGGCATCGGGTATCGTGCCCTCGCGTCCTGTAGCACCGTGCTAACGAAGTAGACCGGGTGCTCAACAAGGCTGAGAGCATCTTGGGTCACGGCGCCCTTGGGAGGTGAGGGCACCTCATAGGACGACGTGACCTCGGGAGGTGGACCATCTGGGCGTGCGGCCTCTCCGTTCTCTGGTGCGTTCTTCGGTGGTTGATCCTCCTCATCTACGGTTTTGGCTTCCTCGGGATTTCCTTGTTCCCTTTCTGCCTTGCCTCGGGCTGCCGCTGCGGTCTTGACCTGGCGCTCCTCCCTAACCGCCACCAAGGCCGCGCTGGCGGAGTAGGGGGTGGCAGCGAGGTAGAGCAGCAGGGGCTCTTGAGGACGCGGAGCCACCATGACTGGGGGACTGGTTAGGTACCTCTTGATATCCCGAAACGCTTTATCTGCCTCTTCAGTCCATTCAAAGGGCCCCTTTTTCTTGATCAGCTGAAAGAAAGGCAGCGCAAGTTCCCCCAATTTGGAGATGAAGCGCCCTAGTGCGGTCACACGCCCAGTGAGCTTCTGCATTTCTCTGAGGGTCATCGGCGGGCTCATGTCCTCAACCTTCTCGGGGTTGGCCTCGATGCCACGGTGAGATACGAGGAATCCCAAAAGCTTGCCCGAGGGAACGCCAAACACACATTTCTCCGGGTTGAGCCACAGGTTCACTGCGTCGAGGCTCGCGAAGGTCTCCTCCAGGTCTTGTATCAGGGTCCTGGCCTCTCGAGATTTCACCACAATGTCATCGACGTATGCTTCAACATTCTTCCCGAGCTGCGGGCCCAACGTGATGTGCATCAGCCGCTGAAAGGTTGCCCCTGCGTTGCGCAGTCCAAATGGCATGCATGTATAGCAGTATACCCCGCACGGGGTCAAGAAGGCGGCCTTCTCAATGTCTTCTATCACCATCTTGATCTGGTGATATCCGGAGAAGGCATCCAAAAAGCACAGCAGGTTGCACTCGGCGGTGGAATCGACGATCTGGTCGATGCGAGGGAGCGGGAACGGATCTTGCGGGCATGCCTTGTTGAGGTTGGTGAAGTCGACACACATGCGTTCCTTCCCCCCTTTCTTGGGCACAACGACAGGGTTGGCCAACCAATCTGGGTACCGGACCTCGCGAATGACTCCAGCGGCTTCTAACTTGCGGGTCTCTTGGACGATGAAGGCCTGCTTCTCTGCGGACTGCCGCCTGGCCTTCTGCTTCACGGGGCGAACATTTGGGCACACGTTGAGGTGGTGCTCGATGACGTCCCTGGGGATCCCTGCCAACTGATCGGGCTCCCAAGCAAACACTTTCTTGTTTGCACGCAGGAACTTGACCAGGGCCTCCTCCTGCTCAGGCCCCAGGTTGGCACCAATGGTGAAAGTGGCGCTGGAGGACCCGTCCTCGTCGACGGGTATCTGCTTGGTTTCTGCCTTGTCCTGGGTGAACAACTGCTTCTTCTTGGTAGGCGCAGCCCCCTTGGGCTCACGGGTCCCCGCGTCGGCGGGCTGTGCCGATGCCGCCATCTTGAAGGCGAGCTTGAGTACTCGCAGGGCGTCCCCGGTGTCTCCGTGCATGGTGAGGGTACCGTTGCTCCCGGGCATCTTCATGAGGTTGTACGCCGGGTGCGTGGCGGCCATGAACTGAGCCAGTGCCGGGTAGCCGAGGATGGCGTTGTAAGGGAGGCCGATGGGGGCGATGTCGAAGTCGACCATCTCCGTGCGGAAGTTGTCGTAGGTGCCGAAGGTTACCGGGAGCCGGATTTGTCCCAAGGAGTCGGACGACCCGCCCCCGACGCCCGAGAAGGATCGGCTGGGTTGCAGCCGCTCCCGAGGTATGCAGAGGAGGTTGAAGGTCTCGACCGAGAGCATGTTGAGGCCCGCGCCGCCATCGACGAGGGTTCTGGTGACGGCCACCTGGAAGATGGTGGGGTGCACAACAGGGGGAGCGCGCCCGAGCCGGCCAAGTTAGCGGGGTGGTCCCCCGAGCTGAAGGTCAGACCAACCTCCCGCGCCGCCCGGTCCGGGGGAGCCCCCCACCGCGCGGAAACGGCGCCGATCTGGCGGGCAAATGGCTTGACGTGGCGGCTTGTGGGTGGCGCCTGCGAGCCGCCCAGGAGGGCCGCACTGATCGGAAGCGTCGATGTCGCGGTGCGGTCACCCTGTCGCATACGCAGGTGCTGGGGTGGTGCTTGTTGCTCGCCTCCCGCTGGGCCGGTGGTGGCGTTGACGGCGTGCGACGGGGGACGGCGAGGATGCCCACCGGCGAGGGCCGCTGGCGTGACGCGAGCTCGATGGGCGCCGTACATGGATGCGGCAGCCGGAGGAGGACAGAGCGGCGGAAGGCAGACTCCGGCGCACCCCTACCTGGCGCGCCAAATGTCGGATCACGGGTTCCGGCAGACCCTTAAGGTTCAAACTCTGGGGTGCATGCGGAGATCGTGCCCTCTACCTCTCCGTCTCGTAAGGATCTAACTACTAGAAGAACAACACAAGAGACACAGGGTTTATACTGGTTCGGGCCACCATTGTGGTGTAATACCCTACTCAAGTGTGGTGGGTGGATTGCCTCTTGGGCTGATGATGAAGAACAATACAAGGAAGAACAACCTCGCGAGGGTCTGTTCTTGGCTAGGTGATGAACTGCTAGGGGAGTTCGATCGCCCTTCTCTCTCTTTCTCTAGATGCTGGATTAGATGCCTCTACCCTGGGGGTGGCTAGTCCTATTTATAGGCAAAGTCCCTGGGCCTCTTCCCAAATATTGAGCGGGAAGGGCGCCAACAATTGGCCAATTCGAAGGGGAACATCTGGTACACTTATCCTGACTAAAGTTGGTCTTCGCCTGCCAAAGGCACTGTGGTGACGCCGTCCTGGGCTCCATGGTGACCTCCTTCCCACTGTTGGACTGGTCTTGGTCTCGTTGCACCGAAATGGGTGCATTTTCTTGATCCTCTCGCCTGCACTTGCCCCCTTTGCACCAAGGAGGAAAGGGAGCCGCTGTGCGGGCTGGCGCCCGCCTGGCACCCTTGGTCATCATGGCTTGCATCATGGGCACCTCGTGAGGTACCCGCCTTGATCTCTCCGCCTCCTCGCGAGCCATCCTGAGGAGGCCGTGTTTGAGGGAGCGCCATGTCGTCCGCCTCGCGAGGCTTGGCCCCTCGCGAGGGTCTTGAGCCTTGTGCTGATGAAGATGGGCCACGCTGGGCCCCCATTTGAGCCACGCCGCAGGCCGCAGGCAGGCAAGTCTGGGGACCCCCGTTCCCAGAACGCCGACAGTCCCCACAAGGTTTGATGGCCCCTTCAATCGTCAACAACGACGCTGTCCAAGGAGAAACCTTCCTCCCTGGACAGATCTTCGTGTTCGGCGGCTTCGCGCTCCGGGCCAACTCGCTTTGCCGACTGGAGCAGATCGACAGCTACGCCCCTGGCCATCAAGTCATATTCGAGAGCTTGAACTACGTCGCGGACATCCGTGGAGATTTGATCTTCACTGGATTCGAGACCGCGCGACCGCTCAAAGTCACCCCGATGAACATGACCTAAATCTGCCATTGGGCCGCATCCAGGAGATTGCTCCTGTAACTGCTCTGGTCATAGATCCGGAGCATATTGCGCCATCCAAGGACAGGAGGCTCAACCCCACCGCGAAGGCCGCAGATTCCACGGCGTTGGAGCCGAACATAGACCTAAAGTCACTCGACGTCTTGGTTACCGGAACCCCTAACTCGTCTCCGGTCATAATTTCCGAGCCATGCGCATCCGCGGACGCGGAACTGGATCACTTATCGATCTTTGAGTTTAGCGCTGCAGACATCTTCCAGCATTCGCCCTTGGGCGATGTGCTAAATTCGTTAAGAAACTTGTCCTTGGCGGGGGACTCACAGCAGAATTATGTCTGGTTCGAACTGGAGGCTAATGATGAAAGAGAATTTCGCTTCCCACCTGTCTGTGTCAAAACCGGCGGATATCGGGTAGGGGGTCCCGAACTGTGCGTCTAGGCGGATGGTAACAGGAGACAAGGAACACGATGTTTTTACCCAGGTTCGGGCCCTCTCGATGGAGGTAAGACCCTACTCCTGCTTGATTGATATTGATGATATGGGTATTACAGGAGTTGATCTACCACGAGATCGAGGAGGCTAAACCCTAGAAGCTAGCCTATGGTATGATTGTTGTTGTTGTACGGACTAAACCATCTGGTTTATATAGACACCGGAGGGGGCTAGGGTTACACAGAGTTGGTTACAAAGAAGGAGATCTACATATCCGTATTGCCAAGATTGCCTTCCATGCCAAGGAGAGTCCCATCCGGACACGGGATGATGTCTTCAATCTGGTATCTTCATAGTCCAACAGTCTGGCCAAAGGATATAGTCTGATTGTCCGAATACCCCCAAATCCAGGACTCCCTCAGTAGCCCCTGAACCAGGCTTCAATGACGATGAGTCCGGCACGCAGATTTGTCTTCGGCATTGCAAGGCGGGTTCCTCCTCCGAATTCTTCATAAAAGATTGTGAACAGGAGGAATGTGTTCAGCTCTGCAAAACAAGTTCCACATACAATCGTGGAGAGAATAATATTTCCACAAATCTAATCTGCTGACGTACCCCGTAGTACGACATCACACCATAACCGGTCCTTTATTTGAACCGTTTTTATAACCAATCTCGGTTTGTTTCGGAGGCGGTTTCCTTGGCAAGTCTTGTTGAAGCAGAGATCGTGTCCCGTTTGTTACAAGATTCTCATCAACACGGACGTGTGTAACCCAATCGTGCCTGTTGGTATGACCCCTCGATTGAAGTTAAGTCCCAAACGGTCACGAGGAGGGCTCTTGGTATTCAACCTCTTTATAAAGAGACCAAGCCCTATTCTTTTTACTCTCGATCTTAATCGAATCCGCCTCCCGCCTTGAGTTCCAACACTCAAAGCTTAGGTTCAGGCGAGTCGGACCTACGATTATGTCCGGATCCAACCTTCAAGGTCGGTGGATGCCTTCCTCCGTCACGGAGGAAGACGTGATAAAGCTACGGGAGGCCAGATACCTGACCGTCGAAATCCCGCATAGTCTGCCTGCTCAAGGGCAGGTTATTCCCACTCCCAAGCCCGGTGAAAGCGTCGTGTTTGTATCTCACTTCCTCCGAGGGTTTAGCTTTGTGACAGATCCCTTCGTGAGGGGGCTTATGTTCTATTATGTGCTGGACTTCCATGACTTAGCTCCGGAGTCTATCCTCCACATCTCATCATTCATCGTTGTGTATGAAGCTTTCCTCCGTATCGCTCCCCACTTCGGACTGTGGCTCAAGACCTTCAAAGTGGAGCCGAAGATGATCGAGGGGAGGCACGCAGATTGCGGAGGCGTTGTAATAAGCAAAAACGCCGACGCCCAATGGCCCGAGGGCTCTTTCCAGGAGGTGTCCAATTTATGGCAACAAGAGTGGTTTTATATCACAGCTCCCAGGGGTACCAAGTGGGTGGCTCGCCCGCTCATTTGCTCGGGTCCCCCACCATGACTAACGTCGTGGGTCAACAAGGGGCTGGACTGGGGGCCAGTAAAGGATGTGCCCATACTGCAGAGCCGCATCCGAGATCTCCTTGAGAGAGATGTTAGTCTGGTCACGATGATGCAAGTCATGTTAATTCGCCGGGTCCTGCCCTGCGAACGTCGTCCCCTCCGCCTATGGGAGTTCAATCCGGAGGGACCGCGAGCTCTTCAACACTTCCTCGGCATGACGCCCGAGGATATGTACAGATTGTTCTTCGGACCACAAATAACGTGTCCGGACATCACTAAGGATGCGGGTCTGAGCAGCAATCGCCCGGATACCCAAGTAAGTAGCCCCACATTTGAACATGTTGTTTGTTTATTTATCGCAACGTCGCCCTGAAAATGCCGCTCATTGACCAGGATTGGATAGCGAAGGCAAAGTTGATCAGGTGTCTAGCCCCCCTTCCTGAGACCTCACCAGACCCCGTGTTGACCAGGATGCTAGAGGTTGCGCCTTATCAAGCACCTTTAGGAGAAGATAAAGGGGGAGCAAGGAGGCTAGTGCCTCTGCGAAGGAGGTCACCCCGGGAGGAGGAACCAAAACTTCCTCTTCCTAGGGAAGAAAGAGGACCGCCTCTGAGGACCCGGAGACAATGGTCTCTAAACGGGGGAACAAACCTTCGCCAGAGGGTCCTGCGCTGGGGGATACCCCGGCCGCACAATGCCCTCAAGGGGATTAGCCCTCCAACGAGCTGTAAGTAAAGAGGGTACTTAATAATGAAAAAACCTTACCTTACTTCTGAGGATAGTAACCGAAGCATTTATCTTGCAGTTCGGATCTTAGCCCTTCTCAGCAGAGCTCGTCTTCGGGGGATCTTCTTCCAGAGATGATGGAGAGCGAAACGCCTCCCACTGCCATACCGCCTCATGAGACGGGCAACCCCGAGGTGTCGTCGCGGAGGGTTTCTCCTGATCCGTCAAGGCCAGAAGGTAGTCATATGGCCACCCGAAGTCCTCAGTATCCGGCCTTTAAAGAGAGCCATCGAAAGAGTCCGGCTCCGTCTGGTGTGCGGTCGGACGCACTGAGGAATCTGCTAGAGAGATCGGCTATCTCAGAAGAGCACCGCGCGTTAATTGGTGTGGTGATTGACAAAATTTCGTCCGCCGAAAGCGGGTTGCATGAAGCTATTATGAGTCTACTGACGGGCTTGGAGGTACGTGAAATGATGTACATTTTTTACAATACAGCACATTTTAGATGTGCCCTATGTAGATAGTAGCCCCTGAGACACGGGGTGCCGTCGAAGACGACGGTGCATAGAGGATCCTAATCCCAGGAATAATCTTGCCGCCTTAATGTGCAGGTGGCGAAGTGTCCGGTGGCCCGCCGGACAGACGAGTTTGCCGAGTTAAAGCGGCAGCTTGACGTGGCAGATGCCAACATCGTGCTTGTCAACAAGCGGCTTGACGAGGCGCAAGGTATGTAATATCTCCAATGACTTATGATAAGAGGAGCATGATGCCAGTATCTATAACATGTTTTTTGAATGCAGATGGAGCTGCCACCATGGAGAACCTTCAGGCGGAACTTGCCCGAACCAAAGAACAAGCCAGGAAAAGCGATGCGGCTGCCCTAAAGGCAATCAAGGAGCTAAAAGCCGAACAAGCTGCTCACTGCCAAAGCAAGGAGGAAATAGCCAGGATGGCTGAGGAATTGAAGAATGCCGCTGACCGTTGCAAGCTTCTTGAAAAGGAAGATCAAGCGAAGAGGACAAACCTGGAAAAGGCCACGATGGCGACCAAAGACACATGCTCTGCGATGAGAGCGATGAAGGAGGAGCTGCGTCAAGCCGGTGATATCGCGGCTGGGAAGCCCTTTATGTTGCGGATGAAGTTCGGAGATCCCAAGTACGCCCCTTTGGACCGGCTGTGGAGTTCTGCGGATGCATATCTGAACCTAGCGGCGAGTGCTGCCGATGCGGCCGAATACTTTCGGGATCAGAAAGATCGCGAAGTAGAAAAGCTATTCTGGTCACAGTTTCACGTTCCAGAGTGTCCACTTCCATTGCCTGATCGGTTGGCCGAATGGGCCGAGCTGAATAGATTGTCCGGTCTCGCCATGAGGTCTGTTGTGGATCATCTCTGGCCGGAAAGGCCAAAGCCGAATAGTTACTTTAGTTTGGTGCAGCAGTTCCTTGGTGCAGTGCCACATATCAACGCGATGAGGAGGTCGACGTGCGTAGAGGGTGCGCGGATGGCCCTTGCCCGTGTGACGACATAATGGGCGGAGATGGAGGCCACCGCCATTGCAACCCAAGATTCACACGAGAGCCGAGTACCTGCCGAGCACTATTTTCAAGAAGTTCTTGAGGGCGCTCGCTCCATAGAGGTGCAGTGCTCGAAAAATATTATGTTCTAATGACATGTATTCCCATTGAGAGACAATGTTTTTACTTAATTATAAAGGCTATTTTATACTTGTGCCTGCAAGAATTATAATACCTCAGGTCCGGCCGTTTATGTATATACGTATATAACCTGAAAGATGGCAGTCGTCGGCTTCAGCCCCCACGCATACAATGCGAGGGTGTTCGCAGAAAATGTATATACGTATATAGCCTATGGTATGATTGTTGTTGTCCTACGGACTAAACCCTTCGGTTTATATAGACACCGGAGGGGGCTAGGGTTACACAGAGTCGGTTACAAAGAAGGAGATCTACATATCTATATTGCCAAGCTTGCCTTCTGCGCCAAGGAGAGTCCCATCCGGACACGGGATGAAGTCTTCAATCTGGTATCTTCATAGTCCAACAGTCCGGCCAAAGGATATAGTTCGGCTGTCCGGATACCCCCTAATCCAGGACTCCCTCACCACCCACCACCCACTTCATAGCCACTGTCGAAGACTTAACCGACGCGCTTGACTATAACTCCGAATGGCGCCGCTCTATCCCGCTGCAGCAGGGACAGCAACACCGGCACAGGAGACGACAACACTCCTGATGGTGACGAAGACACAGAAGAACCCAATGAACAAACTGCCGAACAAGACAATCGGGAATCAGGGCATGCCAGCCCTGATGAACTGGCCATAAAAGAAGAATCGAAGGAACGGTAGTTACCGTCGGCCCTCCGAGGAGGAGGTGAGCCTCGGCAACGAATACTTCATCGTGCCTGAGGAGCCCCTGGACCAGGAGCGCTTTAAGCTTCACCTAATAGCCAAAGTGAGGAGCCTAAAAAAGAAGCAACGACAGCTTCAAGCCGACCAAGACCTCCTAATGACAGATGTGCCGATGTCCTGGCAGCCAAGGAATACAGCCTTAAACGCCCAACCAAAAGTTACCCGAAGTGCAGAATACTACCTCAGTTCGATGATGAAGCGCCAGATCCCGCACTAGCATCAGAGAACGCGGCTGATCGGCCACCGCGCGGTCGGGATAAAACTGCAACCCGAGCTGAAAACCAGACTGTCCCACCTCGCCGTAAAGGCAGGGATAAGACAACTCGGGGCTATCAATATGACCTTCGTCAAGACCTGGACAGTAGAGCAGGACACACAAAATCGATCTACGGATCGTGAGGACGTGCCTTCACACACGACGACGACTAGTTATTTGGACGTGATAAACCTAACCACGCCCGGGCCGAATGCCGCAGACGGACTCCATCAGAGCTACGTCGCGATCTGGCCTAATATAGAGGCGCCGCGCACCCTCTTTGCTTCACTGACGAAGTAATGGATCATGAATTCCCGGAAGGGTTCAAACCCGTAAACATCGAATCATACGATGGAACAACCGATCCCGCGGTATGGATCGAGAATTTTATTCTCCATATCCACATGGCCCGCGGGGATGATCTTCACGCCATCAAATACCTCCCACTAAAACTCAAAGGGCCAGCTCGGCACTGGCTAAACAGACTGCCTGAAAATTCTATTGGCAGCTGGGATGACCTGGAAGAAGCTTTCCTCGACAACTTCCAAGGTACATATGTTCGTCCGCCAGACGCCGATGACTTAAGTCACATAGTTCAACAGCCCGGGGAGTCAGCAATGAAGTTCTGGACTAGGTTCCTAACTAAAAAGAACCATATTGTCGACTGTCCGGATGCTGAAGCCTTAGCGGCCTTTAAACATAGCATCCGCGATGAACGGCTCGCCCGCCACCTTGGCCAAGAAAAGACAAAATCTATGGCAGCCCTCACGGCACTCATGACCCACTTTTGCGCGGGTGAGGATATATGGTTGGCTCACAACAAAAACACAGCCAGCGAGGCAGGCCCCTCCGAGGCCAAGAACAACAACGGCAAGCTCCGACGTGACAGACACAAACGCCGAAGCAATGGCGATAATATCGACGACACTACAGTCAACATCGGATTCAGTGGCTCCAAGTCCAACCAGCGGAAGAAACCATACAAGAGAAACAATCAGGGACCATCCAGCCTGGACCGCATACTCGATCGCCCGTGCCAGATAAATGGCACCCCAGAAAAACCAGCCAATCATACCAACAGAGACTGTTGGGTTGCTAAACAGGCCGGCAAATTAAACGCTGAGAACAGGGAAAAGGTATCACAAAGCAAGGATGACGACGTGGAGCCCCAGCAACCGAACATGGGGGGCAAAAGAAGTTTCCCCCTCAAGTGAACACAATAAACATGACATATGTTGCACACATCCCCAAAAGGGAGCACAAACGCGCACTAAGGGACGTTTATGCGATAGAGCCAGTCGCCCCAAAATTCAATCCGTGGTCGTCATTTCCGATCACCTTTGATCGTCGGGACCGCCCGACTATTATCCGTCATGGCATCTCAGCCGCACTAGTCCTCGACCCAATCATCAATGGATTTCACCTGACACGCGTCCTTATGGTGGAGGTAGCAACCTCAACCTGCTTTATCAGGATACCATGCGAAAAATGGGCATCAATCCATCACGGATCAAGCCCAAAAAGGCTACATTCAAAGGAGTCATACCAGGAGTTGAGGCCCACTGCACGGGCGCAATCACGCTAGAAGTTGTCTTCGGGTCTCCAGACAATTTCCGAAGCGAGGAGTTAATCTTCGATATCGCCCCCTTTCGCAGCGGCTATCACGCACTGCTCGGACGAACCGCGTTCGCTCGATTCAATGCAGTGCCACACTATGCCTACCTTAAGCTCAAGATGCCCGATCCACGCGGCGTCATCACGGTCAACGGAAATACGGAATGCTCCCTCCGTATAGAGGAGCACACCGCCGCCCTAGCAGCAGAAGTACAGAATGGCCTTCTCAAGCAGAACCGTAATCCGGCTGTCGAGCCCCTAGACATTGTTAAGAAGATCCGGACTACGCTGCAACAGAATAGCTCGGCTCGTCAAGAGCTCGATTAGCAATTTGGCCTCCGTCCCAATCCTGATCAGGCAGCGGCATTCGTACCACACGTACATAATTACGCACTCAAAATTCCATGGGCACCGATGGAGGCACAAAAAGCTTGTGATCCAAAGTTCGGCTCGACCGATCCCGGACACACACATACTTTCCCTATTTCCTTTTTCCTTTTCCAAGTTTCTTTTACATAGGCCTTCTTGGACGGCCTGATTATCAGTCCTGCAAAAGGATAAAAATACCAGGATGGCAAGAAGCACAGACGTATAGGGGAAGCTCTCAAGGTCACTCTACCTGTTGTCAGGACCCACACGCAGCTCGCCCTTGGTCATGGAATGTTAAATAGCCGGATTGCTTCTTGCACAATTTGTATTAATGTACTTTGACGCATTAACCCAATTATAATGGAAACAGTTCGTGGCTCAAGTTTAAGGGGCCAAGATATCACCTCTGCTTTATTTCTGTTTTCCTTTAATAAATTATCTTCTAGCACCCGTACACTTTGGTACGTTTCATATTTGCCAGGGGCTCCCAGGCGCCCTACAATATGGCAACAAAGTACGAACACATTTTACAGTATAGTTCGGCACCCCGAATTTAGCATTATATGCATTGGCTCTGAATCATGTCTTTGGTCAATAGTGGGTTGCCCAGCTCCTGTGCTTGCTACCTTACGTTCCGCTATATCGGCTAAGGTAGTAAAGGGAGAACTACTGCGACTATGCCCTGGTTTATCCAAAGGAGCACCTCAGTAGAGAAAGCCGAAAACTGACTATCATCATGCAGCGAGAGCCGGTCAGCTGTTCAGAGGTCGTAAATCGTTGGAGATTTCTTCCGTGTTACGCGAGGGATCGGCACTTCCCGATCAGACGCATATAGCACTCTAGTTCAGAAACTAGGGGCTGTGTCAATGTTTTTATTGTCTATCTCCTATGGCTAAGTGAGGGCGTTAAAGCCGAATAGTCTGGTTGCCTGGTTCGTTGCACTAAAAAACTCCTTCAAGGACCATACAATTGGATCAAGATTGTTTAGATTACATCCCGAACACCTCCGTACTACCTACGTGGGGGCAGAAGCCCACGACTGGCCAACCCTCAGATTTCATATAAACACGGCCGCACAGGAGGTAAAATTAAAAAGATAACAATCATTATATCACAAACCCACTTTGTTTCACCATACAAGGCAACAACAACACGAATGTATTCATTCAAAAATAATGTCCTGCCCACACTGTGCTGCTACAATGCGAGACCCCTCCAGGACATCCGCGAAAAAGCAGTCGGGGTGTGCGGTGCTCCTTGACCTCTGGAGGCCCCCGGGCCAGCTCGACGGCATTCATCTTCTCCCACCACATCTTGCAACCGGTGAAGGCCATATGAGCACCCTCAATACAGGCCGATCGCTTGACGATATCCAGCCGAGGACAGGCATCCACCATCCGCCTCACGAGTCCGAAGTAGCTGCCGGGCATAGCTTCGGCTGGCCATAGCCGGATTATCAAATCCTTCATGGCTAGTTCAGCCACCCCATTCAGCTCCACCAGCTGTTTCAGCCGATCGGTGAAGGGCACGGGAGGCTCTGGCGCAAGATATTGCGACCAGAATAGCTTCTCCGTAGAGCTCCCTTCTTCGGCTCGAAAGAACTCCGCGACGTTGGACACACTGCGCGGCAAATCAGCAAAAGCTCTAGGAGAACTCCGAATCCGTGTTAGTAAAAGATACCTTCTCTTCGCATATTTGCTTTGCATACAGAATGCCTTACCCGCAGCAATCTTCCTCTCCTCCTGGAGAGTTCGGCCTCTTTAGCCGACATGTCACGCTCCAAGGTCTCACACTTCTTCACCGCGTCGCGAAGCTCTTGTTGAACCTCGCTGACCCGAGCCTTGAGCTTCTTACGGGAAGCCTGCTCCTTCACAGCCTTCCCCTCGGCTTCGCCCAGGGCCTTTTTCAGGGCCTCGACCTCGGTCATTGCCCCTATTTATATCAAGAGACTACGGTCAATATATATCATCCCACTCTTTTCAAATACTTCTTGGGTTATTACATACCTTTATTCTCCTAGAGCTGCCTCTTCACCTGGCCGCGCACCTCCTCGGCCTGCTCCAATCTCCGCTTAAGTTCAGAGACTTTGGCAGCATGTGAGCCCGCGGCCAGCAGTGATGCCTGCATTCGCATTCCAGACAAATTTAGTTAGTTCCCTGCAATAAAGGAATGATCCTCTGTCCGGCTTTTCTTTCCGAACACCGGACGGTGTCTCAGGGGCTACTGTCTATATGGGGATTTTCTCTTTTTGTGTCGCTTACCTCAAAACCTGTCAGCAGGCTGCTGTAGGCTTCGGTTAGTCCGCTCTTGGCAGATTGAACCCTTTCAAGCACCATGCTCATAAGAACACGATGCTCATCCACCATGGAAGCGCCTCATAGCGCTTCTAGCAGATCATCTGGTGCCCCTGGTTGGACAGGGGTCACCGATGGAATAGGCATACCCCCTTCTTTCGAAGGAGGTTGTGTGCCGGATTCCTGAGCCGTATCGGTCTCCGGAATCAAGTCCGGTTGAGGTCCGAACTGAGTACGGCCCTCCTCCCCAGTCTCCCGGCGGATTGGTTCCCCCTGGTGTTCGGCGACGGGGGCTTTGCCTTCGGGTGCTTCTTGCGCCTATCCCCGACCTCGGAAGGTCCGTTCGGGCACATCGTCGTCCACTTTGGCCTTGGGAGAGTAAGCGGCTGGCGGTGTCTCGCTGGCCATCTCCCTTGGGTCCAACGAACCTCTTGAGTAATAGCATAAATAGCCATGTCAATACATTTAAATGGAGAGGTTGTACATATGGTTATGCGGGAGTCATAGCACTTACGAAGCAGCTTGAGGCTTGGTGCGGGGATGTCGCTCCGAACTGCTGTTGACGTCCCACGCGGATTTGTCCGCGAAGGATCCCTTCCCCTTGTTGGGTGTCCCCGCCTCCAGGCTCGTGGAGGCCGCCCTCTTATTCCTTCCCCATCAGGGGGAGGGTTGTTCTCCTCCTCATCATCATCATCATCGTCATCTTCGGCGGCGGAGGAGCGGGTCTTGTCTTCGAACGTCGCGTCTGAAGCACTCTTGCGACGGGGGCCACTCCGGACCCCCTTGGCCTTCCCCTTGGCCTTCTTCGCCGGTGCTATGTAGGGCGCCGGCACCTGCATCTTCGCTAAACGCAGAATGACTGGTTCTTCAGGTAGCGGAGCCGGACACTCGATCCGCTTCGCCCTCTCCATCCATTCCTGAAGAGGCAATGATAGTAAAAGTTCAGATATCCTCCTTGAAGCAAATAAGTAGATGATGCGATAGAAACTTACCTTGTGGGCGGGATGGTTAACGTCGTGCCCACGATCCGAATCTGTGGCTCGCGGTATCTCGTCGCCCTTGAAGAGCAACTACCAGGCATCTTCGTGAGTCGTTCCGAAGAGCCTCTCCATGATTTGGTGCCTCCTCGAATTAAACTCCCAAAGGGGGCATTTTCGGCTTTGGCAAGGGAGGATCCAGCGAACCAGCATCACTTGGATTACATCGACAAGTTTGACATTCTTGTCCACCATGCTTTGAACGTGCGTCTGCAGCGCTATCAGCTCGTCTGGCGAACACCAGTTCGGGCTCATCTCAACCCAGGACGTGAGTCGCATGGGAGCGCCGGAGTTAAATTCGGCAGTCCCGGCCCAGTTTGTGCCGCAAGGTTCTGTAATGTAGAACCATTGTTTTTGCCATTCCTTGACAGTCTCCACGAAAGTGCCTTTTGGCCAGGAGACATTGGCCACCTTACTCACCATAGATCCTCCGCACTCTGCGTGCCAGCCGTCCACTACCTTCGGCTTCACGTTGAAGACTTTGAGCCACAGCCCGAAGTGGGGTTGGATGCGGAGGAAGGCCTCACACACGACGATGAACGCTGAGATGTTGAGGAAAGAGTTCGGGGATAGATCATGGAAGTCTATCCCGTAATAATACATCAGCCCGCGGACGAAAGGGTGGAGTGGAAACCCTAGCCCACGGAGGAAATGAGGGATGAATACCACCCTCTTGTTGGGCATCGACATGGGGACGATTTGCCCCTGGGCTAGAAGACGGTGGGCGATTTCCTTCGCCAAATACCCGACCGCCTAAAGCTCGGCAATGTCTTTCTACTTGACGCAGGAGACCATCCATTTGCCATGACCTCCGGATCCGGACATGGTCGGATGCTTTTCGGAGATGGATAAAGATGGGAACTTGGGCGCTGGAGCTCAAGGATGGAAGGACAGAGGAAGGGGAAGGGGTAAGTAGACAAGGGCGAATTCTTATCCCCTTATAAACGATCATGAATATCAAGCGCCTCCTCACTCGCCTTAAAACTCGCCTATTCCCAAGGGCTGTGTAAACAGCACGGTTGGGTTACTGTCGATGTCAAAACCGGCGGATCTCGGGTAGGGGGTCCCGAACTGTGCGTCTAGGCGGATGGTAACAGGAGACAAGGGACACGATGTTTTTACCCAGGTTCGGGCCCTCTCGATGGAGGTAAAACCCTACTCCTGCTTGATAGATATTGATGATATGGGTAGTACAAGAGTTGATCTACCACGAGATCAGAGAGGCTAAACCCTAGAAGCTAGCCTATGGTATGATTGTTGTTATGATGTCCTACGGACTAAACCCTCCGGTTTATAAAGACACCGGAGGGGGCTAGGGTTACACAAAGTCGGTTACAAGGAAGGAGATCTACATATCCGTATTGCCAAGCTTGCCTTCCACACTAAGGAGAGTCCCATCCGTACACGGGACAAAGTCTTCAATCCTGTATCTTCATAGTCCAACAGTCCGGCCAAAGGTTATAGTCCGGCTGTCCGGATACCCCCTAATCCAGGACTCCCTCTATAGCCTCTTCAATGACGATGAGTCCGGCGCGCAGATTGTCTTCGGCATTGCAAGGCGGGTTCCTCCTCCGAATACTTCATTGAAGATTTTGAACACGAGGATCGTGTCCGGCTCTGCCAAACAAGTCCCACACACCACCGTAGATAAAATAATATTTCCACAAGTCTAATATGCTGACGTATCCCGTAGTGTGACATCACACCACAACCAAGCTTTTATTCGAATTGTTTTTGTAGCCAGCCTTAGCGCGTTTTCCGAGGCGGTTTCCTTGGCACGTCTTGTCGAAGCAGAGATCGTGTCCCCTTTTTTTACGGGATTCTCATCAACACAGACGTGGGTAACCCAATCGCTCCTGTTGGTATGACCCCTCAATCGGAGGTAAGTCCCAAACGGTCACGAGGAGGGCTCTTGGTATTCAATCTCTTTATAAAGAACCAAGGACTATTCTTTTCTTTCGACCTCAATCGAATCCGCCTCCTGCTTCGAGTTCCCACACCCAAAGCTTAGGTTTAGGCGCTTCGGACCTCCGATCATGTCCAGATCCCACCTTCAAGGTCGTTGGATGCCTTCCTCCGTCATGGAGGAGGACGTAATAAAGCTAAGGGAGGCCAGGTACCTGACCGGTGAAATCCCGCATAGGCTGCCTACTCAAGGGCAAGTTATTCCCACTCCCAAGCCCAGTGAGAGTGTCGTGTTCGTACCTCACTTCCTCCGAGGGCTAGGCTTCGTGCCGGATCCCTTCGTGAGGGGGCTCATGTTCTATTATGGGTTGGACTTCCATGATTTAGCTCCGGAGTCTATCCTCCATATTTCATCGTTCATCGTCGTGTGTGAAGCTTTCCTCTGTATTACTCCTCATTTTGGATTTTTGCTCAAGACCTTCAAAGTGGAGCCGAAGATGATCGTGGGGCGGCACACAGAGTGCGGAGGCGCCGTAATAAGAAAAAAAGTTGACGCTCCATGGCCCGAGGGCTCTTTCCAAGAGGAGTCTAGCTTATGGAAACAAGAGTGGTTTTATATCCCAGCTCCGAGGGGTACCAAGTGTGTGGCTCCACCTGTTTTTCGCTCGAGTCCCCCGCCACGACTAATGTCATGGGTCAACAAGGGGCTAGACTGGGGGCCAGTAAAGGATGTGCCCATATTGCAGAGCCGCACCCGAGATCTCCTAGAGAGAGATGTCAGTCTGATCATGGTGACGCAAGTCATGTTAATTCCCCGGGTCCTGCCCTGCAAACGTCGTCCCCTCCACCTCTGGGAGTTCAATGTGTAGGGACCGCGAGCTCTTCAACATTTCCTTGGCATGATGCCCGCGGAGATGTACAAATTGTTCTTCGGACCACAATTAATGTGTCTAGACTCTACTGAGGATGCAGGTCTGAGCTGCAATCGTGCGGATACCCAAGTAAGTAGCCATGTGTCCGAACACACCATCCGTTTATTTATCGCAACACCGCCCTTTAAAAAAGATCCGCTCTTGAACCAGGAGTGGATAGTGAAGGCAAAGTTGATCAGGTGTCCGGCCCCCCTTCCTGAGACCTCGCCAGATCCTGTGTTAACCAGGATGCTGGAGATCGCGCCTTACCAAGCGCCTTCGGGAGAAGATGAAGGTGGGAACAAGGAAGCTACTACCTCCGCGGAGGAGGTTGGCCGGAAGGGAGGAATCGAAAATTCCTCTCCTCAGGGGAAGAAGAGGACCGCCTCTAAAGACCCGGAGACAATGGTGTTAAAGCGGGGGAAGAAATCTTCGCCAGAGGGTCCTGTACCGGGGGATACCCCGGCCGTACTATGCCCTCAAGGGGATCAGCCCTCGACCGAGCTGTAAGTAAAAGGGTATTTAATAATGAGAAAAAACCTTGCTTTACTCCCGATGAAGAGCGGAACGCCTCCCCCTGCCATACCGCCTCATGAGGCGGGCGACCCCAAGGTGTCGTTGCGGAGGGTTTCTCCTGATCCGGCAAGGCCAGAAGGTAGTCATATGGCCACCCGAAGCCCTTAGTATGCGGCTTTTGAAAAAAGCAATTGAATGAGTCTGGCACCGTCTGGTGTGCGGTCGGAGGTACTGAGGGATCTGCTAGGGCGAGCGTCTATCTCAGAAGAGCACCGTACGTTGATGGGTACGGTAATTGAAAGGATTTCGTCCGTGGAGAGCGGGTTGCATGAAGCTGTCATGAGTCTAATGACAGGTTTTGAGGTACGTGAAATGATGTACCTTTTTGACAGTACCGCATACTTTAAGATGCGCCCTGTGTAGATAGTAGCCCCTGAGACTCTGGGTGTAGTCGAAGACGACGGCGCACAGAGGATCATAGTTCCAGGTATAATTTTGCCGCCTTAATATGCAGGTGGCGAAGTGTCCTGTGGCCAGCCAGACTGATGAATTTGCCGAGTTAAAGCGGCAGCTTGACGTGGCAGATGCCGACATCGTACTTGTCAACAAGCGGCTTGACGAGGCGCAAGGTATGTGATTTGTCCAGTGACACATGATAAGAGAAGGATGATGCCAGTATGTATAACATGTGTTTTGAATGCAGATGGAGCTGCGGCCGTGGAGAACCTTCGGGTGGAACTTTCCCGAGCCAAAGAACAAGCCAAGAAACGTGATGCGGATGCCCTAATGGCAATCGAGGAGCTGAAAGCCGAATAGGATGCTCACTGCCAAAGCAAGGAGAAAATAGCCAAGATGGCTGTGGAGTTGAAGAATGCCACTGACCGTTACAAGCTTCTTGAAAAGGAAGATCAAGCAAAGAGGGTGGACCTAGAGAAGGCCGTGGTGATGGCCAAAGACACCCGCTCTGCCGTGAGAGCGATGAAGGAGGAGCTGCGTCAGGCCGGAGATATCGCGGCTGGGAAGCCCTTTATGCTGCGGATGAAGTTCGGCGATCCGAAGTACGCCTCTTTTGACCGGCTATAGAGTTCGGCGGATGCATACCTCGACCTGGCAGCGAGTGCTGCCGATGCGGCCGAGTACTTCCGAGATCAAAAAGGTCGTGAAGTGGAGAAGTTGTTCTGGTCACAGTTTAACGATCCAGAGCGTCCGCTTCCATTGACTGACCGGTTGGCCGAATGGGCCGAGCTGAATAGATTGTCCGGACTTGCCATGAGTTCTGTTGTGGATCATCTGTGGCCGGAAAGGCCAAAGCCGAACAGTTATTTTAGTTTGGTGCAACAGTTCCTTGGTGCCGTGCCGCATATCATCACGATGAAGAGGTCGGCATGCGTAGAGGGTGCGCGGATGGCCCTTGCCCGTGTCAAGACATACTGGGCAGAGATGGAGGCCACCGCCATTGCAGCCCAAGACTCGGACCGAAGCCGAGTACCTGCCGAGCACTACTTCCAAGAAGTTCTTGAGGGCGCTCGTTCAATAGAGGCGCAGTGCTCGAAGAATATTATGTTCTAATGACAAGTATTCCCATTGAAAACAATGTTTGTTGAAATGTAATGGCTTTTTATACTTGTGCCTGCAAGAATTATAATACCTCTTGTGCGGCCATTTATGTATATATGTATATAACCTGAAAGATGGCAGTCGTCGGCTTCAACCCCCACGCATATAATGCGGGGGTGCTCGCAGAAGACGCATATTCACACTTGATCCAACGTCTTGGTCCATTAAGGAGGTGATAGCGCAGCGAACTAGGCAATCGGACTATAATGCTTTATCACTTTCACTTAGCCATAGGAGTTTGACAGTGGGGCTACTATATAGCCCCTGGAGGCTCCGTGCTCATTCTAATTCGGGGCGCGTACGTGCCTGGCCGGGAAACGGCCCTTCGTTAAGGCGGAGGAATCCCAAAGATTCCGCTGGGTCATCGAGTGGTTGACCAGTCTCACGCTATATCATGACAGCCAGTTTTCGGCTTTCTCTACTAAGGTGCTCGCTTGGCTGAACCAGGGCACAATCGCAGTAGTCCTCCTGGTCCGCCTTAGCCGATAGAGCGGAACGTAAGGTAGCAAAACACAGGAGCCGGGCAAACCCAACATTTGACCAAAGACATGATTCAGAGCTGATGCATATAAGGCCAAACTCGCGATGCCGAACACTCCCTAAGGTATTCGGTTTTTATGATATAAACCGGGCGAAATGTCGCCCTTTGTAATAAGCCCCTAATGTCCAGGTACATGCAATAATATGACGTGGCCACATGCCAATACGTCAGCATCCATCTCAGCTTTACGGGGAATCCGGGGAACGTTTATCCACAAGAGACAGTAAAAAAGGTTTACGCAGGGTCTTAATCTGAAGAGAATCCTTGGAACGGGTCCCTGCTGCACGGCTGTGCATGTGTCTCCATTGAGCCGTATCCTGGACGGGTGTAGCACGATGGTCATCTATAGAAGAGAGGAACTTAGTTGCAAAGTTGTCGTGCAAAATGTATGTTATACTAAATAAATCAAGTATAGTTCAAGGTGGGTAGAATTGAGCCTTATTGTCACTTGTTTACACGCGTGGAGCCCCTTGTATTGTTATAGGGGTATAGCCACCAAACCTTTATCAATTATATTGCTAAGCCAGACACGTCTAGCCGCGTCTGTGGTCTTAACGACCTGTAAGATGCTCTGGTTGGTGAGGCCGTCTAGTGTGCGGCTGCGAAGGCTGCCGCACGTTCTTCCGCGCGCAAGGAGCGCTCAATATTTCCCTTTACTGTAATGATGCCGCGTGGACCGGGCATCTTAACCATTAGAGACGCGTAAAGCGGTATTGCGTTAAGGCGAGCAAAAGCTTCGCATCCCAGTAGTGCTTGATAGCCACCTCGAAATGGAGCGATGTGGAAGGTCACCTTTCCGCTGTGGAAGTTATCGGGGAAGCCGAATATAACGTCTAGTAGCAGGGAGCCTGTGCAATGGGCCCCTGGGCCTGGCGCTATTCCTTTAAAGGAAATATTGCTATGGCTAATTTCTGTTGGGTCTATCCCCATTTTGCGGACTGTGTCCTGATATATCAGTTCAAACTACTCCCGCCATCCATCAGGACTCGTGTGAAGTGGTATCCGTCAATTATCGGGTCTAACACCAAGGCAGCCCATCCTGCGTGCCGGATACTTGCAGAGTAATCCCGATGGTCGAAGGTGATCGGTTCGGCCGACCATGGCGGAACTCCGCGGTGACAGGCCCTGGGGCACGTATCTTGGTGAGTGTCGTGTTGTTTTTATTTATCACATGTAACACGTTTACTATTTTGACTTCTGGTGGGAATTTCTTCTGTTTCTCACTTCTTTGCTTGTGAGGCTCGTCCTCGTCTTCGCTTGTATCCAGCCCCTTGTGTTCGGCGTTGAGCTTGCCTGACTGCTTGAAGACCCAACATTCTCTATGGGTATGATTTGGAGGTTTTTCGGGGGTGCTGTGGATTTGACATAGTTTGTCCAGAATTTTGTTTAGGCTAGACAGTTCATCTATGTTGCCTTTGGAGGGCAGCTTTTGCTGACCTGGCCGAGAGATTTTGAATCTGGCGTTTACCGCCGTGCTCTTCGGGCTGTTTTCTTTATTCCGGCGCTGGTTTTTGCTGCATCGTGGCTTCCCGTTCCCGTCCCTGACGTTGGATGTACTTGGGTCGCTGGTGCTGCATCGTGCTAACCAGCTGTCCTCGCCCGCACAAAAGCGGGTCATGAGGCTTGTTAATGCAGCCATTGTTCTTGGCTTTTCTTGGCCGAAGTGTCTGGCGAGCCATTCGTCTCGGACGCTGTGTTTGAAAGCTGCTAAGGCTTTGGCGTCCGGACAGTCGACTATATGGTTCTTTTTAGTAAGAAATCTGTTCCAAAGCTTTCGGGCTGACTCTTCGGGTTGTTGAGTTATGTGACTTAAATCATCTGCATCCGGTGGTCGGACATAGGTCCCTTGAAAATTTGCCCGAAAGGCGTCCTCGAGCTCTTCCCAACTTCCAATGGTGTTTTCGGGGGGGGGGGGGCTTTTAAGCCAGTGCCTGGCTGGCCCTTTGAGCTTGAGGGGTAGGTACTTGATGGCATGGAGATCATCTCCTCGACCCATGTGGATATGGATGATGTAGTCCTCAATCCAGACCCTAGGGTCTGTCGTTCCGCCGTACGCTTCTATGTTTACGGGTTTGAATCCCTCTGGAAATTCATGGTCCAGCACCTCATCGGTGAAACATAGGGGGTGTGCGGCACCCCTGTATTTGGGTGTATCATGGTGTTCGGATTTTTGTTGTGTTGCAGTGCATGCTGGAGCGTGCTTTCTTGGCCTGTAGATAGATCTGGTTGGGCCATCCTTTTGATGCGAGTCCTCATGTCGATCGCGTGCTGGCTTGTGTGCGGCGTCGTTTGTCGCTCTATGTTGGCCATGAGGTCGTCTATCCGACCGGATGGCTGCTTTATTTTTTAATTGCGGGGGCTCTAAGGCCTCCTCATCAAATTCAGGCAGTAGCTTTCACTTCGGGTAGCTCTTTGTGTGGCGACTGCCGCCATACTTGTCTACAGTGTTGAGTACTTTGCTCCATCTGATTCTAAGTGTATGTTCCGCAGCCTTGAGTTTTTGCTTCTGCTTTTTCAGGTACCGCGCAGTGGCGACAAGCCTTTTATGGAGGTTCTTCTGCTCCAGGAGCTTATCCGGCGTGAGGTCATCCGGACTATTATCTTCGCCGGAGACGGGCTGTGCGTCTTGGTTCTCCGTGTTGCCCTCGTCGGACGGTTGGTCAATGCCATGTTCGTCATCCGCCGGCTCACCCTGCTCTATCGATGGGTCTGTATGACCATTGTTTCTGCCGAGGCGGGATTTGGAGCGGCGCTTACGCCATCGCTTTGACTGCTTCTCAAGGGAACGATCCTTTGCTTCGTACTTCCGCTCCTCGTCGTCGTTTTCTTTTGGTGTGTCTACCATGTCTACATCATGGGATGAGGTGGCTGTCCAGTGCCCTGTGGGCAGTGGTTCCTATTCGTCTCCTGCATCGTCGTCTATACTGTCGATGTCTTCGGAGTCGAAGTCTAGCATGTCGGTTAAATCATCGACAGTGGCTACTAAGTGGGTGGTGGGTGGGCGGCGAATTTCTTCGTCATCCGCATCCCAATCCTGCCGGTCATATTACGGCCAGGACTCTCCTGACAAGGAGATAGATCTTAGAGAGTTCAGTATGTCGCCGAAGGGCGAGTGTTGAAAGATATCTGCGGACGTGAACTCCATGATCGGCACCCAGTCGGATTCGATTGGCAAGGGCGCTGGCAGTTCAGAGTCCGTGGCCAGAGAAGAATCCGGCAACTTGGAGTCATGGCTTTCGTGAAGGGTAAGGTTGGTATTCGGCTCGATCGCCGCTGAGACCGCGGCCTCCGGTGCGGGGTCTAGCCACCCGTCCACGGATGGCACGGCTGGCTCTGAATTGAAGGTCGGAGTGGTTGCAGGTGCGATCTCCTGATCACTGTCCGATGGCAGAGCTAAATCATGCTCATCGTGACGGTGCGGCGCACTCGGCGGGGGCTCGAATTCGTTGAAGATCAAGTGTCCGTGGATGTCGGCCGTGTAGTTTAAGCTTCCAAACCTGACCTGGTGGCCAGGGGTGTAACTTTCGATCTGCTCCAGATGGCCAAGCGAGTTGGCCCGTAGTACAAAGCCGCCGAAAACGAAGATCTGTCTGGGGAGAAATGTCGCACCCAGGACTGCATCGCTATCGATGATCGAATGAGCCATCAAGCCTAACGATGACGACAAAGAGGAGCGCTCAATGAAAGCACCAATGTCGGTGTCAAAACCGGCGGATCTCGGGTAGGGGGTCCCGAACTGTGCATCTAGGCGGATGGTAACAGGAGACAAGGGACACGATGTTTTTACCCAGGTTCGGGCCCTCTCGATGGAGGTAAAACCCTACTCCTGCTTGATTGATATTGATGATATGGGTAGTACAAGAGTTGATCTAGCACGAGATCAGAGAGGCTAAACCCTAGAAGCTAGCCTATGGTATGATTGTTGTTATGATGTCGTACTGACTAAACCCTCCGGTTTATATAGACACCGGAGGGGGCTAGGGTTACACAGAGTCGGTTACAAGGAAGGAGATCTACATATCCGTATTGCCAAGCTTGCCTTCCACGCCAAGGAGAGTCCCATCTAGTCATGGCACGAAGTGTTCAATCTTGTATCTTCATAGTCCAACAGTCCGGCCAAAGGTTATAGTCCGGCTGTCCGGATACCCCCTACTCCAAGACTCCCTCAGTTACCCATACCCGTATTGATGAGAATCCCGCAATAAGGGGACACGATCTCCGCTTCAACAAGACGTGCCAATGGCAACTGCGTCTCGAAACGTGGAAAGGCAGAACAAAACGGTCCGAAATTATGACCGAGCAGACGTGATGTCACGTTGTAAAAAGTTGTCAGTGGATTGGACTCGTGGAATATTATATTCTATCTGCGGTCGTGTGGGTTTGTGTTACAGGTCCGGATACAATCATCACATCCAGAGACTATCTTGGAGTTCAGAAAGGGGAACCCGCCTTGCAATGCCAAAGACAAATCTGCGCGCCGGACTCCTAGTCATTGAAGCCAGGTTCAGGGTCTACTGAGTGAGTCCTGGACTAAGGGGTCCTCGGGCGTCCGGCCTGTTAGCCATGGGCTGGACTAATGGGCTATGAAGATACGAAGATCGAAGACTGCACCCGTGTCCGGATAGGACTCTCCTTGGCGTCGAAGGCAAGCTGGGCGACCGAATATGTATATTCTTTTCCTTTGTAAGCGACCTTGTGTAACCCTGGATCCTCCCGATGCCTATATAAACCGGAGGACTTAATCTGGAAAGGATATACTCATTACCATAGTCATACATGCTAGACTTCTAGGGTTTAGCCATTACGATCCCGTGGTAGATCAATTCTTGTAATACTCATATTCATCAAGATCAATCAAGCAGGAAGTAGGGTATTACCTCCATAGAGAGGGCCCGAACCTGGGTAAACATCGTGTCCCCGGTCTCCTGTTACCATTGACCTTAGACACACAGTTCGGGACCACCTACCCGAGATCCGTCGGTTTTGACACCGATAGCAGGCGATAGTTACCTCAAGCCACGTGTGGTCCTGGGTTTCCCCACGTCGAGCCTCCTGGCCTCAACCCACGTACGGGTGTACCCCCGGTTTCTAGCCCGAATAGCGGACACTATTTAAAAAAAGAGACCATACCAGACGAAGGTCGGGGCTGGCTCGAAGCTTAGATTAATGAAGAAGCAAAGAAAATCTCAAGACAAGAGCATCATTGTGACAAGGTAGCCTCCGTCTGTGCATTATTTGGGTCTCACCCGACGGTGCCCAGCAGCACATGCGGCTGAGACCCAGGGGCTCATGTTGGCGTATTAGACAATGGATGTAATACCCTGACTTATGTACAGACGAGTAGCAGCTTTCTCGGCAAGAAAAATTTTTCAAACAAATATCTCCCAAGCTAAAGAGAGCAGCTCTTCGTGAGATCAAGGAGCACATCAAGAAGATCAAGACAAACCACTAAGATGAAGCTAGCTCTTGCCGGCAAGGCGAGCCTGGCAAGATGAAGGCCCGGCAAGCGCTGAGCTCGGCAGGACAATGCCAAAACACCAGCGCTCCACCTCACCGAGCAGGTAGTCACCCAACGGTGAGGTGTCGAGCTCGCAGGCGGTTAGGTGAAGCTTGTCCGACACGTGGCGGTCAACTAGAGGGCGGATTACCTTTATCAACACCCGTCCTAATGGCGTGTCAAGCTAATAAGAGGTATATGAGCATGCAGTGTGGCAGCCTTGCCGGGGCTCCTGCTCCTCATGACACCTAGCGATGCATTTAATGCATTTTGTCCTAACTAGCACAGCTAGGTATGATAGTTCTGTATCTATCTAATCACCCTGTAATGACCCTTATTCCATTGAGGTAACCCCTTGAGCTATAAAAGGAGGGCCAGGGCAACCTTTACAGGGGTTCGCACCCTTGACAACCTCACGCATATATTTGTGCAGCTGCCCTCCCCCTGCGACTTGTCGGGGGAGAGCGCTCCGTGTACCTTTGCGCACACCTATCAATATACCAAGGCAAGAGTAGGGTTTTATGCTTCCCAGCGGCCCGAACCTGGGTAAAATCATCGTGTCCCTCGTCGTCTTGCCCGTTGCATCGTGTGCACCCCCTTACCGAACCAGCAAAGGGGTTGCCCTGCCCCACAGATCGCCAACTCCATGCTGACAAGACCGTTCTGAAAATATGATGAATTGCAATTGCTTTGTTGCATGAGAACATAGTTTAGTTTTCAAGAAAGTTTGTGCCTTATACTTTGTTGTTGTGATGAATTGTTACTTGCTCGTGGGAAGTTTTATGATAATAGTATATTGATGCTATGATAGTGATCATGACGCTATTATGTCCGTCTTTTGTTTTTATTGACACCTCTCTCTCTAAACATGTGGTCATTATTATCAATATCGGCTTTCACTTGAGGACAAGCGAGGTCTAAGCTTGGGGGAGTTGATACGTCCATTTTGTATCATGTTTTCCTACTATTATTTATAATGTTTTTAATCAATATAATACTTTGTGGAGAAATTCTAATGTCTTTTCTCTCTTAATTTGCAAGGTTTGCATGAAGAGGAGATTGCCGGCAGGTGGAATTGTGGACCTAAAAAACCTATGTCAGAGATATTGAAAGTGCGTTAAGTCGACTAGAGGGGGGTGAATATGCGATTTTTATGAATTCTTCACTGAGGAATTTCAGGGTAAGGAAATTCCTAAGCAAAGAACTACTTGGCAGCGGAATAAGTACTCAGATGCAAGGATAACAGAACATAAGCACAATCATCATGATGAAATGAAACGAGCACAGAGTACAAGAAGCGTAAACACATGATAAGCAGGATGAAGACAAACAGACTGAAGAAATTGAACTAAGGAAATTGAGAAAGTCTTCAGTCAAAGTCTTGAAACAGATATGAACAAGCACACAACACAGTAATGAGGAAATGGAAGGGTTGAGGAAATAGAACCAATAGGCCTGGTGAAGACAGTGATTTGGTAGACCAGTTCCAACTGTTGTGACAGTTGTATGTCTGGTTGGAGCGGCTAGGTATTTAAACCTGAGGACACACAGTCCTCACCGTATTCTCCTTGAGCTAAGGTCACACAAACCTCGCCCAATCACTCGTGGTAAGTCTTCAGGTGACTTCCAAACCTTCACAAACTCGGTCACTCGGCGATCCACAAGTTCCTCTTGGATGCTCTAGACCATGACGCCTAACCGTCTAGAAGATGCATAGTCTTCAAAGTTAACAAGCGTCGGATCCACACAGGAACAATTTCTTCAGTGATGCTCAATCACTTTGGGTTTGTAGGTATTTGGGTATGGGTTTTCCTCACTTGATGATTTTTGTTAAAAGTCCTCAAAGGATGGGATGCTCACAATTGACAAGTGTCAGTTTCTCTCAGAGTAGCCAACCAGCTAGTGGTTGTAGGGGGAGGCTATTTATAGCCTAGGGAGCAGCCCAACATGATAAGACATAAATGCCCTTCAATGATATGACCGTTAGGTGGGTAAGATATTTTGGGACAACTGGCGCATAGCACAGCAACGGTCGGAAATTGGTCTATCAAATTCCTCAGGGCTATCATGTTCCTCACTTGTAGGCATTCCGCACTGGTGAATTCCTAACTCCTCAGTCAGAAAAAATTCCTCAGAGACCAAAAGATCTTCGTCTCTGTCACTAAAAAATTGACTGAACAACATGAGGTTTCCAATGGCTTCACTTGAAAGTATTGGTAGGTGTAGGATTTTGAGATGAGCATCACTTGGAAACTTTTCCTTAGTTTTTCCTCGACCCCCTTTAACAGTACGGTGTTTCCCATGACTCAAGAAAGATAAAATGAAACTATGAAAACAAAAGTATTTAAGAAGAAGAAAAGAGAGGACATGCATGAAAAAAAGTAAAAGGTAGGCATGCATGACAAAAAATAAAATAGAAGACAAGTTTGATAAGATACAAATAGTAATGAAACAGGGACCAATACCTATGACATGTATGACAAGAAATAATGATGAAATAGGGGCGCAAGTACCTGCGTCCATAGGAGAGCATACAGAAATGTTCTTTTCCAGATAATTTTTTCATGATTAAAAAATCATGTACAACCTTTTTAACAACTCTTCGTGTATCTAAGAAATATGCATGTGAAAAAAAGTGTTTAAGAGTTACCCTAAGTTGGTGATTCTTAAACTGAAAAATGTCATTGATGCACACATGTCTTTGTAGTGTGCTAATGTGTCATCGTTTGTTTTCATCATTTTTCTTTACTCGCTCGTGACAACACCCATTCCGAACATGACATAAATAATTGCATGATCACTTGCCTGTTTCTTTGTACGGATTAAATCTACATGCAAAAGGTGTTGAAATAGAGCACTATAAAAATCTTAAACTGTGTTCTTATAGGTTAAGACCATCTTTGTTCCAGTCATAACTACAAATTCTCAGATTATAGACATTTTTTTTGTAAATTAAAAGTGTGTGGTTTTTTTCTCCCGTTGCAATGCACGGGCCTTTTTGCTAGTGAAAACAAAAGTATTCACGCTTCATATTCCTCGCATGAAATCCAAGTCTTCACAGTCACACCAATTCCTTCACTTTCAAAGTCTTCAGAAAGTCTTCAGAAATCCAAAGTGTTCAGTTGAAGACATTCATTTTTAGGGGTCGACTTTCTCTGTAAGTAGCAAACTCCTCATAGACTTATAGACCTGTGTACATTCACAAACGCATTAGTCCCTTAACATATAAGTCTTCAATACACCAAAATCATTAAGGGGCACTAGATGCACTTACAATCCCCCCCCTTTTTGGTGATTGATGACAATATAGGTTAAGTTTTCAATGGGGATAAACATATGAAGTGTAAATACTGATACAGAGGAATTTGATTGCAATATATAGAAGAACTCCCCCGGAAGATGTGCATAGTGAGGAATTTGCTTTTTAAGCAATGTACATTTTGAAGAGTCGAATCATGGAGATCTCCCCCTATATCTTGTAATACATACACGCATTTAACATTTGATATGAAGAATTTGAAATGCATGATGAAATATGGTGATTGATGTAATTCAGCATGCGTGCATTAACATATATGAGGAAATAGCATGCAGAAGAACATAGCGAAAGCATCAGACCACCATCGGGTTTAAGTTTACAACTCGATCCAATAACGTCTTCAGAAGAATGAGAGTTGTAACTTGGAAAAAAAGCCCATATATAGAGACCCGCTTGAAGACTAACTCAAATTTCTCCCCCTTTGTCATCAAATGACCAAAAGGGACGAAAAATGAGGACTAACGCCCCTGAAGAATATCACGAAGTCGATGAAGGAGCGCCAGCGATGTTGGGGTTGGTTGTTGAAGTAGGGTCTACCACAGTGTCGTCCAAATCTCCATGCTCATCATTCTCGTAGGATGAAGAATATGAGATGGCTACCAAGGAAGGAACTTTGACTTTCTTGAATTTCTTCCGGCGGTGGCTGAGACCAGTCAAAGTCCTGCATGAAGCCCATCTGCCTGAGATCTTCTTCACCATAAAGATGAGACAGAACAGCCCAGGTGCGATTGAATACTTCATGGAGGTAGTGGTGGTTCTTCTTCAGTGCATTTTGTGTAGCAGTCATGTTGTGAAGAATTGAACCAAAGTGACGCTTGACCCATTTGTGGTAGGGATCGACCTTCTGATGAAGACCGAGGAGAAGGTCACGACCAGTCATCACCCTTGGAGCTATGGCTTGAGGATTTTGCTTTGTGGCATTAGCGGCAGAGTCATGGGTGGCAGAGTCATCATTGGCGGAGTAAGATGCAGCTTTGTGGAACTGACCATCCAATGGACGAATGCCTTCATCAATAACAGCAGTGGCCTTGCCCTTTTCATCAGCTGAGCAAAATGTCTGCTTGAGGACTTCAATGGGGGCAAGTAGCTGCCATGGTTGAGTGTATCAGCCTTGTAATTGATTGAAGACCTTGATCTGAGTAATCTCATAATCCAAGGAGTGTAAGGCTTCAATTCAAAAGGGGACAATGCAACATTGGCCAGAGTCCTCATGAAGAAATCATGGTAGTTAACAGGAACTCCATGGATGATATTGAAAAGCACACTCTTCATGATGCCAACGACCTCTTGTTCATTAGAGTCGTGGCCTTTGATTGGACTCAATATCTTGGTCAGAATGTGATAGACAGTCCGTGGCACATATAGCAATTCCTTCACGAGGAATTTGGTCCTTGGGGCTTGACCGGGCTTCAGCAGCTTCATCAATACTTGCATGTAGTGATCTGTGAGTTCAGATTCATGATATATACAACGAGCACCTTCAAAGGGAGGACTGACAGGCAGGGCATGAAGCAATTGAGAAGCCGGTGCTTTGAAGTGAGTATTTCTGTCATCCAGTCCAACACCCAAGAGTTCACATCTTCAGCATTTCCTGTGATGTGCAGCGTTGCATAGAACTGAAGAATTAGCTCTTCATTACAATCACAGATATTGGTGCAGAAGTTGAGCAATCCAGTGTCATGAAGAACACTAAGGACTGGTGTGAAGCATGGCAGCGATTCCATGTCCACATGAGGAATATGCTCATGGTCAAAGACTTTGTCCTTATCAAAAAGCAGTGAACAATAGAAGTTTGCTTGGCTGGTAGTCCAGAAACGCTTCCTTCGAAGACGAGCAGAGTCATATGGTTTGTAGTCTGTGAAGAACACATGCTCGTGAAAGATGTCATCAGCCTTGAAGTTTTGCTTCTTAGAGAAGTCAATCGCATTACGGCCTCAGGGATCACATTCTCAGGAATCACAGGCTGAGGAATTTCAGTTTTTGCTTCAGTTGCAGCATGGGTCTTCATTTCTTCAGTAGCATTTTCGTCAGCACTAGTGGTTGAATTTCTTCATGGATGGAAGGAGTGTTGTGCGGTTCGTCAGAGCCCATTTGAACTTTAGTGTGCATTGGGGACTGAGGAATTTGTTGCAGTGGTGCGAACAGAGGAGAGTTGGGGTGATGACTTTTCCAATAGTCATCATTCATCACAGGAGTGGTGCTCCCAATGTCCACGTCTTCATCTTCATCATCCAATTCTTCAACGCCTGCCTCTTCAGCTGAGAACTAAGGCATAGGTGATAAGACAACTGGAATTGAAGGGATTTTATCCACTTCAATTTATTCGTCCAACTGCTTTGAAGAAGGAGCAGAATGGACATCTTCATCAGATCCGCTTGGGATCACATAATCTTCACCAAAGGGAATGAGTTCCTTTGATGGCATGCTTGAGACAGGAACAACATAAATGAGATTCTCAAAAGAGCTTGTCAATATCTTCATCTTCTTCGGTGCTGAAGACTGTGATGAAGCAGATGCTTTCCTCTTCTTCACTATTGCTCGCTCTGCAGCCTTAGTTTTCTTCGCTTCTGATGCAGAAGGAAGAACTGGACTTGGTGTTGGTGCAGGAGGAGCAGAAGAAATTGGTTCAGTTACCTCAGGCACAACTGTGGCAGTTTGCCTGGTTGGTTCAGATTCTTCAGACTCAGCAGTTGATGCCTCAGCTGGCCTGACTTGTTCTTTAGGCACAACACTAGTGGTTGCCCTAGAAATTTCATCGGCGGTTGGAAAATCTTCAGCAGCCCTAGTACTCTCATTTTCATCAGCAGCCTGATTGTCATTAGCGATGCTGGAATGTTCTTCAGTCGGCTGAGAAGATGCTTCAGCCTGAGGAATTTCAATGTGCGTTGGAGCAACATTTTAAGAAAATCCTTTAGCCAATTTTACAAATCTGACTTTGGCTCCAAGCCAGTCTGCATTTTAGGTGTCAAATTCATCACTGAGGTTTTTTATCTCAGTTTGAGAAGCAATAAGTTCATCAGTGGTCATTTTCACAATGTTCTTTTTCAGAAGTCACTCCTTCTTGTACTGAGCTTTCTTCTGCTGCCTGGCCTTCTCAAACTTCCATTTTTCTTCGCCAATGAAGGCGGTCAGCATGTGACTTTGGCCAGGAGTCAGCTTGTAGTTGGGCATTTTAGTGTTGGGGTCCTTGTGCCAGAGATCAATGTACTCAAGGATCAACTTTGGATCCAGCAAAAGAGGAATTTTACTTCCTTTGGCTCTAGTGGCCCTTTGTCGGCAAGTTCCTCATCATCAGCTTCGTCTTCATCGGATGGTACATGAAAGGCAACCTACTTCTTGTGAGGACTTGGTCTAGAGCCTCGTCCAGCAGTGGCCTTGGTCTTCCGCAAAGTGGGGCCGGTTGAGGATTGCAGAGGTACTGAGTAACTTGCAGAGGCTCCTGAGGCAATAGACTTGCATGTGGTCCTTTGACACGAGTCGAGATACACAGGTGCTGAGGACTTTGGAGGAGGAGCTGAGGACTTTGGAGGAGATGGAGTAGCTTGAGGAATTGGAGCTGCTTGAGGAATTGGCCGTGAGGGCATTGAAGAGCTTGGTCGTGAGGGCATTGCTGAAGCAATGTGCTTGTGTGCGGGCTTCTTGGGCATAGCCTTCTTAGGCCTGCTAGTAGAGGCCTCAGCAGTGGCAGCAGCAGAATCTTCATTGAATTTCTTCACTACCTCTTTTACCATTTTGGCCATCTTAGCTTGATGCTTGGCCCAGTCCTTGGGGAAATCCTCACCACGCCTGATGCTAGTGGGATCAGCTTCTTGGCCAGGTGCCAATGGAGGTCTTGGGCATGGAGGGTGTAAAGTGAATTTCTTCATGTACTTGGGAGTGACATAGAGATATTCCCTCCATTCTCTGGCCCATCTCCTCTCAATCCTCTGAATGGGTACTTTACGTCCATTCTTTCTCTCATGAGGAGGAGTGTAGTACCCTGCATAGATATCTTCAGGTATCTCAAAAGCATTGTTGACTTCCAATTTCTTCGCTCCCTTCTGAGGTTTCTTGCCGTCAGCCATTTTCTTCAGTTGAGGATTATGAATGATTGAATTCTCTGAAGAGGTATGCAGCTTTTCTTTGAGGAATGCGGCAAATGAGTTAAGTTGATGAGAACCTAGTGATTCAGCAGGGGACATGTGTACCTGTGAACAGAGTATAGGTAGGAAGAATTTGGAGAGGTCATATACGTTCTCAGAAGTTTTTGCAAAAAGAACAAGTTTGAGGAATTTGACCAGATGTGTCTTGAGGAATTTCACTAAGCGTTCTTTGACTTAGGTTCTAGAGTTGTATAGATCGAAAATCCACGCAATTGAGGAATCTTGAAGAAAAAAAGTTGCTTAGGGAAACAGATCAAGAACTGATGTTTGTGTGAGGTGTTTAGAGTGTGAAGATTGAAGAATAAACACCTTTTGAAGATTTGTAGAAATCAAAGGAATCAACAAGGGCAATAAAAATGACTTTTAATTACCCTTGACGAAGAACAAGATGAACTATGAATAGTAGATTTGAAGCTCGTCGGTTCAGATCTTCCACACCCTAACTTGGCAGAGGAAGACGGCTACGGCGGCGGCGGAGAGAATAAATCCATGGCCGGCGCGAGTACGACGGCGACGAGGTCGAGGCAGCGAAGCTCTTCCTCACCGGCGACGATGGAAGTAGCGGCGGCGCTAGGTTTTGAGAGCTCGAGCGAGCGAGTGAGGTCGAGCGGAGTAAAAACAGACTGAGTAGGGTGAGGGGTATTTATAGCCGAGGTGAAAACCGCTCGCCCAAGGAAAATGGACGAATGTGCCCCTCACCCTCCTCATCCTTGTGGCATGTCTCACCCACGTACAGAGAGGTGGAAATCGTGTGAGATCGTGGGTGAATAAGATAATCATATCGTGGAATGTGGAAGGTTTGAGCGGCAACAGCCGAAAATTTGGATATGACAATTTTAATGTTTCGTTCGCAATTTCTTCAGCTGACAAGGACACGGTGAAGATTTTGAACGGGTTTCAAATAGAACGCACATGAAGAATTTGTGAACAGATTGGGTTGAGTTTAGTATAGAGGGGGAAGGGTCCGATCACATTCACTTAGCAGAAAAAAGGCAACTTGAGGAATTAGCAATAAGTGAGTGTTGTAGAGGACTTAAACTCAAATATATATATATATAGCCAATGAAGAAAAACGACAGAAACAGTGACGACATTGCAAAGTCAAAGAAATTGAACAACTGACGAATTTCAAAACTGAAGAAAAACTCAAATTGAAGATTTTCAACTTTTGTTGGTGGCATAACGCACCGTATAAGAATGCCGATTTCATATACCGCGTACAATTGTCGTAGGGCTTTGAGAATCAAATTCTTTGTTAATTTCTTCACACTTAGAAGGTTAGTTTTCATTGATTGAAGAAAAACGTTACTTCGTGTGTTGCACATCTAAGTCATCAATTTTGCATAAGTGTTAGGATGTGTGTCCTTTTCAAAGGACATTCGAAGATTCTAAGATATTTAGCTCACACCGCAACTTGCTAAATCTCTTCTCATCCAAGGGCTTCATGAAGATATCGGCTAGCTGTTCTTCAGTCTTCACGTGCTCGATAGAGATGTCGCCCTTCAACACATGGTCACGAAGAAAATGATGACGAATCTGAATGTGCTTTGTCTTGGAGTGCTGAACTGGGTTATGAGCAATCTTGATGGTACTCTCATTGTCGTAGTAGAGTGGCACATTATTCATGTTGATGTCGTAGTCCTTGAGGGTTTGCTTCATCCATAGCAATCGAGCACATCATGAACTAGCAGCAATGTACTCAGCTTCAGCAGTAGATAGTGATACGCAGTTCTGTTTCTTCCAGGACCAACAGACCAAATATCGTCCGAGGAAATGACATGTGCCTAATGTTGACTTGTGGTCCACACAATCACCAGCATAGTCAGAGTCTGAATATCCAATGAGGTCAAAATCCGAGCCCTTGGGATACCATAATCCAAGTGTTGTACTATGAGCTAGATATCGAAGAATATGCTTCATAGCCATATGGCGTGATACCTTCGGTGTCGCTTGAAAGCGGGCACACATGCAAACTGTTGGGGAACATAGTATTTCAAAAAAAAATCTACTCAAACGCAAGATCCATCTAGGTGATGCATAGCAACGAGAGGGGAGAGTGTTGTCCACGTACCCTCGTAGACCGAAAGCGGAAGCGTTTAATCAATGCGGTTGATGTAGTCGTATGTCTTCATGAAACGACCGATCCAAGTACTGAACGTACGGCACCTCCGTATTCAGCACACGTTTAGTTCGATGACGTCCCACGAACTCTTGATCCAATTGGGGTCGAGGGAGAGTTCCGTAAGCATGACGGCGTGGCGACGGTGATGATGAAGTTACCGACGCAAGACTTCGCCTAAGCACTACGACGATATGACCGAGGTGTGTAACTGTGGAGGGGGCACAGCACACTGCTAAGATAAATCTAGGAGAGCCTTTGGGGTGCCCCCTGCCCACGTATATAAAGCAGGGAGGAAGAGGAGGCCGGCCCTAGAGGGGGCGCGCCAAGGTGTGGGGAATCCTACTAGGAATCCCTAGTCCAAGTAGGATTCCCCTCCTCTTTCCTATTCGAAGTAGGAGAGAAGGAAAGAGAGGGAGAGGGAGAAGGAAAGGGGGCCGCGCACCCACCCCTTGTAGAATTCAGTTTGGGCAGGGGGCGGCACGCGCCACCTCTTGGCCCTTCTCCCCTCTCTCCACTAAAGCCCAATAAGGCACATTACTTCTCCTGGCGAATTCCCGTAACTCCCATGTACTCTGAAAAATACCCGAATCACTCAGAACCTTTCCGATGTCCGAATATAGCCTTCCAATATATCGATCTTTATGTCTCGATCATTTAGAGACTCCTCATGATGTCCTTCGGTAGATCAAATCACATAACTCATAATACAAATCGTCATCGAACGTTAAGCATGCGGACCCTACGGGTTTGAGAACTATGTAGACATGACCGAGACACATCTCCGGTCAATAACCAATAGCGGGACCTGGATGCTCATATTGGCTCCTACATATTCTACGAAGATCTTTATCGATCAAACCGCATAACAACATTCGTTGTTCCCTTTGCCATTGATATGTTACTTGCCCGAGATTCGATCGTCAGTATCCTCATACCTAGTTCAATCTCGTTACCGCCAAGTCTCTTTACTCATTCCGTAATGCATCATCCCGCAACTAAATCATTAGTCACAATGCTTGGAAGGCTTATAGTGATGTGCATTACCGAGAGGGCCTAGAGATACCTCTCTGATACACGTAGTGACAAATCCTAATCTCGATATATGCCAACTCAACAAACACCATCGGAGACACCTGTAGAGCATCTTTATAATCACCCAATTATGTTGTGACGTTTGATAGCACACAAGGTGTTCCTGCGGTATTCGGGAGTTGCATAATCTCATAGTCTGAGGAACATGTACAAGTCATGAAGAAAGCTGTAGCAATGAAACTGTAACGATCATAATGCTAAGCTAACGAATGGGTCTTTTCCATCACATCATTCTCCTAATGATGTGACCCCGTTCATCAAATGGCAACACATGTCTATGGTTAGAAAACATAACCATCTTTGATAAACGGGCTAGTCAAGTAGAGGCATACTAGGGACACTTTGTTTTGTCTATGTATTCACACATGTACTAAGTTTCCGGTTAATACAATTCTAGCATGAACAATAAACATTTATAATGAAATAAGGAAATAAATAATAACTTTATTATTGCCTCTAGGGCATATTTCCTTCAGTCTCCCACTTGCACTAGAGTCAATAATCTAGTTCACATCGCCATGTGATTTAACACCAATAGTTCACATCACCATGTGATTAACACCCATAGTTCACATCGCCATGTGACCAACACTCAAAGGGTTTACTAGAGTCAGTAATCTTAGTTCACATCGACATGTGATTAACACCCAAAGAGTACTAAGGTATGATCATGTTTTGCTTGTGAGAGAAGTTTAGTCAATGGGTCTGCCATATTCAGATCCGTATGTATTTTGCAAATTTCTATGTCAACAATGCTCTGCACGGAGCTACTCTAGCTAATTGCTCCCACTTTTCAATATGTATCCAGATTGAGACTTAGAGTCATCTGGATCAGTGTCAAAACTTGCATCGACGTGACCCTTTACGACGAACCTTTTGTCACCTCCATAATCGAGAAACATATCCTTATTCGACTAAGGATAATTTTGACCGTTGTCCAGTGATCTACTCCTAGATAACTATTGTACTCCCTTTCCAAACTCAGTGTAGGGTATACAATAGATCTGGTACACAGCATGGCATACTTTATAGAACCTATAGCTGAGGCATAGGGAATGACTTTCATTCTCTTTCTATCTTCTGTCGTGGTCGCGCTTTGAGTCTTACTCAATTTCACACCTTGCAATACAGACAAGAACTCCTTTTTTGACTGTTCCATTTTGAATTACTTCAAAAAATTTGTCAAGGTATGTACTCATTGAAAAAACTTATCAAGCGTCTTGATCTATCACTATAGATCTTGATGCTCAATATGTAAGCAGCTTCATCGAGGTCTTTCTTTGAAAAACTCCTTTCAAACACTCCTTTTATGCTTTCCAGAAAATTCTATTTCATTTCCGATCAACAATATGTCATTCACATATACTTATCAGAAAGGTTGTAGTGCTCCCACTCACTTTCTTGTAAATACAGGCTTCATCGCAAGTCTGTATAAAACTATATGCTTCGATTAACTCATCGAAGTGTATATTCCAACTCTGAGATGCTTTGCACTAGTCCATGGATGGATCGCTGGAGCTTGCACATTTTGTTAGCACCTTTGGGATCGACAAAACCTTCTGGTTGCATCATATACAACTCTTCTTTAAGAAATCCATTAAGGAATGTAGTTTTGACATCCATTTGCAAGATTTCATAAAATGTGGCAATTTGCTAACATAATTCGGACAGACTTAAGCATTGCTACGAGTGACAAAATCTCATCGTAGTCAACACCTTGAACTTTGTCAAAAACCTTTTTCGACAAGTCAAGCTTTGTAGATAGTAACACTACTATCAGCGTCCGTCTTCCTCTTGAAGATCCATTTATTTTCTATGGCTTGCCGATCATCGGGCAAGTCAACCAAAGTCCACCCTTTGTTCTCATACATCGATCCCATCTCAGATTTCATGGCCTCAGGCCATTTTGCGGAATATGGGCTCATCATCGCTTCCTCATAATTCGTAGGTTCGTCATGGTCAATTATCATGAACTCCAGAATAGGATTACCGTACCACTCTGGTGCGGAACGTACTCTGGTTGACCTATGAGGTTTGGTAGTAACTTTATCCGAAGCTTCATGATCATCATCATTAACTTCCTTACTAATTGGTGTAAGCATCACTTGAACTGATTTCAGTGAAGAAATACTTTCAAATTCGGGAGAAGGTACAATTACCTCATCAAGTTCTACCTTCCTCCCACTCACTTCTTTTGAGAGAAACTCCTTCTCTAGAAAGGATCCATTCTTAGCAACAAAGATCTTGCCTTTGGATCTGTGATAGAAGGTGTACCCAACAGTCTCTTTTGGGTATCCTATGAAGACACATTTCTCCGATTTGGGTTCGAGCTTATTAGGTTGAAGCTTTTTCACATAAGCATCGCAGCCTCAAACTTTAAGAAACGAAAACTTGGGTTTCTTGCCAAACCACAGTTCATAAGGTGTCATCTCAACGGATTTAGATGGTGTCCTATTTAATGTGAATGCAGCTGTCTCTAGTGCATAACCCCAAAACGATATTGGTAAATCGGTAAGAGACATCATAGCTTGCACTATATCCAATAAAGTACGGTTATGAAGTTCGGACACACCATTATGTTGTGGTGTTCCAGGTGGCATGAGCTTGTGAAACTATTCCACATTGTTTCAATTGAAGTCCAAACTCGTAACTGAAATATTTGCCTCTATGATCAGATCGTAGAAACTTTATTTTCATGTTACGATGATTCTCTACTTCACTCTGAAAATCTTTGAACTTTTCAAGTGTTTCAGACTTGTGTTTCATCAAGTAGATATACACATATCTGCTCAAATCATCTGTGAAGGTCAGAAAACAATGATACCCGCCGTGAGCCTCACCACTCATTGGACCGCATACATCGGTATGTATTATTTCCAGTAAGTCAGTGGCTCACTCCATTGTTCCGGAGAACGGAGTCTTAGTCATCTTGCCCAAGAGGCATGGTACGCAACAATCAAATGATTCATAATCAAGTGATTCCAAAAGTCCATCGGCATGGAGTTTCTTCATGTGCTTTACACCAATATGACCTAAACGGTAGTGCCACAAATAAGTTGCACTATCATTATGTCGGTGTACAAAAGTAGGGGCACACCTTTGTACCCCTTTACTTGTGCACGGGCAGTCGAAGCCGCGCCCCAGGGCCACACTAAGCAGGGCAGAGGAAGGGAGCCGGAGAGAAGACGAAGCATAAGATGGCCAAGGCAACGCCAAGACCAAAGATACCAAAGAGCGGGAGGGCAAGGTGGACTCCCCCGGCAAGGCCGTTGCCGGGGCAGCCTCCGCGGCCCCGGCAAGAGCCTTGCCAGGGCAACTTGCCCGATGCTAACAGAGCGAGCCACCCTTGAGCCCACGGGTTCCAACTCAACCAAGCACATTGGAACTAGGGCTCGGGAGGCACCTTCGTGATAGCATGCAAATCTTTGTCAAGACCATAGAGATATGAGATCGGATGAGAACCAGAAGACAACGATCCTCTTCAAGATCCTTGACGAGGAAAGCCACAAGACCCCCGGCAAGATCCTTGCCGGGGACGATTGCGCGCCATGGCAAGACCCTTGCCGGGCCCCCGGCAAGACCCTTGCCGAGGGCGTCAGCGGGGCCACAACCAGGCCCGCGTCGACCAAGACTCCACCGCCGTCCCCAAGCAGCTGCTAGCTCAACCAACTGGGCAGGCACCTGCGTGGCGACGGGCGACCTATACACCAACTCAGCAAGCACCTGCATGGTGGCATGCAGATCTTCATGAAGACCCTACCACCGCGCCACCTCAGCTGCCTGCCTGCCTACATGGCGCCGCATGCACCGCTGGCCTGGGCGTGCGTCGAAGCAAGGCGAGGCGGCAACGGACGGGACGGGCCTCGTTCCCGTCCCCAATAAAGCTAAGGGACACCTAAGCTACGCATTAAATGTGTCTTGTCCTGTAACACGAGCGATAAGCTCACAGCACTGTAGGCCTTTCCACCTCCTGTGTGCCACTGTGGCAGCCCCTTCCCACTATAAAAAGAGGCCCTTGGCATACTGGAGAGGGATTCGGCTCTTTTGAACTACGCAGCCACCATAGCTAGTTCGAGAGCTCAAGAACTCTCTCAAATACACACCAAAGCAGGACTAGGGTATTACGCATCCTCACGGCCCGAACCTGGGTAAACGATCCTTGTGTTGACTGCTAATCCTGCTCTTCTCACAACCCCGCGCCCGGCAACCGTAGTAGGGATTCTTTTGATCCCATAGGTGTCGTTTCCCACTGACACCTTTGGCGCGCCAGGTAGGGGGCGCAATTGTGAGAATTTGGTCTAGTAGTTAACCTAGCAGTTCTTCATCGCCATGGCTCCTGAAGAAGACGACGACCAGGAGAAAACGGTGCCGCCTGCGAGCGCGAACGACGCCATTGCGGCAACAGAAAAGCTAAGTCATTCAGAGCCTTGAGCTACTTACTTTTATACATGAGGTTATCGTCCTCAGAGATTTCGCCTATGTATGGAAAACCTGCATGCAAAGGGGCCCTCCCGCAATTGGCAACACCCTTGTTCTGTTTCGAGTCTGCTCAACAGCTCAAGCGGCCGCATCGAGAGTGGCATGGTAGCCTTCCACAGCCTGGCAACGCTCTCGATTCTGACTCGAGTCAAGCTCGACAGTTCGAGCAGCCGCGTCGAGGGCGGTGACGTCGTTTGCCCGGCAGCAAGCACACCCAACAGGCCAATGGGGATCCGTCCTCGAGACGCCGCCCTGGGTTTACGCGCCGGCGAGCCTACCTAGTTAACGTAGGGTGGACAAACAAAGGAAAATCAAACAGGAAAATAACATGCATAATATCAAAAGTGTTGCAGAGTTATATTACATCAAATTGTTGATGCGGTTCTAACTAAAGATAGAAATTGTCTTGGTCATGAACCTGCAGCGGCAGAAACGGGGTGCCTAATCCCGGCGCTGGCCCTACACCCTTTGAGTTCCGCTGATGAGGCTGATGATGGGCTCTATACGCTCCTTGAGCGGCGTGAGGTCAGTACCCTCCGCCAAGCTCTCCAGCGCGGCGTCGAAGTCCAGGGTGGGGTTCCACTACGCCACCTTGGTGAGGACCTTGGTCATGGCACCCCGGCAGAGCCTTCGGTTCTCGTCGGCCAGTGAAGCCGCCCTGTCAGAGTGGACCTGCTCCAGGGCCCCGAGAACACCCTCGAAGAAAAGGTTCAGCTTGGCGTTGGTGGTCCCGCTGTGCTCTGGGGCGTACCTCACATTTGGCATCCCCATGGTAGCCAGCTGCATGGTGATCCTGCCGGCGACGTCATCGAGGCGGCTGATCCAGTGATTCTCGGCCTCCACGAAATCCTTGTGTCTGGCGGCTTCGTTCCTCCACTGCAGCTTCTCGGCCTCCAAATCCTTGGCCAGGGTCTCTTCCCGAGCCTTGGCCTCTAAGAGCATCTCCTCGAGGCCCTCCAGCTTCAGCTTGAGGTCTTTGATGGAGTTGTTGGCCTCGGAGAGCTCCCCGGCCCTGCTAACGGCTATGCCCTGCGCCTCCGTCGGGGCGCCGTTGAGCGTGTCCTTCTCCTGGGACAGCTTCAGGACCTACTCCTTCAGCCCGTCCCGATCCACCTCCAGCTCCTTCACCTTGCCGGTATGAACCAGAGCCTAGGCATCGAGCGTCTCCCTGTGCCTCTGCTCCAGCTCTTGGGTCCGCTGCGCGACAAGCTTCTCCACCTCCCCGTCCTTGCCATTCGCCTCGTGTTTGGCAAGCTCCTCCTCCTGGCAGTTCAGCGCGGCCTGATGTTGGGTCCGAGCGGCCTCGGCTGCAGCGGCCAAGCCATCCGTCGTCCCCTGGGCCTTCTCGATGTCGGCCAGCTTCATGGTGAGCTCCACGTCGCACTTGGCCAGCTCGCCCTAGGCGGCCTTCAGCTCTTTGCTAGCTTGGCGGAACCAAGTCTGCGCCTCGGCGACGCGCACCTTGAGGTCCGCCTCCGCCTTGTCCACCGTTGCCATCCTGGACTTGGCCTTGTCCAGGCGGGCGCAGTGGAGCACCTGGAGCTTCCGGAAATTGGCGCCCATGGCCTGGAGAAGCCGCTCCGACTGAGAGCCCTCGCTACCGGCGCTCGGCTCGTCGACGACCTCGAGCCCGGCGGCGGCAAGCACCTCTTCGTCGAACACCTCTCCCCCGACGGGTGCCCTGGAGTTGGACGCCCTTGGGAGGTGGACGAAGAGGTCGTCGATCACCCTTAGATACCTGCCGAAGCCGGAGGCAGCAGAGGAGGAAGGCTGGTCATCGACCACCTCCTCCTCGGTGGCGGCCTTGCTGGCCTCTCCGGCAGGCCCCTTGCCGGGCCCCCAGCAGGCCCCTTGGCGACGTCTTCGGTAGCACCCTTGGCGGACTCCTCGACAGCGACCTTCTCGGCTTCTGCAGTGGCATCCTTGGCGACGTCCTCGATGATGGCTTCTATGTCCTCCTGGTCCGTCGATGGATGATCTGAACACCAATAAGGGAATGAGACAAAGCCAAGACCAAGGGCTAGCAATGGAAGAAAAAGAACAGGGGCGAAAGGCGAGCGGCTTACAAGTGTCGGGCCGGGGAGCAGAGGCCCCCTCCCCGCCAACATTTGGCACTGAGGCAAAGCCACCAGCGCCTCAGTTCTCCTCCTCTTCCTCCCTGTGCATGGGCTCGGTGTTTGGCGCCCTTGTCGGGGACGCCCCTCGGGGCGGCGTGGTCGATGGGGGCGGCATGTTGGGCGTAGCCCTCTATGGCTCCTCCTGCTGCTGTCCTCCTCCTGCGACCACGGCAAGGTCAGCACCAGGAGATCGTTCCCCCAACACATGTTGATGAGGGGTGAATGATGAATTTACGCTAGGGGTTGTGTCGGGGGCTGCTGTCCGGGCTGCTCAACACCACCAGTGGCGCCCTTGAAGTACCAGCCGGGGGCTGATCGCCTGCCGAGGCTTTGGCTCTCTTCACCCTTTGGGTCAGCGTCTCCGCATCCATGCGAAGCTGGAAACAAGTCAACACAAGTGGCACTGATTGAGGAGGACAGAAAGGAGCAGGATACTTACTCGTCATCCACCTCCTCCTCTGTTGCCTTCCTTTTCCTCCTTGGGATAAGGGACCCGAAGTCAAAGGTGACCTCCGTGTTAGTGTCTGCCGGAGGAGGGGAGGAGGGCGGAGTCTGCGTGCTTGGATGAAGAGGAGGCAGATGCTTTCTTCTTCGCCACCGCGGCCTTGACGACCTTCTTCGCCATCGTGGCCTTCGTCTGACGCGCGGACTCCTCCGGAGACTTTGGCCGCCGCGCGGCCTTGACGGGCCGTACCGGCTCACCGAAAGTGGCCCGCCACAAGGACTCGCCCTCTCCCCGTGACCGGAGGGTCAACAGCCTCAGCCTCCTCCTCCGACGACTCGTCGACCACCTCCTCGACGAGAGGAGCCCCGGTGCCAGCGCTGCTGACCTCCCCAGCAGCCTCCGCCCACTAGGCGAGATCCTTCTCCTTCGCCTCCGCCGCGGCCTTGTCCTCCATGCCACCAGCGCTGCCGGCCTCCTCGGCAAGCTTCGCCTCCATCGCCCTGGCAGCGATGTAGTCCAGCTCTGCCTGGGTGGTGTTCTGGACGAGCCGCGGCTTGGCGGTGACATACCCCTCGTGCAAGGTATCAAAGAACTCCTACACTTGAATTTCCTCCGGCTCGACCCAGCTCAGGTCAAGCCCATTCGCGTTGAAGTTCGGCATCATGGCAATGAGGTCGGCCCGGTGTGAGTTGTTGCTCAGCGGAACCACTCCCGCCGGCAACTTGAACAAGGTCCCCTTGGTGACGTTGCTGGCCTTCGCGGTGGCCCTCGCGGCCTTGCCGGTCCGCTCGACCTCACCGTCGCGGCTAACGTCGAGATGGATGAGCCGCTGGCAGAAATGGGCATGCCCCATCACCGTGAAGTTGTGGTCGAGGCCAGGGCGAAGCCTCATGATGTCGGCGGCGTTCGTGAAGAGCTAGGCTGGCCTCCCCTTGTTGTGCAGCGGAGCGATTCGGCGGCGGATGAAATCCGCCCCGATCATCTCAAGGGTGAGCCCGGCCTCGGTAAGGCGAAGGATCCTGGTGGTGGCAACCGTGAGCTTCGAGTCGTCGGCGTCAACGTCGCTCCAGTCGCCTCGGCAAACCGGCGGTGCGTCGCGAACCCGACAAAAGTTCGGCTGGTCCTTCTCTTCGATCTAGCACCACCGGCCCCACCATTCTTCCCACCTCTCCTTCATGGCGCCCTCCGGGTATGCCCCCTTGGACCGTGGGATCCAGGTGATGCAACCGGAAGTGGCGCCCCCCGATTGGATCCGAGGGGAGAAGTAGTGGCGGAAGAGCGTCGTGTTGGGATGCACCCCGGCAAAGCCTTTGCAGAGGTGCGCGAAAAGGGCCATGCATGCCACGAGGTGGAAGCCGTAGGTGTGCATGATGTCATTGAAGAAATCAGAGAAGAGGGGACAGAGCCCGTAGGAGAAGTAGTCGACAAAGAAAGGGTACCGATTTGAGACGGCCTCGGCGCAATTGGCGGGGATGACGCATGTGGCTGGATGGCCCGTCTTCACCCCCACAAGGGTTTGAAGGCCTCCCGAAGATCGAACACGTCGATCGTCGAGGGGAAGTAGGCGAGCTGCGTCCGCTGCACTGCCAACGCACTCTCCGGCGGTTCCGTCACTCCGGCGTCCTTGGCCACTCCCTTGACCTTGGTGGATTTGGGCGCCATGGCGACTGGGGGGAGCAAGGGACAGAAGACGGCGAAGACGCTGTGGCAGCGAGCGAAGGCAAGAACTCAAGAAGGAGTAAGAAAGGGGGCGACGACTCTGAGATTGGAGAAGATGCATGGAAGGGGTAAAGTGAGCAGCGCGCCCGCGGTTATTCCTTTTTACGAGGAAGGCGCGGGCCGCCTCCTTTCCCATTAACTGTGACTTGACACATGCGTGCGAGAACCTCCCCACGCATGCCCCCCACGTCAATTACGATCCTCCACGACACGCGTTCAATGCAGGTCGTGGGGAAGCGCAGCGGATAAAGTGTTACTGCGGTGAAAATCCGCCCCGCCTGCCCGCGCACTATTCTGGGCTTGGCCCAACAACGTGTCGCACTTATGTGTGGCCCAGGCCCGGGGCCTCCTGTCAGTGTACAAAAGTAGGGGCACACCTTTGTACCCCTTTACTTGTGCACGGGCAGTCGAAGCTGCGTGCCACGGCCACACTAAGCAGGGCAGAGGAAGGGAGCCGGAGAGAAGCCGAAGCACAAGATGGCCAAGGCAACACCAAGACCAAAGTTACCAAAGAGCGGGAGGGTGAGGTGGACTCCCCCGGCAAGGCCCTTGCCGGGGCAGCCTCCGCGGCCCCGGCAAAAGCCTTGCCGGGGCAACTTGCCCAATGCTAACAAAGCGAGCCACCCTTGAGCCCACAGGTTCCAACTCAACCAACCACATTGGAACTAGGGCTCGGGAGGCACCTCCGTGATAGCATGCAAATCTTTGTCAAGACCATAAAGATATGAGATCAGATGAGAACCAGAAGACGACGATCCTCGGCAAGATCCTTGCCGAGGAAATCCACAAGACCCCCGGCAAGATCCTTGCCGGGGACGACTGCATGCCACGGCAAGACCCTTGCCGGGCCCCCCGGCAACACCCTTGCGGAGGGCGTCAGTGGGGCCACAACCAGGCCCGCGTCAACCAAGACTCCACCGCCGTCCCCAAGCAGCTGCTAGCTCAACCAGTTGGGCAGGCACCTGTGTGTCGACGGGCGGCCTCTACAACAACTCAGCAAGCACCTGCGTGGTGGCATGCAGATCTTCGTGAAGACCCTACCACGGTGCCACCTCAGCTACCTGCCTGCCTACTTGGCGCCGCATGCACCGCTGGCCTGGGTGCGTGTCGAAGCAAGGCGAGGCGGCAATGGACGGGACGGGCCTCGTTCCCGTCCCCAATAAAGCTAAGGGACACCTAAGCTACACATTAAATGCGTCGTGTCCTGTAACATGAGTGATAAGCTCGTAGCACTATAGGCCTTTCCACCTCATGTGTGCCACTGTGCCAGCCCCTTTTGACTATACTGGAGAGGATCGGCTCTTTTGAACTACGCAGCCACCATAGCTAATTCGAGAGCTCAAGAACGCTCTCAAATACACACCAAAGCAGGACTAGGCTATTACGCATCCTCGCGGCCCGAACCTGGGTAAACGATCATTGTGTTGACTGCTAATCCTGCTCTTCTCAGAACCCCGCGCCCTGGCAACCGTAGTAGGGATTCTTGTCATCCCATAGGTGTCGTTTCCCACCGACACATTATTAACTTTGCATCTTTTGGCTTTAATATTTATGAATATGTGTATCACTACGATCGAGATTCGATAAACCATTTACATTGAGTGTATGACCATAAAAGGTTTTTCTTCATGTAAATAGAACAACAATTAGTCTTTGACTTAAATGAATAACCGTATTGCAAGAAACATGATCCAATCATATTCATGCTTAACGCAAACACCAAATAACATTTATTTTAGGTTCAACACTAATCCCGAAGGTAAAAGGAGTGTGCGATGGTGATCTTATCAACCTTGGAATTATTTCCAACACACATCATCACCTCGCCCCTAACTAGTCTCTGTTTATTTTGCAACTCCCATTTGGAGTTACTACTCTTAGCAACTGAACTAGTATCAAATACCGAGGGTTTGCTATAAACACTAGTAAAGTACACATCAATAACATGTATATCAAATATACCTTTATTCATTTTGCCATCCTTCTTATCCGCCAAGTATCTAGGGGAAGTTCCACAACTTCCGGTGACCATTTCCTTTGAAGTAGAAGCACTCAATTTCAGGCTTGAGTCTAGCTTTGGGTTTCTTCACAGGAGTGACAGCTTGTTTGTCATTCTTCTTGAAGTCCCCTTTCTATTCTTTTGCCCTTTTTCTTGAAACTAGTGGTCTTGTAAACCATCAATACTTGATGCTCTTTCTTGATTTCTACCTTTGCAAATTTCAACATCGCGAAGAGCTCGGGAATTACTTTCGTCATCCCTTGCATATTATAGTTCATCACGAAGTTCTAGCAACTTGGTGATAGTGACTAGAGAAGTTTTTCAATTAATATCTTATCTGGAAGATTAACTCCCACTTGATTCAAGCAATTGTAGTACCCAGACAATCTGAGCACATGCTCACTGGTTGAGCCATTCTCCTCCATTTTGTAGGCAAAGTACTGTCAGAGGTCTCGTACCTCTCGACACGGGCATGAGAATGAAATACCAATTTCAACTCTTGGAACATCTTATATGCTCCATGGCGTTCAAAACATTTTTGAAGTCCCGGTTCTAAGCCGTAAAGCATGGTGCACTAAACTATCAAGTAGTCATCATACCGAGCTTTGTCAAACGTTCATAACGTCTGTATCTACTCCTGCAATAGGTCTGTCATCTAGCGGCGCATCAAGGACATAATTCTTCTGTGCAGCAATGAGGATAATCCTCATATAACGGACCAAGTTCGCATCATTGCTACTATTATCTTTCAACTTAGTTTTCTCTAGGAACATATCATAAATAAAACAGGGAAGCTATTTGCGAGCTATTGATCTACAACAAAGATATGCAAATACTATCAGGACTAAGTTCATGATAAATTTAAGTTCAATTAATAATATTACTTAAGAACTTGTCAGGACCGGTTTTCCAATAAAACATTTATTGAAAGACCGACCCTTATATTGACCAGTACAGAAGAATCCTCCTTACTGGTACACAAATCCTTGCTACAGAAATCCAGAAGTACTAAATATTATACAAGGCTGAGCTGAGGCGGCTCAACAATTTATTACAAGCACGTCGGTATTATACACAAAGGCGGATATGACACAAGGGTATGGTGGAATAACTACTAACTCGTAATAAAGGTGGTGGTGGATATGTCACAGTGAAGAGGGTGACATGACTCCAAAATCTTACAGCTCATTAAGCGTCGGAGTGAGGCTCGATGATTTTATTTGGGTAGCGGAAGCGTATATAATACAAGTGATCAACTCCAGGATCACACGTGACTGACTGGGACTCCTCTAGGCGTCGGACTCGCTATCGACCTCTTCATCCATAAGATCGCCTTCGTCAACATCTGGCCAAATCAACAAGCCAGGTGAGTACTTTGAATGTACTCGCAAGACAGTTTGGACATAAGATATAAAAAATGGAAACATGATGCACATGAGAAGATTAGTAATGCACATTCAGATAATAAATTTGCATTGCACAATAAATAAAAGGAAGTCAGGCAGTAGTCCACCCGAAATCCCAATAAAATAACCGAAGACCGATCGGGTGTCTGAAGCGACGCCTCGAAAGGTAAAATAAATTAACATGTCGTAGTTGGGCGTCGGGGCGACACCACATAAAGGGCTTATTTTGAAACATAAATAATAGTGCGTGCCACAGTCGGATGTCTAAGCGACATCTCGAAAAGGGCTTATAATGAAAGTAAATAATCAGGATGCCACAGTCGGACGTATGAGTGACATCACATAAAGGGCTTATATCAAAAGTAAATGACAAGGATGCCACAGTCAGACGTCTGAGTGACATCACATAAAGGGCTTATATCAAAAGTAAATAACAAGAATGCCACAGTCGGAGGTCTGACCGACATTGTCGGATTACGGGTTCCGGCAGACCCTTAAGGTTCGAACTCTGGGGTGCGCGCGGAGATTCTGCCCTCTACCTCTCCGTCTCGCAAGGATCTAACTACTGAAGGAACAACACAAGGGACGCAGAGTTTATACTAGTTCGGGCCACCATTGTGGTGTAATACCCTACTCTAGTTTGGGGTGATTGGATTGCCTCTTGGGCTGATGATGATGATGAACAATACAAGGGAGAACGGCCTCGCGAGGGCCTGTTCTTGGCTAGGACGATGAACTGTTAGGAGGAGTTCAGCCACCCTTCTCTCTCTTTCTTTACTACTTGCTCTATGATTGCTCTGAATACTTCATCCTCTTCCTACCCTGGGGGTGGCTAGTCCTATTTATAGGCAAAGGCCTTGGGCCTCTTCCCAAATATTGAGCGGGAAGGGCGCCAACAATTGGCCAATTTGAAGGGGAACATCTGGTACACTTATCCTGACCAAAGTTGGTCCTCGCCTGCCAAAGGCCCTGTGGTGACGCCGTTCTGGGCTCCACGATGAGATCATTCCCACCGTTGGACTGGTCTTGCTCTCGTTGCACCGAAATGGGTGCCTTTGCCTTTGCTTGATCCTCTCGCCTGCGCTTGCCCCCTTTGCACCAAAGAGGAAAGGGAGGACACTGCGCGGTCTGGCGCCCGCCTGGCACCCTTGGTCGTCATGGCTTGCGTCATGGGCACCTCGCGAGGTACCCTGCCTTGATCTCTCCGCCTCCTCGTGAGCCAGCCTGAGGAGGCCGCGCCTGTGGAAGCGCTGTGTCCTCCGCCCCGCGAGGCTTGGCCCCTCACGAGGGTCTTGGGTCTTTTGTTGATGAAGTTGGGCCGCGCTGGGCCCCCTTCGAGCCGTGCCGCGGGCCGCAGGCAGGCAAGTCTAGGGACCCCCATTCCCAGAACGCTGACAGTAGCCCCCGGGCCCAAGGCGCGCCCGGACTCGGCCGTGCAGAGAGGCGAAAGGGCAAGGGCGAAGCGCCGCGGGCCCTAACAGCCTACGGCCTCGGGCGCCGCGCGGCGGTTGATTTGACGTGGGCGGCACTGTTCCCCCACACTTCCTTATTTTGTGCCTTGCTATGTGGACTCGTAGTTGTACACAGTCGCCTCCCTTCCTATTGCTCGATCGTCCCATATCCTTCCTCCCTCCGACCTCAGACTCCGGTCTCCAATCTCGTCTCTCATCTTCCCCCTCCTTTCCATTGCCATGGCTCCGACGAAGAAGGAGAAAGGGAAGAAACCCATGGCTCCGCCCCGCTCGCCGCCGTCGGTGAATCCCGCCGTTGGCAAATCGACCATACTCAATCAAGAGTGCCTGGGTAAGCTTAGCCTGGCTCTGGCCACCACCTTCAACGAGTGTGGGAGGACGACGGCCTGGTCTACGTCTCACCTCCCCACTGACAGGATAATCACTGAGGTCCATTATTTCACTGATGCCTTGTGGGCGGGTCTGGTTCCCCCCTTTTCTGATTTCTTCAAGGCCGTCCTCTCCCATTACCAGATCCATATGATGCATTTGGGTCCCGAATCCATCACCCTCCTTTCGGTCTTTGCTTTTGTTTGTGAGGCGATAATGGGCATCCCTCCTTCCGTTGCCTTGTTGCGCCACTTCTTCTCCTTGCGCCTTACTGACCCCACTCAATGCTCAGCGTATGTGAGCTTCGTTGCCGCGCCCGAGACTGCAGCCTCGGGGATTGACTTCAAGCTCCCTCCACCTTCAGCTGGGTTCCGCGAGCGGTGGTTGTACGTTGATGTCGGTGTGCCCAGCCCCCTGCTGGCGAAGCCAACTTCCCCTACGGCACCCAATTCGGGCTGGGGCCAGGAGACGCTCGTGAGCCCCCGGCTCGCCTTCATCTGGCACTGCTTCGCGTCCTTGAGGTTGCTTGGCGTGACCGCACCCAAAGTGGTGAAGGAGTTCTTGTTACGCCGCATCGCCCCTCTCCAACGCCATTCTCGCCGACTGTGGGCTTTCAGCGGGCATGGTGATCGCATGAGGCTCCAGGAAGAAGACCTTACGCCTGTGGCGCTAAGGACCGTGCTCTTGGTCCTGACTGGCAACCCCAATCCGGGCAGCATCCAGAGAGGAGGGGCCCTGCTGTACCTCTGCCAGAACAGGGACGACTTCGTGAAGCAGATGCCCTCCTTCGATGAGTGGGGTCTGCGCCCCGCAGGCCTTCAAGGGCCTCGCGAGAATCCTGTGGTGGTGACCGCCCTTCCGGTTGGTCAAGGCGAATCCTCCTCGAGTGGCAGGGCAGGGAGGCGTGAGATGGCGGAGACCGATAAGGCTCACGAAGGGGAGACTGCGCCTAGCGATGCCCTTGAGAAAGCAGCTCCTGAGGACCATGCTGCAAAGGCTGTGGGTGGCAAGCTGTCGCTCCCAGCGCCTGGGGTCGAGGCCCCCGAGGCCCCGGCCGCGTCTTCTGCCGAGGTGACCAGCAGCACGCGCCAGGCAGGCGCCCCTGACACGGATAGCGCTGCTGCTTCGCCTTCATCGCGGGTTGATCCTTGCGCCCTTCTCCTAGGCCGCTTTCGTGTGGACTTTTAGGCCCTTTGGAGGAAAAGGGAGGCTATCGGTGTCAAAACCGGCGGATCTCGGGTAGGGGGTCCCGATCTGCGCGTCAAGGTCGGATGATAACAGGAGACAAGGGACACTTTATTTTACCCAGGTTCGGGCCCTCTCGATGGAGGTAAAACCCTACTCCTGCTAGATTAATATTGATGATATGGGTAGTACAAGAGTAGATCTACCACGAGATCAAGAAGGCTAAAACCCTAGAAGCTAGCCTATGGGTATGATGATGGTTATGATGTGTTCGTCCTACGGACTACAACCCTCCGGTTTATATAGGCATCGGATAGGGTTAGGGTTACACAGAGTCGGTTACATTGGTAGGAGATCTTGAATATCCGCACGCCTAGCTTGCCTTCCACGCCAAGGAAAGAACCTTCCGGACACGGGACGAAGTCTTCAACCTTGTATCTTCATAGTCCTGGAGTCCCGCTGAAGATATAGTTCGGCTAACCGAACAACCCCTAATCCAGGACTCCCTCAGTAGCCCCCAAACCAGGCTTCAATGACGTCGAGTCCAGCGCGCAAATTTGTCTTTGGCATTGCAAGGCGGGTTCCCCCTCCGAATCTTGTGTACCTGTATGAATGATATCAACAGCGGCCCTCCACAGCCCGGGGACCCAAAACGGTCCCTCGATCCGGACTCCGAAGAGGATCCGGACATATCGGTGGAGCTCATCGATGGGGTGTTCCACCAGTTAAGCAAAGATAATACCTTGGTGGCCATTATGGCTGATTATCCCGGGTTAATCCCGGCCTCCCAGGTGACAGAAACCGGAGTGTTTATTCCAGCAAGAGAGATTCCGTCATTACATATTCCGGTGTTCCTGACGACAACCGTATTTTACAGGGGAGATTTCCGAGAAGGGAGGCCGAACCTGCGGCGGCTAGCCAACGAGGAGCCGCCGGGCCCCGTGGGGTAAAAAGGGATGAAGTCCGGACTGAGAGTTCGGCACAAAGATATAACGCGCCTTCTGTCTTCCTGGCGTTATTCTGTCAGGGCATGTTAACATCCGTACTGTTTCCAGGACGAAGAGGCCTCGCCGGACTATATCCGGAGGGGCCGCCAACCGCGCCTCTACCAACCAGGCCCCAACGTCTGGTCCGGAGGTGGGGACAAACACCAGGCTTGCGCCGGACGCTCCTCCAATAGAGGATGCGGACCGGCTATCTGCCACAAATTCAGAAGTGGAGAGCGCCATGAACCATAGGCGTCGCCGGACAGTTCTACGCGACGCTTGTTTCTCCCGAGAGGCTTTAAACGCCTTCAATTCGGGAGATGCGTACCTTCGTGCTGCTCAAGATGGTTTAACCAGAGCCACGGAGCAGTATGTGAAAGACATACGGGTAAGAATATATATATATATATATATATATATATATATATATATATATATATATATATATATATATATATATATATATATATATATATATACATCAGTAGCCCCCGAGACTTGAGACAGTTAAACTAACTGATTTAAGGAGCAAATAATATGTAGGTTCTTACTGAGAAGAACACCATGTTGTCCCAGGAGCTGGAAAAGTGCAAGGCCCAACTAGAGGCCGCACTAGCCGCAACAGGGGAGCCCAAAGGGACCCCCTCAGGTATGATATACTTTGAGAGATTAGTATTGTGCGGCTTATGTGCGAATCTGAAAATTATTGTTACAGATGGTGCCGGACTAGATCCGGAGAGGCAACAACTCTTACGCCAGTTAAAGGCTGGCGCGAGTACGTTGACAAGGGTGAGGCGAGAGAAGAATGATCTTCAGGATGCCAACACCAAGCTGGATGTTGAACTGAAAGACGTTCGTGGCCAGCTATCTGACTCCATGAAGGAGAATCAGCGTCTTCGACGCGGCATATTTAGTAAGTGCTTGAGCGAACCTTTTGAAAAAAAGGAGTTCAGCGAGGAAGACAAATAACAGAATTATGTCCGTAGGTATGCTCACAGGTCGTCCTACAGAGGAGATGCCCGGTTCTATGGGTGACCTTCTCCCCGAACTCCTGCAACTGCACGAACAAATTCGGCAGGCAATGCAAGGGGTTGCCCGGGCCTTATGGCCTGCCCACTCCACGCCCGAGGGCCTTGGAGAGCTTGCGGAGAAGCTGACGGGAGCTCGGCGGCGCATCCGGTTGTGGAAGATATCAGCCTGCCGACAAGGCGCGCGGGAGGCCTGGGCCATGGTGAAGACCCGCTTTACAAAGTCTGACCCCAATCATATGGCCGAGGTCGGACCAGTGGGGCCTGACGGGAAGGAGATCCCTGTGAGCTTGGTGTATGGCCAGGTAGAGCTGGCCGCAAAGTATTCCCAGCAGGACTATAAATTAGACAGCCTGTTAGATGGTATAGAGGAGGAATACGATCAGTCAAGATGACTATGTAATTTATAATTGACATGTGTAATGCCTTCTAGCCGGATTGTAGATCGTTTGTCGTTGCCGACCTTTTCGCTTCGACCTCGGGACCTGACGGTCCGGAGTGTGTCTGAATACCATAACGACTATATAAAAGCCGGGGTATGCATGGAGACCAGGCGTAGGGGTCATTAGTGCTTTATCAGACAAGTGCCCAACTAGTTATGTTATATTACATGGTTAGTAAGAAACATCTTCCAGAGAGAATAGTTCCGTTAAGGGTTCCTTTCGCTGGGGTGGCGTGCCCTAAAGTGCACGTCCGGACTGCGAATGCAGAAGATCATCTGGGGGCATGTATAAAATAAAAAGGTTCATATTTAGTTCACCGACCGAATATTCCCTTAAGAATGCTAGCTTTCGGCTTCACCCAGTCTGAGGTACACATCCGGCTTATCCGGCAGTAACAATCGTAGAGGTGCTCCCTTTACCGCCTAGCCGAACAATCGGGAACGTAGGGATAAGCACAGGAGCCAGGCAACCCAGCTTGGCCAAAACATAAGTCATATCGATGCATATAATGGCGAAGAAAAGGTGCATGCGGAAGTCTGACGCATGCGTTGGGTGTGAAGCCCATATAGATAAGCTTCTGTTAAAGAAGCCCCCAGGTTTAAGGAGCGCGGATAGCGCGTCATATAATCAGCCCTTTACGGGCTAGAAAAGAAAAGAGTAGTAGACAAAGTAAAAAAAAAGGGTATAAATGTAAATAATGGACAGAGGAAGGAGACAAACACAGAGTCCGGTGCTAGGCATAGAATCTTCGGAGATGTGTGGCGTTCCATGGGTTCGGCTCGAGTCGGTTGTCCGACGCATCTCGCAGGCGGTACGCTCCACCAGTTAGGACTTGGTCGATTATGAATGGACCTTCCCATTTCGGCTTGAGTTTGTTCTTTTGCTTATCCGGCAGGCGCAGAACTAGTTCACCAACGTTGTAATTTTTGGCCCGTACTTCTCTGCTTTGATATCTTCGAGCTTGCTGTTGATAGAATGCGAAACGGGCCTTATCCACGTCACGCTCTTCCTCTAAGGCGTCCAGGTTGTCCTGCCGATCAAGCTCGGCTTCTCTTTCTTCGTACATGCGCACTCGAGGTGAGTCATGAATTATGTCGCAAGGCAGAATCGCCTCAGCGCCGTACACCATAAAGAATGGTGTGAATCCGGTGGTACGATTTGGCGTGGTTCGCAGCCCCCAGAGTACGGAGTCGAGCTCCTCTACCCAGTGCATATCAGATTCCTTGAGGGACCGCACTAGTCTAGGTTTGATGCCGCTCATGATGAGACCATTTGCACGTTCGACCTGACCGTTGGTTTGTGGGTGATAGACAGAAGCGTAGTCGAGCTTAATGCCCATGTTTTTGCATCACAGCTTTACTTCATCAGAGGTGAAGTTTGTGCCGTTATCGGTGATAATGCTGTGGGGGACACCATAATGGTGTACGGCCCCTGATACGAAGTCTATCACAGGTCCGGATTCAGCCGTCTTGACAGGCTTGGCCTCTATCCATTTGGTGAATTTATCCACCATGACCAATAAATATTTTTTCTTGTGGGTTCCGCCTTTAAGGGGTCCCACCATATTGAGCCCCCAGACCGCGAAAGGCCAAGTGATGGGGATAGTTCGGAGGGCGTTGGGTGGCATATGGCTTTGGTTGGCAAAGAGCTGGCAACCGACGCACCGTTTGACTAGGTCCTGAGCGTCTGCTCTAGCCGTCGGCCAATAGAAGCCAGTACGGAAAGCCTTGCTTACAAGGGACCGAGCCGCGGCGTGATGGCCACCAAGTCCGGCATGAATTTCAGCCAACAGACTCCGCCCTTCCTCTTCGGAGATACACCTTTGAAGGACTCCTGTAGTGCTATTCTTATATAGCTCTCCCTCGTGGACTTTATAGGCTTTAGATCGCCGCACTATGCAGCGTGCCTCGTTTTGGTCCTCGGGGAGTTCCTGCCTAGTAAGGTAGGCTAGGAATGGTTCCGTCCACGGGGCGATGACCGCCATTATTGCGTGGGCTGAGGGTGTAATTTCGGTGGCGGGGCCGCTGATTATGTCTGATTGTTCGGCATTGGGTTGTGCGGTTATGCCCGGGCTATTATCCGAGGGTTCCCCCTCCCAGTTTACGGATGGTTTGAATAATCTTTCTAAGAAGCTGTTGGGGGGGACTGCATCTCGTTTTGCTCCAATGCGTGCCACGACGTCCACTGCCTGATTATTTTCTCGGGCTATGTGATGGAACTCCAGTCCCTCGAACTGAGCTGACATTTTTAGTACGGCATTGCGATAAGCTGCCATTTTTGGGTCTTTGGCGTCGAAGTCGCCATTTATTTGGGATATCGCGAGGTTTGAGTCCCCGCGTACTTCCAGGTGTTGAATGCCCATGGATACCGCCATCCGGAGGCCATGTAGAAGGGCCTCGTATTCGGTTGCATTGTTGGAGTCCGTGTACATAATTTGGAGTACATATTGGACTGTATCTCCTGTAGGGGACCTCAAAAACGACACCAGCCCCCAGTCCGGCCAGCATTTTGGAGCCGTCGAAATGCATGATCCAGTTTGAGTACGTGCCGTACTCTTTAGGGAGTTGGGCCTCTGTCCATTCGGCGACGAAGTCGGCCAGGACTTGCGATTTAATTGCTCGCCGTGGCTTGTAGGTTATATCGAACGGGAGGAGCTCTATGGCCCATTTTGCTATCCGGCCTGTTGCATCGCGGTTGTTGATAATATCGTTGAGTGGTACTTCCGAGGCTACTGTAATAGAACACTCTTGAAAGTAGTGTCGTAGCTTCCGGGATGCCATGAATACCGCGTATGCTATTATTTGATAATGCGGGTACCGTGATTTGCATGGTGTGAGGACAGTGGACATGTAGTAAACCGGCCTTTGAAGGGGTAATTTATGTCCGTCCGTTATCCGTTCGACGACGAGTACTGCGCTAACAACTTGATGGGTTGCGGCAATGTACAATAGCATGGGTTCGCTGGTGTTCGGCGCGGCCAGGACGGGGTTTGTTGCCAAGATGGCCTTTATTTCCTCGAGTTCGGCCGTGGCAGCGTCCGTCCACTCGAATTGTTCGGTGCGCCTAAGGAGACGGTAAAGGGGTAGTGCCTTTTCTCCCAAGCGGGAGATGAAGCGGCTTAAGGCCGCCACGCATCTGGTGAGTTTCTGAATTTGCTTGAGATCTTTGGGGACATCCAATTGTGACAGAGCTCGGATTTCAGCTGGATTTGTTTCAATTCCTCTGCCGGCTACAATGAAGCCCAGGAGCTTTCCAGCTGGGACGCCGAAAACACATTTTTCTGGATTGAGCTTGATGTCGTATTTTCACAGGTTGTCGAATGTAAGTCTCAAGTCGTCTAGTAGAGATTCGACGTGTCTTGATTTAACGACCACATCATCTACGTACGCCTCCACTGTTTTGCCGATCTGGTTTGCCAAACATGTTTGAATCATGCGCTGATATGTCGTGCCGGTGTTTTTTAGCCCAAAGGGCATTGTGTTGAAGCAGAATGGGCCGTATGGCGTGATGAATGCTGTTGCAGCTTGGTCGGATTCTGCCATCTTTATTTGATGGTAACCGGAGTATGCGTCCAGGAAACACAGGGAATCATGTCCTGCGGTGGCATCGATGATTTGATCAATTCGAGGGAGGGGAAAGGGATCCTTTGGGCATGCCTTATTAAGGTCTTTGAAGTCGACACACAGGCGCCAGGATTTGTCCTTCTTTGGTACCATTACCAGGTTTGCTAGCCAGTCCGGGTGTTTGATATCTCTAATGAATCCGGCCTCCAATAATTTGGCTAGCTCCTCTCCCATGGCCTGTCTCTTTGGTTCGGAGAAACGCCGGAGGGTTTGTTTGACAGGTTTGAATCCTTTCTGGATATTTAAGCTGTGCTCAGCCAGCCTGCGTGGGATTCTTGGCATATCTGAGGGGTGCCAAGCGAAAATATCCCAGTTCTCTTGTAGGAACTCGCGTAGTGCGGCGTTTACATCAGGGCTCAATTGTGCCCCGATGGAGGCTGTTTTATTCGGGTCCGTTGGATGGACCTGGAATTTGACTATTTCGTCCGCTGGTTTGAAGGATGTGGATTTGGATCTCTTATCGAGTATCACATCATCCCAGCTAACCGTGGATCGCAGCGCCGTCAGCTCTTCGGCCGCTAAGGCTTCAGATAGTGCCTCGAGGGCCAATGCGGCTGTCTTGTTTTTGGCGCGGAGTGCTATGTCCGGATCACTAGCGAGAGTGATAATTCCGTTTGGCCCAGGCATCTTAAGCTTCATGTACCCGTAATGGGGTATGGCTTGGAAAACTGTGAATGCCTCTCGTCCTAATATAGCGTGAAATCCGCTTCTGAACGGGGCCACCTGGAACGTGATTTGTTCAGACCTGTAATTATCCGGCGTGCCGAATACCACATCTAGTGTGATCTTTCTGGTGCAGCACGCTTCCTGACTGGGGATTATTCCTCTAAAGGTTGTGCTGCTTCGCTCAATGCGGTTCCAGTCTATTTCCATCTTTTGGAGGGTTTCCTCGTAGATTAGGTTCAATCCGCTGCCTCCGTCCATAAGTACCTTTGCGAGGCGACAGCCGTCCACTATGGGACTGAGAACCAATGCGGCTGGCGCTCTGGCTGTTCGGAATTTAGGTTAGTCGCTCGCATTGAAGGTGATGGCAGTATTGCTCCATGGATTTATGGTCGCTACTTGGTAGACTTCGGCGAGGCTGCGAAGTGTTCTTTTTCGCATGTTGTTTGATGCGAAAGTCTCGGAGATTGTAAGAACGGTACTGAAATTCTCGGGCTGGTTTCCTTCGACCTCTGGATTTAGGAGGTCCTCGCCAATTTTGGCCACCTGCCGGAGTATCCAACATGCCCTGAGGCTGTGAGTTGGGGTGGCATCCTCTGTACTATGGATCTTGCAGGGTCCATCGAGCCACCTTTCTAGCGTGGTTCCGTGCCCCCTAGAGGGTTTTGATTTTTTATTTAATCCGGGCGCTTTACTGTAGTGCGCCCTTTTGATTCGGACGGGATTGCTATTCAAGGCCGGATTATCCCAAAATTTAATTTCGTTTTTCCGAGCACTTTCCATCGCACAGTATTTTTGTACTATGGACGCCAAGTCAGCAAAGCGCGTAATATTACGACGACTTATGGCGTTGAGTATCCCCTTGTCCGTGCAGTTACTGCAGAAGATTGAAATCGCGTCTCCCTCGTGGCAGTCCTTTATCATGTTCATAAGCAGGAGGAATCTGGCCCAGTAATGATGTACTGTTTCTTCGGGCATCTGCATGATTTGGGAGAGATCGTTTAAGATCGGACGGGCGGAATTCATTAGATCTGATACTTCGCCCGGTTTGCTGTTCGGAGGCCGAACGATCTACGGATTCCGAGGTCCGGAGTCCTGTAGGCTTTCCGGTTTGCCTGGTTCCAAGCCCAGGTCTTGGGTTGTATCCTCCCCTCCGTGGATATCCGGCAGGGAGGGTTCCGAAATTCGGACGTAACTGGTCCTTAAGATTGATGAAGGGTCACCGCATTGTGTTTCCACCACAGCAACATGATGGGTGGCTTGGGGAGAGTTGATTTCCCTTAGATCGGGTTTAGGCCCAACCTGGTCGTAGTTTGTAGCGACCCCCAAGGCGGCGATGCGATCCAGGAGCTCGTTTATGGAGGAGAGCTCCACTGGATCTACCTGCTCGGCCAATTCCGAGCTGACGCGGAGATTGTTTTCGATGACCCAAGAGGTCACCGTCGGCGTAATGGCCGAACGGGCGGTCATTCGAAAACCACCCAGCCGGAGGGTTTGGTCGATAGCCAAAGCTCCCTCAGTGACGACGCCGTCTTTAAAGACGGGAAAAGGTATCCTTCCTGATCGCGACGGCACAGAGGAACTCTCAATGAAAGCACCAATGTCGGTGTAAAAACCGGCGGATCTCGGGTAGGGGGTCCCGATCTGCGCGTCAAGGTCGGATGATAACAGGAGACAAGGGACACTTTATTTTACCCAGGTTCGCGCCCTCTCGATGGAGGTAAAACCCTACTCCTGCTAGATTAATATTGATGATATGGGTAGTACAAGAGTAGATCTACCAAGAGATCAAGGAGGCTAAAACCCTAGAAGCTAGCCTATGGGTATGATGATGGTTATGATGTGTTCGTCCTACGGACTACAACCCTTCGGTTTATATAGGCACCGGATAGGGTTAGGGTTACACAGAGTCGGTTACATTGGTAGGAGATCTTGAATATCCGCACGCCTAGCTTGCCTTCCACGCCAAGGAAAGAACCTTCCGGACACGGGACGAAGTCTTCAACCTTGTATCTTCATAGTCCTGGAGTCCGGCTGAAGATATAGTTCGGCTATCTGAACACCCCCTAATCCAGGACTCCCTCAGAGGCCCTAGGTGACGACTCCCCTTGTCGCTTGCTGAAGCGCTGGAAGTACTTCGCCACCGACGAGTAAGCCTTGTCCTTTCCCGGCTCCTGATCCCCTTGTTGCGTCTACTGATCCTTGCTCTGCAGGCCCCTTCCTGCCGAGGTCATGGAAGCCGCTGAGGTGCCGCCTCCTTTGGCTCCACCTCCCTCATCGCCCCAAGACGTCCCGAGCAGCACGGCTCTTGTGGTGAGGACGAACGAAGGGGCGGACCGTTCTGAGGTGCCCCGCAGCCCTTCTCTTCCTGCGATCTTCCTTCGTGGGCCCTCTCTTGGCGTGGCCAGCCTACCGTGGGCTTCTCATCTGGTCGCGGGCTGCGACTGGCTGAGGCGCCCCCCGCGCCCTTTGTCTGGAGATGTGCCGGCCCCAGGCCGAGCTTCTGGCGCGGCGCGTCCGACCGTCGTGGGGGCGCCAGCGCCCAGCCCCCTGCCCGGAGGGGGAGCGATGGTTCGTGCCTCCAGGCGCTTGCCTGGGGCAAACGATGGTGCGGGAGACGTGCTCGAGCGTGCTCGAGAGCGCCGCGCTCGCCGCCGCGAATTCCTTCGAAGGGCGAGCGGCGCGGTGGAACTGCTTGGGGAGGAGCTCGCTGATGAAGACGCGCGCCTGGAGGCCGAGGGCCTGCGCCTGGCCGCGGAGAGGCGCGAGCTGGAGGCCGCCGTCGCCCTCGCGTGCCGCCAGCGCGACCTTGAAGACGAAGAAGCGAAGGCGTCGCTGGAGGCCTCCCGGGTGGCCCGATCCCAGGCCGCTGAAGAGGCCCTGAGAGCCGACCGACAGCGAGAGGCGGCGGAGGAGCGGGCTCGGGAGCTCCTGGCCCGATGCCACTTGCTGGAGGAGCAAGTGGAACTGCGCGAGGCGGCCCTTGCGTCGATGACGGTGGCCTCTGGCGACCCAGCCGGGCTCCAGAGACGTGAAGAGGCGCTGACGCTGGAGGCCGCCGAACGTACCCGTGAATACGAGCGGCTAGAGACGAGGGAGCGCCTGGTGACGCAGGCGGAAGATGAAGTTGCTGCTCGGGAGGCGCGTGTCCTGGAGGAGGTTGGTCGCCGAGTGGCGACAGCGGGCCAAGGCCTCGAGCGTGAGTTCGAGAGGAAGCTGGAGTTGATCCGGGTTGAGGCTGAGGGGAGAACCACAACCCTGAGGGCCCAACGGGACGAGCCGACGCGGCGAGCCGACGCTTCCCGGGCCGCCCTTGAGGCAGCGCAAAAGGAGTCGGCTGCTCTCTAGGACGAGGTGCTCCGTCTTCGTTAGTAGGTGGAAGAGGCCGAGGCTGTCAAGCGTCAGAACGCTGATGAGATACGCCAACGGCAGGTCCTGGAGCACGTGCACGGCCCCATGCTTGCTACACTCAGGGAGAGGGCCAACGCAGCCTTGGGCAACATCTGTGAGGCGGCTGTCGGCGAGCCGCACACGATCAAATTTGTTGGCAACCTGCAGTTCTTCACTGCCGTAGTGACGCAGCTGGAGGCGCGGTCGACCAGGGCCGACAGGTTGGTGGAGGAGAGGAGCCGCGCCCTGCTCAGGCGCACTTTTTCCCGTGTCTTCAGCCATCTTCAGGACATGGATCCCCACTTTGACTTTGATGCCGTCATCGCCCCTGTCCCCCAGGCCGTCCGAGGCGACCTGGCGGACTGGGTGGAAAACAACGTGGACGCTCTTGTGAAGGCCTTCGCTTCGGATAACGACGACGTGATCGTGGCTACCAAGGAAGGCGGTGTGGTGGATGGTCCCGGCCCCGCTGACGACGATGCAGGCAGCGGTGGCGAGTCTAGCGACACCAGCGGCGGCTCGGGAGGTGCTCCCGAGGACGCCTTGGGGGATTTGTCTAACTGACTGCGTGTTGCTCCTGTCTTTTTGCCCTGCATGGATAGAACTCAGGTGTTTGTCCTGATGGTCGTGAGAGCATTTTGGGAGGGGAAGCCCCTCATGTAAAAACTTGTGTAGATCGTATTAGCAGCTATTATATTGTGCGAGCATCCGCGCTTGGTGGCTGGTTGGTTTACCTTTGTTTTGCGCAGGCCTCAAGGCAGCTCGTGGTGTCCTGAGCGTTCTCTAGTTGAAATCATAGGACGCGCAAGTGCTGTCAGCGAGGGGCTTCACAGGCGTTGGCCCTCTTCACAGGCTCCGGGCCTTTTTATAAATGCGATGGCTTCACAGGCATTCGCCTTCTTCACAGGCTCCAGGCCTTTTCATAAACGTGATAGCTTCACAGGCATTCGCCTTCTTCACAGGCTCTGGGCATTTTCATAAACGCGATAGCTTCACAGGCACTCGCCTTCTTCACAGGCTCCGGGCCTTTTCATAAACGCGATGGCTTCACAGGCATTCGCCTTCTTCACAGGCTCCGGGCCTTTTCATAAACGTGATAGCTTCACAGGCATTCGCCTTCTTCACAGGCTCCGGGCCTTTTTCCCAAAGGGACATCCTCCGTAGGTACCAGAAAGTCCTCCCGAGGAGAGATAACGGCAGTCTGGGCTGTGCACTAGCCTGGCCCGGCCCGACTCGCGAGGGGCTCGCGAGGGGAGGCGGCTGTGGTGAGGCGGTGACCAGAACGCGAGAAATGGTTCGAACGAGACCAAGAACCCCTTCCCCGAACACACGCAAAGCTCAAATTCGAATTCAACTTAAATCTAGCGGGGGAAAAGTTACAGCCAAAGGGAAAAGGCAATGAAAGCAAACAAAAAGGCCGCGTCCGGCACCCTATCTAGTCTTGGACGTCTTCTCACCAGCGCGGAGCTATGAGCCCCAGGGCCTGAGGCCGGCACCCGTGAGACTCCGGGGCGTGTACAGCCCCACTCATTATTACATGAGAGTGTCACGGGGCGGCGAGCTTCACAGGCACCGGGCCTTCTTCACAGGCACTGGGCCTTGCTTCATATCGCCAGACGAGGGACCCGCCTTGCGCCACACTCTAGTGCCACCAACGACGATCGGAAACCAAGACGCCGCCGGCGGGGTAGAGCGGTCGCCAGCGGTTCCCCCGATGACCATGGGTCCTCCGCCAGGGGCAGGCCCTCAGGCGCCTCCCCAGCGGAGGGCCTACCTCCTGAGAACGCCTTGCTCCGAACGCCGCGGTGGTGAGGTGGGGTCCCTGCCCCTCTCTTGCAGCCCCCTGCGCCCTCCTCCCGAGGGGTAGGAGACTGTGGGAGCGGGGCAGATGCTCGCTGCGGCGACCTGCACCTCATGTGATCCATGATTAGCGTATACCTGCTCCTGAGGAATTAGTGGTACCCGATAATTGTCGCCTCCAGCATGGCCGGCGGAGCCGTCCCGGGGCTCCCGGAAGAGCTCGGCTTCTGGTGTCTTGTCTCCCCAGCTTGGGCTGCAAAGCGAGCCTTGTTCGCCCTCGTGAGCGTGCCCTTGGTCCATCATGTGGGGCACGTATTCTTCTGGTGCCGCTACCCCGAAGGTTGTGCTGTAGTGCTCCATGCGCCATGTGGCGCTGCTTGACGTGCCCACCGCGGTATGGTAGCACGGCTGCCCGCCGGCGCCGTGGGCCGCACCGAGCCCCTCCCCTTCACGCGCCGGGGGCGGGGGTAGCGCCACCGCCAGTCCAGCGCCAGCGGATTTGCCGGTGTTGGGGTAGCCTTGAGACCCACGGGGGCGTGCGGGGCCTCCTCGTGCGCCGCCCTGGGCTTGAGGCGGAAGCTGGATGCAGAAGGGGTGAGCCCCCGAAGCGGCAAGGCCCAGGAGTTCGGCGACCCGCTCCAGCAGCACGTAGCGGCCACCTTCCACCAGCCTACACTGCAGCAGCTCCCGGGCCACCGTGAGCGCGGCCCTCGAATTCGCTTGCTCCCGTCGGGTGTACGTTGTTGTGGTTGCGGCGTGGTTAGAGGCTCTCGCCGCCGACCACGCTTGCCGCGGTGTGAGGGTTGTGGATGCCTGTCCGCGCCGCCCGCGGCCCGCAGCGCCCTGCGGACCACGTGCTGCCTGGGGCGCGTGGTCGCCCGAGGCGAGCGGCTCTGCGCAGGCGGGCCATGCCGCCCATGGATCTTGGTTGCCTGCTTGGTCGCCGGACATGGTGAAGACAATGCGACGAGAGGCGGAGCGGTAGGAAGGCAGATTCCGGCGCACCCCTACCTGGCGCTCCAAATGTCGGATTACGGGTTCCAGCAGACCCTTAAGGTTCGAACTCTGCGGTGCGCGCGGAGATTCTGCCCTCTACCTCTCCGTCTCGCAAGGATCTAACTACTGAAAGAACAACACAAGGGACGCAGAGTTTATACTAGTTCGGGCCACCATTGTGGTGCAATACCCTACTCTAGTTTGGGGTGATTGGATTGCCTCTTGGGCTAACGATGATGATGAACAATACAAGGGAGAACGGCCTCGCGAGGGCCTGTTCTTGGCTAGGACGATGAACTGTTAGGAGGAGTTCAGCCGCCCTTCTCTCTCTTTCTTTACTACTTGCTCTATGATTGCTCTGAATACTTCATCCTCTTCCTACCCTGGGGGTGGCTAGTCCTATTTATAGGCAAAGGCCTTGGGCCTCTTCCCAAATATTGAGCGGGAAGGGCGCCAACAATTGGCCAATTTGAAGGGGAACATCTGGTACACTTATCCTGACTAAAGTTGGTCCTCGCCTGCCAAAGGCCCTGTGGTGACGCCGTTCTGGGCTCCACGATGAAATCATTCCCACCGTTGGACTGGTCTTGGTCTCGTTGCACCGAAATGGGTGCCTTTGCCTTTGCTTGATCCTCTCGCCTGCGCTTGCCCCCTTTGCACCAAAGAGGAAAGGGAGGACACTGCGCGGTCTAGCGCCCGCCTGGCACCCTTGGTCGTCATGGCTTGCGGCATGGGCACCTCGCGAGGTACCCTGCCTTGATCTCTCCGCCTCCTCGTGAGCCAGCCTGAGGAGGTCGCGCCTGAGGAAGCGCTGTGTCGTCCGCCCCGAAAGGCTTGGCCCCTCGCGAGGGTCTTGGGTCTTGTGTTAATGAAGTTGGGCCGCGCTGGGTCCCCTTTGAGCCGCGCCGCGGGCCGCAGGCAGGCAAGTCTGCGGACCCCCATTCCCAGAACGCCGACAGACATCACATAAAGGGCTTATATCAAAAGTAAATAACAAGAATGCCACAGTCGGATGTCTGAGCGACATCACATAAAGGGCTTATATTCCGTCACTAGAATTTAAGTAGCTCATGAATTTAAATCATCCCAAGGAGATACTTAGAACATAATAATAAACCAGTTAGTCCATCCACCGGAATAATATTCAGCCGAGTTTACCACTCTCAGTTTCATGCTTATTCTCCGGAGACAGTCACTGGGGTTGACACTGAGATCGACACTAAGACTGACACTGACACTGAGATGATGTCCAAGTCCCTGGTTGTGGACATGGATACTTAAATGGTTTGGTTCTGCAGAGTTTGTACTCTTTAACCACAGCCAACGGATGTCAGTAGTCACAAAGGACTAGTTCCGTTTATGGTATTTCAGCAGAAACACATCCAACTAGTACACACCCATTCCACATTCCGTTGCCAGGAATCACCCTGGGCAACATTCAAGAAAAAATTTAAGATGGGGTGGTCACAACCTCGAATAGCATGGCATCAAATTTATATCGCGCGCTCTAAGGGGTGCCCCCCTCTCGGTCCCAACCAGAAACACCCATGCCCCCTGACCGGATGACGGGCTTTAATCCAGGGCCATGGAACCCTCAGCGCGGTCCCTCTGTTTGGTGTGTACAAGGAAAGAGGTTTGCAACTTACTAAACCGCACTCTTTGCAGAAAACATGTGGCAGCACGAAGGGGAAACGAACGGGATCGAGACTTGGTCCACGTTAACACTGGAGTTACACGGCTGACGAAAGACGGGCATGCCTCAACAATACTGTCGGTGTTCTGGGAACGGGGGTCCCCAGACTTGCCTGCCTGCGGCCTGCGGCGTGGCTCAAGTGGGAGCCCAGCGCGGCCCATCTTCATCAACACAAGCTCAAGACCCTCACGAGGGGCCAAGCCTCGCGGGGCGTACGACAGGAAGCTTCCTTAGGAGCGGCCTCATCAGGCAGGCTCGCGAGGAAGCGGAGAGATCAATGCAAGGGCACCTCGCGAGGATCCAGTGACGCAAGCCATGACGATCAAGACCAGGTGGGTGCCGGCCTGTGGAGAATCCTTGTTTCCCCTTTGGTTCAAAGGAGGCAGGCACAGGCCAAGGCATCAGGCAAAGGTTACCATTCCAGTGCAACGAGACCAAGACCAGCCGGACGGCCGGACGGAGGTCACCGTGGAGCCCAAGACGGCATCACCACCAGAGCTTTTGGCAGCCGAAGACCACCTTTGGTCAGGATAACTTGTACTAGATGTTCCCCTTCAAAATGGCCAATTGTTGTCGCCCTTCCTGCTCAATTATTTCGGGGAGAGGCCCAGGGCCTCTATAAATAGAGCTAGCCACCACAGAGTAGAGGCATCTGGAGACCAAGTAGAACTCACCGCATCAGCTCAAGAACACCTCTCGCGAGGCTGTTATTCCTCTGTACTGTTCATCATCAGCCCCCGAGGCAATCCACCACACCACACACTGGAGTAGGGTATTACACCACAACGGTAGCCCGAACCAGTATAAATCTCGTGTCCCTTGTGTTGTTCATCGTTTTCATCTTAGTTCGCACGAGGGGATCAGACGTAGAACGGTAGGGGAGAGATCTCCGTGCGCACCCCAGTGTTCGAACCTCAAGGGTCTGCCGGAACCCGAAATCCAACATTTGGCGCACCAGGTAGGGGTGCGTCGGAATCCCTTCTTCCGTTGTTCGCGTGTGATCTTCCGTCGCACCCATGGCTGACGCTCGTCGGGCTCGCGCCGAGCACCAGGCTGCTCTCGCCACCCGCGTCGCCCAGACGTCCCCCTCGTCATTCCCCGTCGCCCGCCGCCACCGGCCCGGCAGGGAACGAGCAGCAGGCCTCGTCCCAGCATCCTTTGGTGCGGCGGGATGGCCGTACTGCCACCCCGTCGCTGACCCCATCTGGCTCCTCGTCCCACGCCCATCGCGCCCCCATAGATGCGCGTGCCTCGCTGCTCTTGGCGAACGAGCTTCTCCATTACCGCCCCGTCGACGACCTCTACGAGGACTGGCTCGCCCGCATCACCGAGCTCGTCAGCGCCGCAGGGGGCTCCCCCTTGCGGTCCTCCTCGCTATCGCGCCCTCTGTTCCGCGCAGGAGGCGATGACCAGGAGGTGCCTTCGCCACCTCCTCCCCAAGAAGGCGCCTTGGCTGCAAGGCGCACAGCCCCAGGGCGAGACCCACTACGTCTAGCGCCTGCGCAGCAAGAAAGGAGCTGCCAAGAGATCCCGCATCCCCGAGAAGGTGCTCGCGCGCTCCCGGCGCCGGCGCGCCAAGATTGCGTCTCAGCGCTTCCACAACAAGACCCCGCGCTGCTCCCAGCGGCGGCGCGTGGTGAACTGCAAGAGCAAGATCGGCACCAGCCGAGGGTGCTAGTGGCCACAGCGGGCTGCCTCGCCTTCACCCCCGAGCTGCGCGGCGTCACATGGCCGGGAAAGTTCAAGCCCGACCTCCCTCCTCGCTACGATGGCACGGCAGACCCCGTGGAGTTCCTGCAGCTCTACGAGCTAGACATCGTAGCCGCCAACGGGGACGAAAAGGTCATGGCGAATTGGTTCCCCATGGCGCTCAAGGACGGAGCCCGCACCTGGCTCCTGAACTTGGCCCGCGGCACGATCTCCTCCTGGAGCGAGATGCGCACCCGCTTCATCACCAACTTCAAGGGCACTCACGACCGACCCCCGGCCGTGAGCGACCTGCGCCGCATCAAGCAGCAGCCAGGGGAAACCCTGTAGAAGTACATCCAATGCTTCAACTATGCTCACCTCAAGATCCCCAAGCTGAGTGAGGAAGCCATCATCTCAGCTTTCTCCGACGGGGTGCGTGACATCAAGATGAAGGAGGAGCTAGCCATCCATGAAGACCTTTTGACATCCCTGGAGCTGTTCAACTTGGCGACCAAGTGCGCCAGGGCTGAGGAAGGGCGCCTTTCCCTTCTCAACCTCCCGGCAGCCGACCCAGAAGAGAAGAAGCTCAAGGCCAAAGACGTGAAGCGCAAGGGGGCTGCTGTGCTAGCAGCAGAGCCGGACACCAAGCAAGGCAGGGATCAGCCTGAGTCATCCAAGGGCGGACGCTACTGCGTGTACCACGATCTCCACACCCACAACACCAACGAATGCCAGGAGCTCAGAGCCGTGCGAGACGGGCGGATCGGCCGACGCCCCGAGCGCAACGACAGGGGCTATGGCCGAGGAGGAGGAAGAGGTGGAGGACGATGGGAAGACCGTGGCCCGCGCCAGGGATGGCGTGACCGCCCTCGCGAGGACCGCTGGCTGGACCAACCTCGCGAGGGAAGCTGGAGGGACCAGCCTCGCGAAGACCGCCCGCATGGCAACGCAGGCCTCCCGCCTCTGCCGCCACCGCCAAGGAGGAATGAAGACCAACATCAAGACAATGGGATCGGGGGCTTCCAGGAGCCGCGCGCAATTACCTGCATCTTGGGTGGCGCTCAGGCTCTGGCCTCACAGCGCATCTTCAAGCAGTTTGCTCGCGAGGTGAACGCAGTCCTTCGCAAGCCTGAGGCCACACGCCCTCTCAGGTGGTCTGCGTGCGCTATCACGTTCAGCTCAGCGGATCAACTCAAGTGTGCGGCAACGACTGGAGCCCTCCCGATGATCTGCTCCCTGGTCATCAGCAATGTGCAGGTCACCAGGACCCTGATCGATGGCGGTGCTGGACTCAACGTCCTGTCCGTCGAGACGTTCGACAACCTCCAAGTGACGTACGATCAACTTCAGCCAACCAAGCCTTTCTCAGGAGTCACCGATGGTTCTACTGTTCCGATTGGGCAGGTGCGCCTTCCAGTCACCTTCGGACAGCGCAACAACTACCGCACCGAGCTCATCGAATTCGACGTCGCTCACATTCGCCTACCGTACAACGCCATCCTCGGGTACCCGGCCTTAGCCAAGTTCATGGCAGTAACTCACCATGGTTACAATGTCCTCAAGATGCCTGGAAGTGGTGGAGTCATCACCGTGCCCTGTGAAGAAAGAGACGCGGTGTGTTCACTAGAGCGTGCGTTCCAAGCCGCAGCAGTCGAAGACCCAGATCACAGGGGTGGGAGACCTCTCGAAGCAACCCTCAAGAAGAAGAAGACCTCGCCAGGCTCACGCCACAAGGGGGCTGGCGCCTCCGGAGGTGTTGCTTCGAGCTCCGCGCTCGATCGGGGAGCGCCGCCCTCTCACGCATAGGGAAGCGCGCCCAGCGCCCTCCTCGGGCAAGGCTCAGGGGCTCCTCCTTGGAGAGCCGCCAACCTTGCCAAGGTCGTGAGGGAGGCGCTCGGGCGTCACTTGGAGGGGCGCTTTCAGGCGCTTTTCCCTCAGGAAGGTACAAGGCAAGGAAGACCAAACCCTCAGGAGTTCATCGCAAGAAACACTCAATAGCTACAAGAGTCAACAGTCATGTGCGGCAGCCGCCGCTTGCCTGACGTAGCCCCACATCCAGGCGAGGATGGTGGACTGCGCGTCTGCGTCGACGTCCCGGGGCTCAACCGAGTCGTGTCTCAGGAGCGTCTCTGGCCTTCGCGCGTGGGGCGTTGTGAGGGGCCACCTCACAGCTACGTTCGCATGCCTTTCGGCCTGTCGAACGCGACCGCCGCTCACCAGCGCCTGCTGAGGAGCATTCTGGAGGCTCAGGAGGTCAGGCACCACGCGGTCCTGGCAGACATGGAGATGGCTCTCGAGGACCCGCTTGAGCCCGCGGAGCCTCCCGAGGCCCCAGGGCCTGGGGGATCGTGAGGGCCGACGTCTTCACCGCGCATCACTCGCTTCCTCAGCATCACTTCATCTTCAACAACGTCAGGTGACATCTTTCAGAGTTTTACTTTCAGCTGGGAGCGCCCGCAGGGCTGCACCATTCCCAGGCCGCGTGGGTCCATCCCCGCGGCATGTATCCATTTTATTCGTGTTCTTTACTTACCTTGTTGGGGGCACCCTTCGGGCTGCATCACCCCCGCGCCGCTCGGGCCCGACCCAGCGGCAGCTGCCTTCCTAGTATTTGCCTTAGGATGAAGTGTTCTCTCGCGCTAAATTCGGTTCCCGTAAGTTATCGCCTACTGCTTATTGTCATGCAAAGCGCTTGCACGTTAAAAGGGGGGCGCCTGAGCATCGCGACTCATGGGCTCCTACTGGCTCTCTAGCCCTCACCCCCTGGCCTTGACCCACGGCATCGCGACCTGTCATACCAGTGGCGGCTGAGCTTGCTCGAGGGCCGGGACCTGAGGACGTAGAGCATTTGCATTCTAACAACCTTGCAGGAACACACCAGTTGATTAAGGCCCAGAGCCAGGCGCAACCCACCTCGAGGTAGGGCCTCGTGAGTCCCGCGCTGGCTCACGGGTGCCCAGATACACCTCTCCTAGCCCTACCGTGTCGGCCACGTGTCAGGGCGGGGCTGTACATTCCCCAGGGGCTCCTCCCGGAGGGGAGCCCCCTCCCACGCACCAGTGGAAGCACCATGCTCCGTGCTGGCTGACGACACTGCCGGGGAGCGGCTATGCCCTTACACATACGGAAGCGCTATGCTCCACGCTGGTGATAAACAACTGAGGGCGGCCCACGGCCGTACCAACCTCAGGGAGCCCAGAGCTCAGTGTCCGACACCATCGCAACGCCTCCCCTTGGGAGTGCCGCACGAGGGGGCTGGACACGGGGGCTACGCCCGGGCCTCACCCGAGCACGCCAGCCAGCCAGGTCCCTCAGACCTGGTTGTCGCGCGCCACTCCCCGAGCGGAGCCAAGGTACGAAACCCGTTTGAGCGTCAAGGGGGACTCCGGAGCATCGCGACTCATGAGCCTAACTGGTCACTTAGCCCCTCACTCCTTAGTCCCGTCCTAGTTTCCGGTCGGGGCTAAAGCTGGGTGAGGTACGCGCGGGGCCAGGCCCTACCGACGTAGAACAGACAATCCACTCCTCGCCTCCCCCTCCCTATTTGTTGCTCGCGTGTCAAGGGGGACTCCTGAGCATTGCGACTCAGGAGCCTAACTTGCCACGTAGCCCCTCACTCCTTAGTCCCGTCCTGGTTTCCGGTCGGGGCTAACGCTGGGTGAGGTATGCGCGGGGCCGGGCCCTGCCGACGTAGAGCGCAAGCAAGTAGGAGAGGAAAATGCAAATGCAAATTCCAAGAAATTCAAAGCAAATATTACAAGCCATAAGATTGTTCCACAACGTCAAACACAAGTTTAAACGCCTCCGCCAGGCATGGTGCATGTGCAGGGATAAAACAGGACAGAAGTGGCGAGGGGATTACTTCCTAGTAGCGCCGTCACCGGTGGTGGAGTCACGCTGGACACCTTCGCTTCTAGAGGTCGCACGGCCGGCGGCGCCACACCCGGGCAGGACGCTGCGGGAGCGAAACTTCCCCAGCAAAGCCTCGGCTCGGCCCTTCATGGCCTCAGCGGTAGCGGCGGCACGGTCGTTGCTCACGGGCTCCAGCAGGCTGTCGAGGTCGACGTCGGGGTCGCGCAGGTAGACATGGCAGAGGACATGCGTTAGCGCCGCGGAAGACAGGGCACGCGCCTCGGCCTCGACCGTGGGGCCAAGGCCGTCTGCGACGTCCTCAAGCGCATCGACCAGGAAGGAGAGCAGCTTGACGGGGCTGTCCTTTGCACCAGCCAACGGCTCCTCCAGGCCACTCTCATACAGCATCTTCAGTATGACGCGGGCCTTCTTCTCTAGCTTCGCGAAGGCCACCCGGTCCTCTGCCAGGACCTTCGCCTTGGCGTCCAGCTCGGTCCACTCCGCCTTTAGCGACCGCTCTAGCGTTTCCAGCCGCTTGTGGCGGTCATCGAGCTCAACGTCCCGGTCCTTGGCAGCGGCCTCCCTAGCCTTCATCTCCTTCTCCTTCTAGCTGTGCGCCTCCTTGGCGAGCTCGTCACGCAGGCCCTGCAGCTCGGCCTCAAGCGTCTTGCAGCGGCCCTGGGCGGTTGCAGCGTCGCCCAGGACAGCATTGCGAGCGGCCTTGGCTTGATTGGCGGCCCGCTTCTCCTCGTCGGAGGACGACGCAGCCTGGCTCAGCGCCGCTTCGACGGAGGCGACAGAGCAAGCCCAGCCAGAAGCCAACTCTAGGCGCCTGGCCACCAGACGAGGGTCCGCACTCAGGAGATCCTCCCGCAGTTGGCTCAGCTCATTGGCAACCTGGTCTAGGACGGTGGCGGAGGAGGCAGAAGAGACAAGAACCTATGGAGCAGGCGGAGAAGACGGCAGCGTGACCATGGCTTGGCAGGAAGGGACCTCCTGAGCCTTGGTCGCCGCGGCCGCGGCATCGAGAACAGTCGACTCCAGGCCCAGCGGGGCCACGGGGGCTGACTCCTCGCCAAGGTGCCCCGGTTGGCCTCGCAAGGGCGGCTAGATCAGAGAGGTGTGTGCCTCGCTGTCCCCTCCCCCAGTGGCCGAAGGCACTGCTCCGACGGACGGATTCACCTCAAGCGGGGCCGCAGAAGCCTCCTTCAACCTCTTGGCCGCGGGTGCCGACCTAGTAAAAAGAAGGGGCAAATGTCAAGCTTCAGCAGCAGAAACCAAGCGGAGCATGGATCGAGCACTTACTGGACGTCGTCTGTGGACTCAAGCAACCACCGACCAAACTTGAAGCCCGAGAGCCTGCAGCAGGGGTCAGCCTTAGGGGACCCGGAAGCAGAAGGCGCGTCAGGAGGAATGGAGCCAACCTTGGACCCCCCAGGGACCTTAGACCCTAGGGGAACTAGGCTCGACCTGCCTTTCCTCGTGACCGAGGAGGAACCCTCCCCTCCTCGCCTGGCATCGGCCTCGTCATCGTCCGGCATGGAGCGAAGGGCCCGGGACCTATGCCGAGGGAAGGATTCCCCCCAATCCTTGCCAGTCTCCTCCGAGTCAGACGCTTCCTCCTCCACCTCTTCTTCCCCCTTTCCCCCGCTGGAGCTGCCGGAGGACAAGTTCACCGTCGCCAAAACTGCCAGATCTTCGGGAGCTGCCGCAGGCACCAACCCTTCGCTGTTGAAGGTGGGCATGGCGTTCACCACCTGCTCCCAGTCGTCACGAAGCAACAGGGGGACAGGGGCGCCCACCAAGCTCGCCACGTCTCCCCCAACCAAGGAATGGAGGGCCACGGCCAGATCTTTGTCAGTCAGCGCCTCAGACCGAGTTATGGGTTATTGAGAATATTCATGAATCTCCCCCTATACTGATGACATAACATATAATTATTATACACTTTCATATCCCAATTTCTCTTATAATTATTAATCCATAACATATAGAGTTATAGAATATGTTGGCCCCTTCTTCTTCTTTATCCTAGGGATATACTTTACTAGTTTGAAACTTGTCATAAATAAGGTTATTCCCCGCCTACCTTTACTTTATTTTGAATCTTTTTTTTCTTCTTAATCTTTCTATTCAGAATTCAGTTAACGACGAGATTTAGTATCCTTTCTTGCATTTTCATAACTCGTGAAATGCCGAGTAGGCACGAATTCCCCCAATTTGCGACCTACCATAGGATTTGTTATGTAAATAGGTATATGTTCCTTTCCATTATGAATCGCGATTGTATGGCCAACCATTGTGGGTAGAATGCTAGATGCCCGGGACCACGTTACTATTGTTTCTTTCTCCTCCTTCATATTGACCTTTTCTATCTTTGCCAATAAATGATGAGCTACAAAAGGATTCGTTTTTTTCGTGTCACAGCTGATTACTCCTTTTTTTCCTTTTTAAAGAGTGGCATTCTATGTCCAATATCTCGATCGAAGTACGGAGGTCAGAATAAATAGAATAATGATCAATGGAAAAAAGAAAAAAATCCTTTAGCTGGATAAGGGGCGGATGTAGCCAAGTGGATCAAGGCAGTGGATTGTGAATCCACCATGCGCGGGTTCAATTCCCGTCGTTCGCCCATCGCATTATTGCAAATTCCAAAAATGCAATTTTCCATATTCCTAGTTACGTATTTACTTACGGCGACGAAGAATAAAACTATCGCTATATTTTTTCCTTTTCCTAGTTCTTCTTCCAAGCGCAGGATAACCCCAAGGGGTTGTGGGTTTTTTTCTACCAATGGGAGCTTTCCCTTCACCGCCCCCATGGGGGTGGTCCACAGGGTTCATAACTACCCCTCTTACTACGGGGCGTTTACCTAGCCAACACTTAGATCCGGCTCTACCCAAACTTTTTTGGTTCACCCCAACATTACCCACTTGTCCGACTGTTGCTAAGCAGTTTTGGGATACTAAACGGACCTCCCTAGATGGTAATCTTAAAGTGGCCGATTTACCCTCTTTTTCAATGAGTTTCGCTACAGCACCTGCTGCTCTAGCTAATTGCCCACCCCTTCCATGTGTGATTTCTATGTTATGCATGGTCGTGCCTAAGGGCATATCGGTTGAAGTAGATTCTTCTTTTCTCTCAAAAAACCCCTTCCCAAACTGTACAAGCTTCTTCCAAAGCATACGGCTTTCTAGATGTATATGACGATCTCTAGACAGATGGATCTTATATGAATCATATGATGAAGTACCACATGAGTGGATATATAGGAAAGGAATCCAAATCTGCCGAATCGCTCATGTTATGATCTTCTACATCCTAGGTCTCTGCGTTCCGTCATCTGGCTTATGTTCTTCATGTAGCATTCAGATCGAATGACTCTATGAAATTACGTCGATACTTCCACATATTATGGGTAACGTAGGAGACATCCCTATTTTCCCCCGGGGGTCTTAATTACCACTGGTTAGCTTTCAATTTGCCTCTGACCATCAAATTAAATGTGAATAACCCGTCCTCCTCTCTTTGAAACAAGGGGCGCTTCCGGTTCTGTGCGTGCTTCAAACAATTTTGTCTTCTCCATATTACCATATCTCTAGAGCCAATAATTTTCTATGAGGAACTACTGAACTCAATCACTTGCTGCCGTTACTCAACAGTTTTCTGTTGAGGTCTATCCCGTAGAGGTAGTCAAATTGGATCAGTGATCGATTTCTAGGTTTCGTCGTAAACCTAATTGGTTACTTCCAATTACGTAAATCAATAGTTCAAACCGCACTCAAAGGTAGGGCATTTCCCATTGATATAGGAACTTTTGTACCAGAAACAATAGTATCTCCAATTATAGCCCCTCTGGGATGTAAAATATATCTCTTCTCACCATCCCCATAGTGTATGAGACAAATGTATGCATTTCGATTAGGGTCGTATTCTATGGTTACGATTCTACCAGATATGTCTTTTTGATTCCGTCGAAAATCTATTTTACGGTATAGGCGCTTATGACCTCCCCCTCTATGCCTTGCGGTAATGATTCCTCTGGAATTACGACCTTTACCACAACGGTGCCGTCCATGGATCAAATTATTTCGTGGATTGGATTTCACTTGCCTGTCTACGGTTCCCTTGCGTGTGCTCGGGATAGGTGTTTTGTATAAATGTTTCGCCGTATTATTAAGTATTCTCCTTTAGTTTTTTTCTCTATCTAGAAGTGGAATAGAATAACCCGGTTGAAGGGTAATGATCATACGTCTGTAATGCATTGTATGGCCCAGAATAGGTCCTATTCTTCTACCTTTTCCAGGTAGTCGATGGCTATTCACAGCTACCACCTTAACACCAAAGAAGAGTTCGACCCAATGCTTTATTTCTGTCTTAGTGAATCCCGATTTGACATTAAAAGTATATTGATTCTTTCCCAATAAACGAAGACTTTTTTCTGTAAATACTGCGTATTTGATTCCATCCATAAATCGACTTTCCCTCCTATGCTCTCAGTTCCAGTATCGATAAGAATTCGAGTTCTTATTGTTCTTATGTTATGGTATGAATATACCATACCAATTCGTTATGTATGGATGATGGATGAGATTCCATGGATAGAGAGCCAGTTCCAATAGACTTATGGAATGTTCCCGTTCGTGTGCATCCAGCAGGAATTGAACCCGCAAATTTACCAATTATGAGTTGGGCGCTTTAACCATTCAGCCATGGATGCTTAACAGGGATCATCGTACATCGTAACCAATTTTCATATAGAAAGACATATCATAGAAAAATGAAATCGAAAATATTCCGAGATGGCAAATATTCGGAGATGACTATGAAAACACCTCTCTGGATCCTCGAATTGAAAGAGAGATTGAGAGGGATCAAGAATCCTAATTCTCGCTATTTGGAATGGATCCAATTCTATTGAGTCTGACTCATAGTGATCATTTCTCTTTAGCAAAGAATGACCTTGGTTATCAAAGGATTGAACAACCGGGATCCATTTACTTATGATACCTAGTTGGCATTGATAACAAGGATCTAATGAATTATGAGTTTAATAGATCCTCTTTAGCAGAAAGACGTATATTCCTTGCTCATTATCAGACAATCACTTATTCCCAAACCTCGTGTGGGACTAATCGTTTTCATTTACCATCTCATGGAAAACCCTTTTCGTTCCGCTTAGCCCTATCGGGTATTTTAGTGATAGGTTCTGTAGGAACTGGACGATCCTATTTGGTCAAATACCTAACGAAAAATTACGATTTTCCTTTCATTAAGGTACGAGGGCTTCTTATTCCACAAGAACGAAAGCACCTTTTCATTCTTTCATATACTAGGGGTTTTTACTTGGAAAAGACAATGTTCCATACTAAAGGATTCGGGTCCATAACCACGAGTTCCAGTGCACTAGATCTTGTAGCACTTAGCAACGAAGCCCTATCCATTAGTATTCCACATAAGAAATCCATTCTAGAAAAAAATACAATTAGATTAGCTCTTCATAGACAAACTTGGGGTTTGCGAGCCAAGGTAAGATCAGCTCGGGATCATGGGACCCTTTTCTATCAGATAGGAGGGGCTCTTGTACAAAATAGACTTACTAAGTAATAACCCCATAGAATCTATCTATATAAAGATAAAGAGGCAATCGTGTCAGGAAGCGGGTTTTTCTTTGGCCAAAAGGTACTTCGAACTTGGAACGAGCATGAAGAGATTAACGAGACTTCTTTCTCTTTTGAGTTTTTCTGGCGGACCTGCCGCGCAAGATCTTTGGTCTTCCCCTGGAAACGATGAAAAAAAGTGGATCGCTTCTTATGTACTCGCTCAGAATGATTCTTCTCTATCTATAGTTCATGGCCTATTAGAAGTAGAAGGTGCTCTGGTGCAATCCTTACCGACAGAAAAAGATTGCAGTCAGGTTGATAATAGTCGAGTGACATTACTTCGTCGGTCCGAACTAAGGAATCTGTTAGAAATGTTTTGAAATGGATATTGTTCTCTCTTTGATCAGGGATTGCTATATGAAAAGAAGTGGAGTTTGAAAAAGGGAACGGAATGCTCAAACCGGAACTGCTAGAGGAACGAATTTTCAATAGCATAACTTGGGCTCCTAGAATATGGCGCCCTTGGGACAATCTATTTGATTGCAGGGTTTTGTTCCGAAGCAAAGATATCCGCGGAGGCCGGTTCGTTCGTCCTATTCTGATATTCAGGACCAAGAGGTACTGGATTCTCTTTCGGATAGGCCCTGAAAGGAGAAGAAAGGCTGAAATGCCAATGGACCTCTGTCTATTCTCTAATTCACCCGATCCGATAGTACCCGTTTTTGGAACGTCCAGTGCCAAAGTCACTGAATGGGTAAGTCACCAATCCAATCCCTTTGACAAATCGGATGTCATATTAGATATCATATTCTATATATATAGAAATATCATAGATAGAATAGACATATAGAATTTTTGGTCGGCAAATTCGAAGGAATCATTGAGTGAAAAAGGAGCAAAGAATGACAAAAGACGAGACTCTACTAGTCTTCACTCTTGTGGTTTCCTCTTCCTCGGTTTCTGTTTTCTTATTCGGGATCTTGCTTTTCATGGTTCTCATCTCTGCAACTCGCGATTTTCGCGAGAGAACCAAATCCAAGTTGGTGAAGATCATGATTTGGGCTGGCACGGGGATCGTTTGATCGATTTCCTTGATTTGATCGCTACTTAATGGGCGTGCGCTCAAAGGATACAAACAGGGATTCGCAAACAAAAAGGGGAATTCGTAGTCACTTTTTCCTATCGCGTAAAAAAAAAGTCTTTACGCGAGAGCAATAGAGGTTGGGATACATCTATCTCTTCTGAGCAACCTCTTTTGGATTCTTAAGACCACCCTTGCAGTAGGATACCATCTGCTTTGGGTTCTTTATTATCTCCTTCGAGGGATTTTTAGGATCGTTCAGGCTATATATATTTAGTCTATTTTGGCTTTTACTGTCTACTTTTCTCAGGGAGATGGTTAAGGACCTCAGAAGATAGAGGAGAGCGCCAGGCCCAGATTTCCAGAATACTTCTACGGGGAATGCTCATTGAATGAGCATTCTCCATATTATGCCTTGAAGAGGACTCGAACCTCCACGCTCTTCAGCACGAGATTTTGAGTCTCGCGTGTCTACCATTTCACCATCAAGGCATCTTGAAAGTGAATCGTATTCCATGAATATGATATCTATCTAATGTGATATATGGAACATATGACAAAGGTGGAGTCTTGGAGTATTTCGATCGATCGGTCATATAGGCCTGAGTCAGACATCAAATAGCTTCGATTTGCATTATCCGTAGGACACCTTATATGTATCAAAATCGATATCAAAATCAAAAAGATGAAAGATGTACAATCCAATTTCTCGATTCAATAGAAGCCCAAAGAGGTGCATATGGTACCCAAATAAGAATAGGATAGATATGTCAAAAGCAGGTCTGATTACACCTATTCCTAATCCTAAATAGAATGTAAGGACGTAGGGATTTCTATGTAAACAGAGTATCCTATTTCCATAGGCTCGAATGACCCCTTCTCATAATAAGAATGTGCACGGTCTGGTTCGGTATGGAATGAACTTATAATCTGATGAGAGTTATATTTCACGGATGAGAGTTATATAGTATAACATAGGAAGATCCTCTATCCACACTAAGACCAAAATGGGTTTTTTTATTGGATTAGGAATTCCCTCTTTTTTAATCCTTTTCTACTTTTTCTTTTCTATATCTCTAACCCACGAGCTTTCTTAATCTTATACTTTCTTAATCTTATACAATTTCCCTTCCTTTTTCTTATAGTTATACATACAATTATGTATGTATTATATGACCAACTTTCTATGGGTCACATAGACATCCAAATAAGCAGTAGAAGTGAGATGGGGAAAAGAGGTCTGAAATAAAAAGGGAATACGATTTATGTATGGATTCCGGTAAAATACCGGTACTCTATTCCATAAGAGTGGAATAGGAAATTAAGATGAGGATGGTATCATCATAAAGAAAGATAGAGTAATATAATATCCTAAATTCTACTAATCCACATATCGTATGTGTGTCTTTCTTTATCTTTATCGATCGGGAGTAGTGAAACAAAATTCCTATATGCCTTCCCTCCCTCTTTAATGAGGGATGCAAAATAAAAAAGTGAAGTAAGGGTGCCCTGTGGGTATTTGATCTTGCTCCCTGCCCCTTTTTTTCATGGAAAAAGGAAATATCAATTTCTCCATTCATTGAACCCTAGTTCGGGACTGACGGGGCTCGAACCCGCAGCTTCCGCCTTGACAGGGCGGTGCTCTGACCAATTGTACTACAATCCCCCTGGGGTGTATGGCATACCCATTCTTAAATAGAACCATAAGAAGATTCGATTCGTCTTTCGTACTCTAAGAAATAGACGAATCATATACTACATACCCACATATTATATTATACGTGGGTATAGTGAGAGTGACATAACTAGTATGTCGTGATTTTTTATCACCAAAAATGGATAATAATCCAGCCTTCAATAAGAAAAACTCTTTTGTTTGTAAGAAAGGAATGAGAGAAATATGGATTAGAAAAAAAAATTCCCTTTTTTCTTTATCTTTTATTTCTATAGATCAGACATTTTATTTTATGGAAGAAAAACAAAAGGATTTAGTTCATACTCACGAAGCCCTAGATTTTTGGTTTGGGCCGAGCTGGATTTGAACCAGCGTAGACATTGTCAACGAATTTACAGTCCGTCCCCATTAACCACTCGGGCATCGACCCAGGAAGAATTTATTCTAGGGTTTTTGCTAATCTATGATTAACCTCCTTTCATAATACTCCCTACCCCCAGGGGAAGTCGAATCCCCGCTGCCTCCTTGAAAGAGAGATGTCCTGAACCACTAGACGATAGGGGCATCACTAGACGATAGGGCCATATACAACCGCTCGTGATTATACTATAATCATAGTATGAGCAGTTTTTTGGAATTGTCAATATACTCGAAAAGTATAAATAGATCCAAAGCAAAGAGTTTTTCCAACTTTTCTGTTATGTTTTCATCTAGGATTTTTTTTAGTTGATCGTTATAGATTAATTCTCCGTGCTTCATTTAGTGTTCAGACCAAAAATGCATCCATCCCGCACTAAGTCATAAAATTCTCTAAAAATATAGAGAAAGTTTCAAAAACAAAGAAAAAAAGTGAATCAATTTAGTAGAAAAGTACTCTATCAGATTCGAACCAACGACTTACGTCTTAGCACGAGATTACTCTACCACTAATTTAAAAAGCCCTTTATCGGATTTGAACCGACGACTTATGCCTTACCATGGCATTACTCTACCACTGAGTTAAAAGGGCTTTTTATTTATTTCAAAAATTAGCCACTTGGATTTCCCATTATGGGTCTACTACATAATGTACATATTATATATATATATAATATATAGAGATATAGAGAGAGACATTATGTAGAGATTGTATATGTATATATCGATATCTTGAGAGCTCAAAATAAAATTAATAAAAAAACATACCCTACATAACATATCCAACTCTTCTTGGTTCAGGGTTTTCCGTTTCCGAAGACTAGTAAAATAGGCGGATTCTGGAACCCCAAGGATTCAACGGTATATGGATATGGAAAATATAAGATTTCCGATCCTAGCGGGAAAAGGCGGGGAACAGATACCCAATAGGATATAGGATCCTTGGGAGGAACTTTTGGTAATGGCCTTGATCCTCTATGCTATTTTTTATGTGTTCTTAGTTCTATTGAACTTTTTTCATTCTTTTAAACAAGAATCTAATAAACTAGAATTGAGTCAGTGGAAAAAAGGAGAGAGAGGAAAGTGTTAAATGGAGAGAGTCGACTAATCAGATACTTTTAGGATCTTCTTTACATCAGGTAAATCTGTCGGCCCTGTCCGTTTTTTTCTTTAAGTTACGACTCTTTGCTGCTTACTTCTATCAAGCCATAGGGAAAGTCTATGATGAATTTGGAAAACTCATCTCACTCTTACTCTATGGCTCGGACTTAATGGGGGAAGAAAACATCTTCCATAATTTCTTTTTTGTTCAATTCTGGACAAAAAAGAAAAGGAAAAAAGGAATTTATAGGGACAGTGTTACCCCCTATATCCCCTAGTTTATATTGTAGGAATAATAAAACAATTTAGCAGTCTGACACACTTACGTCCTTGCAAAGTAAATAATTATTATTGTAGTCGTAACCGTAGAATAGGATCCTAATCAAAATAAATACATTTGGTTCAGGCGCTATTAGCATGGTAAGAAAAGATTTTTTTTACAGACCAGAGGGGCTATCTAAATCCTAAAGTAAAGGCGAGCGATCGAAGTAGAAGTACCAACGGCTCAGTGTCATGAACTTTCTCCATCTGATTCAATAAGGGGGAATTAGCCTTCTTGTCAAATGGCTATCCTTGACAAAGGGTACCATTTATACCATAATCTACAATGTAGCGGGTATAGTTTAGTGGTAAAAGTGTGATTCGTTCTATTAATAACTGAATTTGAAATGATATACTTAAGGCATCCTTAAGTTTTTTATTTTTATATTCCGATGAAAACTTTAGTTCTTATAAAGGATTAAATCCTTTTCCTCTCAATAGCATATTGAGGAAGAATATACATTCTGGCGATTTGTATCCAAAGACTAATTTAAATTGCATCCAAAATAAAAATAGGATTATGAGTACAGAGTCGCGAAGCATAATTTTGCATTGGATTAAGTATTCCAATTTTGAAAATATGAGTAAAGGATCTATGGATGAAGATACAAAAAAGTTGATTTCCAATCGTAACTAAATCTTCTTAAAATAAGGAATAAGGAAGCCAAATAGCTAAAAACGATAGTTTTGGTTTACTAGAACCATCCGCATATTGTTTCAGCTCGGTGGAAACCCAATTCTTTTCCTCGGGATCTCTTGAATGAAATTAGGGAACGAAGTAAGTAGATTAGATGGATTTAGATAGAATTTCTATCTCCTACTCTATAAGGATCATCTAGAAAGCGGAGAGCTTTGGTTCCATTCAAATAGAAAAGCTGACATAGATGTTAAGTGGTGAGAATATCCATAAAGGAGCCGAATGAAATCAAAATTTCATGTTCGGTTTTGAATTAGAGACGTTAAAAATAATCAACCAACGTCGACTATAACCCCTAGCCTTCCAAGCTAACGATGCGGGTTCGATTCCCGCTACCCGCTCCATTCTGTATAAAAGGAGTATTCTATTTGTCTAGACATGTTAGAGGCTTGTATTCAAGCCTTTTTTGTCCACCAGTTTCTGGTACTCCAGAGCGGAGTAGAGCAGTTTGGTAGCTCACGAGGCTCATAACCTTGAGGTCACGGGTTCGATTCCCGTCTCCGCACTTAGCAGTCTGTATAAAAGGACTATTCTATTTCTCTAGATATGGTAGAGGGGCGTATCCAACCCTTTTTTATTCATTAGTTCCCGGCCCTAGAGGGCAAAATTGAGCAGTTTGCGAAGTCACTTGCCTTCAAAAAAAGAAGGCGCAAGGCTTCTCCCTACCCTGCAGAAAATAAAAATGAAACGAAAGGGACAGTCTACCTCTCCCTTCCCTTTAAAAAAAGTTTGCCCGTTGTTTGTCTCAGTTAATACCCAATTTTTGGAGCTCTGTTGGCGAGTTCTATTTCTGCCTCCAGAGCGCCCTCTTTTTTTGAGTGGGATGCAAAGGAAGGGTAAGATAGTAAGGGATACGGCACTAGACTAACACCTAATTAATACTTAATTTAATATAAGTAGTTAAAGAGTTAACTAGACTAAACTTTTTATCATAGTACTTTGATAAATTAAGCGGGCGAGCGGCGGGAATCGAACCCGTATCTTCTCCTTGGCAAGGAGATATTTTACCATTGAACTACGCTCGCTACGGTATATATTTTATAGCGTATATCCGCCTGGGTCGACCTTCTATGTCTGGGTCGACCGTTTCATTTCATTTTCTATTATATTAGAGTTTTCCTTTTTTTATTATCTGTCAATGAATATTCTAATGGGAATGGAATTTCATAATACTGAAAGAGAAGAGCTAGCAATTCGGAACGCAAATTGCGTTTTAATATGTCTCACTATTCTAATTTTTTAGAAGAAATGGCCTTTATTATTTCTTTTTTATGGGGTTAATAAATATTAACCAAATTTAATTTAAGAAATGAGAGAATTCAGAATAGCTACGAGAAAGACTAGTCCAATCCATAATGATGTACCGGAAAATACAACATTTTTATTATTTGACCAACCATCAGGAGAAGCAATTACAAGGGGTACACTAATTACTAAGACTGAGGAAGTCGCAATTAATGCAAAAACAGCTAATTGGAAAGCAATAGTCATATTTCTAATCCTCCAAGCTACCATCAAATAAAGTTGACTACATATTTGATCCCTCACTTAAACCAAAATTGTAAAAAAATACAAGAAGTAGGAGGGGTTTAATCATGAATCCATTGATTCTTCTCTTTAATTCAAATTTATTACTTAAACCGCTTTTTTATTTGGATATGGGGGTGAGAAGAGATTATTTACTCTTTATTTCACAAGCGGGTATAGCGGATCCTGTATCCGTTTATACAGTATACAGAGATATATCGAAAAAGAACTTGTATCTGATATCTTTCTAGAGGCTAATAAATCTTTTTTTTATATGGCTATGTTCTATTTGTAGGAGTAAAATAAGGATTAGGCTGTGGAGAGATGGCTGAGTGGTTGATAGCTCCGGTCTTGAAAACCGGTATAGTTCTAGGAACTATCGAGGGTTCGAATCCCTCTCTCTCCTTTTGCTTATTGAATACGTTTGTTTCTTTCATTTTTTTTTCTGTCCCTTATCTTTCTTTCATAAAAAGGAATGAATGGCTCGGCTAGATGGAATAACCAAGCCAGAACAGAAAAAAAGTAGAACAGGTATAAATAAGAAAATCTTAGTTAAGAGGGTTCATGTAAAGAACAGGTTCCAAATCACGATCGATTCCCTTTTCAAAACCTGCTGCAGCAGCTCGGGCTCTTCCTGCATGCCATAAATGGCCCACAAAAAAGAAGAATCCTAGAACAAAATGAGAAGTTGATAACCAACTTCTAGGAGAGACATAATTAACTGCATTGATCTCGGTAGCTACGCCACCCACGGAATTTAAAGAGCCTAAAGGAGCGTGGGTCATATATTCTGCTGAACGTCGTTCTTGCCAAGGTTGTATGTCTTTTTTCAACCTACTCAAGTCCAAACCGTTGGGGCCCCTTAGAGGTTCTAACCATGGAGCACGAAGGTCCCAAAAGCGCATAGTTTCCCCTCCAAAGATAACCTCCCCAGTTGGGGAACGCATTAGGTATTTACCTAAACCTGTGGGTCCTTGAGCGGATCCCACATTAGCTCCAAGACGCTGGTCTCTAACTAGAAAAGTAAATGCTTGAGCTTGAGAAGCTTCTGGCCCGGTGGGTCCATAAAACTCACTCGGATAAGCTGTATTATTGAACCATACAAAACAACAAGCGATAAAACCAAAGACAGATAAAGCAGCTAAACTATAAGACAAGTAAGCTTCTCCAGACCATACAAATGCACGGCGAGCCCATGCGAAGGGTTTGGTTAAAATATGCCAAATTCCGCCAAATACACAAATAAAACCCAACCATACATGCCCACCAATTATATCTTCTAAATCATCTACACTAACAATCCACCCTTCTCCACCAAAAGGAGATTTTAGTAAATAACCAAATATAACACTGGGACTAAGGGTCAAATTGGTAATTTTTCTTACATCTCCTCCCCCAGGGGCCCAGGTATCATATACACCGCCAAAATAAAGAGCCTTGAGTACTAGAAGAAAAGCACCTAGACCTAACAAAATTAAGTGAATACCCAAAATTGTAGTCATTTTATTTCTATCTTTCCAGACATAACCAAAGAATGGAAAAGATTCCTCAAGAGTCTCGGGTCCCAGAAGC